>CM046437.1:16949527-17549527 GCA_025506505.1 Flaveria sonorensis | reverse complement strand
GACTGAAGTAATAAAGGCTGTAAGAGAAGGGGAAAGGAAGGAGAGGAACCGGTCCTCAGGAGTAAGGGAGCAACCGGGGAATGAGACGGTTGTCTCAACTGATGAGGAGGAGGAAGAAGAGCCTATGCCTGAGGCAGCACGAGGCTGTAACTACGAGGCATTTCAAAGATGCAAGCCCCTGACTCTCGATGGAAAAGGCACTGCTGCTGCTACTCACCGGTGGGTGACAGAGATGGAAGTTGTACTTGATATCAGTGAGTGCTGGGAGGATCAGAAGGTGAAGTTTGCCACTCATTCATTTGTGGACTCGGCTCTGTGCTGGTGGGACAATATCCTCCAAGCCGACGGTAGTAGGGCAATTAGAAGAATGAGGTGGCCATAGTTGAAGAAACTGGTGATCGAGGAGTTCTGTCCTCATAGGGAGCTCGATAAGGTTGAGAGGGAGTTCCTGCAACTGGAGGCGGGAACCATGACGCATTTGCAATACACCACCAAGTTTAACGAGATGGCACGACTGGTGCCGGATCAGGTGATGTCTCTGTCATGAAGGATCAAGAGGTACATCCAGGGCTTGCCGGTGGATATCTGTAGGCACATGATCGCCGCCCGACCGAGTATGTTCAGGTCGGTGGTCGATCTGGTGGGAAGGCTGTACGACGAAAGGGAAGTGGTGGTGGCTGAGGTGAGCAAGAAAGGCGATAGTGACCGAAACTAGAATAGGAAGAGGTTTGGTAGGGGTGGTGCCCCAACAAACAACAAGAATGCACGGGTGGATGACTGACATGTGGTCACATCCGGTGCGGGGTCGAAGAGGTGTGGCAAGTGCGGGAAGGAGCACACCAGGGAGTGTAGGTGGGGATTGAACATGTGCTTCAAGTGTGGAAAGCCTGGCCACATGGTAAGAGAGTGCAAGGTGGCAAGGTGTTTTAACTGTGGTGGATAGGCCACATGAGTCAAGAATGCAAGAAGCCAAGGGCTGAGAGTTCCGGGGTAGGGAAGAGGACCGGGACCGAGGGGCAGAGGGCGAGCGCCAGGGCATTCACGATGACTCAGGAGGAGGCTAGGATGGACCCCGATGTTGTGTCAGCTATGTTTCTAGTAAACCAAACTCTTGCTTCTGTGCTATTGAATTCTGGTGCAAGTAAGAGTTTTATTTCTGCTACTTTCTGTGCTAAATTGCCTGTTAGTAGTAGAAGTATTGATAAGCCCTTTGATGTAGAAACTACCATAGGTAAGTCTACCAAGATTGTTGATCTGATAGAAGGTTGTGACATAGAACTAGAAGGTCATAAGTTTCCTGTTAGACCATTCGTGATGACCTTAGGCGGTTTCGATGTAGTCCTAGGAATGGATTGGTTGTCGGAGGCGAACATTGTGTGTCGCAAGAAGATGATTAGATTGACCGCGCCCGACGGAAGTCTAGTGACAATCTACGGTGATCGAGTTACGACGATTTCGAAAGTGATTTCGATGGCGGTGGCGGGAAAGTGCATGAGGCATGGATTTAGTGCCTACCTAGCCTACGTGAAGGATGTGGATTCGCCAACACCACAACTGTCAGATGTACCGGTTGTGTGTGAGTTCCCAGACATGTTTCCCAAAGATTTACCAGGTGTGCCACCGGACCATGAGATTGAGTTCCAGATTGACTTGATACCAGGTGCTCAACCTGTTGCTAAGGCACTGTATCGGTTGGCTCCGACCGAGATGAAGGAACTGATGGAGCAACTGCAAGAGTTGCTTGATAAAGGGTTCATTAGACCGAGTATCTCTCCATGGGGTGCTCTGGTCTTGTTCGTGAAGAAGAAGGACGGTAGTATGAGGATGTGTATTGACTATCGTGAGTTGAATAAGTTGACGGTGAAGAATCGGTATCCATTACCAAGAATTGATGACTTGTTTGATCAGCTCCAAGGTGCCAGTTGGTTTTTAAGGATAGACCTTCGATCTGGTTACCATCAGTTGAAGGTGAAGGAGCAAGATATCCCTAAAACAGCTTTTTGCACACGTTATGGACACTACGAGTTTCTCGTTATGTCTTTTGGTTTGACCAACGCGCCAGCTGCTTTTATAGACTTGATGAATCGAGTGTGTCGGCCGATGTTGGATAAATCAGTGATAGTGTTCATCGATGATATCCTGATTTATTTGAAGTGCGAGGAGGAGCATGCCGGTCACATTTGAGAGGTGTTGGAGATGTTGAGAAAGGAGAAGTTATATGCCAAGTTCTCCAAGTGCGTGTTCTGTTTGCGCGAAGTTCAGTTCTTGGGTCATGTAGCGAATCCCGAGGGGATTATAGTAGACCCGGTAAAGGTGGAAGCGGTGATGCAATGGAAATCTCCAAAGACGCCATCCGAGATTCGTAGTTTCTTGGGGTTGGTGGGATATTATAGGAGATTCATTCAAGAATTCTTGAAGATAGCCTCTTTGTTAGCTAAGCTGACCCGTAAGGATGTGAAGTTTGTGTGGGGTCAAAAGCAAGAGAAGGCTTTTGAAGAGTTAAAGATGAGGTTAACTCAAGCTCCCATCTTATCATTACCCGAAGGAAGTGAAGATTTGGTGGTCTATTCAGAAGCTTCTTACTCGGGGTTGGGTTGCGTGTTGATGTAGCGAGGAAAGGTTATAGCCTATGCATCCTGACAATTGAAAGTTCATGAGGTCAATTATCCTATTCATGACTTGGAGCTAGTAGCTGTGGTCTTTGCACTAAAGATTTGGAGGCACTACCTATATGGATCAAAGTGCACAATCTTCACGGACCATAAGAGCTTGAAGTACTTCTCCGAGCAAAAGGACCTGAACATGAGGCAGAGGCAATGGTTGGATCTCATAAAGGATTATGATTGCGAGATCCATTACCATCCGGGCAAGGCCAACGTAGTGGCGGATGCCCTCAGCCAAAAAGAGAGACCCGAGCCAGTTCCGGTGAGGGCTTACCAATTGGTCATGACCTCAGACGTGATGAAACAGGTCAAGGAGTTTCAAGATGAAGCATTGAAAGAAGATCGTCTTAACTCTGAAAGGATGAGAGGTATGGTCACAGAGTTGGGTGAAAACACTTATGGTTTTAGAACCCGATTCGGACGGATGTGGATTCCCCATTATGGAGACCTATGTAGGAAGATAATGGACGAAGATCATAAGAGTCAAAACTCCATTCATCCCGGTGCTACAAAGATGTATCAAGATATGAAGAAAGATTTTTGGTGGCCGGGTATGAAGCGCGGTGTAGCGGAGTGTGTGAGTAAGTGCCTTACTTGATTTCAAGTGAAGGCCGAACATCAGAAGCCATACGAGAAGATCCAAACTATGGATATATCTGAGTGGAATTGGGAGTATATCACCATTTTATCATGAAGTTACCGCGTACTGCGAAAGGGTATGATGCCATATGGGTGATAGTTGATCGTTTGATGAAGAGTGCTCACTTCTTACCGATCCGCGAGACGTACTCCTCTGAAAGATTAGCGGATCTATTCATCAAAGAGATTGTAACTCGTCATGGTGTGCCGGTGTCTATTGTTTCTGATCGTGACACTCGGTTTACATCTAAATTTTGGAAGAAGTTCCATGATGCGATGGGGACGAGGTTACACATTAGCACGACTTATCATCCTCAGACGGATGGTCAGTCGGAAAGGACTATTTAGACACTAGAAGATATGCTTCGGGCATGCGTCATTGACTTTTGAGGAAGTTGGGATGACCACTTACCGTTAGCTGAGTTCTCGTACAATAACAGTTATCATGCCAGTATTGGTATGCCCCCTTATGAGATGCTAGACGGTAGGAGATGTAAAACACCCGTTTGTTGGGGTGATATTGGTCAGAAGGAGTTGGGAAGTATTGAGGTGATTGAGGCTATGACTGAGAAGCTTGAAAAGATCTAAGCCTTTATGAAGGCAGCCAAAGATAGGAAGAAGTCGTATGCCGATAAGACGTAGACCGATTGAGTTCCAGGTGGGCGATAGAGTTATGTTAAAACTCTCACCTTGGAAAGGTATCATTCGGTTCAGGAAGCGGGGAAAGTTGAGCCCGAGATACATAGGGCCTTTTCGAATTATTGCTCGAGTAGGAGAGGTGGCCTATAGGTTAGAGTTACCCGATGAGTTAAGTGGAATTCACCCGAAATTCCATGTATCTCATCTGCGGAAGTGTTTAGCTAACCAGGATATGGTTGTACCACTGGAGGATATCGAAGTAGATGAACGTCTCAATTATGTGGAGCAACCAGTGGCGATCATTGATCGTAAGGAGAAACGGTTAAGGAATAAAGTGGTTCCTCTTGTGCGTGTATAGTGGAAGCACAGGAAGGGATCTAAGTCTACGTGGGAGACTGAAGAAGAGATGAGGCAGCATTACCAACATATGTTTGAGGAATAACAGGTTTCGGGGACGAAACCTATATAAGGGGGGTGGACTTGTAACACCCATGTATTTTTAAAGACGATAAAGAAGGAATAAATGTGAATAAAAGAAAGAAAACACAATTTAACCCAAGTTGAGGGGTTAAATGTGTCAAAAGGACAAAAAGAATAAAAGTGGGTGCAAAAAGGTGATGGCCGCCCACACCTCTCTGCATATTTTCTTTTCATTTGGATTGTTGAGAGAGAGCGCAGAAGAAGGCTTCGGTTTTAGAGAGAAGAAGAAGAAGAAGGCTGAATTCAGGTGGTTGAACTCATAGTGCAAACGAGTTTGAAGGAAGTCATACTCGAAGGCTGCTAAGGTGAGTTCTAGAACCCCCTTTTACTTGTTTTAACTGATTTTGGGGTTGGAAATGCATGTGCGAATGTTTTTATAAATGTGGGTTTTGTACCCGTGAGTATGTGCATGTGTGAATGTGGGTGGGATTATGATTTGGGTGTTTTATGATGGTAAGATCATGTTAAGTTCATGTTTTGTTGCTTAGAATGTAAGAAATAAGCTTAGAACATGATGAATGATGATTTGGGACTGATTATCTTGTTGATAGTGTAAGTTGGTTGCCCATGCGCCTGAAATTGGCCCATGCGCCCAACGGTCAGAAACTGCCTAAGCGTTGCCCTATGCGCCCAATGCCCATGCGTCCCATTAGTATCCATGCGCCTAGAATAGGCTGAGATTGACTAAGTGTTCCATGCGCCCAAAACTGCCCATGCGCCTAGGCGTTCATGCGCCTGCATAGTGCCCATGCGCCTAGAAATGCCTAGAATGACTAAGTGTTAGGTCATGCGCCCCAATAGTGCCCATGCACCCGGAACCTTTCCCATGCGCCTAAGTATTCCCATGCGCCCAGAAGGCCATGCGCCTGCATAGTGCCCATGCGCCTAAGACTTAGATTATTTTTTGAAATTTTGGGGAAAAGGTAAAGTGTAGGCTTTGACTTGGGAGGTTCCCGGGGGTGATGTAAGTTGACTTTATGATGTCATATGTGATGTGATGATGCTATGTATGGTATGGTTATGTTATGTCATGTTCCTTGTTATGTATGTTTATTTTCCGTGGCTTTACGTCGTATGATTATGAAAAGTAAATGGAAAGTATTATGTAACGTAAAGAGGAAGATAATGAAAAAGGGAACGTAAGGAATGAATGAATGCATGCATGAATGAATGAAAGAAGTAATGAAAAGTCTTGCAAGCAATGTATGGAGGTTCACACCCAATGAAGGGTGTTAGCTCAACGGCGTGCGGGTTAGCTACCCCAGAAGTATGCACACTGGGTCTAATCTTTGTGATTGACCATATGTATGGGACCCTTGCCGCTTGCCCTAGGTACTGGAGTCAGCTTCGTGCACAATGTTCGAGGTCTATGATAGACCTCAGGCCCAGTAACCAGCTTCATGCACAATGTTCGGGGTATAGCACATGGCATTGGTCCGGAATGAAAGGTGAATGATAATGATGAGAGTACTTGCCCCAGGCCCAAGGGTCAGCTTCGTGCACAATGTTCGGGGTACAGTACATGTCATCGGAAGTTAATGAATGTACGTAAGGTACGGTAAGAAAGTTAACGAATGACGAAGAAAGATAATAATAAATTATTATCTATGTGTACGTATGATGCATGATCACATGTGAAAGTAAAGAAAGAATGGTTTTAAATGAAAGAAAAGTATTTTATTTTATAAAACTAGAACTCACTCAGCAACGCTGACTTTTATGTGTTTCCAGTTGGCAGGTAATGTTGCTGAGGATGGCACGGGGCAGCTACTTGGCATTTTTGGATGGCATCAGTTGTTTAAATTATAATGTTTTTGTGATGTAATGCAACGAGTAATATTTTGTAACCCGTCAACGATGTATTATTTTGCAAAAGCAATTATATATATATGAAATAGTTTGTTTAAAAGAATTCCACTACAATATTTTAGTAAAGTTAATGTATGTTTTATGCTTTATGTGCAATGATTGACCAGCTGCAAGCGTTCCGGGAACGGGGCCTTACAAAACCTGAAAAAGAAATTTAAACAATAATTTGTGTTTGATATGTTTGTTAATATTGTTTGTGTGTTAATAAATATTGTTTGAATGTTAGAAAACATTATGCTTGATTATGGCAGGCATTATCCTTTAATGCACTTGTTGAGTCCAATAATTGACATGTGACTCCTTGGGATCTACTTGATATCTGGCACAAACACGTACTCCAAACATGATGTCTAGTCTACTAGGTTTGAGATACATAAGAGATCCTATCATCGACCGATAGTAAGTTTGATCAATAAATTTGCTATCTGAATCTGGTCTAATTTTCATCTTTGTATCCATAGGAATTTATATAGATTGATAATCTACAAAATGAAACTTATTCAACAATGAATCCACATACTTTACTCGTTAATGAAGATTCCATCTGTTGTCTGTTGTACATGTAACCCTATAAATAATGTGAGTTATCTCATAACACTCATTTGGAATTTAGAATGTATGAGGTTTTTAAATTCTTTACGGAGTTGGTTGTTTGTAGAGCCAAAGATGATATCATCCACTTAGATTTGCACTAGTAGCATCTCCTAACCATTCTTCATTCCAAATACTGTTTGGTCAATCTTTCCCCTCTCATACCCATGTTCAAGAAGAAAATATGACAACGTTCATACCACTTTCGTAGGGATTGATGTAGACCATACAAAGCTTTGTCAAGCTTATACCCCCATATGAGGGAAATCTAGGTCTTCAAAGCCTAGTGGCTGACTGACATATACTTCTTCAGAAATCTTCCCATGCAGGAAGGCACACTTTACATCCACTTGGTACACTTTGAACTTCATAAATGTAGAGTAGGCTAGAAAAAGTCTGATTGCTTCTAGTCTAGCAATAGGTGCAAACATTTCATCATAATCTATTCCTTCTTCTTGAGTGTAACCCTAGGCTATCAATCTTGCTTTATTCCTTATAAAAATGTCTCTAGCATTAGTTTTGTTTATGTATGGCCACATGGGTTGGATAAAATACTATCCTTTTAGAAGGTCAACCAGTTACTATACTTTTTGCTTTTTGAATTGAAGCAACACTTCCTGCATTGCCATAATCCAGCTATTGTCTTGAAGAGCTTCCTTGATGTTCTTTAGTATAGTATGACATATAATGAAAGAAAAAAGACAAATGTTGGTACCACTTGACTTGCTTCTAGTCACTCGTTCATCAAGATAACCTATAATGTTTGACATTGGATGATTTTTATGTATCCCTGAAGTAGGAATTGCATCTACTTGGATTGAAACGTCAAGATTAGAAACATTTAGGTCAGGTTGGTGTGTAGCATCTTCTAGATTGAAGTATGTGGGAGATTCAAGGAAAAAAACATAAGCTTCATCATGTTGAACATCTAACTCAGAAGCACTTTGATATGTTTCCTCATTTAGATTAACCACACCATCAACAGTTGTTGGGATAAATCCATGTTGTTGAACTTTAGGTGAAGTCTTAGGTGAAGTTGTAGACATTGAACATGGACCAGCCTCTACTAATGTACTATCAATCAGTGGTTGTCTAATTGGATCAGCTTGTAATGGAACTTCTTGAGCTTGCACATAAGTAGTTGATGGAGGAATTATTAGGAAATCATATTGTACAACTTTAGTTACTTCAGATCTAATTCCTTGCTAAGTATTTATAGTTGACATATTAAATTGATTAAATGATTTAAATGAGAGCTAATATCAAACAACTAATTAGGACCATTTGATGAATTAGGAAATGAATACTTATTGATCTCAACATTTATGGATTCATCAATTATGTTAAATCTAGGTTAGAAACACTCTAAATGCTTTAGAAGTTGATAAGTATCCTGTAAAGAATCCTTCATCTGATTTGGGAGAAAATTTTCCTAAATGGTCTCTAGTGTTTACTATTAAGACAGGACTACCAAATGATTTAAAGAAACCAATGAAAGTTTTTCTATGAAATAACAGTTCATAAGCTGTTTTGTTGCTCTCATTGACTATCAAAGTTCTATTTTGTACCTAACAAGCTATGTTAACTGCTTCTGCCTAAAAGGTGATTGGTAGTTTAGCTTCAGCTGGCATGGTTCTTGCTGCCTCAATTAGTGTTTTGTTTCTTCTTTCGGCTACTCCATTTTGTTATGGAGTTCTAGCTGCACTAAATTGATGAGCAATACCTTTGTTAGTACAAAATGAAGGTAAATAATCATTCTTGAATTATGTGCTATTATCACTTCTGATTGATACCTTCTTCATGAACATTTTATTCCTTGTAGGATATAAACTTTAGTTGCTTTAGATCCATTGCTTAGCTGATTTTCTGCAGTTGACATGTTAAATCGATTGAATGACTTGGTAAGAGAGTTAATATCAAACAACCAGTCAGGACCGTTTGATGATTTAGGAAAGGAATGCTCATTGAACTAAACATTTGTTGATTCATCATTATGATAAACCTTGTATTAAACACTCTAAAAGCTTTAATAATTGATGAATATCCAATAAAAAATCTTTCGACTGATTTGGGAACAACTTTCCTAAATGATCTCTCGTGCTTAATATTGAGACAGGACTGACAAATGACTTAAAGAATCTAGTGAAAGGTTTTCAATGAAATAACAATTCATAAGGTGTTTTGTTGCTTTTGACTATCAAGGTTCTATGTTGTACATAACAAGTTGTGTTAACTGCTTCTAGCCAATATGTGATTGGCAGTTTAGCATCAGCTAACATGGTCCTTGCTGCTTCAATTAGTGTTTTGTTCCTTCTTACAGCTACCCCATTTTGTTGAGGACTTCTAGCTAAACTAAATTGATGACCAATACCCTTTTTAGACAAAATAAACCTAGATCATCATTTTTGAATTAAGTTCCATTATCAATGATCACCAAACAATACTGCTTTTTACCTATACTCATAATATGAGTTGACCTAGAGAGATCCATATGAAATAACTTTAAAGGTGTATTGTTTGAGTTCATAAGCTTAGGTTTATGGAAAGTTTTATGTTGCTTCCCTTTGAGACATGTGAAACACTGGTCAACTAAGTGAAATTCTTTTTGAGGTAAACTAATTATATGGTTTCCTTTGACCAATTTGTTCATCTTTTTGAAATTTGTATGTCCCCAAAGCCTATGCCACATTTATGAATCATCAAATGATGCTTTACAAAGTAAACATGTTTCTTTAGTTGGTTGGATAGAATTTAGGTTTAGGACATAAGTATTATTCTTCCTTAGAGTTTTCAAGACAATCCATTCTTCAAGAATTTGAAATCTTGGTTTTACAATATAACAATGGGTGTCTGTGAAATGAGTAGAATATTTCTTATCATAGATCTGTGACATACTAAACAGGCTGAACTTTAACTTTTCATAGTAGTTGACTTTGTTAAAGCTAAGCAAGTTGTTTATCACTATTTCTTCACCGTTAATTCTTCCACCTCGGGTGTCTATCAAATGTCATACTTGTTCCTTTAATGTGCTTAAAATCATGCAAAAGGGAACTATCTCCTTTCATGTTCCAGGAGCATCCACTGTTCACATACCATATGCTATTAGACCTTCTTAGATGACGGTGCATGCACAAACAACTTAGTTAGAATGTGGAACCCAAGCCATGATGGTCTTGGGTTTCCTATTTCTATTAACAGCCATGACCTTTTAGTAAATTTCATCAAAATTAGGTTTTAAAAACCTAGTATGAAGTTCATCAGCAAAAAACTCTCGCTTGTTGTTTTTGATAAATCTTGATGATGATGGTCGTTGTTTCACATTCTTAATCTCATTTGAACTATCAGATGCATAATCAACATGTTGATCTATGTTTCTATGAATAAATCTGGTACGTTGTTGATTAAATGATTCTATTTTAGTTTGAATCCTCAAATTAGGATTCAAATTCCTTTTAAATTTCTTAGTTTCTCATGATTGATTCTGACAGATCATGGATGCCAAGTAACATAAAAGTCATCATCATTTTAGATACCTTACTATGATTTTAAATGAGAGACTAGTATAATTGACATACTTGGGTAAGATTGGGGAAACTTGCCTATTCCGTGAGGATCTCAATCCTTTCATCTTGAAGAAACAATCAGCTGTATTGTGGTTTGTCAACTCATACAAGGCATAATATTTGTTAAAATAATAGTTTTTTTCGGAGTGGTTTTGCGTGTCACAAACTAAACAATACTGATTAAAGTAACATTCATTTGGGCTATGGTTTGACATGTTACATTTGTCATAATACTTCTGATTGATCTTTGATTTTGATGTATAAGCTTTCATTAATTATGGCTTTATTGAGTTGAACTTGAAAGTTAAGGCAAAATTAGTTTTTTTAATCTTGGTAGAATGTTTCACAATTCTACTTGATGGAGGTTTGATAGGTTTTTTTTTGCTTCCTCACACCTCTTTTACATAATCTATCAAGTTGATCTACATCTTTCTTTAGAAAAAACACCAAAACCAACTTGTTGTTTTCCTTTTGAGATGTGTCCATGATGCTTTGCCTTTTAATGAATAGGATGCTTCATCTTTTCCTTTTGAGATTGATGAAACAATATCTAATTTGCTTGAATTCTTATGAGATTTGATAGATCAGCTTTTAGCAACTTGGTTCATCTTAGGCATACAATCCTTATCATTAATGATCTTGCTGGGGTGAATTTCATAAATGGTATGATTTCCTTGATAGGATGTTTAGGCCTTTGAACACACACTAACTTGTTTGCACTCTTTGAATTTAATCAGATGCCTATTTTATCTTTACATTATTAGATTACACATACACATGAGGTTTGTTATGTGGATTTGTTGTTTGACAAAAAAGTTTCATTTTTAGTTTCAATAATTTTATTGTTATTTAAATCTGATTTTCTTAGTGACTCAGGAATGATAGTATAATTATCATTATAAGGTGTGGAACAAGCCTTGTAGACTATGCTAGTCATATCATTCGGTTCTTTTTGCGAATCTAGCAACTCTTGAAGCCTTGCTCATGAAAATTGAAACTTTTTAAGTTTAACTTTAGTGGCTAAGTGTTTAGCTTTTGACTTGGTTAACAAGTCAGTTAGATTTTCAACTTCAGCCTCAAAAGTATACTTCTCACCATGTAGCTTTTCAATATTTGCAAGCAAAGGTTTTATTTTAGTTTCAAGACTTCACATCTCATGTTTAACATTTCAGACATAACATTCTCATCCTTTATCATATTGGCCAATTTGTGATTATGTTCTCTGTAGCCTTGCACTTGATGCATTTTTTGCTACGCATATTGGCCATTACCTCTACTGGCATTGGTGTTGGAGAGTCATTGACGTAAGCCATCTTGTCTAATGACAAGAGCATTTGAGGATGGTTGTGATAATGATTGAGCTTGCTTCATAATCTAAGGTTTAGTATGATGATATGATGGTTAATTGCTTTCATGAGACTGAGGACTTTGGTTGCTTTGACTTGCTGATTGGCCATATGTACTTCTAGAGAACTTAATAGGTTCAAATGGATCGATCTGTGATGATATTGTAATGCAATGATCAATTCAAACACTAAGAAATCAAAAAACAAGCAATTACTTCAAAAATTCATAAATCTTATTGATAGCAAAAGTTGTGGATACAAAGTGTATGGGTGAATTACAATCATTCAGTTTCTCCCCATTACATAATACATAAATTATCCTATTTATACTATCAAAAGAAAACAAGGAACATATATTTACAAAATAAGTCCCTATACTATGACAAAAAGCAAAAAACAAATGTCAATCTTCTAAGAGGTCTAACAATACTCCCCTAAGATTAGCATTGTCCTCAGTCCAACATGAACTCTTCTGGTTCATCTTTGATCTTGAACACTGGCTTCTCTTTGTATAGTTCAAACTCTCTCAACGCTCCTTGATCGTAGACTTGAACTTCTTGGCAAGAATGGCTTGCTCAGGCTTTGACTCATTAGTTTTGATTTCAATCTTGTCCATTGCTTCTAGAGTTTCTTTTGACAGACCTGCGATGTCAATGTTAGCATAGAACTCATAAGGTTTTGGATGATCGTGAGAGTGAACTTCCAACACTCCTTTACTTGATATTCTCATAAAATCAATATTCTTTATGTCCTTCTTTATGATACTTTCAAATGCTAGAGCTTTCCGTAATGAAATTCACTCCATAGCAGCATCCATTACCTTAGTGATCGTCATAAAATATTTTCTATCATTGTCAGCAGCTTTAGAAGCAACACGCTCAAACTTCTGGTTGGACAAGAGAAAAATATAACTTGGATGGAGAAGCTTAAGCTCAAAAAATCCAAATAAGGATATCATATTGTGATCCCAATCGTCCAAGTTACGAACTAACTTCAGTTGAAACGAGTCTGAGTGATAAAACCACCTCAAAATCGGCTTAGAGGTTTGTGTACCATCTATCACTTTTAAGCTTGGGTTAGTGACTTTCTTAAAATCCTGATCAGTATAAGCATCCAGGAACTATTCTTCTTCCATTGGATTAATAGCCACCTTTCTATTGCTCTTTAAAGACTTGAAATATTCTTTATCTTCTTGATCACATCGAGTTCTAAGATAAGTATCCATCCTGGTAATGCCACAATATAGAAGTTTGACAAAGTTTCCACCTCGAGCTGCTTTAGAAGGATTAATCAGAGGCAACTTGTTCAACTCTTTTAGATCTTGTACTAGCAATGCAATTATGCTCATGTAAAAGTGATAAACATCACAAATTGTGTGTACACGTTTAATCAGAAAAGCATCAAAGATCTCATCATATTTCCAGGCGATTATCTTAACCTCCTTTGTATTCTCAGGTATAATCATTGCATTAAGCTACTCAAATATCGATTGACCTTTCTGCAATACATTTCTGACTATGTTACCTGCAAATCATGCTTTGTTCCATAGTTGTTTTTGTTCAATCGAGACTTTATATGCTTGCTTCTCAGTCTCAGGGACCATATCAATAAGTTCTTTTCTTTTCTCATGACCCCTTTTTACCAACTCCATTTCATTTATCTCTTGAGGCTTTAAAATTCAAGTTCTTTTGGTAATCTCCAAATACAATGGATTATCCATGTCTAACACAATCGTCTTGTTATTTTGCTTCTCTATCTCTTGAAAACTTCTAACCAAATTTCTTAGAGACTCATATTGAAGCTTGTTCAATCTCTTCCTTAGATAATTTCTTGATCGTAACCACAATCTAAGCTCAACATTAGTCATATTCTCAGGATCTGGATGATGAAGTTCTGAAGCTGGAAGATCTTTAATATTAATACTTTCTTGCATTGGAATCCATTCTCCATGTTCAACAAATATTTCATTCGGATCAACTGGAGCTATTGTCTCTGCTATCAAACACTTTTCATACTCCTCATTTATTTGAGAAACTATGAGACCATCCAAGAATACACGATTGTACTTCTTCTGGACCAGATAATTATATTTGTCCTCAACGTCTATAGGGATGTCTTCAAAAAGAGATTCAACTGGAGAATATGCAACTTCAGCAATGTCTTCTTCTTCCAATACTTCATCGTACCAAGCATCTGAAAACTCTGGATCTAAATCATCCATTGCTCCAATTTGCTCTTGTACATCTTCTTCTACAATTTCCTGTATAGAAGGATTATCTACATTCAGAGTTTCAGAAACAATTTTCTGCATTTTTGATGGAGGGTTGGAGGACGATTCTGCCAATGATTGAAAGTCTAGCTCATCTATCTTTCTGTTGCCTTTGGCATCCTCAGATAATTTCTCAAGTAGATTGAACTTCAAGTGCAACCTCTTTCTCTGATGGTAAAGTTTCTTGGACTT
The DNA here is from genome assembly GCA_025506505.1 of Flaveria sonorensis. Lineage (NCBI taxonomy): Eukaryota > Viridiplantae > Streptophyta > Magnoliopsida > Asterales > Asteraceae > Flaveria > Flaveria sonorensis. Next base: position 17,535,276 of record CM046437.1, on the reverse strand, counting down.
GTGGTTGAGTAGATTGAGATTTCAAGTTATCTTTCATAATCTCATGCTCTTCTTTCAGCTTATCATACTATTCCTTCAATTTTTTGTATTTTTCATCCATCAAATCATAATCTCTAAGCAATACATCAAAGTTCTTTAAATTCATCTCTTGAATTTCTTCAAACTCTGTAATCTTCAAGTCTTTCTTTAGTATTTCTGCTTTCAATTGATTATTTTCATCTTTCATCTTCTCAATCATCTTTAGCTTACTAATATTCTCTTCTTTCAAAGATTCTATGATCTGCTCAGCGTTCAAGTTCTCAGAATGGACTGTAGCATATTGTTTTGAGCTTTCACCTTCATCTAACATATGAATAGGAATCAGCAACAGTTTTGACAACCTCGAGTGAAGACCCCTCGGCAATCACATTCTCTTGTAGTACAGGCTCAATCACATCAACATTATGAAAATCAAATTCTATTTATTGTTGTTCATTTACTTCATCAATATCTTTATTCACATTATTTGAATCATCACCATCATTAACATCTTCATTCTGATTATCAGATTCTGTTTCATCACTATCAATCTCCTTATCAGCTTCTTTAACAACTTCAACTTCATTATTTCCAACATCATCTTCATCACTATCATCACTTGAAGAAGAACTTTCTTCATTCTCAGATTCATCATCATCTTCATTATTTTCATCATCATCCTCAGATTTAGACTCAGATAGTCCTTGCGGAACTTCTTTAATTAAATAATTTGGATCAATTGGTGCATAATCAATCAAATGAAAGTGATTTTCATCTATATTCACCTCATCTCTTGCTACTTCTCTCATATAACCAAACATCTGAACATTCTGAGCACCAGTCACAATAGCAAGTCTTTTGTACACGTTTTTAGTCATGTGCTCCAAAATCAATCTTTCTCCACTTACTGCATATGCATGAAGATCAGGATATTCTTTATTTATAATCAGTTGCAGAAATCTTTGATACTACAGGATCGGGTAAGGGTGCCTAACACAATCAGTTTCATAATAAGGAGAGACTTGGAACACTTAACAGTTCAAATAGGGAACCGGGTTGATGAGGATACTACAAACACAAGTAATGAGATAGAACAAGCAACAATAACACATAAATATGGTTTTCAAGGAGTGTTGTATATTGCTCTCAAGTTCTATTACAAGTGTTACAAAGGAAATCTAAATTACAAGAACCTAAGACTCTTTATACTACATCCTACAACTGTTAATACTTAGAAAGACAGTTGGAACTGACTAATCTAGGCAACAAGATCAATCTAAAGTCAAAAGGCAGATTGCCTTTTGACTAGTGATTATGACATGCCATAGCTCACATCCTTTTCTATTACAAAAAGGTTTACAGATACAAAAGTAGGAAGTTACAGACAAAGACCTTAATCTACAGTTTACAAAAGCATGGGCTTTTTACTAACTCATACAAGTTGGTGAGTCTTCAAAGTTGCAATGGAAAATGTGCCAGCTTTATGTAAAGTAGATCAGAGAAAGCATGTCTTTCTCTGTCTTTGGAAGAAATTAGTCTTCACAGCAAAATGGCTTTGGAAGAATTTGTCTCTGAAGCTTCGAAAGACTTCTTCTTTGGCTTCGGAAGATTTGGTGTTTGGCTTATGAAGATTTTACACTTAGAGTATTTTCTGATGTAGTGTGTAAAACTTCCGAAGCACTTCTACCTTTGTACGTCCAATGCATGCATGCAGGAAGACCTTTGGTTGTTTTGGCTTCTTTGGTTGTATCAGCCTTATAATCTTCTGATATTATCTTACAAACTCCCCCTAGGCAGATGCTACCAAAACAGAGAAGTTCTTTAAATGTTGATAGTCCTTATTAGGATTAAGACCAAACCTCTCTTCATCATCTGGTCAGTATCCTTTAGACTTTCATAGTATCTTCTCATGTCATAGAGATCATGTAGTGGAAGATCAAGCTTGTCTTGCCAGAAGTAGACATCTTGACCTCCTTGATCTCTGATGACATACCATCTATCCGGATTGGCAGTAAAACTCCAGGACAAGATGGGTCTTCCAATGGCAAGAGGCTCTACTTGAATAGGAGTTGGTTGAGCAGCCTCTTCATGCACTTCCTCAGGATGCTCTGACTCATCCTGAGGTATGGAGGTGGATGCCTTGGTTTTCTTCTTCTTTGAAACACTTTTCCTAGCCATCCTTTTCCTCCTCTTTGAAGTTTCCAATTGAGTGGACTAGTCTTCAGCACCAGATTGTTCTGTTGTGTCCCTCTCAGTTAGGATCTCTTCTCTTACAGGTTCAGATGGAGAGAGAGGAGAACCCTGCTATGAATCAGAAGATGAAGTTGGCTGAGATGCAGCTCTAGGATCAGGTTGTGTTGTCTCAGGGGGTTCAACCTTCACCTCAACTTCAGGTTGAGCTGGACTTGGTGGAGAATGCAAATCTACAAGCTCTACCTTTTTGATCTTCTGCTTGATCACTCTTATATGCTCATCCATGGTGGATAGAGACATAGGACCAAGCCTTCTTTCGAAGAATCCATACAGCTTCAAGAAGCTCATCATCCTTTGTCTATCTTCAGACTTCTTTTGGCTTTTGTGGATGATGACCCTTGACCTTGAAGCTTCTTCCCTTAACTTTCTCTTAGCAGCTTTTCTTTCTTTTGTGGCTTGTTCCTCCAGCTGCATGAGATATTCAAACTCTATATACTCAAAGGATAAGGAAAGAAGTGCAGCTTCCTGATAGAGCCGGTGGCATTCAGGTAGTTGATCATATTCATTCTTTCAGCTTCCCTAACTACCTGAGGTTATGCATCTACCACAGTCTCTATCTCAGGACTTTCTTTAACTGGGGAGAGGACAGGAGCATGTTTGTAGAGCCTTTTTAGTCTCCTTTCTTCCTTAATCTTAAGGAGTAATGTTGCATCCTCTGCTTCCCTCCTCTCCTTTGACAGCTCAGTGTCAACTAGCTCATTCAACTCTTCTAAGGGGAGAGATATGAATTCATCAACATTATAGTTCCTGGTCCTCAGGTAGTTTAGCCTGCCTGCCCTCAACTTATCATCTTGAGTGTTTGGCCTGGGGGCAGCTCGGATAGTAGCTTGCATGAAGCTTGAGGACCCTCCTGAACTCTCTCCCCGTAGCTTCCTCTTCCTCTCTCTTTTCTTCTCCTCTAACTCCTCAGAGGTGATTTTCCTCTTCCCTTTGTCATGCACAGGCCTTGGTGACTCAGGGTGGAGAGAGCTTTGGCCTTCATTACTTGGTTCAGCAGTCAAGCTCTGGCCAGAGAGAGGTTGTGGAGCACCATCACCAGCTGGTGCTTAACTGAGGGTACTGGGGGTAGAAGGAGATCCTATCTCAAGTTTCACAGGCTTAACCTCTGGGCCTTCAGTCAAGGTTTTCCCTTTAAAGCTGATGTTGGGGTCCACCTCAACATCCAGTTGACCAAAGTTCTCACCTACTAGCCTCTGTCTATATAATCTTGATCTCATCTTGAACTCTTCTAGTACCCTTTCTTGTATCCAGTCTGCTAGTCTTCCAGCTTGTCTGTTTTGGCTTTGGTTGACAAGTGGAAGATCAACTAAATTTATGTACTCATAGAAACTCAGGTTTAAAAAGTTGAAAGTTTCTTATTGACCCTGAGTTCTAGAGATGATAAGAGCTCTTCTTTCTGTGTCATACCTCCATCCCATGATTGGGTTCTCAGTGTGAGGAGATAGGGTAGACATGGCTCTGGGTATACCCGCCTAAAATAGACTTTGAATGAGAAAGTATACATCCATGTAGACTTGAGGAGGTTGCTGAGTATGGACTATTGCAAGAGAGGGTGGTGAATCCTCTATGTCCATACTCTGAGAAGAACTCCCAAGTTCTGTGACTGTTTGGACTTTCTCCCCCTTTTTGGTAGCATCACCTTCTTGCATAAGTGAGCTGGGGGTTGAGTCTATCACATTCTTAGGTTCTTGTGGACCTGGTTGAGTTTGTCTTGGTGGTCTCTTAGCTAGCTGGCCCTTGAGATCGGTGATCTCAAGTTGTTGGTCATTGAACCTTCTTTCTAAGATAGTTACCTGAGATTCCAGGTGACTTATCTTTGAGACTAAATAGGAGCATGTTTGAGTCAGTTTTTGCATCTTTAGTTTCAGACTCACCTCATCTTCATCAGAAGAATCACAGGGGGATGAGAGAACTGGGCCAAGATCCTCCTCCTCGTCACCAGCATATTGTTCTTGGCTATTGGATTTCCCCTGCCTTATGACAGCTTCAAGAGAAGTTTCACAAGGCCGGGTTGCCATGGTTGAGGTCTTAAAGATGTAATCACTTGCTGAAGTGAGAGCCTCTTTCATATGGATCTCCAGAACAGGTTCAGGGAGATCTACTTTAGTGATAGGTTAATGATGTGGGATAGACCTTGGTGAGATAGGAGTACTCATCTCTCCTTGAGTAGGTGTGGAGAAGAGAGACTCGTGGTACTAGCTAAATGCCATGTCTTCGTCGTCATAGAAGTCAAGGCTGGGAATTGGTTGGTTTAGATCCAGTGGCTGGGGATGGTATCAGTCCCCGAAAGGTTGTTCACTAGAGTGTTGAGACTCTGAGTGAAGGCTTAAAGCTCTTTGCGGTATGTGCTTATCAGATTGAGCATGAGGAACCTTAGCACTGATCATATGAGAGATGGGAGTGGTTTGCTCCTCAAGGGAAGTGGGAGCTCGAGTGTCCACTTCCTCCTGTAAGGTTGGTTATATGGGGGCCTGCATAAGCTGAATAGCATGTGTAAGGGTTCGTTTGGTTTTTCTATGGTAGGTGATGGTTATTGTGGGTTGTATATGTGGTTGAGAGATAAAAGGTATGGGTTCAACACTAGCTGGTGCTGCTAGGTTGCTACCTTGAGCAATGAGCTCAAACATTTTTGGGGCAAGGGCTGTTTCTATCCCAGAGAAACCAACAGTTGGCTTCCTCATTATTTTGAAGATGTCGGGCTTCATTTGTCCCAATTTAAGAATATTACCTGTTCCCCTCAACTGTGAGCCCAGTTCATAGTTGAGAATGTGTTGGACATATCTAGGGAATATATAATACTCTAGGGAGTCTAAGTTAGAAAGTAAATTGGTATATACAAATTATGAATACCTGAACTTCACCCTCTAAACCATTCCATGGACTATAAAGGAGAGGTCTTCTAGAATCTGATCCCATCCTCCATTCTTGTTTGACAAGCTGTGTATGACAACATGGAGGAGGTACTTCTATTGGGATGAGACCTTCCCCTTCCTGAAGGTTTTGACTTAGAAGTCACCCTCATAGCCCATCTGTGAAAAGAAGTGGGTGACTATAGCTTTGGGGAAGGACAAGTCACCATCTACATCATCCAGCTTAAGATGTGTTTTTATGGTGGCCGTAGTGATGAAGATTGTGCTCCCCTGCACTATGGAAGACAGTGCCTTCTCCCCTTCCATGATGACCTCTTCATAGGTTGTTGGACCAAAAGAACCAATGAGCCTGATCAGAAGAACCTTTAAGTCCCGCAGACATTACAACAACTGAAGTAGTCTGCAACAGCTGAAGACATCAACTGATAACAAGGTCTGAAGACAAAGTCTGAAGTGAAAGAGCTGAAGACAAAGTCTGAAGTGAAAAAGCTGAAGACAAAGTCTGAAGCTAAGGAACTGAAGACAAAGTCTGAAGACAAAAGCTGAAGACAAAGACTGAAGACCAAGTTTCAGATGTTGTCACAACAGCTGAAGAAGACCTCTTTAGTAGTTGTGATGGTTTCCTTTCAGTAGTTTTATGTTTCTTGTAATCAGTACTTGTAGTTTCAGTAGTTTTAGTTTCATCTTGTACTTAGCATACTCTGAGATGTTCTCAGTTGTTGTGAACATTCTCAGTAGTTTGCTTACTTTCAGTTGTTTGTAATAATTCTGTTAGATGTCACTATCAAGTGACATCAGCAGACGTCACATTCCTTTATATAAGGAATGTTGACCTAATTGTAACGTGTGTAGCTTAGCGCAGCTTAGTGAAGCTTAGCGGCTGCCATACCGAAGCATTTGTGCATGAATGATATTATCCCTTTTGCAGAAAACCCTCTTTCTCTATAACCGTGTACTGTTCCATTGAATATCTATTGTGTTCTTGCTATATTTGTCTAATTCTTGTTCTAATTCCGCTGCGATTCAACTCTAATTGATCAAACTTAGATCACTGATCCTGTCAAATGGTATCAGAGCGGCTTAATCATTGATCGGTTTAACAATTGATCATTGAAACTGCTATTTCGATATCTAAAGTTTGATCGAATTAGCATATTTGCAAGAATTGGTTATAGAGATTGATCTTCTGCTGCTTCTGGTTAGTCAATTTGAGTTTCTTCTTGGTTCATACTGAGTTTGTTGTGTTTTTGTGCTAAATCTGTTGAAACTTGATTGAATTGGTTTGAATCTGAGAATGACTACTCCATCTAATGACCCTCATAATACTGGCTCCTCAACCAAGCCTCCAATGCTGGTTAGGAGTGAGTATAACATATGGCAACGAAGAATGCTCCATCATCTGTCTGTTAATAGTTCAGGTTGTTGGACATCTGTGGTTCACGGTCCACACAAGCCTATGGTGAACAATCCGGAGACCAACCAAATGGTTCCGAAGAATAAGGAGCAATACTCAGATGAAGATCGTAAACTATTTGAGATTGATGCTAAAGCCCATGGAATTCTGGCCATGGCACTGCCTAATGAAATCTATTCTTGGCTTATGCATCATGAAACTGCTCATGACCTCTGGAATGCTTTGAAGGAACAATTCGGAGGAACTGATGAGGTCTTAGCAAACAACAGAGAAATCCTCGCCCAACAATATGAGACATTCTCTCATAGAAAGGGTGAGACACTGACTCAACAGTTTGAGCGTTTCTCCTGCTTGATCTCTGAGCTGAAAATGGTCAAGCATGAGTATACTAACAGCCAGATTAACAACAGATTCCTCAAATCACTGCCTAAGAGATGGGACACATACACCATTGTCCTACGCTCCAGTGCAAATCTGGATAGCCTATCTCTCACCCAACTCCATGGGAAACTGCTTACATTTGAAAGAGAGATAGAGCAGAAAAGGAAACTGGCATTATCAGGAAAGCTCACTGATGACTTTGTACCAGGGAACACTGCCTTGGTTGGTCATGAGTCAGAATATGCTGGATCAGAAAGCCATTATGATGAGCATATAGATTTCTCTTCAAACAGTTCTGATCATGCATTTGTTGGTGTTGACAGTCATTCTGGGTGTAATAGTGATAATTTATGCTTTGTCATGGATGATTTGATGGGTATTGCTGATGATGATTTAGAAGAGATGGATATTTTGAGCCAAATGGCCTTGATCAATATCAGATCTCAAAAGTTCTACAAGAGAACTGGTAGGAAATTTCCAGGACTCTCTAGCAAAACCAAAATTGGTTTTGACAAGAGTAAGTTGAGGTGTCACAAATGCCACAGGCTTGGGCACTTTGCAAGAGAGTGTAGATCAACTGGATCTAACTCCTCTGCACCCTTTGTGACCTTTCCAAGCAATAGTTAACAAAACAAAGGGCAACATCCTGCTAGTTCTGGTCATCACTCACAACCTCAATCTCCTGCATGTTTTGTCCCTCAGGGTCCAATGCCATATCCATATCCCTGCTATTACATGCCACAGCCAAATCCAGTTCAAGTTCCTATAGCAACAACCTCAAGCCCTACCTGAGCCTCAACCATCTCCATCACAATCTCAACCTCATCACAGCTTCTTCACACCAGGAGTTGTTGACTGGAGCAGCTTACCAGATGATCTTTCTGGTTTCAATGAGCAATTATTTGCTGGTGCTGGTCAACATGGTGGTGAACATCCTTTTGGGAATCTTGCTCTCATGGCCCTGGAGTCTACTGAGGGTTCCTGCTCCAATGCATCATCTTCACAGGTAACCCAGGTATCTTCTGAGGCTAAAGCCAAGTTATGTTCTGAATCATGCATAGCTGCCTTTGTCTCTATTAGAGAGGCAAATGTAGCTTTAATCAATCAAAATCTTGAGCTTGAGAAAACTATTTCCAAAAGAAAAGCTGAGTATGAGTTGCTCTTAATGAAAAGATGATGAGATTTACAAGCTTAAATGCCAACTTAATGATGAAAAGGCTAAGGTAGAGGTCATACTTGAGAACCACAGAAGTCTCAAAGAGACACTTGCAGCTACCCAAGTTGAGTGTGACCGCTGGGTAACATCCTGCAAGGGATTTGAAATGCTTCTCAGCAAGCAAACAGCTTCAAATGTGAAGTTTGGAATAGGTTACAATCATACTGCACCACCTACTGATTTTACTTCAAAATCAATAGTAAAATCTGAAGGTGAAAGTAATTTCCAAACCACATCATCATGTGATTCATCCTCAAATGATAATACAAAATTAGAGGATGAAGTCAGTGTTAAGATCTCAGCAAATCAATTGCCTGATGGTTTAAATGCTGATAAACACATGAAGCTGAGCAATTCAGATGTTGTCCCTCAAAGTACTCCAAGTACTGAAGGGCAAGTCACAACATCTGAAAAGCATTTCAAATCTGCTGAAATAAAAGGATTAACAACTGCTGAGGAATCTATCATACGGTCTTTCAGGACGGATAGAGAACAGCTGAAGAACAAGTCTTCAGTTGTTACCGATCCTTCAGTACTTAACACAAGTACTGAAAGGAGGAAAGTACTGAAGATCACACCTTCAGTAGTTTCCACTTCAGCAGTTGATCAATCCAAGATGAAGAATAAGCCATGTGAAATATGTGGTAAATTCAATCATCTATCTGATGAATGCTGGTACAAAAAGGGTTCCAAACTCAACAGAGATAAGCTCATTAAAGAAGAGATTAATAAAATGAAAATGAGTTTGAGACCAAGTTTGTACCACAGTCATCTCAAACTGATAAACCCAAGGCCTCACCAAAATCCAAAAAGAAGGATGGGGTTTATCAGAAAACAGCTGATAGTGTTCCTCATGATAAACATCAGACTAAGTCTGTGAATTTCAAGAAGGAGGAAATGGTGGGTCACAGGAACTCATCAAAAACAAGTACTGATGTGTCAAATGAGCTGAAGGCTTTAGCAACAAATCAGACACAACTTGTTATGATGGTTCAGCATTTGTTGGGGAGAGTTAACCAACTAGATGCACCTGTGATCAAACCACTGAAAAGGAAATCCAAGCCCAAATCTAAGAAATCCATTTCAGCACCATCTCCACCTTCATCAGCTGTTAATCATGAGAAACAAGTTATGGTTAAATCTGTTGATGAAAACAGACCCAAAACCAAAAAGGTTTGGGTCTCTAAAGCTAACTAGTTTCTTATGATAAATGCAGGGTTCTTCAGCATGCCAAAGAAGCATCTGGTATGTAGACAGTGGAGGATCTATGCATATGACTGGGAGCAGTTCTCTTCTTAATGACTACTCTCAAGGAAAGAAGGGATTTGTCTCATTTGGAAATGATGCTAAGGGTTACATCATCGGGAAAGGATTTGTGTCAAATGGAGAAATCAGATTTGATGATGTTAACCATGTGGAGAATCTCAAGTATAATCTACTGAGTGTCAGTCAGATGTGTGATAAAGGGCATGTTGCACTTTTCACAAGCCAGAACTGCCGGATTCTGTCTTCCAAAGTTCTGAGGCTGATTGACAAGGTATTGGATGAACATACTCTCCTGAAGGCCAACAGGATAGGAAGAGTATATGCCTTGGATTTGTCAAAGAAGATTGATTTAAAAGGTCATCCTTGCCTGTTCTCCAAGGCCTCTCCTCAGGAATCTAAACTGTGGCATAGAAGGCTGGGTCATGTTAATCTCAAAAACATGAATCAGCTGATCCACAATAGTTTAGTGAGAGGTCTACCAATAAAGGAGTTCCACTGTGATGAAACCTGCACTGCTTGTTTAAAAGGAAAACAACACAAAGTTTCATTCCCTCCTATAGAAGAACCAAAGTCCACTGCCTGCTTGCAATTACTGCACATGGATCTCTTTGGTCCTGTGAGAGTAATGAGCATGGCAAAGAAGAAATACTGTCTGGTAATTGTGGATGATTACTCCAGATTTGTATGGACCTTCTTCTTGCATTCAAAGGATGAGGCTGCTCAGACAATTATTAACTTTGTGTTGTATGTTGAGAAGCAGTATTCCCTATCAGTCAAGTGTATAAGAAGTGATAATGGAACTGAATTTAGAAACCATACACTTGATGATTTCTACCTTTCAAAAGGAATCAAGAGGCAGTATAGCATCCCAAGGACTCCAGAACAAAATGGAGTAGTGGAGAGAAAGAACAGGACCCTAATTGAAGCTGCAAGGTCCATGTTGGCTGACTCTGGTTTGCCACTGACCTTTTGGGCTGAAGCTGTCAACACAGCATGCTATGTGCAAAATAGAGCTTTAGTGAATCAGAGGTTGATGAAGACTCCTTATGAAGTTCTACATCATTTGGCTCCTCTAATTTCATTCTTCAGAGCATTTGGGTGTCCTTGTTACATTCTCAACACAAAGGATCAACTCCAAAAGTTTGATTCTAAGGTGGATGCAGGGTATTTTGTTGGGTATTCATCCACTTGCAAGGCTTACAGAGTGTTCAACTGCAGAACAAAGATGGTTGAAGAAACCTTGCATGTGAAGTTCAATGAATCTCCTAAGGACAAAATCCCACAAAACCCTGTGGAGTTGTTTGATCTGGACATACTGCAATATGTTCCTTATCAGCCTCCAGCTGTTGCAGATCATGTGAATTCATCACCTTCTGCAGCTAGTCATCCATCTGGTGGTACTGATGTTGATGATGATCCCAGTACTCACCTATTCAAGTTTAGTGATCAACTGCCTGAGTCTACTAAACTTGATGTTCCTGTAGCTTCAGTAGCACCATCCACAACAAATGCTGATGAGATTTCTGAATCCTCTACTTCATTTGACTTGCCATCTAATACTTGGTTTCAAGAATCTGGATCAACATCTGTTGCTGCTGAGCGTGCTACAAACACTTGCACAGATCTCATAGTGTACCAAGAGCTGAAGAATCACCCAATGTCTCAAATCATTGGTGATATCAATGCTGGTGTCTCAACTAGAAGTCAAGTGTCCAACTTCTGCTTCTATGCTCTCTTCATCAGTCAGCAAGAGCCAAAGAACTATCATATTGCATTAAGAGACAATGGATGGGTTGATGCCATGCAGCTTGAGCTTCTTCAGTTCAAAAAGCAGCAAGTGTGGGAACTGGTTCCTCTACCCCCAGGTAAGTGTGCAATAGGCACTAAATGGGTGTTTAGGAATAAAACAGATGAAAATGGGCAAATTGTCAAGAACAAGGCCAGACTGGTTGTCCAGGGGTTTTCACAAGAAGAAGGTATTGATTATGATGAAACCTTTGCCCCTGTAGCCAGACTGGAGGCAATTAGATTGTTCTTAGCCTATGCTGCATTCCACAATCTTAAAGTTTTTCAAATGGATGTCAAAAGTGCATTTTTATATGGTAAAATAAAAGAAGAGGTTTATGTGTGTCAACCACCAGGTTTTGAGGATAATAAACATCCTGATTGGGTGTATAAACTTGATAAGGCTCTTTATGGGTTGAAACAAGCTCCTAGAGCCTGGTATGAAACACTGTCAAATTTTCTTCTTCAGAATAATTTCACTAGAGGCTCCATAGATAAAACTTTGTTCATTAAGAAAGTGGGTCAGCATAAGCTCCTTGTTCAAATTTATGTTGATGATATTATTTTTGCATCCTCTGATCCACAGTTGTGTGATGCATTTACAAAGTTGATGCAACAAAAATTCGAAATGAGTGCCATGGGAGAATTACAGTTCTTTCTAGGTTTGCAAATCAAACAAAAGGCTGATGGAACTTTCATTCATCAGTCAAAATACACAAAGAGTCTTTTGGAAAAGTTTGATTTACAAAACTGTAAGCCCTGTTCTACTCCCATGTGCAGCACCACACAACTGGATGCAGATCAGAAAGGTAAAGCTGTTGATGAAACACTTTACAGATGTATGATTGGGTCCTTGATGTACTTAACAGCTTCTAGACCAGATATTATGTTTGCAACTTGTGTTTGTGCTAGATTTCAGGCTGCTCCTAAAGAGTCTCATTTGATTGCAGTCAAGAGGATCTTTAGATATCTGCAAGGTACTCAATCTCTAGGTCTTTGGTATTCCACTGGGCACTCTTGCAAATTAGTTGCTTTTTCTGATAGTGACTATGCAGGGTGTAAATTAACTAGAAAATCAACTTCTGGTGGATGTCAATTCCTAGGCAACTGTTTGGTTTCTTGGCAGAGTAAGAAACAAACATCTGTTGCTACATCCACTGCTGAAGCCGAGTACATTGCTGCTGCAAGTTGTACATCTCAGGTACTCTGGCTTCAGAATCAATTATTGGATTATGGCATTACAGAGACTAAGACTCCATTACTAATGGATAGTGCTTCAGCTCTTTGTATTGTCAAGAATCCAGTCCAGCACTCTAGGACCAAACATATTGAGATCAGACACCATTTTATTAGGGATTGTTTTGAAAAAGGTCTGATTGATCCAAAGTTTGTTCCTAGTGCTGATGAGCTTGCAGACATATTTACTAAGCCTTTGGACAGTTCAACTTTCCAAAACCTAGTGTTAAGGCTTGGTATGCTGCAGCTAGAATAAGTGACAACTACTGATGATCTCAGTCAACAAGTACTGATGAGCATTCGTATACTATTGTCACAAATAAGTACTGATAAGTTCTTTTATCCTCAGTAGTTTTCATAACTACTGAAGACTAAATTACTTAAAAGTACTGAAGTACTCTATCTGTTGAAAAGAACTGATGTGGTTACAACTACTGATGTAGTTACAACTACTGATGTCAGTATAACAGATAAGTACTGATGACCAATGAAACGTCTGAAAATCAGACAAAAAGTCTGATAAGTGTTGAGGTCAGAATGAAACAGCTGATGAGCTAAGAATTGACGACAACAGCTGATGAGAAACTTTTCTCTTCAGTTGTTTCTACAACTGCTGTTTCACTTCATACAACTGAAGCCAAAACCATGTCTTCAGTAGTTTTACAACTACTGATGACTAACACCAAATCTTCAGTTGTTTACAACACCTGAAGCCAAAACCATGTCTTCAGTAGTTTCACAACTACTGATGACTAATACCAAGTCTTCAGTTGTTACAACTTCTGAAAGTTAATACCAGGTCTTCAGTTGTTTTCAAACAACTGATGACAGCACCAACACTTTCAGTCGTTTTATATCAGCCTTTTCTTACCCTATAAATACCTAAACCTACTTTCAAACGTTTCATTAGCCGTTTTATGTCCTTCACTCTCTCAACAATGGCGACCATGAAACTCAAACCCAGACACAACTGTGTTGCCTACCTCTCGAAATCGGCCTTTTGGAACAAATTTGATAATGCCATCGATCTTATGGTAGATTCCCAGTACCGAACCGCTTTTCTTCTGAATCCTACCATATACCCCGATTCCCTAAGCCAATTCTGGACCAACGTCTCTGTGCAAACTGGTGAGAATGATAGCCAAATCACTCTCCAGTCGTTGGTTAACCAGAAACAGGTGGTCATCACTCCAGACATCATTCGACAAACCCTAAATCTACATGATGCCACCTGTGTCACAGAATACCCGAAAGGCACAACTGATATGTCTTTCATCAATAACGGGTATGAAGGAGACTTAAGTGCTACCACCATTCTGAAGAAGCACTTCCATGATGCTGAACGTCTTATATTCCACATGGTGAATGTCTGCCTTGCATCAAAAACCTCCTCATGGGATCAGATGTCCTCCCGATGGCAACAGGTATTATACTCTATCTTTGAACGACAAAATCTAAATTTTTCTGAGATAGTTTTCATGGAACTAAAGGATCTGGCTTTGAAACCTGTGGCAAACAGATGGATATTATATCCCAGGTTTCTCATGGCCATAATTTTAAATCAGCTAAAATCAGACGGCCTTGTTGGCCTTGGAGTCCCTGCTCCGGCTGTATTGCCTGAAGTATACTCCAGGCACAACTCTGACCCTACACTGAAAGGGGCTGCCCGGCTGCTAAAACCCAAGCAGCGGGAACCCACAGCCTCCACTTCCAGATCCAAAGTCCCCACCAAACCCAACACCAAAAAGCCCAAAAAGGCTACTCAGGGAGATGAGTCCCCTGAGGATGCCCCTGTACCACCAATACAGGAAACACTTACTGGTTCTAACCCCCCAGTAGTGTCAAAGACTCCACCAGCCCTAGCCGCTCAGGCATCCTCTCAACAGGATCCTGATGCAACCATAATTGGGGATACCACAATGCTGGAACCTATCTCAATTGAGAAGGTTACCATTGAAGAGCACCAGTCACCCCGGGTGCAATCTGCTTCAAACCTATCTCCAAATGCAACCGCCCCTCAAAGCCCAACCATTATAGTTGCACAAGTGCTGAGTCAGCTGCATTCCTCTCCTCCTCCCAGAAACCAATTACAATGGGGAGAACCTCAACAGCTGAGGAAGAGGACCAAAATGCTGCTGATAACCCACAGCACAGGGGTTATAATGTTCAATCTCCCCGTGTAGAGGAGGAGGTTAGAACATCTGGTGAGGCTGCCACTTCTACTGATTCAGCAAATGAACAGGATGCAGTTGGTAACATCTCTAAGACCTCACCAGAGGCAACTGCCGATGAAGGACTCAGTCCTGAGGCAGGAAGTCCCCAGAACCAAGAACAAGGGGCACATGCTACAACTGATCTACACTCAGGGCATGTACATCCTGATTCAATCAGGAGGTCAGGTGATTCAGCAAAGACTGATGATGACCTGGGCTTTTTCTTCGATGTCTTAGCCCATAACACAATCCTTGAGGCTGAGGTGAGCAGACTCAAAGAACTGCTTGCCAAAATGTCTCAGGATCAAAGTCCATCTGCCCCAATAAACCCACAGATGGCACCTTCATCTGAAGGTTCACCAAACACTCAGCCACTACACTCAACTGAGCCACCAGCCACTGCTTTTGGCACCACCTCTCAGGGACAGAACCCCTCTGAGCAGATGGTTGCTACCTTTCAACATTCCTTACCTCTCATCACTCCCATCATCAATGAGATTGTGCATAAAGCCATTGATGAGAGGATCTCCTCAAATCTACAAACACTTGTTGATGATGCTGTGCAAAAGAAGCTTTCTGCCATTCAAACCCCTGAACCCAATGCACCCAAAAAGGGGGAGTCTAAGGCAGTGAAAGAAAGAAAGAGAAAGAGAGTGGAAGATGAGAAACAACAAGAGAAAGAAAAGGAGTTAGAAAAGGAAAAACAGCTGATCACATACAAGAGAAAGAAAAGTGCTGAAACTCAAAAGCCTGATGAAGAGAAATCATTGGAAGATCTGGTTAAAGAAGCTGATGAAGCTCACAGCAGATCAATGGACAGAATAATAGACCAACTCTTCAGACAAGGCTTTGATACAGCTACATTAGACACTGAGATCAGAAGGCTGGAGATTAAAGAGATACAAGAGAGATGGGCCAGTTACAGTGTGATGGAAAGGGAGAGGTTGGAGATAATGATCAGGTTTATTGCAAAATACTTGGGAAGATCATTAATTGAGATTAAATCATGGACCAGAGACAGTATTCTGGCAATAACCACCAGAATCTGTGCTTCTGAAGCATTCAATAAGGGGTTGATTATCGAAGCCTTAGATGAAGCAGGTGCTGGGAAGAGAACTGATATGGCCAAGCTTTCCAAAGCCAAACTTACCACAAAAATGCTAGATCAGCCTTCCCAAACTCCCACTCAAAAACAACCAACCCCACAACTCTCCAAACCAATCCCTAAACCTAAACTTAAACCAACTCAACCCTCAAAACCAACTCCCTTACCCCAAAAACCACCTCAAACCACATCCAATGATGCACCCAGAAGGAGGAGAAGGGTGTTGAGGATGGAAGAAGATGATGAAGAAGACAGTCTGCCAATCTCTGCTGTTCTAAAAATACCTGAGCCCAGAAGTCAACAAATGATCACACCAGACTTTCAGAGGCAAATGGTGAAAGTTAAGATTGAAGAAGAAGAACAGCAGAAACAGCACGATGAGCAACTTTTGAAGATGGTTGACAAAGAGTTTCCTCAGTCATCATCTATACAAGCCATGAAGAAACACGCTCAAAGGCTGTATGCTCTCAGGCATACCTTTCAATATCAAAAGGAGAGAGTAAGGATTTGGCCAGACCCCAGGGTTAGTTCTAGAATTCATAAGAAATCCATACCAAGTAGATACAATGGCCAAGTGAGAAAGACCATAGATGCTGTTATTATGTTGGCCATTGTAGTCTCACCCTGGGAGATACTTGAAGACTTCAAGAGAGCCTACAAGTCAAAGATGACCCCTCAAACTCTAATGGAGAACAAAATGGTCAAGAAGGGGTTGTTATACAAGAGGCTTGAAGAGATCAAGAAAAATGAACTCCAGTTGTTATTAGAAGGGACTCACCCAGATGAATTTGCTTACAGAGAGATAACAACTGTTGAGTTGAAAAATGGAAAGACAGTAAAGTACCTATCAGAGTACTATGGCCCAGAGTTCTTCTTCGAAGGAGAAGCAGAAGAACTCACTAAGGAGGAACAAGTTGTTCTCCTTGAGGCCTACGTCAGAGAGTCTTATAGACTCATCAATGGGAAGTAGGTTTCATGGTTGGGATAACAGCTCTGTGTCCAGTTCCCCAAGACAGAGTTCCCTTCCATCCTTTGACATTCACATCTACTGAAACCTGTTCCCTGGCCTGTGCTTATCTGATATCTCTGAAGCTGATCAAGAGAGTATTTCTGCCAAGAATAAGTGGGACCTCAATAAGCTTAAAGGTTTTGGCTGCATTGGTTCAGGGGGAGTTTGTTGGACCAAAAGAACCAATGAGCCTGATCAGAAAAACCTTTAAGTCCCACAGACATTACAACAACTGAAGTAGTCTGCAACAGCTGAAGACATCAACTGATAACAAGGTCTGAAGACAAAGTCTGAAGTGAAAGAGCTGAAGACAAAGTCTGAAGTGAAAAAGCTGAAGACAAAGTCTGAAGCTAAAGAACTGAAGACAAAGTCTGAAGACAAAAGCTGAAGACAAAGACTGAAGACCAAGTTTCAGATGTTGTCACAACAGCTGAAGAAGACCTCTTCACTAGTTGTGATGGTTTCCTTTCAGTAGTTTTATGTTTCTTGTAATCAGTACTTGTAGTTTCAGTAGTTTTAGTTTCATCTTGTACTTAGCATACTCTGAGATGTTCTCAGTTGTTGTGAACATTCTCAGTAGTTTGCTTACTTTCAGTTGTTTGTAATAATTCTGTTAGATGTCACTATCAAGTGACATCAGCAGACGTCACATTCCTTTATATAAGGAATGTTGACCTAATTGTAACGTGTGTAGCTTAGCGCAGCTTAGTGAAGCTTAGCGGCCGCCATACCGAAGCATTTGTGCATGAATGATATTATCCCTTTTGCAGAAAACCCTCTTTCTCTATAACCGTGTACTGTTCCATTGAATATCTATTGTGTTCTTGCTATATTTGTCTAATTCTTGTTCTAATTCCGCTGCGATTCAACTCTAATTGATCAAACTTAGATCACTGATCCTGTCATAGGTCCGCCAAAACTCCAACAAATGATCCTCATAGAGAGGAGGATCAATGGTGAGGGAGGTGAAATAGTTGGTCAAAGAAAGGTAACGACAAACCTTTGATAATCCTAGATCTTTCTCAGAGTCTAATAGAGCAACTTGATTATGTTGCCTATGAAGATGCATGGAAAAATCGTGTTGATTTCTATGGTCAAGGTTCTCTATTTGAAGTAGCTTTTTGGTGAAGGAAGATAAGAACGAAGGCGGTTTGTGGGTGAAACTAGGTTAGAGAACAATATAGATGAGGAGGAGAGCGAGAAGAGGGGGAACCATTGAGAATATATAAATGGATTTGAGACAAAATTAATGCAAAAGGATAAACTTTGAAATCCAAAAGTAGGTCCCACCTCTGAAAAAGTGCACAAAAAGGTAGTTATTTTGGAAGTTGAAAATCTTTCGAAGGTAATTTAGCTTCGGAAGTTTTAAGAAAAAGCTTCCGAAGTCAATTTGGCTTCGAAAGAAAAATACTTTCTTCCGACACATATTTGGTTTCGGAAGATATTAAGAATTGAGAGTTTTATTCTAAAGAGAATAAATCTTCCAGGACTTATTTGCTTTCGGAAGATATTTGTCCTTCAAATACATGTAAGTACTTAGAGGCATATTTAAGTTTCTGAAGATATTCTCAGAATTTCTTCCAAAGTTAAATTTCTTATAAGTAGTTAGTTGATTTGAAGACATGAATTTCTTCCGAAGTCAACTTGAAATCTTCCAAAGGAGAATATGTTTGAAAAATTTTCAAAAATCTAAGGAATATCATAAAACATTTTCTTCCAAAATAAACTGGGCTTATGAAGATGATAAAATATACAACTTAGGACACATAGGTTTTAGAAATAAAGTTAATTTAAGTTTTAAGAAAATCTACTCAAAGTTAATCATCCCAATAGCTGATACAAGATATTTGAATATCTGTTCATCAAAAGCTTTAGTGAACAGATCAACATATTGTTCACTTGTGTTAACTTTGACTAATTTGATTAATCCCTTCTCAAAATTATCTCTAATCAAATGATACCTGATGTTGATGTGTTTGGTCCTTGAGTACTGCACAGGATTCTCTGTAATGGAGATAGCACTACTGTTGTCTATATGGATGGGAGTCTCTTTGAAGTTCAATCCATAGTCCAGCATATGATTCTGAATCCAAAGCACTTGAGCACAGCAACTTGTAGCAGCAATGTATTCACCCTCAGCAGTTGATGTAACGACACAGGATTATTTCTTGCATTGCCATGAGACAATCCTTCCACCAAGGAATTAACATCCCCCAGATGAAGACTTTGCAATCATGTTGCAACCACCATAGTCACTATCTATATAAGCATACAGATTGAAGTCAGAACTCTTTGGATACCAAAGGCCAATCTTGGGAGCACCTTTGAGATATCTAAGAATCCTCTTGATAGCAACCAAGTGTGACATCTTATGGTTGGCTTGATATCTTGCATAGATGCATGTGGCAAACATGACATCAGGCCTGCTGGCTGTTAGGTACATAAGAGACCAAATCATTGCCCGATAAAGATGTTCATCTACACTCTCCCCTCAAGATCAGGTCCTAGGGAGTGGTTTCTAGCTATGGGTGTCTTAGCGACCTTACATTCAGTCATGTTGAATCTTGTAAGTATGTCTTGTACATACTTTGACTGACTTATGAAGATGCCATTATCAACTTGCTTCACTTGAATTTCCAGAAAGAAATTTAGTTCCCCCATGGCACTCATTTCAAATATGTTCTTCATCAGCCTCTCAAAGTCTTTGCAGAGCTTTGGATTAGTTGACCCAAAGATATTGTCATCCACATATACTTGAACCAGCATTAAGTCATTCCCTATTCCTTTAATGAAGAGAGTTCCATCTATAGTACCCCTCTTGTAACCATGTTGACAGAGATACTGAGATAGTGTTTCATACCACTTCCTTGGAGCTTGGTGCAGCCCATAAAGAGCTTTATCAAGCTTGCAGACATAATCAGGATGATCTGGGTCTGCAAAGTCAGGTGGTTGTTTGACATACACCTCTTCATCAATCAGCCTATATAGAAAAGCACACTTGACATCAAGTTGGTAGACCTTGAAATCCTTGGATGCAGCAAAAGCCAGGAATATTCTTACAGCTTCAAGTTATGCCACAGGAGCAAAAACATCTGTGTAATCAATTCCCTCTTCTTGTGTGTACCCTTGAACAACTAGTCTTGCCTTGTTCTTGATGACAAGCTCTATCATCCTTCTTGTTACTAAAAACCCACTTGGTTCCTATGATAGTCTTCCTATGAGGAAGAGGACATAGGTTCCAAACCTTTTGTCTTTTGAATTGAAGCAGCTCCTCTTGCATTGCTTCAACCCAGCTTCTATCTTTCAAAGCCTCATCAACTTTCTTTGGCTCTACTTGGGACAAGAAGCAAGAATATAGACAAACATTTTTGTCATGGGTTTGTCCTCTTGTTCTCACCCCTGTATCAACATTTCCAATGATGTTTGTGGTGGGGTGTGACTTGTGGATCCTGAGTTAAGGGATCACAGCAAGTTGATTTAAAGATTTAAATTAGAGAAATTCAGATCGAGCAATGGAGTGTCACCCACCATATCAGCACACTTATCAAGTGAGACTTGATCTAATGAGTGTGTGACATTATTTATGTTGTCTTCTATGGAGTGGTTATCAGCATCAAGAAATTCTTGATCACTATCACCACCTCCATTTCCTCCTACATTTGAAGCTCATTCACTTGAGTTTTGAAACTCTGAGCTAGAATTTGAAGGCATCACAGATGTATCAGCTGAATTTGTCATGTTTGTGCTGATAGGATCTTTATTTGCAGGGTTAGTTACCAATGGAACTGAGGTAGTAATCTTGCTTTGTCTTCTCAGCTCAAATCTTAGGTCAAGATCTCTTGTTGATATGTTATCTGTAGATCCTAAAACATTCTCACAAGACTTGTTAAAATAGTTGGTAACTAAGTCAAGATCAAATAGCCAATCCAGACCAGAACCTTTCACACTAGGAGTGTGCTCATTGAAGTCACATTGGCTGACTCCTCAACTACTCTAGTTTTGAGATTGTATACTCTATAAGCCTTAGCTTGGGAAGAATATCCAATAAAGTGTCCATCATCTGACTTCTTATCAAGTTTGGCTACTTAATCTTTGGTATTCAAGAGAGTGCAAGGACGCCAAATGACCTGAGGAAATCAATAAATGGACTCCTTTTGTGCCACAGCTCATAAGGAGTCTTACCATGAGTCTTAACCACTAAACCTCTATTTTGCACATAGCAGGTTGTGTTAACTGCCTCTGCCCAGAAGGTGATGGGCAGTTTAGAGTCAGACAACATGGTTCTTGCAGCTTCAATAAGTGTCCTGTTTCTTCTCTCAGTAACACCATTTTGCTGAGGAGTCCTGGGAGCATTATATTGTCTTGTAATACCCTTTTCATCACAAAATGTATCAAGGATTTGGTTCTTAAATTCTCTTCCTTGATCATATCTTATGGTCTTGACCTTATGATCAGATTGATTCTTAATTTTCAGAATGATGTTCTTCAAGATCACAGGAGTCTCATCCTTAGTTCTAAGGAAAAAGACCCAAGTGAATCTTGTGAATCATCTGTGATCACTAAAAAATATGAGGTCCTTCCTAAACTCATTACACTGGTGGGGCCAAAGATATCCATGTGTAATAAGTGTAAGGGTGTAGTTATAGAGTTCTTTTCCTTTGGCTTGTGAGACACTTTGTGTTGCTTCCTTTTCAGGCATGCAACACAATGATCATCACTTGTAAACTCTTTCTTTGGCATTCCAGTTACCAAATCATTCTTAATTAATTTATTCATGTTCTCAAAGTTACATGGCATATTCTTTTATGACAAAGGAAAGACTCATCACTATTTGCTTTAGATAGAAAGCAAGAAACCTCTCCTGAGGGAGATGTTTTCCACAAGTCCATCTTGTACATGTTCCTTTTCCTGGAGGCTCTGAGCAGGATATGCTCTTGAAGAATGACCACCCCGGGCTTGAGAACAATGCACTCATACTCAGTAAAGAGCATGTTGTGTCTCTAATCACAAAATTAGGATACACTCAGTAGATTGTATCCAAGCTCCTTAACAAAATTTACCTTCTCAATGGTGAGCTTACCATTTATGACCATATCCCTTCCAATGATGTAACCACTAACATCTCCTCCAAAAGCAACTGGTCCTCTATCAATTTTCTCAAAATTGTGAAACAAAGAACCTTTGCCAGTCATGTCTCTGGAACAGCCACTATCAATGATCCACACATTTCTCTTGGTCTTTAGCTGTTCGTTCACAAAAAGAAATGGTTAGTTACACTTGGAAACCCAAGCCTCATTGGTCTTGGGCTTTTCAAAGTGATCTGAAGACAATGTAACAGTAACAGATCCTATATTCAAGCTTTGAGGATCATTAGTTGTTGTTGATGAAGAACTTTCAATCACCAGCTCTTTCTTCGTCTTCCACACCATCTTTGGAAGATTGGACTTGACCTTCAACACCTCGAAAGTTTCAATAACTTTTGAAGTTTTAGAGACTGGACCTTCGAAAGATCTTGCTTGCACTGTAGCATGCTTTAGTACTTCGGAAGCATTCCTTCTTCTGAGACCAAAATTTCTTTTGAAGGAAAGTTTTCATTTGTCTTCTTCTTCACTTTAGAGCTTCCGAAGGAAACAAATTTTCCTTTGGAAGCTTGCTTTTCCTTCTTCTTCCCAGAAGCTTTCTCCTTGACCATGTGGATAGTGCTTTTGGGATTGTAGATGCAATCCTTAGCCAGATGAGAAGTACCACCACACATGATACAGTCCATTTGCTTCCTTCTAGGAGTCTTCTTTTGAGAGCAAGACTGAGTTTGATCACTTTCCTTCTCCATCTTCATCTTCACAGATGACACAGCAAGCTTCTTAGGGAGAGGCTTGCTCTTAGAGCTAGACGGTTCAGGCTGTGTAGCAGTGGTACACAGCTGGTCAGTCTTCTTCTTCTTGCTGGAATGGTTTGGAACTAAACTAGAACTCCTGGTACTAGAGTTCATAGTTGAGTCTTCAGCCTTTACCACTTCAAACCCTGCAGAGATGAACACTTGTTTCTGCTTGGAGTAAAAGTGGCCTTGATCTTATGAGCCTTCTTTGATCTTCTCTTAGCTCTTCTGATCAAGTTCTCCTCTTTGACTTGGTCATTCTAGACTTTTTCCTCTCCTTAGGAGAATAGTGACCCATCTTAGGATGATCTTTTTCACTCTTCTCAGAGTCATGCTTCACTATCTCCTCTTCATCCTCTTCAATAATGGGGTCTATTAAGGGAAGCTCATCTTCACAAGTTCCACACCTTGGAGATCTTACAGACAATAGAGTGTGTGGAGGAGCTATCTTAGTAAATCCCAGTCCCTGCTTATTCTTATAACAAACTTTTTCATTTAGGGATGAGGATATTATGTTCTTGAAGGTCTCTTCTTCAAGAAAACATTTTTCTACCCTGGCTTTGTTGATCACAAGCTCAGCCTGGCATTCAGTTAACTTTATGATGAGATCTTTGATTTGAGTCCTGTAGTTAGTGTGCTCATGCTTAAGAGTTGAAATGGTTTTCTATAGATCTTCTATCCTAAGTTTATAATCATTTTTAGCTCTTTTAAAATTAGCTTTTAAGATATTTTAGGACTCAAGATCAGATCTCATCTCTAAGTCATAAGACTTGTATCTATTAACTTTAGCAATACATTCAGGTGTGCATAGATATTCCAATACCTTGGCTTCATCATGATCTGCCATCAATGCTTGGTTTGGAGATGCATCTTCCACCTGAAAGCTCCAATCAAAGCCTTCTTCTTCAACAGCAACTGCGGCTTGCTGTCTTGGCTTCTCATTCTGGTGAGCTCTTTCAGTGTAGTTTGGCCTGGTTTGTAATTACCCACCATTTGACCTTGGTGCCTTGCACTCTCTGGAAAAGTGTCCTATTTGGTTATAGTTGTAACACTTCACTTTGCCTTTATCAAGCCCAAACTTTCCACTGCCTGCATTGCTAGGAAACTTCCTTCCAGTCCTCTTATAGAACTTGTTGGCCCTGTGAATGAGAAGAGCCATCTACTGGACTATTTCCATATACTCCATATCATCTGGATGGATACAGTCCAGATCTTTAAAGGTGAAGAGAAAGTTTCCTGAACTTTCATCAGAAGATACAAAAGCTTGTGAAGAGCTTGTCTCCTGGAATGGGCTTCCAGGGATGTAGCCTTCCCTTGGTGTCTCCAGAAAGGTGATGAAAGGACCCTTTTGTGAGTTATCAGGGTAGCAGATGAGATGGTGCTATGGTTCTCTGCAATCTCTTTCAACCATACGAAGGGCTGAACTCTGTTGGTTGTTGGAGTTACCAGAAGGATTTTGCATGTTCATCTCCATCTGGTAGCCACTGAGGATACCATACAACTCTGTGAGAGTAAGGGTGTTGAGGTTCTCAGTCCTCTTGATGACCACACAATCATGTGTCCATTATCTGGGAATAAAGGACATGAACTTCCTCATAATGTCCCTGTTCTGAAGAGTTACTCTAACATCCGCCAGAGTATCCACAATCTCAACATACCTGAAGTGTTGTTGAGTCATGGTTTCACCTGTCTTGAAGGTGAAGTTCTCAAACTGCTGCTTAAAGAGGTCTTTCTTGTTTTCTTTTGCTTCATTAGACCCCTCATACATCAGCTTCGGTGCATCCCAGAGTTGCTTGGCACTCTTGCACTTCTTGAAGCCTCTATAGATAGAGTTTAGAAGAGCAGTTTGGAGGGCGGTCATGGATTTCTGATCAATTTCAATCTTCTTCCAGTCTTCTTCAGAATAGTCAGCCACTTCCTTTGGTATCATACCACCACTACCAGCAGCTGAAGAGGTGGATGGTAAATGAGGTCTATAGACAACAGTCCCCCACATCCTGGAGCCTTAAGACTTGATAAAGCCTTCTAATCTTTGACACCAAGTATCAAAGTCTTCAGGAGTGACCAATGGGGACTTTGTCATTATACCAGTTTCCATATTAGCCTTTGTGATAGCTCCCATTTGAGATGTTAAATGAACTGTCAAACTAAGAGGATTAAAGATGGTGAGATCTTACAATCAAGAGCCTGAAATGCTCTGATACCAATGCAGGACCGGGTAAGGGTGCCTAACACAATCAATTTCATAATGAGGAGAGACTTGGAACACTTAACAGTTTAAATAAGGAACCGGGTTTGATTATAAGGATACTAAGAACACAAGTAATGAAACAGAACAAGCAACAATAACACAGAAATATGGTTTTCATGGAGTGTTGTATATTGCACTTAAGTTCTATTACAAGTGTTACAAAGCATATATAAATTACAAGAACCTGAGACACTTTATACTACATCCTACAACTATCAATACTTAGAAAGACAGTTGGAATTGACTAATCTAGACAACAGGATCAATCTAAAGTCAAAAGACAGATTGCCTTTTGACTACTGACTATGACATGCCATAGCTCACAACCTTTTCTATTATAAAATGGTTTACAGGTACAAAAGTAGGAAGTTACAGACAAAGACCTTAATCTATAGTTTACAAAAGCATGAACTTTTCACAAACTCATACAAGTTGGTGAGTCTTCAGAGTTACAGTAGATAGTGTGTCAGCTTTATGTAAAGTAGATCAGAGAAAGCATGTCTTTCTCTGTCTTTGGAAGAAATCATTCTTCACAGCAAAATGGCTTTAGAAGACTTTATCTCTGAAGCTTCAGAAGACTTCATATTTTGCTTCAAAAGATTTGGACTTTGTCTTCGAAAGATTTTCCACTTAGAGTATTTTCTAATGTAGTGTGTAAAAATTCCAAAGCACTTCTACCTTTGTACGTCCAGTGCATGCAGGAAGACCTTTGGTTGTTTTGGGTTCTTTGGTTGCATCAGCCTTATAATCTTCTGATATTACCTTACAGATACATTAAGTATTTATTCCTGATTCCTTTTTCAAGATTAAAATAAAGCCATTCATGATCCACTTCACCATATTAAACCTTCTGTTAGTGGCTACAGCTACAATCGGAAAAGCAATGTCTACAAGAAATGAGTTCCATCCTACACTCCTCTTGGACATACCATGTTGAAAGATATAACACAAGAGTTTCCAGTGATTATATACTCTAGCCCTGAAAAACTTTTTCTTAGGAAAGTGATCTGGATGTCCCATAGCCAAGAATGTGTCTCTACAATCATAAAATGTAAGTTCAGTTAGATCTTGAGGATCATTATCACCCAGTTTTAGAGATTCTCTAATCGACTGCTCAGAAACCTCAATCATACGATAATTGGTGATAAAACCTCTAACAACATTCCTTCCTGCATCATCTCCAGCAGTTTTTGCAATTCTCCAAAATCTTTTGATAAGACGAGCATATATAATCAGTTAAGCACACATGGCGTACACATACTTTGTTCTCTAAAGAAATCTAGTCATTTGTTCATAACCAATAGCTTCACGAACACCCTCATTTAGAAAGGCTGCTACATTATGCTTCGGCTCAAACTTAAGATCTGCCATCTGTTTACATTGAACAAAGTATTAATCACCTTTGAATCACAATGATTTCAATCATATTTTGTGTTACCAATTTTGAACCAATAACCAAAAAAAATTTCTAAGTGTTTTGTACAACCCCTTACATGAACAGAGTATGCACTTGTTACAAATTTGAATCAACACATTTATGATAAACCAAGTAATACAACATGAAACATGAACATTGATTGAGCTTCAATTGACTTAGCATATTTTAAGTTTTAAACCTTAACAATTTACACTTCAAATTTCTAAGTGTTGAACACACTCTACCATGAGCAGAGCACATTCATGTTTAAGTTTAATTGGTTTAAAGTGTAATAAATCAAGTAAAATCTTCTCAATATCAGTTGAATAGATGAATTATCATGATTAACATGACAATTTTCATGAAAAATTATGAAATGACTGTTCATTTCTAGTTTTTATGAACTGTCTGATGAATACAAAATCATCAAGAACACATGATGATGAAATTGAGTTTTGATTCTCACACTCTATTTGAAAACATGTTAAAACAACCAATTGATGTTCAATTTTAATTATCTTAACACATTTAAATCATAGATTTTAAATTTCTAAACACCTAGGGTTCGAACGCCTCAATTGAGTTCAAACGCCCAGTCAAAGACTGATTTAGGTAATGAAATCTGATGTTATAAGATCACAATGATGTTTAGATTCAATGACTATACCTATATATAACACGGATTAACCAGTAAAAATCAAATGATGAATGTAAGAATGTATCGGGTGAGTGAATGAGTTTAACAGAGAGTTTGAGTTTGTGAAAAATAATGAAATCTATCAAGTGTTGAATATATATAAGTGTAAAAAGTCTTAGGCGCATGACAACTGTGAAGACGCATGATAACTATGAAGGAGCATAAGGTTCAGATGCATTTGCACACTTAGCTACATTTCACAATAAGTCTTCAGGCGCTCGGGCACTGTTTAGGCGCATGACTTAGACAGAAACGCCTAGACTTGGAATATTTCAACATCACCAGAAGTCTGAGCAACTTGCAAGTTTAAACACTGTTCAGGCACATGGGACTTGTTGAAAAGCCCAACACTTAGAGAAAACATCATATTCAAACGTCTAACCACATTGGAAAATCCGGAACTGTTCAGGCGCATGAAATTAAGTTGATACGCCCAACACTTGAACAAATTCTTGAAATTCATCATACTCTTGATTTAGACTTTTGAGTACTATTCAGGCGCATGAGAAACCTTCCATGAGTCTGACACTTGGAAACTTTCACAACATCCATCTGAACACTGTTTGTTCACATTACCACTGTTCATGCACATTATCTCAACACTTAGTCAAAATTTTGACTATCACCTAAGATGAACATTAATTACCCTCAAATTTAACAATATCAAATTGTTTTTGATTAAGATCACCACAAATCATTTGAAACTCATATTTTCATTTCTAAACATGAATTTTTTATTCAAACACCAACCAAGCACATTTTGAAATATAACTTTGAATCAGTTTTTATTTTTCAAACAATTTCCCGTTATTTTAGTCTCTATTATGAAACTTTTTACAACACAAATAGTCTCATTTTTGTTTTTATGTTGTTTGCTAGAAGCTTTTCTACTTATTTTGAATTCTTTTCAGGTTCATTTTGCATCATATCAAACACACACATGCTTGAATTTTTAGCTTCATCCTTTTCATTCAAAGCACTTTATTTTTTATTTCTTTTTCACATTTTGACACTTTTCATTGATTTTTTCTTTTACATTTTTACTCCCCCTAAACTTTTAAGTTCACAAACTTATAAGTTTCTTTTATTTTGCAAGAAAAGCAAACCAATTAGTATTAACATGCCTGCACACAGAAAATCATGCAAAAATCAAAATTAAAGCAAAATAATAATCTACTATACACATTTGAATCATATGCCTGCAGTGAGATCATATCAGTTAAGATCAGCACATTAAAATAAAATAAAATGGTGGATAGTCATAGACAGTGATTAAATCCTAATCAAATGTGTTCTAGGTTAGCGTTCCCGCAGCAGAGGAGACACGAAATCTAAGGATAGAAAATGAGTGCTTTTGGCAAGATAATCAGCTCACTTACTTTTTCAATTCTTGGATTGCTTAAGGTTTGATTAGATATGACATTATGTAACCCACACTTAGACTTAGAGAGCTCAACTCTCATCAAGATATGAAACAAAGCACTTTTCTCAACTTATTAACCTGACATATACTTATAACCAGATCTCATGTTTAGATTGTGCACATTGGCATCTTTTGCATTAGGTGAGAATATCCAGGTCTGTAATGACTTACAACAAAGGATAAATCATCACTTCAGGTCTATGATGACTCATAACAGAGAAGTGAATAGATGCTATAAATATATCTCATGGTTATTCATATCGCCACCAGGTGTGAGTTTGTGACTTTACAAGCAATCAATTAGAGAAGTCAGCACTACTCATTGGTACTAAGATGGACAAACATAAAAGCAAGATTGTTTTAGTTTAATCACAAGAATTTACTTTTTCAGTATAATTATATGAGCTTACCTGCACATCATATCTGATCACGTCAGACTCTTTAGCGAGCAGAGTATGCAACCGATCAGAACCAATATATCTATCATTTCTCACAAATTGCAAAGGCACATTCAGTCCTAAAATAATAAAGAAACAAATAAACTCTATTTTTGTTTCCTTTTATTTTATAATTTTCTCTTTTCTTTTTGCAATTTTTTTTATTTTTTTATTTTCTTTTCCTTTTTCTTTTGAGCATTCACACACAATATATACACCCCGACAGTCAACTTTGATAGTTTCTCCTTTATTCTTCTTATTCAGCTAGGGGAGAGATATTTTCACTTTTATGATTCAAGGAACTAAAATAGACTCGATCAAGTGATCAAAACGACTTTGTAAAAGACTCTTGACACGATCAAAAACCGTTTTTAAACATGGTTAACAAGTCCATTGACTCGACCAAATACTCAAAACGACCTGGTAAAAAGGCTTTTGTAAATATGTCAGCCAACTATTTTTCAGTTGAGATTTGAATCAAAATGATTAAGACCTTTTTCAGAGTTATCTCTGAGAAAATGATATTGTATTTTGATATGCTTTGTTTTTGAGTGCCGGACAGGATTAGCTGTAATAAACATAGTAGTAGTGTTATCAATGTAAATAGGAGTTTTAAGAAGATTGAACCCGTAATCCAGCAGTTGGTTATGTAACCAAAGGATTCGAGAACATCTTGCCAAAGCAGCTATGTACTCAGCTTCTGTGGTTGAAACGGAGACATTTGTTTGTTTTTTACATTGCCATGAGACTAACCTGGGACCCAAAAACTGATAACCACCCATCATCAATTTACGATCTTGGAAACATCCCCCATAATCACTATCTGTATATCCATGCAACTCGAAGTTTTCTTCATAAGGATACCATAACACTATCTGAATATGTGTTTAACAGTGATTAGGTGAGATTCCTTCAGGTCAGATTGATACCTGGCACAGACACAAACAAAAAGAATCATCAAATAAGGTAGAGTAAGACTTGTTACAAATTTGGAAAACACTTAAAA
Source organism: Flaveria sonorensis (assembly GCA_025506505.1). Classification (NCBI taxonomy): domain Eukaryota; kingdom Viridiplantae; phylum Streptophyta; class Magnoliopsida; order Asterales; family Asteraceae; genus Flaveria; species Flaveria sonorensis. The sequence continues at coordinate 17,505,404 of CM046437.1, read as the reverse complement.
GATTAAAGTTCAACTGTGAACAATAGTTGACTTTATCAAACCTAATAATCCTATTGGACACTATTCCTTCGCCTGTTATCTTACCACCTGCATCACCACCGAATGCAACATGAGTACCATCTTTTAACTTAAAATCTTACAGCACGGCATGGTTGCCTGTCCTATGCCGGCTACACCCACTATCAACATACCACATGTTAATAGGTCTTTTTGGGCATACCTTCATTTCAAAGAGATTTAAGTTAAGTTATCAACCCAAGCCGATATGGTCTTGCGCTTGCCAAATTTATCAACAATGGTAAACTGTTTAAAATGAAGCTTATTCAGATCAGGCTTCTTTTGCTTTTTAAGTTTACTAATTCCTTTTCTAAATTTTTTTATTATCTTTGATTTGCTTAGTCCTTAAAGCATGGTAACATTTTTCCAGATCATCATCAAGCTAATTTAAACCATCAATAGGAATATTTTCAGAAATATTTTGATTACCAAACTTTCCATTTTTCATTCTCACATATCGTGGAACGAATTTTCCTTGTTTATAATGCTTTGTTTGCACAGCATAAGAATCATCACAATCAAAATCAATCATTCTGAAAGATCTCAAGCCTAAGGATGGTTGTTTTGTCAACCTTTAAAAACCAACATTTTGATTTCTTTGAAATCTTGGGTTAACATATCCATTCCTTGGCAAGGTCCTTTGGAAGTAGTAATTTTTAGTTTTGTGATTTCTTTCATCACAAATGGTACAATACATGTTTAAATAAAATCAGCTATTGAATGATTTTTCATATCACAAATGTGACAATACCTGTTAAAGAAACATTCAATAGTCTTATAATTATACATATCACATATTTCACAGTACCTTTGTTGAAATTTAAACAACTCTTGATTAACCTTAGATTTGGAGGCCACATTTGATCCTTGTTTTGATTTAGGAGTCGCAAAGTTAATTTGTTGTTTCTGATTTGAGAGTTTGTTCTTTTGAAATTTGGGTTTTGGCTTTTGTTCATTAACACTATTCCTAGACTCCTTAGATACAAATTTTTTGTTGACAGTGGAAGACTTTTGACCTAAACCTATTTTCAGATCAGAGTTAGATTTGTTCTTTGAGTTTGATTTGATTTCTGGAATTGTGTTCATATCAAAAGTACCTGTAGACACAAACTTCACTGGATTAAACTGATAAGATTGATTTGTTTTTTGAGTTTGATTGTTTTTAATATGATTCTGAGAGGATTTAGTTTTAGCATTTTTCCTTCTCCTTCTCTGATTTCTTGATCTTGATGATCTCTACTTGCTTTGGGATTGAACGTCTTTAGGAGTAGACTCTTTTGCAGTTTCATTCTCTTTTTGTTCTTTCTGCCATTTTATAAAGTCTGGATTGTTGAATCTATAAGCAAACGAATCCTCAAATATTGCTTTTTCTTGTTCAACAACATACGCATGATCTTGTTCCTTTTCTTTCATTACATGAGATCCTTTGGAAACAAACATCTTCTTATCCTTTGGTTGTGGTTCATAAGATTTAACTTTCACTGGATGACCATTTTTAATCTTTTTAGAATCTTGTTCCTCAAATATCTTAACATTAGTCTTCTCTTCATCATTTTTAGAGTTCTTTTTATTATTTTGAAAGGCTTTTAGCTTAGCTTTGTTTTCAGGTGAATAATCATGTGTGTTAAAGTTTTTTGGTAAAGTGTTTGAGATAGATTCAGGCATGGGCTCATGTGTGAAACCTAGACCTATTTTGTTTTTATCTTTTCTCTCACTTACAAACTATTCTACAATGGTTTTAGAACTCTTAACTTTAGCTAGATCCACCTGTGTTGCAGCATGAGCTATTTTTTCTTCTTCTAAATTTTTAGTCATCTCCTCAAGTTGTTTTTTAACAAGTTCAAGTTCTTTTAGAGTTTTATTCCATGAGGTTTGAAGTGATAAGATCTTTTCATCAGAGACTTTGTGATCATTTTTCAGTTTGTTGTGCATTTCTTCTTCTTTTTTAAGATTGTCACAGATTATAAATGAATATGTTTTGTAATGCTCAACTTGATCAAAACATGCTTTTGTGCACATTTTTTCTCTGACTTCGACAGGAAATTCAGGATAAGTTGAAGAAGAAGTCTCAGAATCAGATGATAGATGCTCAAACTTTGGTTGTTCAGACTGAGCCATGATTGCAATTTCTTCTGAATCCTTTTTTGGGTTAGATTTGTCACTCCAATCATAGTCTTCATCATCATTTTCTGAATCACCATATGCCTTAGGATCATTTTCTTCAGACCAGCTTCATTTTGAACTTCAGCAACAAGAGCTAAACTTGATGTTAGATCAGCTGTGAATTGTTCAGCATATGCACTCCAGTCATAGCCATCTTTGATGCTTACAACAAGAGCTTTCTTTGGCTCTTCAGTTGATTTTGAACCATCTTTAATCTCTGGCATAGGAAGACTTTGATAAGACTTTTAAAAGGTTTTCTGAGACTGTCGTTGGTATCTTTGACTGATAGACCAGCTTGACCATTTCTACCTTGATTTCTAGGGGCTTTACATTCCTTTGAGAAATGACCATAACTGTTGTAATTGAAACACCTTGACTTAGATTTGTCAAAGCCAGTTTTGTTCGCACTGGGCTTGTAATTCCTGTTAACATATGAGTGTTTTTGTGTTCTATAATCAATCATTACCATCTACCAATTCAAGTCCATTTCTTCCATATCATCAGGATCCATCTTGAACAAATCCTACAAAATAAGATCTACCTCGGTTAGATGACTACCTTGATAAGCATGAAAACTTGCCATGAAAGCAGTAAAAGCAGATTTAGACTCATCATCCTGTAAGAGGATATTAATAACATCTTTAACTTTACTAGCTTTAACAGTGTTAGAAGATGAAGTCTCAGTTTGAGATTTAGGAGTTTGAGTTTTAGAAGGAGACTGAGGTTGAGTTGTATAAACAGGAGCACTTGAGTAAGAAGAATCTATGAAGAAACCAGCTCCAACGAACAAATCACCCTCATCTTCTGGAGAATTATAATCTTTTGCCAGAAACGCATTCTCCACTATGTTAGCTGGAGAAGCAACGTACTTATACTAAGACATTGATGCAGCTCTATCATTATTTTTGGAGCTCTCATCAATTTCAACTGATTCAATTTTGGCAATCAAAAGATCCAGATCCATCTGAAACTTTTTAGTATGCTTTAATAGAGTGACTGTCTATTTCCATGAAGATAGAAGAGCATTAAGAAGTCTGTTATTTAGATCTTTGAGATCATTTTTTATACCAGTAGTTGACAATTCAGTAGTTAATTGCACGCATCTGTTCATCATTTGATTGATTGTTTCCCAGAAAGATGCTTAAATAATTCCAATTGCCTCTAGAGTTTCAGCTTTTTTTGATCTTGTATCTCTTTACAACCTTCACAAATAATCTTCAAAGCTCTGTACATGGTGTAACCAGTTTGATACCTTCAAGTCTATTCAAGACTTCCAATGGTAATCCCTTGCACATTAGTGAGTAAGCTTTGATGTCATTCTTAACATTGTTTAAGTCATCACCTTGCAGACCATCATCTGGATAAGGTTCTTGAGAGACTTTTGTATAAAAAAATCCTCTGTCAGGACAATCGAATGTAATTGGGATATGTGGTCCTTTCTCTATTTACTTCCATAAGTTAGTGTCAATAGAGTTTAGATGATGCTTTAATCTTAGAGACCAATTTTTGAAATCAGCTTTATTTTTGAGCTTGGGAACCCTGTTCTCTGAATCTTTAGACTTAACCATTTTGTATTTTGAATTAATACAAACGCCTTAGTTGAATTCTAAAACGCCTTCCTGATGATGCGTCTGAACAGTTTTCCAACACCCAAACAGTGAAGAAACGCCTGGGTACTTGGTTAAATTTCTGATTTTAACCTAAAACGCCCAAACAGTCTTCAAACGCCTAGAATTGCTTAAAATTTCAACAAAGTTCACAGTCACAATGCGTCCAAATAGTTGAAAAACACCTAGTCTGAAAATGCCTCAACAGTGATGAAACGCCTAAACAGTTGTAAAGCGTCTGAACACTTAGCAAAATTTCAGAGGTTTTTTCACACAACAAGCGCCTAATTCATCATCTTCAACAGAACCAGATCTTAAAAAATTCTTCAAAACCTGTTCAATTGATCTAAAACCTTTTAATTAGCTAATAAATAGATCGTCCAACAATCCTTAATCATCATTTTGATCAAACAACAACAAATCTATTTTCTGATTGAATTTAGGTCCGAAAATGAAGAACACTTTTTCACACACAAATCCGATTAATACTCAGATCTGAATGGATTAAACACCAAATTATGATTCAATTCATATTTGTATTGATGAAACACAACTGATTAATTGATCAAATTGCAATCAACACAAATTTCAAGTGATTCAAAGAGCTCAATATGCCGATAATAAGCTCTGATAACTGAACCGAAAGCTCTGATACTGTTGAAGCTCTTAAAAGATTAACATTTTGTCTTTTGTGTTTTTGTCATAGTATAGGGACTTATTTTGTAAATATATGTTCCTTTGTTTCATTGATAGTATATGTAGGATAGTTTATGCATTGTGTAAAAAAAGTGAGAACCAACTAAGAGACATCTTAGTGAAAAACAGCTCGAACAGAACGAACTGTAACCCTTACACATTGTATCCTGTGCATTTGCTGTCAATGAAATCTATGAATTTTTTTGATGTAATTGCATGTGTTTGATTACTTTGTGTTTGAATTGATCATTGCATTACGATATCATCACAGATTCGATCCTTTTGAACCAATCAATTGGTATCAGAGCCTTCTGTTCAGTGGTCAGAGCTTATCGACATTTTTGAGCTCTTTGAATCACTTGAAATCTGTGTTGATTGCAATTTGATCAATTAATTGTTGTTTTTAGTTGTGTTTCATCCATAGAAACATGATTTGAATCACAATTTGGTGTGTAATTCGTTCAGATTTGAGTAATTGATCAGATTTGTGTTCGAACTGTGTTCTTCATTTTTGGCCTGTAATTTTATCAGAAAACAGATTTGTTGTTGTTGTTTGATCAATATGATGATTGAAGATTGTTAATCGATCTATATACTACCTAACTAGAAGTTTTTAGATCAATTTAACATGTTTTGAAGAATTTCATAAGATTTGAGTTTGTTGAAGAGGATGAATTAGGCGCTTGAGTTGTGAAAAACTACTGAAATTGACCAAGTGTTCAGACACCTTACAACTGTTTAGGCATTTTTGAACTGTTAAGGCATTTTTAGTTTAGGCGTTTTACAACTGTTGAGACGTTTTGCGACTCTTTGGTCATAATGAGACTTTACTGAAACAAAGAAATTCTAGGCACACAAGGACCGTTTGGGCGTTTTAAACCCAGGCGTTTGATAACTGTTTGGGCGTTTAATAACTATTCAGGTGCTTTATCACTGTGTGGGTGTTTCGAAACTGTTTGGGCATTTCATCAGTCAGGCATTTCAGAATTTAACTAAGGCATTCCCTTAGGCATTTCGAGTTCAAAGTTCAGGCGTTTCAGAAGTTTCAGGCGCTTGGATATTCAGACTTGTCAGCAAACACTTAGAAATTTTTTCAAAAACTAAAATCCAAAAATATTTTCATTTCATAGTTTCTTTTTAAAATTTAAAAAAAAACAAAAACAAGGCATTTTCATTAATTCAAAATACAAAAATGGTTAAGTCTGAAGATTCTGAGAACAGGGTTCCCAAGCTCAAAAATAGAGCTAATTTCAACAACTGGTCTCTTAGGTTGAATCATCATCTGAACTCTATTGACACTGACTTGTGGAAGTCAATAGAGAAAGGACTACATATCCCAATTACATCTGATGATCCTGACAGAGAATTTGTTCATACAAAAGACTCTCCAGAACCTTATCCAGAGGATGGTCTGCAAGGTGATGACTTAAGAAAGGTTAAGAATGACATCAAAGCTTATTCATTGATGTGCAAGGGGTTACCATTGGAAGTCTTGACTAGACTTGAAGGTTATCAAACTGGTTACACCATGTACAAAGCTTTGAAGATCATCTGCGAAGGTTGTAAAGAGATACAAGATCTCAAAAAGCAGAAACTCAAGAGGCAATTAGACTTCTTTGAGCATCTTTCTAGTGAAACAATCAATCAAATGATGAATAGATTTATGCAATTAACTACTAAGATGTCAACTGCTGGTATCAAAAATGATCTCAAAGATCTAAATTACAGAATTCTGAATGCTCTTCCATCTTCATGGAAACAGACAGTCACTCTGTTGAAGCATACAGAAAAGTTTCTAATGGATCTAGATCTTTTGATTGCCAAAATTGAATCTGTTGAAATTGAAGAGAGCTCCAAAAACAATGATAGGGCTACATCAATGTCTCAGTAAAAGTATGTTGCATCTCCAGCTAACTCAATAGAGAATGCTTTTCGGGCAAAAGATGATAACTCACCAGAAGATGATCGTGATTTGTTCGTTGGAGCGGGTTTCTTTACAGATTCTTCTTACACAAGTGCTCCTATTTATACAACTCAACCTCAACCTCAGTCTCCTCCTAAAACTCAAACTCCTAAAACTCAAACTAAGAGTTCATCTTCTAACTCTGTTAAACTAGCAAAGTTAAAGATGTTATTAATATCCTTTTATAGGATGATGAGTCAAAATCTGCTTTTACTACTTTTATGGCAAGTTTTCAAGCTTATCAAGGTAGTCATCTAACCCAATTAGATCTTGTTTTATAGGATTTATTCTAGATGGATCCTGATGATGTGGAAGAGATGGATTTGAATTGCCAGATGGTAATGATTGCTTATAGAACACCGAAACACTCATATGTTAATAGGAATTACAAGCCAAGTGCAAACAAAACTGCTGGTTTTGATAAATCAAAATCAAGGTGTTTCAACTGCAACAGTTATGGTCATTTCTCAAGAGAATGTAAAGCTCCCAGAAACCAAGGAGGAAATGGTCAAGCAGGTTCTAGCAGTCAAAGATACCAGCAGCAGTCTCAGAAGACCTTTCAAAAGCCTTATCAAAGTCTTCCCATGCCAAAACTTAAAGATGAATCAAAATCATCTGAAGAGCCAAAGAAAGCTCTTGTTGTTAGTATCAAAGATGGCTATGACTGGAGTGCTTACGCTGAACAATTCGCAGCTGATCTAACATCTAGTTTAGCTCTTGTTGTAGAAGCTCAAAATGAAGACTGGTCTGAAGAAAATGATCCAAAGGCTGATAGTGATTCAGAAAATGATGATGAAGATTATAATTGGAGTGACAAATCTGACCCAAAAGAGGATTCAAAAGAAATTGCACTCATAGCGCAGGCTGAACAACCAAAGGTTAGGCATCCATTATCTGACTCTAAGACTTCATCTTCAAGTTATCCTAAAATTCCTGTTGAAGTCAGAGAGAAAATGTTCACAAAAGCATGTTTTGATCAAGTTGAGCATTACATAACATATTCATTCAAAATTTGTGACAAACTTAAAAAAGAAGAAGTAATGCACAACAAACTAAAAAATGACCACAAAGTATATGATGAAAAGATCCTATCTCTACAAACCTCATGGAACAAAACTCTAAAAGAACTTGAACTTATTAAAAACAACTTGAGGAGATTACTAAAAATTTTGAAGAGGAAAAAATAGCTCATGCTGTAACTCAGGTGGATCTAGCTAAAGTTAAAAGTTCTAAAACTATTATAGAACAGCTGGTAAGTGAGAGGAAAGACAAAAACAAAATAAGTCTAGGTTTTACACATGAACCAATGCCTGAATCTATCACAAATACTCTGCTAGAAAACTTTAACACACATGATCACTCACCTGAAAACAAAGCTAAGCTAAAAGCCTTTCAAAACAAGAAAAAGAATTCAAAAAGTGATGAAGAGAAAACAAATGTTGAGATATTTGAGGAACAAGATTCTGAAAAGATTAAAAATGGTCATCCAGTGAAAGTTAAATCTTACGAACCACGGCCAAAGAGAAGAAAATGTTTGTTCCCAAAGAGCATGTTGTTTATGAAATCATTATTAAGAATGACAAAAAAAACTCAAAGAATAAAGAAAAAGCAAAACTAGATGAAATAACATCTCAAGATTCATTTACTTACGGATTAAACAATCCAGACTTTATCAAATGGTAGAAAGAACAAAAAGATAAAGAAAATGCAAAAGAGTCTTCTACTTAAGATGTTCAATCCAAAAGCAAACAAAGATCATCAAGATCAAGAAATCAACTAAGGAGAAGGAAAAATGCTAAATCTAACTCCTCTTAGAACAAAAATCAAAACAATCAAAATCAATGAACAAATCAAGTTAATCAGTTTAAACCAGTGAAATTTGTGTCTGCAGGTACTTTTCATATGAACACAATTCCAGAAATCAAATCAAATTCAAAGAACAAATCTAACTCGGATCTGAAAACAGGTTCAGGTCCAAAGTCTTTCGCTATTAACAAAAGATTTGTATCTAAAGAATCTAGGAATGGTGTTAACGAACAAAAGTCAAAACCCAAATATCAAAAGAACAAATTCTCAAATCAAAAACAACAGATTAACTTTGTAACTCCTAAATCAAAAAAGGATCAAATGTGGCTTCCAATCAAGTTAATCAACAGTTGTTTAAATTTCTGTGAAAAGGTACTGTGAAATATGTGATATGTATGAATGTTTCTTTAACATGTACTGTCATATTTATGATATGAAAAACCATTCAACAGCTGATTGTTATTTCAACAAGTATTGTACCATTTGTGATGAAAGAAATCACAATACTGAGAATTGTTACTTCAGAAAGAACTCGCCAAGGAATGGATATGTCAATCCATAATTTCAAAGAAATCAAAGTGTTGGTTTTCAACGATTAACAAAACAACCTTCCTTAGGCTTAAGATCCTTTCGAATGATTAATTCTGAATATGATGATTCTTATGCTGTGAAAACAAAGAATTATAATCAAGGAAAATTCATTCGACGATCTGTGAGAATGAACAATGAAAAATTTGGTAATCAAACTTTTTCAAAAAAAAATTTTACTAATGGTTTTAATAACCTTGATGATGATCTTGAAAAACGCTATCATGCTTTGTGGATTAAACAAATCAAAGATAATCAAAAAATTGTTAAAAACAGAATTGGTAAATTTAAACAGCAAAAGAAGCCTGATGTGAATACACTTCATTTTAAACAATTTACCATTGTTGATAAATTTGGTAAGCCCAAGACCATATCGGCTTGGGTTGATAACTCAACTTAAATTTCTTTGAAATGCAGTTTCACCCAAGAAGACCTCTTAACACGTAGTATGTTGATAGTGAGTGTACCGACATATGACAGGCAACTATGCCTTGCTTCAAGAATTTAAGTTAAAAGATGATACTCATGTTGCATTCGGAGGTGATGCACGTTGGAAAATAACAGGAGAAGGAACAGTGTCTAATGGGATTATTTGCTTTGATAAAGTCAACTATTGCTCATATTTGAACTTTAATCTCTTAAGTGCTTCCCAAATTTTGTGACAAATCTTACTCTATTCTATTTGATGATTCTTTTTGTTATATTTTGAAGCCAGGTTTTCAGATAAGCAAAGAATGGGTAGTTGTTAAAGCTGTTCATGATCGAAATGTATACAAGTTAGATATGCCTCAAGTAGATCCATCCATAGAAACAACATGCCTAATTGCTCAAGCATCAAATGTCGAAAGCCAGTTATGGCATAGACATCTCGGGCATTCCAATTTCAAGAACATGAACAAGCTTGTAGCAGGAAATCATGTAGTAGGTGATGAATTCAGCTTAAACTCATGATGAACTTGAATAAAAGTTTGATTCCCCCAAGAATCTTTTCAATATCTCTCAACATCAACACACTAACATTATGGTGCGGAAACCCATAATGATAGAGTATGAAATCAGTGTATGTGTGTGTTTGTGTGTGTATGGTGTGTGTGCAAGAACAAAATGAAAATTAACTGCTTATTTGTATTGATTTTGTTCAAAAGCTTACAAAGGATTAGGGTATCATGCTATTTATAGCCTATACACATACCTATATACAATTACCGAACTACCCTTATGTGAATGAAAATTACATAAAATTATCCTAAGCGTCTAAGCTATCCGCTGTGGAGAATAAGTCATCCGCCGTGGATAATATCTCATCCGCTATGGAGAAGCTTGTCATCCGCTATGCATGGTTGTATGTTATCCGCTGTGGGATGTTCATCCGCTGTGGATGAACATCCGTTGTGGAATGTTCATCCGCTGTGGATGAACATCCGCTGTATAATGTTATCCGCTGTCAACATGTCATTCGCTGTGGGATCTTGTTCATCCACTGCACACACTTAGACAATGATTCTTCATCCGCTGCTAATGATTCTTCATCCGCTGTGGATTCTTCTCATCCGCTGCGAACACTTGTCAAAATTTCATTTTATGTACAAACCTAAAAAAGAACTTTAAACAAATATTAGTGATTGTTATGAATGTTAATGATGTTAATGTGTTATTAAATGATTGTTTTGGTTGTTAAAACACATTATGTTTGTTATGCTTGATGTGGCAAGCATCATACTTTTTATGCATTAATTCTTAATGCAATTGTTGAGTCCAACAGTAGGTCTTCCAACAAAGAAGTTTTCTACAACAGATCACCGTTCAGCATGTTTTAAAGGAAAGAAACACAGAGCGTCTTATAAGTCTAAGCTGATAAACTCAAATTCCAAGACTCTCCAGATGTTACACATGGACCTATTCAGACCAACAAATATGCAGAGTATTTGAAAGAAATCTTACTGTTTAGTTATCATTGATGAGTTTACAAGATTTTCATGGGTTTTCTTTTTGCTTGCTAAATCTGAAACAACTGAATTGTTAAAAGAATTCATCATTAAAGTATAAAATCAATTAGATCAAAAGGTGAAAATTATCAGAAGTGATAATGGAACCGAATTTAAAAATGCTAAAATTGACAGGTCTTGTGCAGAAAAAGGAATTGCTCGTCAGTTCAGTGCTCCTAGAACTCCACAACAAAATGGAGATGCTGAAAGGAAAAACATAACTTTGATTGAGCTTGTACGTTCCATGTTAGCAGATGCAAAGATTCTAATTTCTTTCTGGGATGAAGCCATATCCACTGCATGTTTTGTACAAAATCAAACATTGCTTGTGAAAGAAAAATAGAAAACTCCTTATGAGTTGATGTTTGGTAGGAAACCTAATATAGACTTTCTTAAATCTTTTGGTTGTTTAGTTCTAATTTTAAACTCAAGTGACCAGCTAGGAAAATTTGATGCAAAATCTGATGAAGGATTTTCCGTTGGATATTCATCGGTTTCAAAAGCCTTTAGAGTTTATAACTCTAGGACAAATGTTATCCTTGAAACTTTCAACATTAAATTTCTTGAAAACTCTTTTCCATCTGTTAAAAATGGTCCAGCTTGGTTATTTGATTTAGATTCTTTGTCAAACTCTTTCAATTCTAACTTGTTTGAATCTACGGGTGAAAAGAAGAAACAAGAGAGAGATCTTGGATCTTTCAGTTATGATTCTGACTCTGATGATATAGATGATTCTAGCCCAGATAATCCATTCTTCTCATTTGTTAAAGATCCTATATTCAGTTCTGAATCTCATGATCAATCTAGCTATCAATAAGCACAAGAACATTTCAAGTCTGAAAATACCAATGTTTCATAACCTATTCCTAATGATGGTCCTGAAATTATAGAACCTGGGTCTGGAACTTCATCAGTTTCTAGTGATGTAGTTGTTACAGATAATCTTGATTACTTTATCAACTCACCGACTCAAGTTCCTAATTTCAATCCATATACTTCGAACTTATTGCATCAGCTTTCCGACTTAAACCAATCTAATCTGGATGTTCATGTTCAAGGGAATGAGATTTCAAAGTCTCTTATTCACAAGAACCATCCTACATCTTAGATTATCGGTCCATTGAATGTGGGAACAATGAGAAGTCATTCAGAACAAGCAAACCTCTACTTATACTCATATTTTCTATCCCAAATTGTTCCTAAAAACATCTCTGGAGTGTTAAAGGACAATAGTTGGATTTAAGCAATGCAAGAAGAGTTATTGCAATTCCGCAAACAAGAAGTGTGGAAGCTTATGGATTTACCTGAATGAGAAAATGTCATAGGAACAAAATGGTTGTTCCGAAACAAGTCAGACGATCGGGGAATTGTTATTCGTAACAAAGCGAGATTCATTGCACAAGGTTACACCCAAGAAGAAGGAATAAATTATGATGAAGTATTTTCTCCAGTTGCAAGACTTGAATCAATTCGTGTCTTCCTGGATTATGCATCATACATTCAATTCAAGGTGTATCAGATGGACGTTAAAGGTGCTTTCTTGTATGGACCAATCATTGATGATGTTTATGTCAAGCAACCTCTAGGTTTTGAAGACTTAGAATATCCTCATCGTGTGTACAAGCTTAGTAAAGCATTGTATGGTCTACATCAAGCTCCTAGAATTTGGTATGAAACATAATCACAACATTTGATCCACCATGGATACACGCGAGGGAAAATTGATCCAACTTTGTTTATAAAGAAGGATTCAGATGATCTCTTATGTGTTCAAGTGTATGTTGATGATATCATATTTGGTTCTACAAGTCCAAAATTATGCAATGAATTTGAAGAAATTATGAAGTCTCGATTCCAAATGAGTTCTATGGGAGAAATTAACTATTTCCTTGGTCTTCAAGTGAAGCAGTCTGTAGATGGAATTTTTATCAATAAAGGGAAATTCATTGAAAACTGTTGAAGAAATTTAAACTGCAAGATTGTCAATCCATCAGAACTCCAACTGACGTAAATACAAAAATTGAACCTGATCCGAATGGAAAATCAGTTGACCAAACTCTATACAAATCTATGATCGGATCTTTGATGTATCTTACTACATCTAGACCTGATATAATGTATGATGTTTGTGTCTGTGCCAGGTACCAATCTAACCTGAAGGAATCTCATCTAATCGCTGTTAAGCGAATATTCAGGTATCTCAAAGGAAACCGGCTTTAGGGTTATGGTATCCTTATTAAGGAAACTTTGAGTTACATGGATATACAGATAGTGATTATGGGAGATGTTGCCAAGATCGTTAATCTACGATGGGTGGTTGTCAGTTTTTAGGTCCCAGATTAGTCTCGTGGCAATGTAAGAAACAAACAAATGTCTCCGTTTCAATCGCAAAAGCAGAGTACATAGCTTCTTCAGCAGGAGTTTCTCAACTCCTTTGGTTACAAAACCAACTATTTGATTATGGGTTCAATTTTCTTAAAACTCCTATTTACATTGATAACGCTATTGCTATGTTTATTACAGCTAATCCTGTCCAGCACTCAAAAACAAAACATATCAAAATTCGATATCATTTTCTTAGAGATAACTCTGAAAAAGGTTTAATTATTTTGATTCAAATAACAACTAAAAAACAGTTTGCTAACCTATTTACAAAAGCCTTTTTACCAGGTCGATTTGAATATTTGGTCGAGTCAATTGGACTTATAAATGATGTTTAAAAACTGGTTTCGAGTTTAATTCAGTTGTCTAAATCATAAAAATGAAAAGAACCCTCCCTTAGATTAATCATGAATATATAGAAACTGTCAAAGTTAACTGCCTGATTGTATATATTGTGTGTGCATGTTCAACAGAAAATGAAAAAGTAAATGCAAAAACAGAAAATTGCAAAATCAAAAGAGAAAAATATAAAACAAAAACACAAAAACAGAGTTTTTCTTGCTAGTTAATTGTTTAGGACTGAATATGTCTTTGCAATTTATGAGAAATGATAATTACATTAGTTTTGATCAGTTGCATACTTTGCTCGCTTACAAGTCTGATGTGATTAGATATGATGTGCAGGTAAGCTCATGCAATTATACTGAAAAAGTAAATTCTTGTGATCAAACTAAATCAATCATGCATTCATGTTTGTCTATTTTAGTACCAATGAGTAGTGTTGACTTCTCAAATTGATTGCTTGTAAAGTCATAAACTCACACTTGGTGGTGATATGAATAACCATTGAGCTCTAATTATTTAAAGCATCTATTCACATCTCTATTATGAGTCATCATAGACCAAAAGTGACGAGATATCCTTTGTTGTAAGTCATTACAGACCTGGATATTCTCACTTGATGCAAAAGATGCCAATGTGCATAATCTAAACATGAGATCTGGTTATAAGTATATTTTAGGTTAACAAGTTGAGAAAAGTGATTTCTTGCATATCTTGATGAGAGTTGAACTCTCTAAGTCTAAGTGTGACTTACATAATGTCATATCTAATCGTATCTTAATCAATCCAAGAATTAAAAAAGTAAGTGTGCTGAGTATCTTGCCAAAAGCACTCATTTTCTATCCTTAGATCTTGTGTCACCTTTGCAGCAGAAATGCTGACCTGGAACATACTTGATCAGGATTTAATCACTGCCTACGACTATCCGTCATTTTATTTTCTTTTAATGTGCTGATCTTAATTGATATGATCTCACTGCAGGCATGTGATTCAAATGTATATAGTAGAATTTTTTATTCTGCTTTAATTTTGATTTTTACATGATTTTATGTGTGCAGGCATGTTAATAATGATTGGTTTGCTCTACTTGCAAAATAAAATAAATTTCTATGTTTGTGGACATAAAAGATTAAGGGGAGTAAAAATTGTAAAAGAGAAAATCAATGGAAAATTTTCAAAATATGAAAAAGAAATAAAAAATAAAGTGCTTGATGGAAATGATCTGCCCAAAATACATATTGAATTGATGTGGCTAGTATGTCATGATCCAAGTCGGGTCATACCCAATAACGAGCTAGACAAACACCAAAGATATTTGTTTTATGATATGATCATAAAAATAAATATTAACTCTAAGAATATTTGGAAATTGGGTTTCCAAACATTTACACTTGTGTTGTGTATAAATTATATGGATAATTTATTTCAAAGAGAGAGGAATATTAATCATCCGCATTCGTTTTACACTGCTTCATTTGATGTGGTTGAACAAATGCGGATGATGTTTACTGATCCGCATTTACAATTTCGAGTGAACAAACCCTATCCGTATTTGTTTTGGAACAAATGCGGATGAGCATTTCTGGAAATGCTGATGGAAACATACATCCTCATTAACTAATGCGGATGACCATTTACAAATGCGGGAGAACAACTTCATCCACATTAACTAATGCGGATGTTGTTCTGAGAAATGCGGATGGGTTAAGGGGATGGGCCCCACCCACTTTTCTCTCTCCTGAACTTTATGTTTCCAAGGATATGCAATATAAGATGGCTTGCAGATCTCTCTCTATACATACGACTGGAGAACACAAAAGTGTGAGAACCCCTTTTTCTCTCGATCGGTCTAGAGAAACATAGAAGGTAGTTGTATAAGTGAAAATCCTAGCAACCGGTGTTCTTGTTGGTGGCTCATGGGTAGACCAACTTGAGGCATGTTACTATAGGAGCTGCCATCCTCGTTCACCTCCTACCGAACTCATAGATGAAGGTAGTTCTTCGTACCTTCTATGGTTGTTTGTAAGCATGATTTCATATATTGATCAATATGGGTTTTTGACTGATTTTATATAAAAATGTTTTATATATAAATTAGCTCACTGTAACAAGTTTAAATTATATATATTCCGCTACGTTCTTCTATTTTATAAGGATAAAATAGATCTGTTTAACTTGTGAAAACCCTTCAGTGCTTTGGATGAAAGGTTGAAACTAAATATTCAAACATGTGTGTGTTTGATATGTTGCAAAAATGAACCAGAAAAGAATTTAAAAGTGGAAAAGCTTCTTGCAAACAAAATGAGATTATTTGAAAAGTTTTAATAGAAAGACAAAAATGACGGGAAATTGTTTAAAAAAAATAAAAATTTGATTCAAAGTTGATTTTGAAAATGTGATTGATTGGTGATTAATTTGAAAATTCATGTTCTTAAACAAAAAATTTGAATTTCACATGATGTGTAATTGAGGATAATTAATATTTTTTTTGAGTGATAGTCAAAAATTTAAATAAGTGTTTAGATAATGCGCATAAACACTGTTCATATGGACGATGTGAAAATTTTCAAAGTGTTAGCCTCATGGACGGTTCTCATACGCATGAATAGTTCTGAAAAATCCAAATCAGGAGTATGATGAATTTTAGAAATTTGTACAAGTGTTGGGCGTTTTGCTCTAGTCCATGTGTAACACCCAAAACTTTGTCAAAATAAAAGAAAATAAAAGTATCTTGCAACAAGGGAAATGGAACAAAAGTGGAAGGGGGCTAAGTGTAAAAAGTACAAACTCAAATATTTTATTAATACTTTGAGTGTGGCCGCCTATAACCATTCCCACAACCTGCTGTTCGACTGAAAAAGGAAGAAGAAGAAGAAAACTCCAGTTCTCTGTCTCGGTTGCAAGAAGAAGGGCTGATTTTCGCATCGGTGAGTGTCTTATGTGATTAATTGGTTCGGTTTCGTTGGGTTTTCAACCATAAAACCGATTTTTATGTGTTCTATGTGTTTTGTTCTTTGTTTTGGTTTTGTTTAGGTGTTCGAACTCTTGTGCACGCAAGTTGGGAGGAGTTTTACTTGTTGGATGCAATAGGTGACTTCTAGACCCCGGACTTTATGTGTTTTAAACTCTTTGGGGCTGAAAATGCATGATTAAAATGTTTTACAACGGTTTAATATGTACCTCTGTATGTATATGTGTGTTTATTTTGAATTTATCGTTGTATATGTGTTCTTGATGCTTAGAAAGATGGATACAAGCTTAGAACGGGTTAGAATGCCCATTTGGTTTGGAAATAACTCTAAAATATGCTCAACTGCTGGTCATGCACCCAAATAGGGCTCATGCGCCTGAAAAATTTGACTTAGAAAAACATGAGTGGTTCATGCGCCCAAATAGGGCTAATGCGTCTAAACAGTCTCTCATGCGCCTGAAAATTTTATCAAAATAGACTAACTGTTAGGTCATGCGCCCCAATAGTACCCATGCGCCTAAGTTCTTCATATGCCCACTGCCCAGTGACTAAGTGTAAGTACATGTGCCCATATAGTAGTCATGCTCCCAGAAGTTTTCCCCAGGCGCCTAAGTGTTGGTTCATGCGCCTGCAAAGTGTTCATGCGCCCAAGCAGTACTCATGCGCCTAAAGACTTAGAAAAAATTTCTAGAATTTTGGGAATCAGAATTTTATGGTTTGACCCTGGTTTGACTTGATGGTTGCAATTGTTTATGTTTTGTGTGTTTTTGGGCTGTTCTTATGTTCCCTATTATGTATCTATCATGTGACTATACGTGGTGTGAATGTATTCGTATACGCAAAGTATTATCCCTAAAGAAAGTGAAAGATTAATGGCTAATGTACAGTGGAACATAATGAATGAATGAAAAGTCTTGCAAGCAAAATTTAAGGAGGATCACAATCCACTAAGGGTTGTCAGCTCAACTGTGTGTCATATAGCATGCGATTTTGGCTAACCCATGAGTGTTCACACATAGGAGGATCAGTCTTAGTGATTGATCCATACGTACGAAACGGGGTCCTTGTCACTTAACCCCGAGAATGAGGTGGTAGTGTGCCCAACAATGGGGGTAAAGTTATGACAGGACCTGGAAATAGTGAAAGATAATGAAAAAGTACGAAACGAACGAATGCATGAGATAATGAAAGATAATCAAGATTATACCTCTATGTATGTATGATGAATGTTCACGCGAGAAAGTAAAGGAAATATTTTATTGAAAAGGATATTTTCATATATAAATCGTACGAGGTATTTTAACGCTTTAAAACTAGAACTCACTCAGCAATGCTGACTTTTATGCATTTTTAGTTGGCATGTAAATGTTGTTGAGGATGGCACGCGGGGGAAGCTACTCGTCAGGGCTAGACTGGCATCCGTTCATGCTTAATGATTTTGTTGTATTGTAATGCAACTAATAGACTATTTTGTAACCCTAACTTACAACAATGTATTATATTGCAACATTAATTATATGCATGAATGGTTTTTGTTAACTCAATTCCGCTGTGGTGTTTTATGAAATGTTTATTGTTTTATATAATAATGCTATGATTGTCCAACTGTGAGGTCTCCGGGAACGGGGCCTTACACCATGCGCGTAAACAGTTATGACGTTATGAAAATGTTCCAAGTATTGGGCGTATTTACATATGCTCATGTGCCTGAACAGTCGGACTTTCAAAGTGGTTAGACGTTTGAAAGTGATGATTTCTCCAAGTGTTAGGCGTTTCATCAATTCTCATGCGCCTGAACAGTGCCCATGCGCCTAAACAGTGCTCGAGCGTCTGAACAGTGCTCATGGGTCTCATCCAAATGTGCCTCCATAATGCTCATACACCTGAAAACTATATGAAATGTAGTCTTATGTGCCTTCACAGTGCTCATGCGCCTATGGATTTTTACCCTTTTATATATTCAGCACTTGTGTAGTTTTCATTCACTCATTCATAAACTCAAACACTCTGATTCACTCACTTGAACACCCGATACACTCATTCACTCAACATTCAAGTTTTACCTGTTAAGCTTTGTGATATATAGGTATAAGAGAATGTAATTTCTGAGGAGTCTTCACTCAAGGTCATCAAAGTTGTTGCTGATTCACCTATTCATGTGCTAAATAAAGGTGGAAGATCAACAAAAATGCTACAGTCCTTTCTGAGATCTTAAATGCTAAGGAGATTCTAGGAACCTCTGAAGTTAAGAGGCTGATGCAACCAAAGGATACCAAAAGAACCAAGTCTTCCAACATGCACTTTAGAACAAAGAAGAAACAGCTTCAGAAGTTTTACACACTCAAGAGAAATGCTAAGTGTAAAATCTTCTGAAGCCAAAGTTCAGAAGAAACTACTGCAGAAGCTTTACACTTAACTTAGAAAATACTCTAAGTGTAAAGTCTTCCAAAGCCAATGACTCAACTCTTCCGAAGGTAAAAGATGAAGTCTTCAAAGCTCTCAAGACAAAGTCTTACGAAGCTGTTTAAAGACAAGACTGATTTTCTTCTGAAGAGAGAGAAAAGATACCTTTTCCATCAACTTTATCATAAAGCAACTTATCGTTCGCTGCATGCTCTGGTGGTTCACCAACTATCATCATTTGGTGAAACTTCCATGCTTTATGATAAAGTAGATAAGGTCTTTTTCTGCAAGTTTTTGTTTTTGTTCCTTTTTGGCTTTTTGTAATAGGAAAGTCAGTGAGCTATGGCATGTCATAGTCACTAGTCAAAAGGCAATCTGCCTTTTGACTTTAGGCTGATCTTGTTGTCTAGATTAGTCACTTCCAACTGTCTTTTTGCATATTGACGGTTGTAGGATGTAGTATAAGTAGTCTCCGATTCTTGTATTCATATATACTTGTACCACACTTGTAATAGAACTAGAGAAGCAATATACAACTTCCTTGAAAATATTATCTTGTGTTATTGTTCTTGTTTTTACTTGTGTTTATCTTGTATCTTCAGTAAAAGTTCACAGTTCTCTTTTTGAATTGTTAAGTGAACTTAAGATCCTCCTAAGTATGTTAACTAAGTGCAAGCTTAAGTACCCTTTAACGGTCCTACATTTGGTATCAGAGCATTCCAGGCTCTTGATTGTAAGATCTCACCATCTTCAAATCCTCTTAGTTACACACATCACTTAACTCTTCAAATGGCAGCTATCTCCAAAGCTGATATGGAAACTGGAACTATGACAAAGTCCCCACTGATCACTCCTGAGGATTTTGACACTTGGAGTCAAAGAATGGAAGGCTTTTTCAAGTCTCAAGATTCCAGGATGTGGGAGTCTGTTGTCAATGGACCTCATGTACCATGCACCTCTTCAGCTACTGTTGGTGGTGGCATGATACCAAAGGAGAGGGTTGACTTTTCTGATGAAGACTGGAAAAGAATTGACATTGATCAGAAAGCCATGACAGCCCTCCAAACTGCTCTTCCAAACTCCATCTATAGAGGTTTCAAGAAGTGCAAGACTGCTAAACAGCTATGGGATGCACTGAAAATGATGTATGAGGGTTCAAATGAAGCCAAGGAGAACAAGAAGGATCTCGGGAAGCAGCAGTTTGAAAACTTCGCCTTCAACACAGGTGAGACCATGACTCAACAATATTTCAGGTATGTTGAGATTATGGATACTCTGGCTGATGTTGGGGTAACAATTGAGAATAGGGATATTGTAAGAAAGTTCATGTCCTCTCTTCCCAAACAATGGACACACTACTGTGTGGTCATTAAGAGGATTGAGAACCTCAAGACCCTTACTCTCACTGAGTTGTATGGGATACTCAGTGGATACCAGATGGAGATGAACATGCAAAATTCATCTGGTAACTCCAACACTCACCAGAGTTCAGCCCTTCATGTGGTTGGAAGGGATAGCAGAGAACCATAGAATCATCTCATCTGCTACCCTGAAACCTCACAAAAAGGTCCTTTCATCACCTTCCCAGAGACACCTAGAGAGAGCTACATCCAAGGAAGTCCCTTCCAATAGACAAGTTCTTCTCAAGCTTTTGTCTCTACTGATGAAAGTTCAGGCAACTTTCTTTTCACTCTTGAAGACCTGGACTGTATCCATCCAGATGATCTGGAGTACATGGAGATAGTCCAACAGATGGCTCTTCTCACTCACAGAGCCCATAAGTTCTACAAGAGGACTGGGAGAAGGTTTCCTAGCAATGCAGCCAGTTGCAAGTTTGGGCTGGACAAGAGCAAAGACAAGTGTTACAACTGTAACCAAATGGGACACTTTGCTAGAGAATGCAAGGCACCAAAGTCAAATGGTGGCCAAGCTTTATCTAGGCCAAACTACGCTGAAGGAGGGAACCAGAATGAGAAGCTAAGACAGTAAGCTGCAGTTGCTGTTGAAGAATGAGGTTTTGACTGGAGCTTTCAAGCAGAAGATGCATCTCCAAATCAAGCACTCATGGCTGACCATGTTGAAGCCAAGGTACTTGAACATCTTTGCTCTCCTAAATGTATTGCTAAAGTAAATAGATACAGGTCCTACAACTTGGAAATAAGATCTGACATTGAGTCTTTAAATATTTTAAATGTTGATTTTAAAAGAGCTGAAAATGACTATAAACTTAAGATAGAAGATCTAGAGAAAACAGTTTCAACTCTTAAACATGCGCAAACAAACTACAGGACTCAAATTAAAGATCTCATTACCAAGTTGACTGAATGCTAGGCTGAGCTTGTGATCAGCAAAGCCAGGGCAGAAAAATGTGTTCTTGAAGAAGAGACCTTCAAGAACATGATATCCTCATCTCTTCATGCAAAAGTGTGTTATCAGAATAAGCAGGGACTGGGATCTAGTGAGATAGCTCCTCCACACACTCTACTATCAGTTAGATCACCAAGGTGTGGAACTGGTCAAGATGAGCTGCCATCCATAGACCCCAATGATGAAGAGGATGAAGAGGAGAAGGTGAGGGATGACTCTAAGGTGAGTGAAGAGAGTCAATCCAAAAAGGGTCACCATGCTCCTAATGAGGAAAAAGAAGATGGTTTGAGCAAAACAAAGAGAAAGAACTTGATTAGAAGAGCAAAGAGAAGATCCAGAAAAGTTCAAGAGATCAAGACCACCTTTGATCAAAAACAGAAACAAGTATTTATCTCTACAGGGTTCAAGGTGATGAAAGCTGAAGATCCTGTCAAGAATTCTAGTACCAAGAGTTCTACTATAGCTTCAACTCACTCCAGCAACAACAAAAGACTGATCAGCTGTGTGTCACTGCTACACAACCTGAACCATCCATTTCAAAGAGCAAGCTTCACCCTAAGAAGCCTGCTGCATCATCTGAAAAGGTGGAGAAAGAAAAGGAAAGTGTTCAAGCTCGGTCTTATTTGGGAAAGAAGACTCTCGGAAGTGAAGATTTGAATCGTGTTATGTGTGGTAGTACTTCACATCTGGCTAAGGTTTGTCAATACAATTCCAAGAGTACTATCCACATGATCAAGAAGAAAACTTCTAAGAAGAAGAAGAAACAAACGGTTTCGGAAGGAAAATTTGTTTCCCTCGGAAGCTCAAAAATAAAGAAGAAGGCAAATAAAAAGTTGCCTTTAGAAGGAAAGTTGGTCTCGGAAGAAATGAATGCTTCTGAAGCACTGAAGCTTGCTGCAGTGAAGGTAAGATATTCCGAAGGTCCAGTCACCAAATCTTCCGAAGTTACCAAAACTTCCGAAGCTTTGAAGGTCAAGCCCAATCTTCCAAAGGTGGTGTGGAAGATGAAGGAAGACCATGTGGCTAAAAGCACATCATCAGAAACAACAAATGATCCTCAAAGCCTGAGCATAAGATCCATTACTGTTTCATTGCCTTCAACTCATTTTAACAAGCCCAAGACCAATAAGGCTTGGGTTTCCAAATGTAACTAGATCATCTCTTTAGTGCAGGGACAACCAAAGGCAAACAGAAATGTGTGGATCATTGATAGTGGCTGCTCCAGCCACATGACAGGAAATGAGTCCCTACTTCAAAACTTTGAAGAGTTTGATGGAGGGCCAGTTGCTTTTGGAGGAGATGTAGGAGGTTACATCACTGGCAGGGGCATGGTCTCAAATGGTAAGCTTAGCATTGAGAAGGTAAATTTTGTCAAGGAGCTTCGATACAATCTTTTGAGTGTGTCCTAATTTTGTGACCAAAAACATCACATGCTCTTTACTGAGCATGAGTGCATTGTTCTCAAGCCCGGGGTTGACATTCCTTAAGAGCATATTTTGCTCAGAGCCCCCAGGAAATGGAACATGTACAAGATGGATTTGCAGGAAACATCTCCCTCTGGATAGATTTCTTGCTTTCTATCTAAAGCAAATAGTGATGAGTCTTTCCTTTGGAATAAAAGAATATGCCATGTAAACTTTAAGAACATGAATAAACTGATTAAGAATGATTTGGTAACTGGAATGCCAAAGAAAGAGTTTACAAGTGATGACCACTGTGTTGCATGCCTGAAGGGAAAGCAACACAAAGTGTCTCACAAGCCAAAAGAAATGAAATCTATCACTACTCCCCTACACTTGTTACATATCGATTTGTTTGGCCCCGCTAGTGTAATGAGTTTAGGAAGGACCTCATACTGTTTGGTGATCACAGATGATTTCACAAGATTCACTTGGTTGTTTTTCTTTAGAACTAAGGATGAAACTCCTAAAATCTTAAAGAATTTCATTCTGAAAATTGTGAATCAATCTGATCACAAGGTCAAAATCATAAGATGTGATCAAGGAACCGAATTCAAAAACCAAATTCTTGATACATTTTTTGATGAAAAGGGTATTTCAAGACAATACAGTGCTCCCAGGACTCCTCGCAAAATGGTGTTGCTGAGAGGAGAAACAAGACACTTATTGAAGCTGCAAGAACCATGTTGTCTGACTCTAAACTTCCCATCACCTTCTGGGCAGAGGCTGTCAACACAGCCTGCTATGTGCAAAATAGAGTTTTGGTAGTTAAGACACATGGTAAGACTCCTTATGAATTATGGCACAAAAGGAGACCATTCATTGGTTTTCTCAGAACATTTGGATGTCCTTGCACCATTTTGAATACCAAAGATCAAATAGCCAAGTTTGCTGAGAAATCAGATGATCGACACCTTGTTGGGTACTCTTCTCAAGCTAAGGATTATAGAGTATACAATCTCAGAACTAAAATCATTGAGGAGTCAGCCAATGTGACTTTCAATGAACACACACCCTGTGTAAAAGGTTCTGGTCCGGATTGGCTGTTTGATCTTGACTTAGTTACCAACTGTTTTAACAATCTTGTGAGAATGTTTTAGGATCTATAGATAACAGGTCAACAGAAGATCCTAATCTAAGATTTGAGCTGAGAAGACCAAACAAGAAGACTACTTCAGCTCCAATGATGACTAACCCTGCAATTGAAGCTCCCATCAGCACTAGCATGACAAATACTGCAGATTCAAATGAACTGCCTTCAAATTCTAGCTCAGAGGCTTAGAATTTAAGAGAAGGAACTTCAAATGCAGGAGGAACTGGAGGTGGTGACAGTGATCAAGAATTTCTTGATGCTAATAACCACTCCATTGAAGACAACATGAATGATGTCACACACTCATTGGATCAAGTTTCTCTTGATAAGTGTGCTGATGTGGTGGGAGACACCTTATTGCCAGATCAGAATTTCTTAAATTTAGATCTGTCTAACCAACTTGCTGTGATCCCTCAACTTTGGATCCACAAGTCACATCCCACCACAAACATCATTGGAAATGTTAACTCAGGAGTAAGAACAAGAGCACAAACTCATGACAGCCCTGATTGTCTAAATTCTTGTTTCTTATCCCAGATAGAGCCGAAGAAGGTTGATGAGCCTTTAAAAGATGGAAGATGGATTGAAGCAATGCAAGAAGAGTTGCTTTAAATCAGAAGACAGAAGGTCTGGAACTTATGCCCTCTTCTTCACGGAAAGAGTGTCATACGAACCAAATGGGTATTCAAGAACAAGAAGGATGATAGAGGCATTATCATCAAGAACAAGGCTAGACTGGTTGTCCAAGGATACACTCAAGAAGAAGGGATTAATTACACAGATGTCTTTGCTCCAGTTGCAAGACTTGAAGCTGTAAGAATATTTCTGGCTTATGCTGCATCCAAGGATTTCAAGGTCTACCAGCTTGATGTGAAGTGTTCCTTTCTCTATAGGGTGATTGATGAAGAAGTTTATATTAAACAACCACCTGGCTTTGCAGACCCAGATAATCTTGATTATGTCTGTAATCTTGATAAAGCCCTTTATGGACTACAACAAGCTCCAAGAAAGTGGTATGAGACACTATCAACATATCTCTGTCAACATGAATACAAAAGAGGAACTATTGATGGGACTCTCTTCATCAAAGAGACAGGGAATGACATATTGCTAATTCAGATATATGTAGATGACATCATCTTTGGTTCAACTAATCCAAAGCTCTGTAAAGACTTTGAGATGCTGATGAAGAATAGATTTGAAATGAGTGCCATGGGGGAACTCAATTTCATTCTAGGAATTCAAGTGAAGCAGGTTGAAGATGGCATCTTCATTAGTCAGTCAAAGTATGTATAGGACATACTTACAAGATTCAAGATGACTGACTGTAAGGTTGCAAAGACACCCATAGCCAGAAACTACTCCCTTGGTTCTGATCTTGAGGGGGAGTGTGTTGATGAACATCTCTACAGGGATATGATTGGGTCACTTATGTATCTTACGGCTAGCAGGCCTGATATCATGTTTGCCACATGCATACATGCAAGATATCAAGCCAACCCCAAGATGTCACACCTAATCACTATCAAAAGGATTCTTAGATATCTCAAAGGTGCTCCAAATCTTGGCCTTTGGTATCCAAAGGATTCAAACTTTAATCTGTATGCTTATACAGATAGTGATTATGGTGGCTGTAACATGATTGCAAAGTCCACATCTAGAGGGTGTCAGTTCCTGGGTGGAAGGATAGTCTCTTAGCAATGTAAGAAGCAATCCTGTGTGTCTGCATTAATTGCTAAAGCTGAATACATTGTTGCTGCTAGCTGCTGTGCTCAAGTGCTTTGGATTTAGAATAAGATACTAGACTATGGGTTCAATTTCAAAGAGACTCCCAACCATATAAACAACAACATGCCATCTCTATTACAGAGAATCCTGTGCAGCACTCAAGGACCAAACACATCAATATCAGGTATCATCTGATTAGAGATAATTTTGAAAAGGGTTTGATAAAACTAATCAAAGTTAACACCAATGAACAATATGCTGATTTGTTCACAAAAGCTTTTGATGAACAAAGATTTAAGTATCTTGTATCAGCTATTGGGATGATTAACTTTAAATAGATTTTTATTAATAACTTAATCAATTTTATTTCCTAAAACTATGTGTCCTAGGTTGTCTATTAGATCACTTCATAAGCCCAGTTCTCTTTGGAAGAAAAACGAACTTTTAAAATAATATCTCTTAGAATGATGAAAATTTACCTTCAGAAGAAGCAAAAGTTGCCTTCAGAAGAAAAATTATGTCTTTAAATCGTATAAAAGGCTCATCTCAGATTTACCTTTGGAAGAAATTCTTGAAGTATCTTCCGAAGCTTAAATTTTGGTATAAGTACTTAAATGCATTTTAGGAACAAATTTCTTCCAAAAGCAATTTAGTCTCGGAAGACTCATTTATTTCTTTCGAAGCCAAAATTTTCAAACTCTTTGAAATATCTTCCAAAGCAAAATACCTTCGGAAGCTTTGACTGCAAAGCTTCCGAAACCAAATTGCCTTCGGAAGCTTTTACCACTTCCAAGAAAACTAACTTTTTGGCAACCTTTTTCAAAAGTAGGATCCACTTGCGGATTTGAAAGTTTATCTTTTTGTCATAACTTTGTCTCAAATCCAGAGTATATCTTTTCAAACGGTTCTATTTCATCTCTCTACTCTCATTGTTTCTTACCCTAAAATTACCCCCAATTTCATCTTCTTCTTCCTTCCTTCACTACAAAGCTTCTTCAAATGGCCAATCTTGATCATCGTAACGAGCCGGATTTCACCATGCACCTACACAGGCAATATAATCAAGTTGCCCTGTAAAACTCTGAGAAGGATCCAAGCTTCTCAGACGTTTGTAGGTATCTTTCTTTGTCTCACTACTTCACCTCCCTTACAATCGATCCTCCTCTCTATGAGGATCAGTTACTTGAGTTCTGACGGACCTATCAAGAGGTCACCATGGACGGGGAGAAGGCGTTGTCTGCCACAGTGCAGGGGAGGATGGTTTTCATCACTCCAGCCATTATAAACACGCATTTGCAGCTGGATGATGAAGCATGTGAGATGTCCTTTCCAAAAGATGCTGTCGACCAATCCTTTGAGCAGATGGGATATGAAGGTGACTTTTTAGTCAAGACCTTCAGGAAGGGGAAGGTCTCATTCCAATAGAAATACCTCCTCCATGTCGTAATCCACAGCTTATCCAACAAACATAGAGGATGGGACCAGATTCTAGAAGACCTCTCCTTCATTCTCCATGGGTTGGTTCAAGGGGTCAAATTCAGGTACTCTCAGTTTGTATTTACAAATTGCTAGTGAATTTGGATTCCTTAGAATATTACGTGTTCCCCCGGTATGTTCAACACATTCTCAACTGTGAATTGGGACCACCGCTAAGGGGAAGAGGTAATGTTCTTAAACTTGCACACATGAGGCCCGACATTTTCAAGATATTGAAAAAGCCAACTGTTGGGTTCTCAGGGGTAGAAACAGCCCTTGTCCACCATCAATTCCAACAATTACCCTCACCTAAACTAGAAAATCCAAACAAACCACTGCACTTGCTATTAAGCATGTGCAGGCCCCCATATCACAACCCACACAAGAGGAAGTGGACACTCGAGCTCCCACTTTCCTTGAGGAGCAAACCACTCCCATTCTTCAAAGGATCAGTGCTGAGGTTCCTCATGCTCAGCCTGATGAGCTCACAACTTCACAAACAGCCTTAAGCCATCACTCCGAGTCTCAACACTCTAGTGATCAACCTTTAGGGGAAAGCTACCATCCCCAGCCTCTTGATCTTAACCAACCCATTCCCATCTTTGACTTCTACTCTGATGAAGATTTGGGTTTTAGTGAGTACCTTGACTCTCCCCTCTCTACCCACTCTCAAGGGGAGATGAGTACTCCTGCTTCACCCATGTCTAGCCCATGTCAGACACCCCAAACTAATGTGGATCTTCCAGTGATTGTCCAGGAGACCCATGTGGAAGAGGCTCTCACTATTGCCAGAAATTACATCTTTAAGACCTTAACCATGGCAACCCAGCCTCTTGACATTGTCATGGGGCAGGGGAAATCCTGCAGCCAAGAACCCATGCTGGTGGTGAGGAGCGAACCTCGGTTCACCTCCTTCATCCCTCAATGATTTGTCAACTAAAGATAAGGGGAGTTTGAAACTCAGGGTGCACCAACTCGAAGACATCTGCAACTGGTTTCAAAGATAGCTCACCTTGAATCACAGGTGACTATCTTGCAAAGGAGGGTCCATGACTAGCAACTTGAGATCACCGATCTCAAGGGCCAGTTAGCTGAGAGACCCATAGGACAAACTCATCCAAGTCCACAAGAACCTATGGATGTTATGGATCACTTCCCCAGCTCACCTATGCATGAGGGTAATGCTACCAAAAAGGGGGAGGAAGTCCTGACAGCCATCGAACCTAGGAGTTCTTCCTTGAGTATGGACATACAGGACTCACCATCTTATCTTGCAGTTGTCCATGCTCCGCAACCTCCTCAAGACGGAAATCTCGACTTGCAAATTCACCATCTGTTTAAGGAAGGGATACCAAGAGCAATGTCTGTCCCTTCTGAGAACGTAATCAGGGGTTGGGGGTAAGACAGTAATAGGAAAGCTCTTGTACTCTTTAGAGCTCAAGGTCAACTAGAAATCTTAAGCATTTCAAACCTGAGATTCTATGAGGGTATAAATCTAGTAGATCAGGCACTTGTCAACCCATGCAATAACAGACAAGCTGTCAGACTAGCCAATCAAATTCAAGAATGGGTGCTGGTAGAATTCAAAAGGAAAACAACATCATATAGACAGAGGCTAGCACTTGAAGCCTTTGGTTAACTAGATGTTGAGGTAGACCCCAAGATTAGCTTCAAAGGGAAAGCCTTGACTGAAGGCCCAGAGGCTGAGACTGTGAACCTTGAGACAAGATCTCCTCCAGCACCCCATACCCTCAGTGAGGCACCAGCTGGTGATGGTGCTTCACAACCTCTCTCTGGCCAGAGCTTGACTGTTGAATCAAGTAATGAAGGCCAAAGCTCTCCTCAGGCTGAGTCATCAAGATCTGCAATTGATAAAGGCAAAAGGAAGATGACTCCTGAAGAGATTGAAGAAGAAAAGAGAGAGAGGAAGAGGAAGCTGAGGGGAGAGAGTTCAAGTGGTTCCTTAGGATTCATGCAAGCTGCAATTCTGGCTGCCCCTATACCAAATTCTCAAGAAGATGAATTAAGGGCAGCCAGGCTCAAGTATCTGGGGACCAGGAACTTCAACAAAGATGAACTCATCTCTCTCCCCTTAGAGGAGTTAAATAAACTGGCCGACATTGGATTGTCAAAGGAGAGGAAGGAAGCAGAGGATGCAGCCTTTACCCTCAACACAAGGAAGAAATGTGGAGAAAAATGCTTTACAAGAACATTCCTGTCCTCTCCCAGATGAAGAAAGTCCGAAGTCAGAGATTGTGGCTGTTGAACAACCTCAGGTAGTTGATGAAGAAGAAAGATTAAAAATGATCAACTACCTGAGTGCCACAGGTCTCTATCAGGCACCTGCACTCCTTCCCTTGCCTTATGATTATATATTATTTGAATACAATAAGCAGCTGGAAGAGCAAGCTAAAAAAGAAAGGCAAGCTGCAAGGAAGAGGCAAAGGGAAGAAGCTGCAAAATCAAGAGCCATCATCCAGAATAGACAGAAAAAGTCTGCAGATAGGCAGAGGATGATGAGTTTCTTGAAGCTGTATGGGTTCTCCAGAAGGAGGCTTGGTCCCATGTCTCTATCCACAATGGATGAGCACATAAGGGTGATCAAGCAGAAGATAAAAAAGGGAGAGCTTATGGACCTTCATTCATCATCAAGTCAAGCTCAACCTTAAGTTGAGGTAAAGTTTGAACCTACAGAGACAACACCACCTGCACCTAAAGCTGCACAACAGCCAACTTCATCTTCTAACCCACAGCAAGGTTCTCCTCCCTCTCCTTCTAAAACTGGGAGAGAGGAGATCCCAACTGAGAGGGAATCCACTAAAGAACTTCGTACTGAAGACCAACCCTCTCAGTTAAAATCATCAGAGAGAAGAAAAAGGATGGCCAGAAGAAGATCATCAACTAAGAAGAAAAGAAGAAAGGCATCCCCCTTCCAACCTCAGGATAAGTTAGAATATCCTGAGGAAGTGTATGCAGAGGACTCTCAACCAACTCCTATCATAGTAGAGCCCTTCTCTATTGGAAGACAAATTCTGTCCTGGACATTTGCTGAAGATCCAGACAGATGGTATGTCACTAGAGATCAGGGAGAACAACATGTCTACTTCACAAGTGACATGTTTAAACTCCCTCTGCATGATCTCTATGACATGAGAAAGTACTTCATGAGTCTGAAGAATCTAGATCTGCTGATGAAGAAAGGAATTTTGAAGATCCTCATGCGGACTATCCCTGTCTAAAGAACCTCTCTGTTTTGGTAGTATCAACCTAGGGGGAGTTTGTAAGAACCTCTGAAGTTAAGAGGCTGATGCAACCAAAGGATACCAAAACAACCAACTCTTCCAACACGCACTTTGGAAAAAAGAAGAACCAGCTTTGGAAGTTTTACACACTCAAGAGAAATGCTAAGTGTAAAATCTTCCGAAGCCAAAGTTCAGAAGAAACTGCTGCGGAAGCTTTACACTTAACTTAGAAAATACTCTAAGTGTAAAGTCCTCTGAAGCCAAAGACTCAACTCATCCGAAGGTAAATAATGAAGTCTTCTGAAGCTCTCAAGACAAAGTCTTTTGAAGCTGTTTAAAGACAAGACTGATTTTCTTCTGAAGAGAGAGAAAACATACCTTTTCCATCAACTTTATCATAAAGCAACTTAGTGTCTGTTGCATGCTCTGGTGGTTCACCAACTATCATCATTTGGTGAAACTTCCATGCTTTATGATAAAGTAGATAAGGTCTTTGTTTGCAAGTTTTTGTTTTTGTTCCTTTTTGACTTTTTGTAATAGGAAAGTCAGTGAGCTATGGCATGTCATAGTCACTAGTCAAAAGGCAATTTGTCTTTTGACTTTAGGCTGATCTTGTTGTTTAGATTAGTCACTTCCAACTGTCTTTTTGCATATTGATGGTTGTAAGATGTAGTATACTTGTACAACACTTGTAATAGAACTAGAGAAGCAATATACAACTTCCTTGAAAATTTTATCTTGTGTTCTTGTTCTTGTTTTTACTTGTGTTTGTCTTGTATCTTCAGTAAACTTCACAGTTCCCTATTTGAATTGTTAAGTGAACTTAAGATCCTCCTAAGTGTGTTAACTAAGTGCAAGCTTAAGTACCCTTTAACGGTCCTGCACAGATCAAAGAATCTTTGAAAGAAGTTCAAGTCTGCATTCAAGAAGGCTTTGTGAGAGTTGGAACTCTACAAAGAGAAGCCTGTGTTCAAGATCAAAGATGAGCCAAAAGAGTTCATGTTGAACCGAAGACAATGTAAATCTTAGGGGGAGTATTGTTAAAGCTCTTAAAAGATTAACATTTTGTCTTTTGTGTTTTTATCATAGTATAGGAACTTATTTTGTAAATATATCTTCCTTTGTTTCGTTGATAGTATATATAGGATAGTTTATGTATTGTGTAAAAAAAGGGAGAACCAACTAAGAGACATCTTAGCAAAAAACAGTTAGAACAGAACGAACTATAACCCTTACACATTGTATCCTGTGCATTTGCTGTCAATGAAATCTATGAATTTTTTGATGTAATTGCATGTGTTTGATTACTTTGTGTTTGAATTGATCATTGCATTACGTTAT
Source organism: Flaveria sonorensis (assembly GCA_025506505.1). Taxonomy (NCBI): domain Eukaryota; kingdom Viridiplantae; phylum Streptophyta; class Magnoliopsida; order Asterales; family Asteraceae; genus Flaveria; species Flaveria sonorensis. The sequence goes on along the minus strand of CM046437.1, from coordinate 17,473,734 downwards.
CATCACAGATTCGATCCTTTTGAACCGATCAGATACCATTTCATCAGTTCAAATGGATCGATCTGTGATGATATTGTAATGCAATGATCAATTCAAACACTAAGAAATCAAAACACAAGCAATTACTTCAAAAATTCATAAATCTTATTGATAGCAAAAGCTATGGATACAAAGTGTATGGGTGAATTACAATCATTCTGTTTCTCCCCATTACATAATACATAAAGTATCCTATTTATACTATCAAAAGAAAACAAGGAACATATATTTACAAAATAAGTCCCTATACTATGAAAAAAAGCAAAAGACAAATGTTAATCTTCTAAGAGCTCTAACAGAACTAGATGCAATTGCTTCTCGGAGCATTGCAATTCTAGAGAAGTGACCATTCAGACCATAGTTGTAGCATTTCACCTTGGTTTTGTCAAACCTAAGTTTGTTCTTCTCACTCATAGTCAACTTCTTTCCTCTTCTAAAGAACCTTTTTGCTCTCATAGCAATCATTGCCTTTTGCCACTATAACTCCTTCTCCTCTACATCATTAGGATCCATGAAGGTCTTTCTGACTCAAATGTGCAGAGGTTAGTCTTCTTCCTAAATAAGCTTCAAAGCTAGCAACAAAGGCATTGTAGATGGATTTTTGAACCTTATTTTTATGCTCAGATAAAGCATATGTATGATTTGCTGCTTGAGGTTTAGAGTATTGCATCTTGTTGGGCTTTGAAGGTTGAGAAGATACAAATGTTGTTGATCTTGGACTCTATGGAGGTGCCATGAAATCTTCTTCTTCTATGATGAAGGCATTATCAAAAGAGTGAGTTTCAAATAGAAAAGTTATTAGCCTCTATCACTTATGGATCACCCAAATTTCTTTGTTTTTCATCAAGTTCAAGAGCCTCAACCTTTGGGTCCATTGTATCTAGATTGGTACTATCTACATCAATTGTATTCTTTAGCACTACTACATTTGCTTCTAACTCTTTGGTAATATGTAAAGCATTTTCTTATTCAGCTCTTTTTCTTTGTACGTGACACCCATAACCTTTAGATCATTCAACAACTATACAAATCTATGCAGCTTCTTTGAAACAGATTCTCTTTTATTATAGTTGAATGTCTCATGCTGGTTCACCAATTTGTCATTGTAAATCATACAAACTTCATTGCTCTATTCATAAATAATGTGCAAAGCATTCCATACTCCTTTGGTTGTGCTATATTTGTCTATACTTTTCAAAACATCCATTTTCAAAGCTTGAGAAATGATTGAGTTTGCCTTCAAATCAATCTTGCTCTTCTTATAATCTTCAGGGTCATGAACAAGATCAGGATCTTCATATGTGAAGCATACTATTCTATATTTGTTAGCATCAAGAGCAGTTAGGATGTATGCACCCCTGTAGATAAAAATCTAGTAATCTGAATTGAGACCAATCATGTAATTTCTTAATCTTATTTTCCACTGCTTAAATTCTGATTTGTGTTGTAGCATAGGTGGTTTAGGATTATGACCAAGTTCAATAGAACTTAGAGTATCCATGATAATATTGCTTGATTTTAACTTAGCTTTGATAAGATTAAATTGGTTTAAACATTAGTGAATTGATTTTAAGATTAACTTTAAGTCCAAATACTCCAATTAGTCCAATAGTCCAAAACAAAATCAAACAGTTCAACTTGGGAACTAATGCGGTGAACAATATTTTGGTACAACGAACAAATGCGGTAAACAGTGACTTCACATAAATGTGTTGAATAGTGGATGTGGAACAAGTGTGATGAACAGCCAAGTGAATCAACAAATTTGATAAACAGTGGTGTTTAGGCAAATATGATGAACAATGCAGTACTAAGGCAAATGCATGAACAATACACAGTTTTGTTCTTTTATTTTTTATGAAATTGGTTGGGATTTTCTCTCAAATTGGATGTAGTGACCTTTGATTAGGAACCCTTGCTAATATATGGCCATGATACTCACTTATACTCTCGAAGTTAAATATTTTGTTTGATTATAATGATGTTTTAGACAATCAAACAGTGAATCTTCAATTCATGTTGAAATTGAAGATTAATTGACTAAATGTTTAAGTATTTTAAGTTTGATTAAATTAAATGTGTAAAACACACTTGATTGAGAATCAATCACTAGACCAATCGAGAATCAACCAAAAATAGTGGATTTTTTATCAAATTCGAGAGCCAAGGCTCTAATACCAAATGACTATGTTATAATCAATAAGTATCGAATATAATGATTGATATCAAAGCATAATTGTAGTGGAATTACAATAATCAAGGATCAAGCACAATAAAATACTGATAAACTTCTTGTATATTTATTGATTGATGATTAATATACAATGAAATAGGGTTTTTGCTTTCTACGTTTAGGGTTACAAAATTTGCAACAAACTTATCTATTTATAGGTCTTTTAAAATCACCTGTACAATCTACTTAACTACCCTGACAAAATACATAGGATAATCAAAATACGAATGTACATAGTTGTGTAAGCAATTCTAATTTTCTTCAACCGTATTTGTTTTTGATCATCCCCATTAACTAATGCGGATGACCAAAGCCTTGCTTGCATTACTTCTGTTACTTTTCAATTTGTTTTTCTTCATCCACATTAGTCATATGCGGATGGACAAATGCTCATCCACATTTGTCTAAGTCATCCGCATATGACTAATGCGGATAAACAAACACTTAGACATTCTTCATCTATATTTCTTCTGTTGTATCCTATGAATCCAAGGATCACAATCAGGAATTATCAGTATTAGATTGGTTTCGAATTAATGATTGCGGAATTACCATTAATCGTTGTTTAATTGATTAATTAATAAATATTGATGCCAGAGAAAATAAACAATAAATGCTTAAACGATATCAACAATATGCAAAGAATAATGTTTTTGAATCAAACGTAATTCTTTAAAACTGATTAATGATTACAAAGAATCAAATAATAATTGCTAACAAAATTCTATGCTATGATTGTGTTTATGATTTTTGGTGTGTTGATGTGACGGCTGCTAGGGTTTGTGTTGATCGTGTGAAACGATATGATGGTATTTTTGTCGCCGTCTCTTACTCTCCTTGATGTGAAACCTAGGACTCATATTTATAGACACGTATGTTTCTGTTAAGAAAACAGTGAATCTCTTGGAGTCTGTGATTGACTTGTTGACTTGAAACACTTGTATGATATAAGTACGTGTCTGGTTCTTCCGCAGCTACTTTGTTCTTCCGAAGGAACTTTGCTTCAGTTTCTTCATGTATGGTGTTTGTTCATCAGTGAATACCCATATTCATCCGTAGAAGATCTTCTGATGAATGTCTTGTAAGAAAGATATCTACGAAAAAACAAAAATGTTCATCCGTAGATGTTTCTTACACTTAGTCAATTTCAGAAATTGACCAAGTATAATGTTTGTACCTGTAATCATACACATAAATCAATGCACATATGGGTTAACCTATATACATAATGAATTACAAATATTCATTACATGTATTGATTAAAGTTCTAAGCCTATACAAAATGATCTAGACCTATTATTCCTAGATCTAACAATACTCCCCCTTAGGCTTAGAAACTTGTAATCAGTTCTTCAAAGCTGAAAGCTCCTTCACTCATGCTATAATTTTGTTATAGAAGTATGAGACAGCAGTCTTCTAATCATCATACTTGTAGTTGAACTTCATTTTGCTAATCTTTTGTAATGTTTCAAAACTGAGACCCAGAACATCTTCTTTAGTTGTAAGAGTTTCCAAAACATTATTCTTTTTGATTAAGTTTCACACTGTAGCTTCTACTGATGCTTAGATAGCACTATTTGAAACTTCTTTTGATTGTATGGTCCTAATCAACTGATAGAACCATTTATTGCTATTGGACCTTGTTGACTTTGTTTCATGACAATTTGTGCACACGAAATATAATTTGAAAAACTTCATGTATCCTTCAGCCAAGTTAGTGCTCAACTTCCAATTCCTTCATTTGAATTTGGATCATTGAATTCAGCTTTTATGTTTCATGTATTTCATGTATTAACTACTCCCCCTAAATTTGTGATTAATGATAAAGTGTTGCATTCATCATAAATTTATGAAGTAAATAGAATGAAAGGCACATGACTGTCCAAATATTATACACAATAAATAAACTAAAAGTAACAAAATTGAATTAAATATATGTACATGCATATAAACACATATAATGGGATCATACTATGACACTAAACTTCTTCTTGATTGAGATGATTGTTGAAATGTGACCTGATTCTAGTCTTGATTGCAAGTATGTTTGTCCACTTAAATCCAAACAAGAGTATGGAATCAACTAGACATGCTGTTTATTATGTTTTCATGTTTATTAGTGATAAACTATTATGGGCTCCACATTCAATTCACATTAGAGTTTGTTCTCCGTTTATGAGTCAATTCATCACTTTTTCACACTTAGAAACTATGTACATTAAGTTATAAATTCTATCTTGAGACATATGAGTTGTCTCATAAATGCTTTGCTACAAAAGCTCTTATGTAAATATACAGTTGATCACTATGGATTCTTTAGAGAGCTTAGATATGATCATCATCAGGTCACCAGGTCTTTACTTACGTAAAACAGAGGTGCCTTTAACCCAGGTCTTTGTTTACACAAAACAGAGGGATGATGAAGATCATGATCTTTTCACCAGTTGAATACATATGTATCTTATGGTGTTCATAAACTCAGGTCTTTGTTCACACAAAACAGAGGGAATATGATTTGCAAAGATAGAAGTTATAAAGTGTTTTACATAGTGTGCTTAGGTGAATGAATTGAACACATCAGGATAAGACTTACTTGCTTGATCCTCAAAATGAAGTTTCTCACAAATAGTCACCTTTTCACTATGTTAAGCAATCTTCACTCAAGTTGAATCTACTTACATATCAAAGAACTTTTGATCAGTTTTTAAAGAAATTTAAGAACTCAGGAAGCAAGCAAAGGCACAGTGTACTATCATTTCCCAAACATATGTCATGCAGAAATAAAAGACATAATAAATAAAGACAATATTTTCAATTTTGTATGTTTTTCTGAAATTTTTTTTTTTTTGCGTTTTCTTGATTACTATTTACAAGGACAGGCACATGCTTTTCTTTGTTAATGATGATTAATCTAAGTTAATCATGCCCAAAGACTCAATTAGAAAATTAAATCTAACTGAATCAAAGGCCTTAGTGAATAGATCAGCAAGCTGATTTGTTGTATCCACTTTGACTAACTTGATTACACCTTTTTCTAAGCAATCTCTCAGAAAATGAAATCTGATTTCAATATGCTTTGTTTTACTATGTTGAACTGGATTAGCAGTGATAAACATAGTAGCTGAATTGTTAATATAAATTGGAGTTTGAAGGAAATTGTAACCATAATAAAGTAATTGGTTTTGCAACCAAAGGACTTGAGAGCAACCAGCTGAAGCAGCTATGAACTAAGCCTCAGCTGTGGATACAGATACATTTGTTTGCTTTTTGCACTGCCATGAAACAAGTCTTGGTCCTAAAACTTGATATCCACCAGTTGTGGATTTTCTATTGTTGTTGCATCCTCCATAGTCACTGTCTGAATAAGAGTAGAGAGAGAAGTCTCCATATTTTGGATACCATAGACCAAGGGCTGGTTTCCCTTTGAGATATCTGAAAATCCTCTTCACCGCATTCAGATGGGACTTTTTTGGATCTGATTGGTACCTAGCACAAACACATACAGCAAACATTATGTGAGGTGTGCTGGCAGTTAAATACATAAGAGATCCTATCATTGATCTATATAATCTTTGATCAATAGATTTTCCTGTAGGATCAGGTACAATTTTGTCAATTGTTGAAGCAAGTGTTTTGCATGAAGATGTATTAGCAAGATTGTACTTCTTCAATATTTGATGAATATACTTTTCTTGATTGATGAATATGCCATCTGTTTTCTGATGAACTTGTAGTCCAAGAAAGAAAGTTAATTCTCCCATTGAGCTCATTTGAAACTGAGATTTCATCAACTCTTCAAAGCTTTCACACAGTCTCTTGTTTGTTGATCCAAATATAATGTCATCTACATATATTTGAACAACTAAGAGGTCTTGATGTTCATGTTTGAGAAAGAGAGTCTGATCAATAGTTCCCCTTTTGTATCCATGCTTGAACAAGAAAGATGATAATGTTTCATACCACTTTCTTGGTGCCTGATGAAGACCATACAAAGCTTTGTCAAGCTTGTATACTCTATGTGGGTAATCAGGATCTTCAAAACCTGGAGGTTGAGCTACATAGACTTCTTCATCAATTTTCCCATATAAAAAGGCACACTTCACATCCATTTGATAAACAGTGAACTTCTTATATGATGCATAGGCTAGGAATACTCTAATGGCTTCAATTCTTGCAACTGGTGCAAAAACTTCATCATAGTCTATCCCTTCTTCTTGAGTATATCCTTGAGCAATCAGCCTAGCTTTGTTTCTCACAACGATACCTCTGTCATCTAGTTTATTTTTGAATAACCACCTTGTGCCAATTGGATGTTGGCCTTCAGGAAGATCAACTAGATTCCAGACCTTTTGCTTTCTGAATTGTTGAAGTTCTTCTTGCATGGCTTCAATCCAGCTATTATCTTTTAGTGCAGCTGTAATGTTTGGAGGAACCACTTGTGAAAGAAAACAAGTGAAAAGACAGATGTTTGCAGCTCCCCCTTGGCTTCTTGTGGTTCTTTCATTGAGATCTCCAATGATGTTGTTTATTGGATGAGTCTTATGAATTCTTGTTGTTGGAATGGACTCAACTGGAATAGATGATTCCAAGTTAGTCATATGCATTGATGCAGATATATCCAGCTGAGATGATGAATTTATGAAGTAATCAAATTGATCATCATTGGAAGCTGAATGATTTTCATTTTGTACATCAGCTGCATTGTGAGTGCCATCCGCAGGAGTTACAGGAACATCTACGGATGTATTTCGTGCTTCCGCAGGAGTTACAGGAACATCTACGGATGTATTTTGTTGACTTGCTGACAATGACTCTTTGGAATGCAATGGACCATCTCCAATATGTGGAACATCTACTGATGTGAATGGAACATCAGCTGATCCAATATTCACATCTCCGGATGTAGGACACTCATCTGCGGATGCAGAGTCAGCAGCTGCTGATGAAGTGTTTGCATCTGAGGATGTAGATCCATTTGCTTGGTCTTGTGCTGCATTATTGACATTATTTGGTGTTCCTTGTTCCATGATACTTGAAGTTTGTATTCTTGGAGGATCAGCAGATAATGACACTTCATTCATGTTTGGAGGAACAAATGGATAGCATGTATCCTCAGTACCTGCAGCATTCAAATAACCAGAGTTAAATGAGTTTGTGAGTGCATCTATATCAAACAACCATGATGATCCTTTTACAGATTTAGGAAATAAGGATTCATCAAAAGACACATTAGGAGTTTCTTCCACAATGTTTTGTTGTGGAATGTAAATCCTATATGATTTAGATGTTGAAGAATATCCAACAAAGAAACCATCATAGGCTTTCTCTGAAAATTTTCCCAATTGTTCTTTTGTGTTTAAAACAGATACATGACACCCAAAAGCTCTAAGATATCCTATGTAAGGTTTTCTTTTAAATAAAAGCTCATAAGGTGTTTTATTGTGTTCTTTGACAATTAATGTCCTGTTTTGAACATTGCATGCTGTGTTCACTGCTTCAGCCCAAAAGGTGATTGGCAATTGTGAATCAGCTAGCATTGTTCTTGCTGCTTCAATGAGAGTTCTGTTTCTTCTTTCAGCAACTCCATTTTGTTGTGGAGTTCTTGGTGCACTGAATTGCCTTGCTATGCCTTTATTCCTGCAAAATGAATCTAAGACAGTATTAACAAATTCAGTCCCATTGTCACTCCTAAAAATTTAACTTTTAAATCAAGTTGATTCTCAATCTTTGTGACAAACTCCATTAATGTTTCTGATGTTTCACTCTTTTGTTTTAAGAAAAAGACCCATGTGAATCTAGTGAAATCATCCACAACCACTAAACAATATTGCCTTTTTCCAATGCTCATCACATTAGTTGGACCAAAAAGATCCATGTGAAGCAATTTGAGTGGTGTAGTGTTTGTATTTATTATTTTGGATTTATGTGACACTCTATATTGTTTTCCTTTATAACATGAAGGACAATGGTTTGAACAAGAAAATTCTTTCTTTGGCAATCCAATGACTAAGTCATTTTTCACCAATTTATTCATGTTCTTCAAGTTGGAATGAACAAGCCTTCTATGCCACAACTGAGATTCATCTTCTGATGACTTAGATAGCAGGCATGTTTCATTGTTTGTGAGTGCTGTATTATTCATATCCAAAACATATGTGTTTCCTTTTCTTGATGCTTTAAGAAGGATCCAATCTTCTGGAACTGCAAAACCTGGCTTAAGAATGTAACAATTAGTGTTATCAAATAATGTGGTATAATTTTGATCACAAATTTGAGACACACTCAATAAATTATATTGCAAATTTTCACAATAATTTACTTTCTCAAATTTGAGCACACCATTAGTTACCATTCCTTCACCAACTATTTTACCTCCCTTCTTATCCCCACCAAATGCCACATAAGAAGCATTTTTATGTTTGAAGTCATGGAGAAGAGAACAGTTTCCTGTCATATGTCTGGAACAACCACTGTCAACATACCACTTGTTGTCAGCTCTCCAAGATTGTTCCTGCACAATTAAAGAAATCAATTAGATTTGGAAACCCAAGTCTTAATGATCTTGGGTGATCCTGTGGAGTCTAAAATTTTAACTTCCTCATGAATGAGTCTTGAAGATTCAGTATTAATTTTAGATTCAATTGATTCATTGTGTGTTGTTTGTGGTGAGGATGATTCTGTTGATGATGAACTTGTGGAATTTTGTTTGATTTTTCAAACTCTTCCTCAAGGATCTTCTCTTTCTTTGTTTGCTGTTTTGACTTTGATGATGATCCTTGATTGTTGAAAGTTTCATCATCCTTTGATTTTGAATGTGAAACATGAGTTCCTTTTTCAAAATTATCAAAGAAAGTATCATTAGCATTTGACTTCTTATTGTTCAAATCCACCTTTTTGTGAGGTGTCTTTGATTGTTGAGGAGTCTTTGATTTCTGTTCAGGTTGTCTTTTCTTCAAAGGTTCACTATCAACTGATGATTTCTCTTGTGGTTTTGTCACCTTTTGTTTTTGTTTTTGTTGTTTCTTTAATCTTGAATCTTTTTGATCTTCACTTGATTGAGATTCTGATTCATCCTTCTCAGGTTGTTTCTTCTTTGTGCTCTTTGTCTTGTTCTTTTTGTTAAAATAACATTCCTGAGTGGAATGGTTATTTTTGTTACAAATAGCACAATGTTTGTTGAAGTAACAGTCTGAAGTCATGTGATTGTTCATATTGCAGATGGAGCAATAGCTGCTGAAGTAACAGTCTTCAGTGTTGTGATTTTTCATGTCACACCATTTGCAATACTTTTCTTCTGACTCATTATCAGACTCAATCAATTCTTCTTCTTTTGCTGTCTTTGAGTCTTCAATTCCTTCTCAAACTTTACTGAAGCTGACTCCTTTCCTTTTCCTGACATGATGTCAAAAGGTTCATGTTTATCAGCTGAAGTTTGTTGCTTTGAGCTCACACCTTTTTGAGTTGTTTTCTTGTTGGTTGTTTCTTTTGCCTTCCGCAGATCATCTACTGATTCAGTAGATTTGTTTTTCCGCAGATCTGCTACTGAAGGATGTTTCTTCTTCCGGAGAAGTTCTGCTGATACTTGCTTCTTTTCTGTTTCTAAGGAAGATTTGTGTACTTCAGTAGATGTACACTTCTCAATCACTTCAGTTGAAGGTTTTTGTTGCTGATGAAGTACTTGAAGACCTTCATTTAGCTGAGCTATTCTCTTGCAAATAGTCTTCAACATGTTTCTTTGCTTTGGAGGATATGGCAACTTTGTTTGCTCAAGTACTTTGGGAATGATTGTTTCAACTGAAACATTCTTACCAATGTTCAGTTGATCCGCAGAGTTATCATCATGTTCATCAGAATCATCCAAGTCATCACATCCATCAAAGTCAAATTCTGATTCATTTTGTTTGATTTTATCTGATTCAGAAGACTCAGTTTCACTCACCTCAGATTCATTGTTATTAACTTGTTCAGTACATTTTGTTTCAAACTTGGTGCATGGCACAAAATGATTTGACAAGCTATTTGTCATTGATTCAGGTAAAGTTGTATAGTTATCATTCAAAGGAGGTGCAACAGCATTATATCCCAACCCATACCTGTTCTTTGATTCAATATGAGAATTCAATAATTTCTCATATTGCTGAGATGAAAGTTAAAACTTCTGAAGTTTCACTTCAGTTGATGCATGATCAGCCATGGATTTAGTTAAAGAAGTGGTCAGATGCTCAACTTGGGCTTTTAAGCTGTAATTTTCTGAAACAAATTTATCTAAATCTTTTTGTAAAGAGTTAATTTTGAATTGATATAATTTATGTTCTCTTACATGAGATTCACTCAAAATCATTATTTCTTTTACTTTATCAGCCAGTTGTTGAGCATGGACTCTATATCTTTCAACTTCCACAACACACACTGATGAACACAATCTATCTCTTACCTCTCTAGCCATAAGTGGAACTTTGTTCTCTATGTGGGCCATTAAAGCTTGATTTTCTTCCAAAACTTCCTTCTCATACATGCTCCAGTCACAGGTTCCATCTTGGAGAATGATCAGCCCAGTTTCTTTAGAATTACTAGGTCCTGCTGATGCATTTGTGGCTTGTGGGGATGAGTTGGTAAGCTGTGGTTGTCTATAAGATCTCTGAGATGTTGTTGTTTAATGAGATTGATGCTGATGAGACTGATGTTGCTGCTGTTGTCTCATGTCAGGATTTGATTGTTGTTTACATTCTCTTGAGAAGTGCCCATAGAGATTGCATTTAAAACATCTTACTTTTGACTTATCAACACCAATCTTTGATGTTTTGCTTGCTGCAGCCAAATTTTTGTTTCTTCTCAAGTATTGTTTGGCTCTATAAGCAATCATTGCCATTTGCCATTGAAGATCCATCTCCTCTACTATATCTGGATGTAGTTCTTCCAAGTCTTGTTGGCAGATATTTGCAGGTAGGCTTGAAGATCCATCTCCTCTACTATATTAAGGTGCTTCCCAAGTAGGCTTGAAAACTTGAACTAAAAGCTGCAAATGCTGCTTTTTGTTCTTCAGAATCTAGAATCACAGTAATGGGCTCTGCTTGGTTGTTGTTTGTTGAAGACTTTGCTGCTGATGTAGATGCATCTTTTCTATCATCAGGTCTTCCTTTTTCTTTTCCTGATTTACTTTGAGAAGATTTCTTTGAAGGCTTTGATGCATAAAAGCTCACTTCTTCTTCATCTTCACTCAAAGTACAAGAGTTGTCACTATCATTGTTAGAGATAAAAGCACTTCCAGCACTTTTGGTTTCTTTAAAATGATAAGGTGTGACATGTGTTCTCACACTCTTGTTTCTTGATTTTTCATCCATTTCAAGAGCCTCAACTTTAGCTACCAATGTATCTAAGCCAGTTGCTTTGAGATCAATGGTGTTCTTGAACATGGACACAGTTTGCTTCCAACTTTCAGGCAATGTATGGAGCATCTTTTTGTTCAATTCCTCATTTGTATACTTCAACTCCATTATGTTCATCTCGGTTACCAATTGCATAAACCTATGGAGTTGTTGAGGAATTGATTCACCCTCAATATGATGAAATGTTTCATATTGTGAGCGAAGTGTGTCCTTCCTAATGCTTCTGATTTCATCACTCCCTTCACAAAGAGTATAAAGTATCTTCCACAAGGAATTTGCTGGTTTATAATTCTCACACCTGATTAGTATTTCTTCAGGTAAAGCCATACTGAGCAAACTGTATGCTCTAATATCAACTTTAACCTTTTTAACATCATCAGGTGATAGATCTTTTGTACTTATGGGTTGATTTTTGTCATTATAATCCGGCCCAAGGGTGGGTGGAATATAAGGACCTTTAGTTATTGATACCCATAAGTCGGAATCAGTGTAGTTCACATGATTTCTGAACTTGATCTTCCAGGACTTAAAGTCTGCTTTGGTTTCCAACTTTGGAGGCTGGTACAATGATCCACCAACAAAGCTACTCATTTTAGTCAAATATTTAAGTTTTAACTAAAACAAAGTTTCTTATGAACAGTTAATGAAAGTCAGCCAATAACACAGATCTATGTTTCAATTAATTTGAATATAGATCAATGTTAACCGATAGATGTATTCAATAAACAATTCAACACTGATTTATTGAATTTTAAATCTTCACACCAAATTACTTTTGCTTAAAAACTATAGATCTAGTCAGAAAACTGATAGATCTATTCAATTAAACAATTCTAACACCGATAGATCAATCGATCTAGATCAATGAGCACTTGGCTCTGATACCACCTGTGAATCGAAGGATCACAATCAAAAATTATCAGTGTTATATTGGTTTCGAATTAATGATCGTGGAATTACCATTAATCGTTGTTTAATTGATTAATTAATAAATATCGATGCCAGAGAAAATAAACAATAAATGCTCAAACGATATCAACAATATGCAAAGAATAATGTTTTGAATCAAACGTAATTCATTAAAACTAATTAATGATTACAAAGAATCAAATAATAATTGCTAACAAAATTCTATGCTATGATTGTGTTTATGATTTTTGGTGTGTTGATGTGACGGCTGCTAGGGTTTGTGTTGATCGTGCGAAACGATGTGATGGTATTTTTGTCGCCGTCTCTTACTCTCCTTGATTTGAAACCTAGGACTCATATTTATAGACACACGTGTTTCTGTTAAGGATACAACAAATCTCTTGGAGTCTGTGATTGACTTGTTGACTTGAAACACTTGTATGATATAAGTACGTGTCTGGTTCTTCCGCAACTACTTTGTTCTTCCGAAGGAACTTTGCTTCAGTTTCTTCATGTGTGGTGTTTGTTCATCAGTGAATACCCATATTCATCCGTAGAAGATCTTCTGATGAATGTCTTGTAAGAAATATATCTATGGAAGAACAAAAATGTTCATCCGTAGATGTTTCTTACACTTAGTCAATTTCAGAAATTGACCAAGTATAATGTTTGTACCTGTAATCATACACATAAATCAACGCACATATGGGTTAACCTATATACATAATGAACTACAAATATTCATTACATGTATTGATTAAAGTTCTAAGCCTATACAAAATGAACTAGACCTATTATTCCTAGATCTAACATATCCGCATTCAGTTCTACACTTGTATTTCCACCTAGAACAACTTACCATTCACCACTTAAATTGGCATGTATGATCCTTTAAGGATCCAACAATAATACACTAAAATAGGAACTATATATTTAATTCTTGAAATGTGACTTGAATGCTCATATATATACTTGTATTACATCAGGTATTTTATATTTGACACTACGTCCTCACCGTTAATCAAGAAAGGTAAATATATATATTGAAATTCAATACCTCGTAGTGCATAATATTGTATTAGTTGATGCTAGTGGATGAAAATTCATGTTTTGGGCTTTTGAATTCGGATTGGTTTTCAGGTACTTTCCATTAATGGAAACTTTTTGGGTAATTTGATTGTTAGATTATCTTATATGCATGTTGGAGGAGTTATGATGATTGTTATATGATCTTTAGAACCTAAAAATGGATTAAGAATGATTGGATTGTTAAAAACACTTCGTATGAACATACTAGCTGTTTATGGAAACTATTGTGATATGATGTGATGTATGTTGAGTATGATATGTGTAGAACTTGATATGATGATTTGATTTATATTAGAATGATCATAGGAACATGTTAGGAGATTTTGATGAAATATATGCAACTTGTGTTCTTGTGTATTTAAATTAGGAAAGGTATGATGATGTTCTTAGGTTTTGTTAACATGCTATGGGTGATTGTTAGATGAAATACATGCATAATTGAAATGTTAGTTATGATGTGCTTCATGGTTTAAAAAACATATTATGCATACGTAACAAGGTTATAATTTCCAAAAATTGAAACTTTCCAAAAATAGATTTCTAACATGAAACTTTATGTGAATCATTATTGGAACTATTTGAGCATGATTAAACCTGTTTTCACTTACTTGAGTCAACAGCGGGTCGTCGGGTCAAACTGGTTATCTTTGGTCAACAAAAGTCAACTATGGTCAAAAAGTCAAATTTATCAAACATGTCAACCATTTCACCAACACACTAATAGTTACATTGTTTGGATAAAATGGGGTTCATTTTGACCACTATGTACAGCCACTGATGGACCTATATCTATAAGGTAACGTTTAGCTTTCAACCCATGCATTCGTGTTTTTCAATTACGTATTTTAAGCTAAGTCGTCATGACCCCACTTTTACTTAGTTTCCTTTTGGGGGAGAAGCATGCAAAATATTGCCTTGTCTTAGTATTATTAGTATATTGCCTATAACTGTAATGCAAACATTATCATAAAAGTCCTCACATTCTTGAACCATTAGTAACGAGTTAACGAGGTAATTCTGAGTAATATTATTGAGTTTGACAAACCCTATCACCCCAAAAATTAGAAGCGAAAGGTAAGCATGGTGGTGACAATAGTTGACAACCAATAGTGTTTTGAAAACATTATTTTATTATATATTTGACATTATTTATAAAATATCATACATAACCATTTAAGTTTAAAACTAGTCCCACAAAATATATTGTCGAAATACATTATTTTCAATATACACATCCACTACTTTCAAAGCTTTCTCAAGTACCTAAAAACCCATTAAAAATTGTCAACATAATGGTTAGTGAGTTCGCAAGTATTAGAAAATTTATTTAATCCAAGTTTTTGATCAAATAAATCTCAAAACTCCATCATCTTTTCACGAGGCCTATTTCAAATCAACCATTTCATCTTTTCATGAAAGTATCATTTATCAACCTGCAGGACTGATTATGGTTTATGCAAAATTTCACAAGGTAGATAATAAAACACTTAATAGATCAAATAGAGGACCAGATAAAAGAAACAATGAACAAAAGTAAGAACACAAAAACAAACAAGTATTGGTTTTCAAGGATGTTGTATATTTCTCTCAAGTGTTTTAAAATTGTTACAAGGCTTAGTCCTAAGACTGGTTACATAAGACACTTTATACTACATCCTACAACCTGTCATACTTTGAAGGCTAGCTGGACACTAATCTAGATAACAAGGTCAATGTAAAGTCAAAATGCATATTGCCTTTTTGAGTAGTGACTATGATATCTCATAACTCACATCCTATTCTATTATAAAAAGGATAAAAGTATAAGAGTGGAAAGTTATAGACTAAAACACCATAATGTACAGTTGACAAAAGTATGGAAATAATCACAAACTTGTCTAAGTTGGTGAGTCATCAGAGATGGAAGCGAAAAATGGCTCTCCTTTTGTCAAAAGTAATGTTAGAGAAAGCGTGTCTTCTTTCTTCGAAAGAAATCAGTCATCAAGCTTTGGAAGACTTTGTCTTGAAGCTTCGAAAGACTTCACTTTTGGCTTCGAAAGATTTGTGTGTTTCGCTTCGAATGATTTGACACTTAGTGAATTTTCTTTGTGCATTGTCAAATCTTCCGAAGTAACTTCCTTCTACTTGAGAACGCATGCTGAGAGATCTTTGGTTAGCATTAGCCTTTAAGATAACACTTACAAACTCTTTCATCTTTTCACGAAAATTATACTTAACAATTTATTTACTAAACAACATGTGGATTCATAAACTTGCAGGGACTATGACATATGTAATAATAACAAGTCGATAATCAAAACATGACATTAATATCCTATAACAACATTCGAAGGTATTTACTTCTACTACGACCATAGGGACTAGTCGACAGCCTGGGTGATCAAACCCGATAGATCTATCAACATTTTTCAATGCTCTCTACTATGTTAATGATTGTGAGGGGGGGGGGGGGGGAGTTCCATGGACAAACAAATTTGATGTATAATACTAGCCTTACTTTTATCATACATATTCCACATATAGTTATTAAATAAATATGGCCGTTATTCTTAAACAACATGTTTCTCCCCCAAAAATATTTATGAAATTGAAAACATGTGGATTATAAAAACTCACTTGAAGCGCGTTATTTTTAATAAGTTTTCAACAAAAATATCCGCTCTTGCTTTGATCAGTACGGCCCTAAACATATGAAACACTTTTACAGAACAACTAATATAATATTTTCCTAAGTTGTTTACTCAACTCAATTCATTCACACAAACGTTTTAACTTCCAAAAACATTGAATTTAAACAATATTTACTTATTATTTTTAATACGTTAGACCAAAACGACCCGTTGGTCACCATACCTTTGCTTATGTCTATATAGTTTAATATTTTACACAAAAACATTAGATATTAATTCACATAATATTTATATATAAACACATATATAGATATATGCACATATTTTCACATCTTTTTGTTTATTAATGAAAATACCAACATAAATTTCATATCTTTTTGTTTATTAATGAATATACCAATAAAAATTATTTATAGTTTCCAAATTTAAGTTTTAAAATAGTTTTATTACTAAAAATATATATTTTTTGTCTATCATTTATCAACTTGACGTTTTCCAACGTCTACTTTGCGGGTATTGCCGGTTTAGAGTTTTTAACGAATCGGTTAACATCTATTACTTAAAACTTAATATTTCATTCATCGAAACACTTCTTAAGATTAAAATATACATAAATATTATATATTTACTTTATAAAAATATTATTGTTTAAAGTTTGTTAACTTTCGTGACAAAAATCATCTAAGGTCATATTTTAACATCTTGATCTTATAATAATCCTTATAACATATAATATAAACTTAAAATTCAGTTTTAGTTATTGTTTAAAATTAGTTTTTAAAACTATTTTGTTTTCATACCGAAAAGTCGTATTTTCGTGTTTTTAAGCGGGATACAACTATATTAAGACATATAAAACACATAGATCACTTAGTCACATAAAATTATAAGCATTATATACATTTTATATTATATTTTTAGATTTAAATAAATCATAACAAAAAATGCCTTGTGATCATCCAAAAAGTGTTTTATTTGGATTCTTACACATGAGTATTAATCATCATCATGTAATATAAATTCCATGATTATTTTGATCATTCCATTTTGTTTTTATTTTAAACTTTTGAATGTTGACAAAAGTCCACTTTTTAAACTTTCAAAGAAACCCTAAAAATAGTCATGTTATTGGATAGATCCATGAATGTTTTCAATCATATAATTCATATGAATCTAACCCTTTTGTTTAATTTCTATCATATAATCAAACATGGATTATTACATGCTTGAGAAAATCTATAAAAAACAAGCATGTTCAAACAACTAGAACAAAACACAAATATATATACACACACAACTCACGTCTCACACACATATATGTACATTATTCAAAGTTTCATTTTCATATCTTATTTAGTTAGGTTTTAGTTTGTGTGAAAGAACTTTGATGTTGATGAACAATCTTGTGAAATAAATAGATTTTAAAGAATAGAAATGAAATAGAATATAAGAAATCCATACCCTTAAAGAAAACTCTTGGGTGAATGGGATTTGGGTATAGATTCTTGAGAAATTCCTTTATTAAAACTTGTTTCTTCATAAAAAATCACTTAAATCTTGCACCAATGGTCACCACACTTGAATGTTTGAAGCTTGAAGCATGCTTTCTTCAAGATTGTGAAAAAATGAAAGATGAATGTGGGTGATGGTGGGTAGATGATTTAGGGAGGGAGAAGGGGAAGAGATGGAGTGTCATGGTGGTTGTAGGTATTATGTTGGAAGCATAAGAAAGATTTAGTGAGAAGTCTATTCACTTAAAAGCACCAACACATACTTATAATCTCTAGGTAATGATTAGTTGAGTGATTTAGTAGGGACACATGTTACTTGCTGAAAATTAGGGGAAATCAAGTGTTTCTTTTTTCATTTCTTTATTATAAAAACGCACCGGTTTTTATAAAAACCCAAGTTATTTTATAAAAGTTAAGTGGGTTTTTAATAGTTTTTCAACCCAATTATTTACTAAATAAATTTAGCCATTAAATAGTAATATTACAAGATAATGGTATTTAGTTTTGGTGCTAGTTGATGTTACGTGCTTCTATCGTGTGTAAAATCGTCATAGGGGTGTATTTCCCATGCTACACAATTAAGACTACTAATATAAAATTTTTTATGTAATATTATTATTTTCACCAATAATATATCACTTAAAGCTATTCCATTAATTTTGGTCAAATTCTGGACTTTTACCTTTATCCGTATCGGCGCCAATGATTATTTTATGCGTTAATTTATTAAGCGATATAAAATTTTCAAAATTGTACCAAATGATATCCCATATATATTTTAGATTTAAAATACTTTATGCAGGATCGGTGTTGGTCTCTCAATACAAGTTTTATCTCTCAAACTCACTAAGTGTCACTCGGTTGATAAAGCAGAATCTCTAACTAAGTTGATAATAATATAATAAGTTAATGAACACAAGAATGGTTTTCAAAATACTTGTATATATTACTTCTGAACTCAGTATTACAAGACTCTTACAAGCATGGTTACTTAAGTTACAATGAGAAACTATATATATTACTATCTAGAGCCGGTTATACTTGGATAACCAGCTGGAATTTACCACTAGACAAATACTACATTGCTAGAAGTAAAGTATCTAAGATAAAATAATATCCTAGATAAGGTAGGCATGATAGGTCCATGACTTACCTTTTGTCACTAACTGAAGATGGTAATTGTACTAACTGATAAAAGGTGAACAGTGGATTAAAATATGATCAACTACATGGGCGTGGGAAAATCCCACGCAGTATATCAGAGTTGGCAGTGGATGTCTAACAACCCATACTTATATCCACTGGTCATAGTTGATTCTTTCGAATGTAAATGGCTTCGGAAGAATAAGTTCTTCCGAGGCCATTTATACTTCGGAAGATAAACTTTTTTCGAGTCTTCTGCAAGTCTTCATGACTTCATTCTTCGGAAGACTTTGTCTTGAAACTTCTAACTGTGAATACTTCGGAAGGAGATATAATTGGTCTCGGAAGATTTGGTTCTAACTTCAAAAGTTCTTCATATACTTTGGAAGGAAAACTACTTAGTCTCGCAGACTTAGTTTTCTTTCGGAAGCTCTTCATAGTTATGCTTTGGAAGATGTTCAACTTGTCTTCAGAAGAGCAGCTTTGTCTTCGGAAGACCTCTTCAATTGTACACCAAAATATTCTAAGTGTTGTTTTGATTGCACCAGCCTTATATGATCCAACAAACTCCCCCTAGGCTGATGTTACCAAAACTTCACTTCTTTCTACTCCATAAAGTCTTCAACACCAGGGAGAGAAAATATTTGTCTATCTCCTTGTTCTTCCCTGATATGGTGGTGAGGAGTTGGTATAAGTCATTAGTAGATAATAGATCAAGTCTGTTGCTCTAAATGACATGCACCTTTTGCTGCATCCCTTTGAAGAGAGTTAGTTGATGGGAATTATAGACATATTCCCATCTAACTATTGGTTCCATAGTTGGACCTTCAACCATCTGCAGGAATGTTCTTCCTTGTCTAGTTGCTCCTTCTTCTTCTTCCTTTGCTCTCTATTTCAACTCCTCTTCAGTCTTGGCCTTTTTCGTGAGCTCGGCCAGATGAAGAATGCTTAGATGATTTCTAATATAAGACGCAATCTAAGAGTTGGAGGGATTGGAGAATTGCTTCTCTGCTAACTCAGCAATGTCAAATTTGTTGGAGTGTAGTAGAGATGAAGTATCAACCCTATTTACTTCACCATTCTCCCTTTCCACAACAAAGCTGTGTGAAGGTTCATCGAACCTCCACTGGACTATTTGTTTTCTAGGATTAAGGGGTTTGGATGAAAGCTTGTCCCCCTTCCTAGTGTCTAGTAGAGTCACCAGTCTCCTTCTTAACTTCTTCTTTTCTTCTGTAAGCACATCTGAATTGGTTGCAAGAAGTTGGAGAGCTTGGTCTAATGTTCCCCTTGGCAGATCAAGGAATGCATCTCTTGTGAGGCAACAGGAAGAGCCATCAATATATTTTAGCTTAATGGACTCTTCCTCACAAGAGATGCCACTCAGTGTGGTGCAATTGATGAGCTTCTTCTTGATCTCCTTGAACTCTTTTAAGGACAGGGGCTTAGATGTTTCAGAAGATGGTTTGGGTGGTAAAGGGGTTTGAGGTAGTGTTTTGGGTTTAAGGATAGGTGGTGGTGGTGGTCGTTGGGAAGCAGTGGGGGAGGGTGTAGGTAAGGCTAGTGATGTGGGTTTAGGGGTGAAAGGTTCAGTTTTGATTGGGAAGGGAGAAGATTTGAGTGTAGGTTATGGTTTGGGTACTGGTTTGGGTGTAGGAGTAGGTTTGGGTGCCATCCTATGAACACTTGGAGCTTGAATTACCTCCTGCCTTCTTCCTAAGCGAATGTCAGCCTTGATGTCACTGACATGTCGCTGTAGGGTCTTTACAGACATGGGAGTCACTTGCCTGCAGGAGAAGGCATGGGCTTTGAGATATGATTTCATCCACTCCTTATCTCCAGCAAGTTCTACCTCTTTCTCCTTCTTCTTCTTCTCCCTCAGCTTTTCTCGGCAGCCTTCCTCCTCTCTTTGTTGATTTGATCTTGCTTTTTGTGAAAAAGAAACAAGATCGTGTCATTCTTATGGGGTGCCAGCTCCTCTTGAGAATAGCCTCTAAAACTATCCTCTCCATCTTCTCCCTTTCTATAGCCTTCTCCTTCCTTTTCCTCTTCTCTTCCTCTTCGGCCAACCTTGCTGCTTCCTCTCTTTACTTTTGCAGCAAGGTTGCCTTCTCCATTCTCACAAGCTCATCAAGTGGGAGTAGAAGGATATCTTCATTGACTACTCCCAGGCTGATGAGCCTGTCTATAACCTCCACTATTCTCTTATTGTTGATACTTTCTTGAACGGCTGCTGCTGCTTTGCTGCTTGCAGCCAACAGCTTCCTAGTAGCAACTCTTCCTTTCTTCTTGAGCTTTTCCAACCATTCTTCCTTTAGAAGCTCCTCAACAGTGAGCTTCCTCTTACCCTTAGGATCAGAGGAAGATTCAGCCTTTGGAGACTCAAGCTTAGAGGTTTCAAGTTGGGGAAAGGGAGTTTGAAGTTGTGGTTCTTGTGAGAGAGGGGTGGTAAGGAAGTCCTCACTGTTTACATCAGAGGCCAAGTCAAGAATGGCCTTTGTCATGAATAGGTCATCGGACAAGGAAGACAGTTCAATTATTCCTTCCGCAGCTTGAATTTCTGCTTCAGAAGAAATTTTAACTGCACTACCTGTCCCTTCCAAATTGATTGCTGGGCCATGAGTCTATATCCCCTTCGAAGTTAATCTCATGTTCAATAAAGACCTTAGGTTGACCAACATTCGTTTTAGAGGTAGGTGGTGCACTCAACCTTTGAAGCTCTTCAGCTCCAAAGTAGGAAACGGCTACATCAGGGGAGGGTTGTTCAATAGAGGAGCTTAATACAAATTTGGTTAAAAACCCATTGAGGTCTATAAGCTCTGATACCAATTGTAGGATCAGTTTTGGTCTCTCAACACAAGTTTTATCTCTCAAACTCACTAAGTCTCACTCGGTTGATGAAGCAGAATCTCTAGCTAGGTTGACAATAATATATTAAGTTAATGAACACAAGAATGGTTTTCAAGATACTTGTATATATTACTTCTCAACTCAGTATTACAAGACTCTTACAAGAATAGTTACTTAAGTTATAATGAGAAACTATATATACTACTATCTACAGCCGGTTTTACTTGGATAACCAGCTGGAATTTACCACTAGACAAATACTACATTGCTATAAGTAAAGTATCTAAGATAAAATAATATCCTAGATAAGGTAGTCATGACAGGTCCATGACTTACCTTTTGTCACCAACTAAAGATAGTAACTATACTAACTGATAAAAGGTAAACAATGGATTAAAATATGGTCAACTACATGGGCATGGGAAAACGCCATGCAATATATCAGAGTGGGCAGTGAATGTCTGACAACCCATACTTATGTTCATAGTTGATTCTTACGAAGGTAAATGGCTTTTGGAAGAATAAGTTCTTCCGAGGGCATTTATACGTCGAAAAAATCAACTTCTTTCGAGTCTTCTGCAAGTCTTCATGCAGGACCGTTTAAAGGTTACTTAAGCTTGACTTAGTTAACACACTTAGGAGAATCTTAAGTTCACTTAACAATTAAAATAGGGAAATGTGAACTTTTTACTGAAGATACAAGACAAACACAAGTAAAAATAAGAACAAGAACACAAGATAAAGTTTTCAAGGAAGTTGTATATTGCTTCTCTAGTTCTATTACAAGTGTTGTACAAGTATATTTTGAATACAAGAACCGGAGACTACTTATACTACATCCTACAACTGTCAATATGCAAAAAGACAGTTGGAAGTCAATAATCTAGACAACAAGATTAGCTTAAAGTCAAAAGGCAGATTGCCTTTTGACTTGTGACTATGACATGTCATAGCTTACTGACTTTCCTATTACAAAAAGCCAAGAAGGAACAAAAACAAAAACATGCAGGCGAAGACCTAACCTACTTTATCATAAAGTATGGAAGTTTCACCAACTACTGATAGCAGGTGAACTACCAGAGCATGCAGCGGAATGTAGGTTGCTTTATGATAAAGTTGATGGAAAAGGTATTTTTTCTCTCTCTTTAGAAGAAAATCAGTCTTGTCTTTAAACAGCTTCGGAAGACTTTGTCTTGAGAGCTTCGAAAGACTTCATCTTTTACCTTCAGAAGAGTTGAGTCTTTGGCTTCGGAAGACTTTACACTTAGAATATTTTCCAAGTTAAGTGTAAAGCTTCCGCAACAGTTTCTTCTGAACTTTGGCTTCCGAAGATTTTACACTTAGCATATTTCTGAGTGTGTAAAAGCTTTCGAAGCTAGTTCACCTTTGTTTCGAAGTGCATGTTGGAAGAATGGGTTGTTTTGGTATCCTTTGGATTCATCAGCCTCTTAACTTCAGAGGTTCCTACAAACTCCCCCTAGGCTGATGCTACCAAAACAGAGACATGGGACCAAGCCTCCATTGTGGATAGAGACATGGGACCAAGCCTCTTTCCGAAGAACCCATACAGCTTCAAGAAGCTCATCATCCTCTGCCTATCTGCAGACTTTTTCTGACTTTTTTGGATGATGGCTCTTGATTTTGCAGCTTCTTCCCTTTGCCTCTTCCTTGCAGCTTGCCTTTCCTTTTTGGCTTGTTCTTCCAGCTGCTTATTGTATTCAAATAATATATAATCATAAGGCAAGGGAAGGAGTGCAGGTGCCTGATAGAGACCTATGGCACTCAGGTAGTTAATCATTTTTAGTCTTTCTTCTTCATCAACTACCTAAGGTTTATCACCAGCCACAGTCTCCGACTCAAGACTTTCTTAAACTGGGGAGAGGACAGGAATGTTCTTATAAAGCCTTTTTCTCCTCATTTCTTCCTTGTGTTTAAGGGTCAAAGTTGCATCCTCTGCTTCCTTCCTTTCCTTTGACAATTCAATGTCGGCCAGTTCATTTAACTCCTCTAAGGGGAGAGAGATGAGTTCATCTATGTTAAAGTTCCTGGTCCCCAGATAGTTGAGCTTGGTTGCCCTTAATTCATCTTCTTGAGTGTTTGGTACAGGGGCAGCCAGAATTGTAGCTTGCATGAATCCTAGGGAACCACTTGAACTCTCTCCCCTCAGCTTCCTTTTCCTCTCTCTATTTTCTTCTTTAATCTTTTCAGGAGTCATCTTCCTTTTGCCTTTGTTAATTGCAGATCTTGATGACTCAGCCTCGGAAGAGCTTTGGCCTTCATTGCTTGATTCAGTAGTCAAGCTCTAGCCAGAGAGAGGTTGTGAAACACCATCATCAGCTAGTGCCTCACTGAGGGTATGGGGTGCTGGGGGAGATCTTATCTCAAGCTTCACAGTCTTAGCCTCTAGGCCTTCAGTCAAGGCTTTCCCTTCGAAGCAAATCTTGGGGTCTACCTCAACATCCAGTTGACCAAAGGCTTCAACTGCTAGCCTATATCTATATGATGTTATTCTTCTTTTGAATTCTGCCAGCACCCATTCTTGAATTTGATTTGCTAGTCTGACAGCTTGTCTGTTATTGCTTGGGTTGACAAGTGCCATATCTACCAGATTTATACCCTTATAGAAACTCAGGATTGAAATGTTTAAGATTTCTAGTTGACCCTGAGCTCTAGAGAATACAAGAGCTTTTCTATCACTGTCATACCCCCAACCCCAGATTGGGTTCTCAAATGGGGCAGACATTGCTCTTGGTACTCCTTCCTCAAACAGTTGTTGAATGAGCAGTTCCATATCACTATCTAGAGGAGGTTACTGAGTATGGACAACTGCAAGATAGGATGGTGGGTCCTGTATGTCCATACTTGAGGAAGAACTCCC
Source organism: Flaveria sonorensis (assembly GCA_025506505.1). Taxonomy (NCBI): domain Eukaryota; kingdom Viridiplantae; phylum Streptophyta; class Magnoliopsida; order Asterales; family Asteraceae; genus Flaveria; species Flaveria sonorensis. Next base: position 17,449,069 of record CM046437.1, on the reverse strand, counting down.
AGGTTCTATGGCTGTCAGAATTTCCTCCCCCTTTTTGGTAGCATCACCCTTAGGCATAGGTAAGCTAGGGAAGTGATCCAGCTTGGGGACCTGGATGAGTTTGTCCTATGGGTCTCTCAGCTAACTGGCCCTTGAGATCGGTGATCTCAAGTTGCTGGTGTTAGACCCTCCTTTGCAAGATAGTCACCTATGATTCAAGGTGAGCTATCTTTGAAACTAGTTGGGTGCAGATGTCTTCGAGTTGGTGCACCCTGAGTTTCAGACTCCCCTCATCTTCAGTTGAAGAATCATTGGGGGATGAAGGAGGTGAAACGAGGTCCGCTCCATGACAATGTCAAGAGGCTGGGTTTCAGACTCACCACCAGCATGGGGTTCTTGGCTGCTGGATTTCCCCTGCCCCATGACAATGTCAAGAGGCTGGGTTACCGTGGTTGAGATCTTAAAGATGTAATCACTGGCAACAGTGAGGGCCTCTTCCACATGGGTCTCCTGGATAATCATAAGAAGAACCACCTCAGTTTGGGTTTTCTGATGTGGGCTAGACATGGGTGAAGCAAGAGAACTCAACTCCCCTTGAGAGTGGGTAGAGAGGGGAGAGTCATGGTACTCACTGAAACCCAAATCTTCATCAAAATAGAAGTCAAGGCTGGGTATGGGTTGGTTAAGATCAAGAGGCTGGGGATGGTAGCTTTCCCCTGAAGGTTGATCACTAGAGTGTTGAGACTTAGAGTGATGTCTTAAGGCTATTTGTGGAGTTGTGAGCTCATCAAGCTGAGCATGAGGAACCTCAGCACTGATTGTTTGAAAGATGGGAGTGGTCTACTCCTCAGGGGAAGTGGGAGCTCGAGAATCCACTTCCTCCTGTATGGGTTGTGATATGGGGGCCTACACATGCTCAGTAGCAAGTGCAGGGGTTCGCTTGGATTTTCTTTGGTAGGTGATTTTGATAGTGGGTTGTATTTGAGGTGGGTGAGAAGTAGAGGGTGTTGGTTTATCACTAGCTGGGGCTGCTAGGATGTCACCCCGAGCAATGAGCTCAAACATTTTCGGGACAAGGGATGTTTCTACCCCTGAGAACCCAACAGTTTGCCTTTTCAATATCTTGAAAATGTCGGGCCTCATGTGTGCAAGTTTAAGAACATTACCTGTTCCCCTCAACTGTGGTCCTAATTCATAGTTGAGAATGTGTTGAACATACTGGGGGAACATGTAATATTCTAAGGAATCCAAATTCGCTAGTAAATTTGTAAATACAAACTGAGAGTACCTGAATTTGACCCCTTGAACCATCCTATGGACAATGAAGGAGAGATCTTCTGGAACCTGGTCCCATCCTCCATGTTTGTTGGATAAGCTATGTATGATGACATGGAGGAGGTATTTCCATTGGAATGAGACCTTCCCCTTCCTGAAGGTCTTGACCAAAAAGTCACCTTCGTAGCCCATCTGCGCAAAGGATTGGTTGACAACAGCTTTTGGAAAGCACAGCTCACCTGCTTCATCATCCAGCTGCAAACGGGTGTTTATAATGGCTGGAGTGATGAAAACCGTCCTCCCTTGCACTGTGGCAGACAACGCCTTCTCCACGTCCATGGTGACCTCTTGACAGGTCCGCTAGAACTCAAGCAACTAATCCTCATAGAGAGGAGGATCGATTGTAAGGGTGGTGAAGTATTGAGACAAAGAAAGATACCTACACACGTCTGAGAAGCTTGGATCCTTCTCAGAGTTTAACAGGGCAACTTGATTATGTTGCATGTATAGGTGCATGGTGAAGTCCTGTTCGTTACGACGATCAAGATTGGCCATTTGAAGAAGCTTTGTAGTGAAGGAAGGAAGAAGAAGATGAAATTTGGGGGTAATTTTAGGTTAAGGAACAATGAGAGAAGTGAGATAAAATAGAACCGTTTGGAAAGATATAGTCTGGATTTGAGACAAAGTTAATGCAAAAGATAAACTTTGAAATCCGCAAGGGTCCTACTTCTGAAAAAGGCGCCCAAAAAGTTAGTTTTCTTTGAAGTAGTAAAAACTTTCGAAGGAAATTTTGGTTTCGGAAGCTTTGCAATCAAAGCTTCTGACGGTAATTTTGCTTCAGAAGATATTTCAAAGAGTTTTGAAGATTTTGGCTTCGGAAGAAATAAATGAGTCTTCCGAGACTAAATTGCTTTTGGAAGAAATTTGTTCCTAAAATGCATTTAAGTACTTATGCAGAATTTAAGCTTCGGAAGATACTTCAAGATTTTCTTCCGAAGGTAAATCTCAGATAAGCAGTTTAAACGATTTAAAGACATAAATTTCTTCCGAAAGCAACTTTTACTTCTTCCGAAGGCAACTTTTACTTCTTTCGAAGGTAAATTTTCATCATTCTAAGAGATATCATTTTAAAAGTTCATTTTTCTTCCAAAGAGAACTGGGCTTATGAAGTGATCTAATAGACAACCTAGGACACATAGTTTTAAGAAATAATATTGATTAAGTTATTAAGAAAAATCTATTCAAAGTTAATCATCCCAATAGCCGATACAAGATATTTAAATCTCTATTCAACAAATGCCTTTGTGAACAGATCAGCATATTGTTCGTTTGTGTTAACTTTGATTAGTTTTTTCAAACCCTCTTCAAAATTATCTCTAATCAGATGATACCTGATATTGATGTGTTTGGTCCTTGAGTGTTGCACAAGATTCTCTGTAATAAAGATGGCACTGTTGTTGCCTATGTGGATGGGAGTCTCTTTGAAATTGAACCCATAGTCTAGCAACTAATTCTGAATCCAAAGCACTTGAGCACAGCAGCTGGCAGCAGTAATGTATTCAGCTTCAGCAGTTGATGCAGACACACAGGATTGCTTCTTGCATTGCCAAGAGACTATCCTTCCATCAAGGAACTGACAACCCCCAGATGTGGACTTTGCAGTCATGTTGCAGCCACCATAATCACTATCTGTATAAGCATACAGATTAAAGTCTGAATTCTTTGGATACCAAAGGCCTAGATTTGGAGCACCTTTGAGAAATCTAAGAATCCTTTTAACAGTGATTAGGTGTGACATCTTGGGGTTGGCTTGATATCTTGCACATATGCATGTGGCAAACATGATATCAGGCCTGCTATCAGTAAGATACATAAGTGACCCAATCATAGCCCTGTAGAGATGTTCATCAACACACTCCCCCTCAAGATTAAGACCAAGGGAGTGGTTTCTGGCTATGGGTGTCTTTGCAACCTTACAGTCAGTCATCTTGAATCTTGTAAGTATGTCCTGTACATACTTTGACTGACTGATAAAGATGCCATGTTCAACCTGCTTCACTTGAATTCCTAGAAAGAAATTGAGTTCCCCCATGGCACTCATTTTAAATCTATTCTTCATCAGCATCTCAAAGTCTTTGCAGAGTTTTGGATTAGTTGAACCAAAGATGATGTCATCTACATATATCTAAACTAGCAATGTGTCATTTCCTATTTCTTTGATGAAGAGAGTCCCATCAATAGTACCTCTTTTGTATCCATGTTGATAGAGGTATGTTGATAGTGTCTCATACCACTTTCTTGGAGCTTGATGCAGTCCATAAAGGGCTTTATCAAGCTTGCAGACACAATTAGGATGATCTGGGTCTGCAAAGCCAGTTGGTTGATTAATATAAACTTCTTCATCAATCACCCCATAGAGAAAGGCACACTTCACATCAAGCTAGTAGACCTTGAAATCCTTGGATGCAACATAAGCCAGAAATATTTTTACAGCTTCAAGTCTTGCAACTGGAGCAAAGACATCAGTGTAATCAATCCCTTCTTCTTGAGTGTATCCTTGGATAACTAGTCTAACTTTGTTCTTGATGATAATCCCTCTATCATCCTTCTTGTTCCTGAATACCCATTTGGTTCCTTTGTCACTCTTCCCTTGAGGAAGAGGGCATAAGTTTCAAACCTTCTGTCTTCTGATTTGAAGCAGCTGATCTTGCATAGCTTCAATCTAGCTTCCATCCTTCAAAGCCTCATCAACCTTCTTTGGCTCTATCTGGGATAAGAAACAAGAATGTAGACAAACATGGCTGTCATGTGCTTGTCCTCTTGTTCTTACCCCTGAGTCAACATTTCCAATGATGTTTGTGGTGGGATGTGACTTGTGGATCTAAAGTTGAGGGATCACAACAAGTTGGTTAGACAGATCTAAATTTGAGAAATTCTGATCTGGCAATAAGGTGTCTCCCACCACATCAGCAAACTTATCAAGAGAAACTTGATCCAATGAGTGTGTGACATCATTCATGTTGTCTTCAATGGAGTGGTTGTCAGCATCAAGAAATTCTTGATCACTGTCACCACCTCCAGTTCCTCCTCCTGCATTTGAAGTTCCTTCTCCTGAATTCTGAGCCTCTAAGCTGGAATTTGAAGGCAATTCATTTGAATAAGTAGTATTTGTCATGCTAGTGCTGATGGGAGCTTCAATTGCAGGATTAGTCACCACTGGAGCTGAAGTAGTCTTCTTGTTTGGTCTTCTCAGCTCAAATCTTGGATCAGGATCTTCTGTTGACCTATTATCTGTAGATCTTGAAACATTCTCACAAGATTTTTTAAAACAGTTGGTAACTAAGTCAAGATCAAACAGCCAATCTAGACCAGAAGCTTTTACATAGGGTGTGTGTTCATTGAAGGTCACATTAGCTGACTCCTCAATGATTCTAGTTCTGAGATTGTATACTCTATAAGCCTTAGCTTGAGAAGAGTACCCAACAAAGTGTCCATCATCTGATTTCTCAGCAAACTTGGCTATTTGATCTTTGGTATTCAAGATGGTGCAAGGACATCCAAATGTTCTGAGAAAACCAATGAATGGTCTCCTTTTGTGCCATAATTCATAAGGAGTCTTACCATGTGTCTTAACTACCAAAACTCTATTTTGCACATAGCAGGCTGTGTTGACAGCCTCTGCCCAGAAGGTGATGGGAAGTTTAGAGTCAGACAACATGGTTCTTGCAGCTTCAATAAGTGTCCTGTTTCTCCTCTCGGCAACACCATTTTGCTGAGGAGTCCTGGGAGCACTGTATTGTCTTGAAATACCCTTTTCATTACAAAATGTATCAAGGATTTGGTTTTTAAATTCAGTTCCTTGATCACATCTTATGATTTTAACCTTGTGATCAGATTGATTCTCAATTTTTAAAATGAAATTCTTTAAGATTTCAGGAGTTTCATCATTAGTTATATGGAAAAACACCCAAGTGAATCTTGTGAAATCATCTGTGATCACCAAACAGTATGAGGTCCTTCCTAAACTCATTACACTGGTGGGGCCAAACAGATCCATATGTAACAAGTGTAGGGGAGTAATGATAGAGTTCATTTCCTTTGGCTTGTGAGACACTTTATGTTGCTTCCCCTTTAGGCATGCAACACAGTGGTCATCACTTGTAAACTCTTTCTTTGGCATTCCAGTTACCAAATCATTCTTAATCAGTTTATTCATGTTCTTAAAGTTTACATGGCACAATCTTTTATGCCAAGGGAAATACTCGTCACTAGTTACGTTAGATAGAAAGCAAGAAATCTCTCCAGAGGGAGATGTTTCCTGCAAGTCCGTCTTGTACATGTTCCCTTTCCTGGGGGCTCTAAGCAAAATATGCTCTTGAGGAATGTCAACCCCAGGCTTGAGAACAATGCACTCATGCTCAGTAAAGAGCATGTGATGTTTTTGGTCACAAAATGGGGAAACACTCAAAAGATTGTATCCATGCTCCTTGACAAAGTTTACCTTCTCAATGCTGAGCTTACCATTTGAGACCTTGCCCCTGCCAGTGATGTAACCTCCTGCATCTCCTCCAAAAGCAACTGGTCATCCATCAATTCTTTCAAAGTTTTAAAGTAGGGACTCATTGCCTGTCATGTGCCTGGAGCAGCCACTATCAATGATCCACATATTTCTATTTGCCTTTGGCTGTCCCTGCATAAAAGAGATGATTTAGTTACATTTGGAAACCCAAGCCTCATTGGTCTTGGTCTTATAAAATTCAGATGAAGGCAATAAAATAGTAAGTGATCATATGTTCAGGCTTTGAGGATCATTTGCTATTGCTGAAGATGAGCTTTCAGTCTCAAGGTTTTCCTTCATCTTCCACACCACCTTTGGAATATTGGGCTTGACCTTCAGTACTTCGAAAGCTTTTGTAGCTTCGGAAGCTTTGGAGACAGATCCTTCGAAAGATCTTGCTTTCACTACAGCAAACTTCAGTACTTTGGAAGAATTCCTTTCTTCCGAGACCAACTTTTCTTCCGAAGGCAATTTCCTACTTGCCTTATTCTTCATTTTGGAGCTTCCGAAGGAAACATATTTTCCTTCCGAAGCTGTTTGTTTCTTCTTCTTCTTAGAAGTTTTCTTCTTGATCATGTGGATAGTACTCTTGGGATTGTATTGACAATCCTTAGCCCGATGTGAAGTACTACCACACATAACACAATTCAAATCTTTCCTTCTGAGAGTCTTCTTTCCTAAAGAAGACTGAGCTTGAACACTTTCCTTTTCTTTCTCCACCTTTTTAGATGATGCAGCATTCTTCTTAGGGTGAAGCTTGCTCTTTGAAATGGATGGTTCAGGCTGTGCAGCAGTGACACATAGCTGATCAGTCTTCTTGTTGTTACTGGAATGAGTTGAAGCTGAAGTAGAACTCTTGGTACTAGAATTCTTGACAGGATCTTCAGCTTTCATCACCTTGAACCCTGCAGAGATAAATACTTGTTTCTGTTTGGGATCAAAGGTGGTCTTGATCTCTTGAGCTTTTTTGGATCTTCTTTTTGCTCTTCTGATCAAGTTCTTTCAGCTTCTTTTTCCTCCTCAGGAGCATGGTGACCCTTTTTGGATTTACTCTTTTCACTCACCTCAGAGTCACCCCTCACATTCTCCTCTTCATCCTCTTCGGGTCTATGGATGGCAGCTCATCTTAACTAGTTCCACACCTAGGAGATCTGACTGATAGTAGACTATGTGGAGGAGCTATCTCACTAGATCCCAGTCCCTGCTTATTCTGATAACACACTTTTGCATGTAGAGATGAGGATATCATGTTCTTAAAGGTCTCTTCTGTAACCTTTCGTGTTTTCGTTAATTATAGTTAACCCTGTTATGTTCTCGTAAGGACCATTTATGTCATTTATGAAGGCTTGTTTCTTAGTTAATTTTGAAGTTAATAAATTAATTTATTAAAAATAATAATAATAATAACAATAGTCAAAATTAAATAAATAAAAAAAGAATAATAATAATTATAATAAAAAAAAATTATTAATTAATAACTTATAAAAGTTAAACATTTAATAAGTTATAAAAACATTTAAAACTTAAGGGTTAATTAAGTTCAGGGGGTATTTGCGACAAATTTGAAACTTTAAATGAAAGTTTTAAGCATAAAATATTAATTCGAAAACTGCAGGGACTAAAACTGCAATTAATCAAAACCCAAACCCCCTCCCGCATTTTTCCCCCGTTTCTCCGGTCAAACCCCGGCCAAACTCCGGCCGACCTCCGGCGAAGTCCAAACGCGACTAAAACGCGTAAAATCAAACCCCAATCGTTTCTAACCGGTTCGTATGCATGATTCGAAACCGTTTTAGAACCTTAATCGCCTTTAAACAACGGATATGAACTCGAACGACCCGAGTAACCGTCGCCATTATCAACAGAACCGTTCGGCATTCAAGACTCAATAATAATTCAATTAATTAAACTTGAACAATCATTTAACTACCCCTAATCTATCACCATTTGCAATTCGTCTGAGAAACACACAAACCCCGCATTCGATCCCCACTTCCATCGTGAACTGCAACCGTAGTGTTCTTCAACCTTCAGTCGTTCTTAATTAAAATGATAAAGGGCTTTCAATCACCGAGACCAGTAGGAGCTATCTGTGCAACGAATTTGATTATTAACATCATTTGCAACCTGAACCAATCTCGACATAGCCGCGACTTGTTCTTCGTCTTGCTCACCATCGATTCGACTTTGATCCGGGTATGTATACATATTATCATGGTCGTATGATCATTACAAACAAAAGCCCTAAGTTTAATTCGGCTGAAACACACGAATTATCGATCAATTTGATGAAATCCGAAGTTAGGGTTCATGGGATTTGGGGGTTTCGAGTAGTTAATGCTTTTAACAATTAGAAACCATTTTCTTGGCAGGCATAGGCGCCCAGCCTAACGGTAACCGCACCCCCTGTCAACCTTGGGGTCTCGGGTTCGAACCCGGGCACCCTCAACTATTTTTTTTAGGGCTTTTCAGCCTTTAAAAAAATTATAGAAGATTTCTAAAAATTATAAAAATCAGTTCTGAAAACTTTATTTATTTTTCAAGTCACCTAAATATTTTATGTAAATTATTACTTTAAATACTTTAATATTTTTATAAAATATTTTAAACAAATGTTATACTTAGTTTATTTTTATAAAAATAAACTTTAAATAATAGTTTAAATTACTAAAATATTATTGGTCAACATGTTACCTTTAATAATAGTTTAATCATGATAATTATAAAAATTATTTATAATTAAACTTTACAAATTATTATAAATGATTTTATTTCCTCTCCATATTAAATTACCTAAATTGTATTGGATTAAAATATATATATGATTTTCATAGTTAACCTTATTTGTAAAAACCCCGAACTCCACTTAAAACCCTAGTTTACGTATGAATCGTTAAACATATCTTGGAACATATACGTTTAGGTATCTTGGTAAAAGGAATCGTTGGAGCACCATTTATTTTCTTGTTATTACCTTCAACACCAGCTTATATCATGTGAGTTTTCCATGCCCCTTTTTACTTTATTTCACACTTTTTGGGGTGAAACATGTTAACTTTATGAACTTGCACTTGTAAACATCTTGATACTTGTAAATGCACGAGCAATTCATTTATGAACTTTGTCATGGTTATTTGTAATATTGTGAGCTTTATATGATGAATATTATATGTTGACAATCATTAACTATTGCTAGCCTGGCGACGTCATAGATCTATGGGCCTGACAAGCCTATTTGGTGCTAAAGCCGAGGTTATTGCCGGCTCCTAGTGTCGTATTCTTGAGCACTATGGGAACCAAGTACACTTAGCTAATCGTTAAACTTGTAAATGATATTCTTGGTCAAGGTTTGATTGTAGCTATATGTTATCTATAAACTTGCTTATTTCGTAACCATTGACATGAATTGCTACTTGTAAACTTTTATATATATATATGTATGCTTAACCCATGGAAACTCACCAACTTTTAAAGTTGACCCTTTTATTTTTAACATGTTTCAGGAAATGCACAAGGTTGATGATTATCTTTGAAGCATGCCTACACCTAGGATTTGGACCTAGAAAAAAATAAATAAATAAAATAACTTGAGACTTGAAAGTTGAACTTTGTTTATCTTTGTTTGTTGAGACATTTGGTTGTAAGGTTATTTCAACTATTGAATTTTTATATTTACAATTTATGGTAGTGTTATGTGGCTGTGAACAATCTTAACCCTCACATCTCGACGTTTCCGCCGTTAAGGTTGGGGTGTGACAGATTGGTATCAGAGCCCATAACTATAGGGATTTAGGTTATTAGAAATGGTGACCTAGACTATAGTTGATGCATGAACCTCATAAGAAAAATCTTTATGATCTTGTAATATATTTTGTTGCATGCTACATAATGCTACTTGTTAAGGAGGCCTCTTAATGTGCAACTTGATGCCTTTAGTTAGGATTGCCTTATAATTGAGAAACTTGGTTGTCTTGTCTCCTCTAAAACTTATTCTTAATCCTTTATTCTCTCGGCGATGAAATATCTTAAACTTATTCTCGACGACACGGGGGAACGTAAGCTTTATATCAAAAGGTTCAAATCTTTAGACTTTATGACTAATCCATGAAAATCTCATCAAGGTTTTAATTCCATGAACCTAAAGAAATATTGTGTGACACATAGACACCTGTATTCTGGATTTCCTGGCAAAAAGCCTTCGGGCTAAGGTAAGCATTTCGCATAAATCCCGTGGGACTAGTTATGCTTACCTGGGGATTTCTGGGATGAGTGATAAACTATGGTCAATATACACAAGTTTCTAAGGCAATTGGAGTTAACTCACCTTGACGTGTCAACGTTTCCAAATGGTAATGAGTACCAAATGGAATCATTCCATATGTGTTTTACAAGTCTTGAAAAATCTTTGTTTTATTATCTTTTATCTCCAAATTTCTGTGACTAACGTATTTTATATCCAGCATGTCTCGTCATCATGGAAAGCGTGGTAGCTCCGACCGCAAATTAGCCGCCATGATTGCCCGTCAAATGGCTGCCGTCATTCCGACCATGGTTGCTGAACTGAGTAGCACCTTGATGACCAACGCTAGTGACAACACTAATGGCAATGGGCAAGGAGAGAATAGTGCAAATCAAGGAAGAAACAACCAACCCTGCACGTTTAAGCACTTCAACTCGTGCAAACCCACTAGCTTTAGTGGGAAGGAAGGAGCCACTGGACTTCTCGAGTGGTTTGAAAGTATGGAGAACACCTTCATCAACTGTGAGTGTCCCGAGGCACTCAAAGTCCGTTATGCCACAAGTGTTCTTCAACAAAGAGCACTTACATGGTGGAATAGTGAGAAGAGGAATCGTGGTGCTGATGCTGTGTTGGCACTCACTTGGGAAGAATTCAAGAACATTGCCATCCAAAAGTTCTGCCCGAGAAGTGAGTTGCAAAAGCTGGAGGAGGAGTTTTGGAATCTCAAGCAAGATGGTGGAGATCATTTGGCCTATTCAACTAGGCATCACGAGTTGAGCATCCTGTTGCCTCACATGGTTGACACAGTTCCTAGGAACATTGAGAAGTTCATCAAGGGGGTGCCACCTCAAATCCAAGATGCCGTGGTGGGAAGTAGACCCACAACTTTGGAAGATGCCATTACCATCACCGCTCAACTTACTGAAAACCATATTCGAGCGGGCACCTTGTCTGTCAAAGGGGCTAAAAAGACTGAAAAGGCGGTCCCTGAAGCAGCTAAGGAGAATAAGAATGAACCGTCTTACAACAACAAGAAACGCAAGTTCACACCGGCGCGTAATTTTGCTGTGGCTACACCCAAAGTACCTCAAAGACAACCCGCTCCTGGTACACAAGCACCTGCTGCTAGAACCTATGCTGGTCCTCTACCATTGTGCAATGTCTGTAAGTATCATCATGCGGGTAATACCCCGTGCCGTATCTGTACATTGTGTGGTAAGTATGGACATTTGGTGGCTACTTGTCACCGTGCACCAAACAATGCCGCGTTAGTTGCTAATCGTGCTTGCTACAACTGTGGGGAACCTGGTCATTTTCGCCCACAATGCCCTCGTCTTGCGGGTAACGTACCACAAGCTCGAGGACGTGCCTTCAACATCAATGCAAACCAAGCACAGGCTAACAACGATGTGGTGAACGGTATGTCAAATCCAACCCCAACTTTATGATCCAAGTACTTTTGTTGCTTTACCTGTATCGTAAACGTCTTTAAAACTGAACAGGTATGTTTCTTATTAATAATTCTTATGCCTACGTTCTATTTGACTCTGGAGCCGATAAGAGTTTTGTCTCGATAGAATTTGAGCCTATACTTGCTAAGCCACATACGAAACTAGAAAGACCTCTTACTGTCGAAGTCGCCGATGGAGAACCCATCACCGTTGATGTCGTTATTCGTGATTGCATTTTGAGCCTAAACGAGCATGATTTCTTTATCGACCTTATTCCTATGAAACTTGGAAGCTTTGACGTTATCATTGGCATGGATTGGTTAGCCAAACATCATGCTGAAATTATTTGTTTCGAGAAGTGCATTCGAATTCCTTTGCCTTCGGGGGATACATTGAAAGTATACGGCGAAAAATCATCCAAAGGACTCAAACTCATGTCGTGTACTCAAGCCCGAAAATGTCTAAGCAAGAATTACATGGCTTTCTTGGCTTACGTGGTCAACACGAAAGTCAAAGGGAATGATCTTAAGAAGGTCCCGATTGTACGAGACTTTCCTGAAGTGTTTCCCGATGACCTTAGCGGTTTACCTCCCGTGCGTGAAGTCGAGTTTAAGATCGATTTAATTCCGGGAGCGAACCCTGTGGCTAAATCACCATATCGACTTGCACCGTCAGAAATGCAAGAGCTGGCCAGTCAACTTCAAGAACTGTCCGACAAAGGCTTTATCCGACCTAGCTCATCGCCTTGGGGTGCACCTATTTTGTTCGTGAAGAAGAAAGATGGATCATTTCGTATGTGCATCGATTATCGTGAGCTTAACAAACTTACCATCAAGAACCGCTACCCTCTTCCTCGCATCGATGATCTTTTTGACCAACTTCAAGGAGCTGCTATTTTCTCAAAGATTGACTTACGTTCTGGCTATCATCAATTACGAGTTCATGATGATGATATCCCAAAAACTGCGTTCCGTACCCGATATGGACACTATGAGTTCATGGTGATGCCCTTTGGTTTAACGAATGCTCCTGCTGTCTTTATGGATCTCATGAATCGAGTATGCAAGCCGTATCTAGACAAGTTCGTGATTGTCTTTATTGACGACATACTTATCTACTCCAAGTCCAAAACCGATCACGAACACCACCTGCGACAAGTTCTTGAGCTATTGAAGAAAGAACAACTATACGCAAAGTTCTCAAAGTGCGAATTTTGGCTTGAGGAGGTCCAATTTCTAGGACACGTGGTGAATAGTCAAGGAATTCACGTTGACCCTGCAAAGGTGGAAGCTGTGAAAAATTGGTGTGTTCCCACAACTCCAACCGAAGTTCGTTCTTTCCTTGGTCTTGCTGGGTATTATCGACGTTTCATTGCCAACTTCTCTCGAATCGCGAAACCGCTTACTTCCTTGACCCAAAAGAATAAACCATTCGAATGGGGGTCTGAACAAGAGGGAGCCTTTGAATCCTTAAAGCACAAGTTGTGTAATGCCCCTATATTGACCCTTCCCGATGGGAACGATGATTTCACCGTATATTGTGATGCATCTAAACAAGGCCTTGGTTGTGTTCTCATGCAACGAGGAAAGGTCATAGCATATGCATCGAGACAATTGAAGGTCCATGAGGTGAATTATACGACACATGATCTTGAACTTGGTGCTGTTGTTTTTGCCTTAAAGATTTGGAGGCATTACCTTTATGGGACGCAATGTATAGTCTACACCGATCACAAAAGCCTGCAACACGTCTTCAATCAAAAGGATCTCAACATGAGACAACGACGTTGGGTTGAGTTGATTAGTGATTATGATTGTGACATTCGTTACCATCCTGGAAAGGCAAATGTCGTAGCCGATGCACTAAGTCGTAAGATTCATAATAAGATGATCTCGTTTCAAGAAATTCGCGAGCGACGACAATGGTTTGATATCTTGGGAGAATTTGATACTGAGATTCGTCTGGATGTTAATAAGACTACGGTGCTGCTACAAAATTTGAGGATTGAGAATGACATCGAGACTTGTATCATGGAGGCTCAACAAGCGGTTCAAGAAGGAGGGAAAATGGGAGAGGAATTGGAGTACAATCTTCGAGCTCAACTAGAAACGAAACCCAATGGGTTGATGTATTCTTGAATCGAATTTGGGTTCCAAACTGTGATAATCTTCGTACCTTTATCATGAATGAAGCTCATCAAACTCGTTACTCAATTCATCCTGGTTCCGATAAGATGTATATGGATCTGCGCGGTCAATACTGGTGGCCTGGAATGAAGAAAGACATAGCAACTTACGTAGCTAAGTGTCTTACGTGTACAAAGGTTAAAGCTGAACATCAACGTCCTAGTGGATTACTTGAACAACCCGAGATTCCCATGTGGAAATGGGAACACATATCCATGGACTTCATAACCAAACTACCTCGTACCTCTCGTGGTCATGATAGCATATGGGTGATTGTTGACCGATTGACCAAGTCGGCACATTTCATACCCATACGGGACACCTACAAAACGTCAAAGTTAGCTCGTATATACATTGATGAGATTGTGAGTCGTCATGGCGTACCTTTGCATATCATATCCGACCGCGACGCTCGTTTCACTTCGCACTTTTGGTCGTCTATGCAAGAACTTTTGGGTACACAACTGGATTTAAGCACGGCTTACCATCCTCAAACGGACGGTCAAACCGAGCGAACTATTCAAACCCTAGAGGATTTGCTACGTCTTTGTGTCCTTGACTTTGGTGGTGACTGGGATACGCATTTACCTCTCGCGGAATTTTCATATAATAATAGTTACCACTCGAGTATCAAAATGGCACCTTTTGAAGCACTTTATGGTCGTAAATGTCGTTCCCCGATCTGCTGGACTGACATTGGTGAAAATTTCATCACTGGTCCTGAGCTCATACAAGAAACAACCGATAAAGTTTCCATGATTCGCAAGAACCTTGAAGTGGCTAGAAGTCGACAAAAAAGTTATGCCGATAAACGACGCAAGCCGTTGGAATTCCAAGTTGGGGATATGGTTCTTCTTAAAGTCTCACCATGGAAGGGAGTCGTTCGCTTTGGGAAGAAGGGTAAATTAGCTCCACGATTTGTAGGACCTTTCAAGATCCTGAAAAGGATTGGGAAAGTGGCTTATAAACTGGAACTACCTTCCGATCTTAGCGGGGTTCATCCTGTTTTCCATGTCTCAAATTTGAGAAAATGTTTGGCTGATGAAAGTCTGTATGTCCCATTAGATGACATCCAGATCGACGAGTCATTACATTTTGTTGAGAAACCCGTTGAAGTCATGGACCGCATTATGAAGAAGACTAGAACCACTACTACCCCAATCGTCAAGGTTCGTTGGGAAAATAAGCGTGGACCTGAGTTTACTTGGGAGCGCGAGGAGCATATGAAGAAGAAATACCCGTATTTGTTCGTTTAGTTCATTCTTAATTTCGGGACGAAATTCTTAAAAGTTGGGGAGACTGTAACCTTTCGTGTTTTCGTTAATTATAGTTAACCCTGTTATGTTCTCGTAAGGACCATTTATGTCATTTATGAAGGCTTGTTTCTTAGTTAATTTTGAAGTTAATAAATTAATTTATTAAAAATAATAATAATAATAACAATAGTCAAAATTAAATAAAAAAAAAAAAAATAATAATTATAATAAAAAAAAATTATTAATTAATAACTTATAAAAGTTAAACATTTAATAAGTTATAAAAACATTTAAAACTTAAGGGTTAATTAAGTTCAGGGGGTATTTGCGACAAATTTGAAACTTTAAATGAAAGTTTTAAGCATAAAATATTAATTCGAAAACTGCAGGGACTAAAACTGCAATTAATCAAAACCCAAACCCCCTCCCGCATTTTTCCCCCGTTTCTCCGGTCAAACCCCGGCCAAACTCCGGCCGACCTCCGGCGAAGTCCAAACGCGACTAAAACGCGTAAAATCAAACCCCAATCGTTTCTAACCGGTTCGTATGCATGATTCGAAACCGTTTTAGAACCTTAATCGCCTTTAAACAACGGATATGAACTCGAACGACCCGAGTAACCGTCGCCATTATCAACAGAACCGTTCGGCATTCAAGACTCAATAATAATTCAATTAATTAAACTTGAACAATCATTTAACTACCCCTAATCTATCACCATTTGCAAGTTCGTCTGAGAAACACACAAACCCCGCATTCGATCCCCACTTCCATCGTGAACTGCAACCGTAGTGTTCTTCAACCTTCAGTCGTTCTTAATTAAAACTGATAAAGGGCTTTCAATCACCGAGACCAGTAGGAGCTATCTGTGCAACGAATTTGATTATTAACATCATTTGCGACCTGAACCAATCTCGACATAGCCGCGACTTGTTCTTCGTCTTGCTCACCATCGATTCGACTTTGATCCGGGTATGTATACATATTATCATGGTCGTATGATCATTACAAACAAAAGCCCTAAGTTTAATTCGGCTGAAACACACGAATTATCGATCAATTTGATGAAATCCGAAGTTAGGGTTCATGGGATTTGGGGGTTTCGAGTAGTTAATGCTTTTAACAATTAGAAACCATTTTCTTGGCAGGCATAGGCGCCCAGCCTAACGGTAACCGCACCCCCTGTCAACCTTGGGGTCTCGGGTTCGAACCCGGGCACCCTCAACTATTTTTTTTAGGGCTTTTCAGCCTTTAAAAAAATTATAGAAGATTTCTAAAAATTATAAAAATCAGTTCTGAAAACTTTATTTATTTTTCAAGTCACCTAAATATTTTATGTAAATTATTACTTTAAATACTTTAATATTTTTATAAAATATTTTAAACAAATGTTATACTTAGTTTATTTTTATAAAAATAAACTTTAAATAATAGTTTAAATTACTAAAATATTATTGGTCAACATGCTACCTTTAATAATAGTTTAATCATGATAATTATAAAAATTATTTATAATTAAACTTTACAAATTATTATAAATGATTTTATTTCCTCTCCATATTAAATTACCTAAATTGTATTGGATTAAAATATATATATGATTTTCATAGTTAACCTTATTTGTAAAAACCCCGAACTCCACTTAAAACCCTAGTTTACGTATGAATCGTTAAACATATCTTGGAACATATACGTTTAGGTATCTGGTAAAAGGAATCGTTGGAGCACCATTTATTTTCTTGTTATTACCTTCAACACCAGCTTATATCATGTGAGTTTTCTATGCCCCTTTTTACTTTATTTCACACTTTTTGGGGTGAAACATGTTAACTTTATGAACTTGCACTTGTAAACATCTTGATACTTGTAAATGCACGAGCAATTCATTTATGAACTTTGTCATGGTTATTTGTAATATTGTGAGCTTTATATGATGAATATTATATGTTGACAATCATTAACTATTGCTAGCCTGGCGACGTCATAGATCTATGGGCCTGACAAGCCTATTTGGTGCTAAAGCCGAGGTTATTGCCGGCTCCTAGTGTCGTATTCTTGAGCACTATAGGAACCAAGTACACTTAGCTAATCGTTAAACTTGTAAATGATATTCTTGGTCAAGGTTTGATTGTAGCTATATGTTATCTATAAACTTGCTTACTTCGTAACCATTGACATGAATTGCTACTTGTAAACTTTTATATATATATATATGTATGCTTAACCCATGGAAACTCACCAACTTTTAAAGTTGACCCTTTTATTTTTAACATGTTTCAGGAAATGCACAAGGTTGATGATTATCTTTGAAGCATGCCTACACCTAGGATTTGGACCTAGAAAAAAAAATAAATAAAATAACTTGAGACTTGAAAGTTGAACTTTGTTTATCTTTGTTTGTTGAGACATTTGGTTGTAAGGCTTATTTCAACTATTGAATTTTTATATTTACAATTTATGGTAGTGTTATGTGGCTGTGAACAATCTTAACCCTCACATCTCGACGTTTCCGCCGTTAAGGTTGGGGTGTGACATCTTCTTCAAGAACACATTTTTCTGCCCTGGCTTTGCTGATCACAAGCTCAGCTTGGCATTCAGTCAACTTGGTAATGAGATCCTTAATTTGAGTCTTGTAGTTTGTTTGCTCATGTTTAAGAGTTGAAACTGTTTTCTCTAGATCTTCTATCTTAAGTTTATAATCATTTTCAGCTCTTTTATAACCAGCTTTTAAAATATTTAAATACTCAATGTCAGATCTCATTTCTAAGTTGTAGGACCTGTATCTATTTACTTTAGCAATACATTCAGGAGAGCAAAGATTCTCAAGTACATTGGCTTCATCATGATCAGCCATGAGTGCTTGGTTTGGAGATGCATCTTTAGCTTGAAAGCTCCAGTCAAAGCCTCCTTCTTTAACAGCAACGACAGCTTGTTGTCTTGGCTTCTCATTCTGGTGCCCTCCTTCAGTGTAGTTTGGCCTGGATGAAGTTTGGCCACCATTTGACTTAGGTGCCTTGCATTCTCTAGAAAAGTGTCCCATCTGGTTACAGTCGTAACACTTGACTTTGCTCTTGTCCATCCCAAACTTGCCACTGGCAGCATTGCTAGGAAACCTTCTCCTAGTCCTCTTGAAGAGGTGCATGGTTCATGAGGTCCATTGACAACAGACTCCCACATCCTAGAATCTTGAGACTTGATAAAGCCTTCCATTCTTTGACACCAAGTGTTAAAATCCTCAGGAGTGATCAGTGGGGACTTTGTCATTGTTCCAGTTTCCATATCAGCTTTGGAGATAGCTGCCATTTGAAGAGTTAAGTGATGTGTGTAACTAAGAGGATTTAAATATGGTGAGATCTTACAATCAAGAGCCTGGAATGCTCTGATACCAAATGCAAGACCGTTTAATGGGTACTTAAGCTTGCACTTAGTTAACACATTTAGGAGGATCTTAGGTTCACTTAACAATTCAAATAGGGAACTGTGAACTTTTTACTAAAGATACAAGACAAACACAAGTAAAAACAAGCATGAGAACACAAGATAAAGTTTTCATGGAAGTTGTATATTGCTTCTCTAGTTCTATTACAAGTCTTATACAATTATATTTTGAATACAAGAACCAGAGACTACTTATACTACATCCTACAACCGTCAATATGCAAAAAGATAGTTGGAAGTGACTAATCTAGACAACAAGATCAGCCTAAAGTCAAAAGGCAGATTGCCTTTTGACTAGTGACTATGACATGCCATAGCTCACTGACTTTCCTATTACAAAAAGCCAAGAAGGAACAAAAACAAAAACTTGCAGGTGAAGACCTTATCTACTTTATCATAAAGTATGGAAGTTTTACCAACTAGTGATAGCAGGTGAACTACCAGAGCATGCAGCGGAAAGTAGGTTGCTTTATGATAAATTTGATGGAAAAGGTATATTTTCTCTCTCTTCAGAAGAAAATCAATCTTGTCTTTAAACAGCTTCGGAAAACTTTGTCTTGAGAGCTTCGGAAGACTTCATCTTTTACCTTTGAAAGAGTTGAGTCTTTGGCTTTCGAAGACTTTACACTTAGAATATTTTTCAAGTTAAGTGTAAAGCTTCCGCAACAGTTTCTTCTGAACTTTGGCTTCCGAAGATTTTACACTTAGCATATTTCTGAGTGTGTAAAAGCTTTCGAAGCTAGTTCACCTTTGTTTCGAAGTGCATGTTGGAAGACTTGGTTGTTTTGGTATCCTTTGGTTGCATCAACCTCTTAACTTCAGAGGTTCCTACACTTCATGACTTCATTCTTCGGAAGACTTTGTCATGAATCTTCTAAGTGTGAATACTTTGGAAGGAGATCTACTTGGTCTCGGAAGACTTGGTTCTACCTTCAGAAGTTCTTCATATACTTTGGAAGGAAAACTTCTTAGTGTCGGAAGACTTAGTTTTCCTTCGGAAGCTCTTCATATTTAAGCTTCGGAAGATCTTCTTCGGAAGAGCAGCTTTGTCTTCAGAAGACCTCTTCAGTTGTACACCAAAATATTCTAAGTGTTGTTTTGGTTGCACCAGCCTTATATGATCAAACACTTCGGCTATTTCAATATAAAACTTAATAATTGTTTTCTTTTTTCCCACATTTTATATTAGTACGGAGGGTAATTTAAAATAGTTGGGTGTCATAAACCCCACCCGCCTTATTTGCGCTAACGTGACTGGAGGTCAAACAAGTGTTTAATTTAACAAAAACTTGCCATTGTTTTGTGATAAAACATGGTGGAATGAAAACAACACACAAACAGTAAGCTTTAGTTTAAAAATACTAACTTGACATATAGGCTAGCTACCTATGATACACTTTTGTTTACAAACACTCAAACATACTTATTGATTTACACTTGTGAACTCACTAACCTTGTGTTGAAACATTTTAACATGTTTTCTTAGGTTGCCAACACGCTTAAGGCTAGAGTTGCATCGTATTTATTGTTTGAAAACAAATTTATTTACATTTACTACTTTTCATTGGGCGCTTTGTTTTGCGCATTTATCACTTGAGGTTTTACAGATGTTTACGCTTTTGCATTCATTATATTGAAAACAATGTTTTACTCTAGTTTATGATCAAACATTTATATCTAATCATATATAGTGTCTTTTGATATGACCCATGTCTGAGATCGTAGTTTGTCACTTGCCTTGTGGTAGAACCCCGTAGGTGAAATTTGAGGGTGTGACAAACTGGTATTAGAGACATTTGTTATAAAGAATTAGGAGTACATTTGCATCTAAACTATAGCCTTAGACACAACACTTGTTTTGCATGAACTCTCTTATATGTTTACTATTTTCATGCATGCATATTATTTCACACATGCTTTAGGATGTTCATATCATCAATTACCCCACCCATGTCACCAGCATCACCCCCGGCTAACAATGAGTCTATGGATCCCACTACTACACCTACTGCATCTGCATCTATCTTTTCACCGCCTGAACCAAAGAAACATAAACTCGAGCCTATCATGGGTAGCAAGGCGCACAGAGAGTCCTCTAAGCACATAAATCAACTAGCACCGAGGATTGGTAGTGAGTACTTGCTTTAATCAACCGATGGATTAGAAATGAGAGCACACCCTACCTTCTTACCCCGTACACACCTGGCTTTACCCTTCTACCGCCATCTATCCGTCATCCATAGGAATAGGCATTTGCAGCCTTTACGACGAGATAGAGAATGAGACACACAACATGCATTAGGTAGTCGGTGCGATCACCGCGATGCAACACCATGAGAGTATTATCGTAGAAGGTGTGGAGAATTTTTGAGAAGACCTAATAAAGACTAAAATAGGGTATAATACCTTAGTTGATGTGGGAAGAGAAAATGAGGTCGATGAAGGATCTATCATATCTATAACTAGTAGTGCTAGTTGTTCAATCATATCATCTCATTTTATTTCCTTAACCTAGATGGACAATGTTATTCCCATCTAGTGGATATACTTTAAATTTGGTTTGCTCTATCTAAATACATTTCACCCTTTACAATTTATTTTATCAAGGATTATTATTTGAATATTGACTATTGTGGTTATGTGAAATGCGTGATTATTTACTTTGTGTGAATGATGATTATATGATGACTGTTTTCTCATTGTTGTATATTGTGAATCATGTCTAGAAGAAGAGCAGGACGTTAGACTGGATGAGGTACCATTAACATGACCCAGGCTGAGCTGGAAACTATCATCAATGAACGTGTTGCAGAGGCACTCACGGCATATGAGCAAGCATGTAATCAAAACCAAAACAACCAGAACAAATAGAATAATCAGAACCAAATCCAATAAGGTATTCTTATGTCAAACAGATATATTGGTCAATCTAATGGCAACTAGTACAACGTATTTTTACTTATCAATCACTGCTATGGTCATTCAATCTAGGTCAAGCATTCTGCACACTTAAGATGTTTACGAACTGTAAACCTCATTCATTTAGTGGTTCTTAGGGTGTTGTTACTCTACTTCACTCGTTGGAGAAACCTCATTCATTGATCAGGCAGTGACGCATGGTACTTTGCCCAAGCATGGCGTTGTCGCTGGAATGAGTGACAACAAGGGTTAGTGGGATGGCTTGTCTGGTAAGTCATCAAAATCAAGCCCTCCTTAATAGCAGCACGTAGGAAAGTTCACTCATCAAAGAACTTTACCCATACCAATCAGAATAACAATAATGGCGGAAAGAGTTTGTGTACCTATGCTAGCAAGTACTCAAAATGAAACAAGTATAACTTCCATCTTCATGGCCAATGTGATTTGTTTTGTTGCTAATGGTAAGTTAGGTCCTTCAGCTAAAGACTGTAAGGGTGAATTGATGATGAAACAACAACAACGTCATTAGTAATGGAAGGGTGAAGCACCTAGGGGTGTTTTGAGTATGGTAAAAAGAACATTTCAGGAAAGATTGTCCACAATTGAAAAATTGCAACAGAAGCAATAACGGAAATAACAATGGAAATGGTGCCAATGGTCGAGCCTTCATAATAGGTTTAGGCGAGACAAGAAACGATTTGAATATGGTTACTTGTAAGTTTCCCCTTAACGGTTTGGCTTTTTGTACTATTTGATACTGGTGCTGATAGGAGCTTTATTTCTGTGAAATTTAGCAAACTATTATATATAATAGTAGTTGAGATGGAACCTAGTTACACCGTAGAATTAGCTAACGATAAGCTAATTGAGGCGACTCATATTATTAAGGTATGTAAATTGGGATTGTCTGGACATAAGATTGATGTAGATTTTATTCTTGTTGTGCTCGATAGTTTTGACGTCGTTGTCGGCATGGATTGACTGTCTAAGAACTAAACTGAGGTTGTCTGTCGTGAAAAGGACGTCCGCGTACCACTTCCTACTATCGAGGTCTTGTCTCTTCTGGGCGAGAAGAGCAGTATAGTTTTAGGTATCATTTCTTAAATAAAAGCTCCGAGATGCTTATGCAAAGGTCATACCGCCATTCTAGCTATGGTCACTAAGAATGTAATCGTGAAAAAAAGATTGAAAGTATCCCTATCGTTCATGACTTTCCTGAGGTTTTACCAGGGGATTTAGTTGGTCTTCCACCGCATCATCAAGTCGGATTTCAGATTGATCTGACACCAAGAGCAACACCTATTGCTAGAGCTCCATACAAATTAATTTGAATGAACTACAAGGACTATCAACGCAACTATAGGAGCTATTGGATAAAGGGTTCATCCGACCGAGCTCATCGCCATGGGGAGCTCCAGTTTTGTTTGTTTAGAAAAAGGATGGAACTTTCTCTTTGTGTATTGATTACCATAAGCTGAACAAGGTTACGATAAAGAACCTTTATCCACTACCTCGTATTAATGACTTGTTTGATTAGCTTCATGGATTGAATTTTTATTCGAAGATAGAATTGAGGTCGAGATATCATCAATTGAGAGTTCGAGAAGAGGACATATCAAAGACAACATTCGTAACTCGTTACAGCCATTATTAGTTTTTATTTATGCCACTTGAGTTAACTAATGCACTAGCGGTTTTCATGGATCTCATGAACCTAGCTTGAAACCCTATCAAGACCAATTTGTTAACGTGTTCATACGTGAACTACTAAAACAGGAGCAGTTATACACTAAACATTCTAAGTGTGATTTTTTTTACGAAGAAGTCCAATCTTTGGGTTTGACATCCGTCACACAATAGTCCGTCAATTGAGTTGAAGCTCGTTAACCCTCCTTGTGTATTTATTGGCCCTGCATAATTAGTTCTTTTCCGATCCCGATTATTGTCTTATTTGATTTGCGCATTAACGGTAAATTTTATTTTTTTATTATATGATTAATTAAATTAATTAAATAAAAACATTGTTATTAATCAATAATATAAATATAGATTAACATGTTAAAAATTAAATTATTACTATTACTATTACTATTACTATTACTATTACTATTACTATTACTATTACTATTACTATTACTATTACTATTACTATTACTATTACTATTACTATTACTATTACTATTACTATTACTATTACTATTACTATTACTATTACTATTACTATTATTATTATTATTATTATTATTAAAATTTAGGGTTTAAATTGTAATTTAATAAAACTTAGGCAATTAAATAATTGAAAGTTAGGGGGTCTAAAGTGTAAGTTATCAAACACACACACACACATACACACACACACACACACACACACACACACACACACATATATATATATATATATATATATATATATATATATATATATGTCGGCTCAACCCCAACCCCAGTATCGCCCTCATCCCCGCAGCCTCTCCCCCATCGCAACAACCTTCGACTGGTCGTCCCTCACCGCCATGAACCACTATGTAATGACTAACCATGTCGTCCCTCTGTGGTACCGAGGTATCGTGATTGTTATAACTTCGTTTCGGTCGTTTTCGTCAGTGTGTGTATATATGATGTTGTGTGTGCTTATATGTTTGTAAAATATGTTTGTATTGTATTGTGTGCGTGTGTTGTGTGTGTGTGTTGTGCGTATGTGTGTATGAAATATGAGTGTGTATGTGAGTTAGTGTGATTGTGTGTGTGTTTATTGCATGTATATATATGTGGGAGTGTTAGTTTGTGACTGACTGTATGTCTAGTGTATGTGTGCTTATGTATATATGTATGTGTGTGTCCCGTGTTGTGTTGGTGTGTGTATGTGTTTGTTAGTGTGTGCGTGGGTGAGGTTAAGGTATGAGTGTGTATGTTTTGCATGTGTTTATATGTTTAGTGTCTATAGACATAGGTATCTTTGTATTTATGTGTGGGTGATTATATATGTGGGTGTGGATGAAAATATATATGTATATATATTCGAATGATTAACTACTAGGACAATCGAGTTATATAATTATATAAAGCAATAATATTTTGTGTGTGTGTTGTGCGGTGAACCCAAACCGACCCAAGACCGACCGGATGTATATATGCCCATTAGACATGTTTTAAGATTCAATTACCTTTAATTATAGGTGTTTGATTGTTCATTTGCTCTCACCTTTAGAAGCCTTTTGTTCGCTTTATTTTCGGATAATTGCAAGGTGAGTTTCGCGGCCTTGTTTTCATTACAATTGTTTATAAACCTAGTGGGAAAAGTATGCTCACTCTTTTTATGCTATGAACTTATTTAATCTTTATGACTATTGTGTTTACAATTTAGTAAGTTAATATCTAGTACATGCATGAGTTTTCTGTGTGGTTCTTTACTCACAACTATTTAACTCCAGTGTTGGAGTCGACATACAGGTATTGATAGTACTATTAGGTTGACACCTCCATCCTTGTTTGTTGGTATGCTAGTAATATGTTCTAACAAGATCAGTGTGTACATCATATGTTTATTTGTGAGGCTCATGTTTACATTTGATATTGCTTGCTTATAACCATATACACTTATGTCCAACAAACTATTAAACAACATCAAAGTTTATTCATTATTTAAACCTATGAACTCACCAATAATATGTTGACCTTTTTGAGCATATCTTTTCAAGTAACAATCATCGAGGACAGCTAGAGACGATACCTTAGAGATGACCCTAAGGAATGCGTTTTAGACTTGCTCTGGTGTTTTAATCTATTGTTTTTTCACTTTAAGTTAACATTGTTAGACATGTTTACATTTACTTCTTCCCGGGTTGTGGGATTCAAAGTCATTACACTTGTTTGACTATGTTTGTCATAGAATTGACTAACTGTGACACAAGTCTCCGTTTGTGTTGGGTGATGTCATGACATGTTGGTTTTTCATCATTTAATGCATCACTATTAACTACCAATATGTTTTGACGATCCCGTCCGTTGCATCCTCGTGTTTCCGAGCCATTGGTTATAGAGAATTAGGTGGATCACTTGACCTAGACATTAACCTAGGAACCTTCTTGTATAATGCATACTAAGGTTTGTGTGCATTTGTTATTACATGTATGTTCTTCCTATTTTGATTAACTGTTTGTTTATTATTTGATTTGTTTCACTTGAAGAAAAGTAGTTATACATTTTCCTTATAGGATGTCTTCTACCGGACCTTCTGTTCCTTCTGCATCCCGAGTTGTCCTATCTGATTCCAAGTCAGAATCCGATCCAGAAGAGTTTATGTCGGAGTCATCCGAGGAGGAAGATTCAATTAACCCTAATGTGCTAGGTTTATATGTTGTTTGTGTCATAGAAGTTGTTCCTTTAGGACCTAAGATCCTTGTTGCATGCTTCGTCCTATTGTGCCTGCTACTTTTGTTGTTCTTGAGGTGCCCGCTGTATTGGCGAACGCGAGGTACGCCTTGAGGTGAGACCCTGGGTACTTGGTTACTCTAGAGGGTCGTACCTGGTGAACGGAGTAGGACCGTTGAGGATGATGATGGCCAGGAAGAGAGTATTCCTAGCTAATTGGATTAGGATTCAACCACTAGCAAATGAGGCCAATGACTAGCCCCTAAGCCCCTCTAGTTCCTTTAGTAGTGGTGACAGCCAGGGTTGATACTACACGAGCCTTTACGAAGCACTGAAGACTTGCTGGGATTTTGTTCCTGGTTATTTCATATTTGAACCTTTTTATACTATCAGTGTGCATGTGTTTTGGATATTTTGATATTTGATCATGTTTTGGATATTATCATCTATGGAAATAGAACTTTATATTATTATGAAATTATGTGTGATATTATCATGTGAGTTATATGGTTTGTAATGACATGTTATTTGTGCATGGATGATTGAATTATGGTAAACTTAGATATGATTGAAGCTTACTTATTATCCTTGATTGATTTGAAAATGCCACCAAAAAGAGTCATTCTCAGTAGCAGTCATGGTGGTGCTGCCCCAAGAGGTAGAGGCAGAGGAAGAGGTGCTAGTGGTAGGGGTGAAGCACCTAGTGGAGGAAATGAAGGAGGTCCAGCTGGTAACAACAATGGAGCTAGAAACCCTAATATAGCTGCTATGATTACACAGTAGTTAGCTGCACTATAACACCCCAAAAATTCTAAGGTACCAATGAAGACAAAGTTCTAGCGTGGAGGAAAATGTTCTCGCGCGAATAACGAGTTCTCACACGAGAACTCAGGCGCTGATGCTAGGGATCATATAAATAGATGAGAACACCTGTTTGACCGCATAATCGTGCGAAATGTACTACTGTTAGAGAGAGAAAGCCATGAATAAGAAAGAGAAAGTGAAGATTTGGAGTGTTTAAGGTATGTAACTCGTGTAGTAACTCGTGTTATGTACTAAGAATGGTTTATTGTTGAATAAAATGCATGAATGTGCAGTCTTGGTTCGAAAAGCTCTCGAGAAAGTTGGTTTGGTGTTAGAATCTTCAAGAGGTGAGTTTCTAGCCCCTTTTTATGCAAGTTTTTAAGTTTTGGGGCTATTATGCATTCTAAAATGCTTGTTTATGCTTATGATGATGTTGTTTATGGTGTTGATCATGTTAGAACAACCTTAGACATGATATGTTGGGTTTAGGTGGGAAACCCGTATGTTCTCACGTGAATTAGGTAGATTGTACCATAAGAAATTTCGAATATGGTAAAGTTATCGCGTGACGTGTAAGTTCTCGCACGACATGAATGAATCTCGCACGACGTGTATGTTCTCGCACGACATGAATGAATCTCCCATGAAATATATGTTCTCGTGCGACTAGGTGGCTTGTTGAGCAAGGGTTGACTTTGGTGATCTTCTCGCGCGAGTTGGAAGTTCTCGCGCGAGATATTGTTGTCGTGTAGGCTAAGTTCTCGCATGATTTGCTGTGTATGTGTTATGTTATCTTGCGTTCTATCCGATTTTGAAAATGATAAAGTTTTATTTATGTCTTTACTTGGTATGCTATGTAGTACTATAAGTAAAGTATTATGTAATGAAAGAGGAAGATAATGACAACGAAAAGTGGAACATAACGAATGAAAGAAAGTCTTGCAAGCAAAATGTAAGAAGGTTCATAATTCCCTATGTGGGTTTCTTAGCTCAACTGTGTGTGGCTTAGCTAGCCTAGAAGGATGCACACGGGGGTCTAATCCTCAACATTGACCATGTATGACACTGATTTGTGAAAGTGAAAGATAATGAATAAAAGAAATGATGATGAAAGAAAATGAAAAGAACATATTGAGATGTAGGTATTGTTGTATGCTCACGGTTTAGAAAAGAAATGTATTTATCAAACGAAATGTATTTTATTATAAAACTAGATCTCACTCAGTGTCGCTGACTTTTGTATGCATATTAGTTGGCAGGTAATTGTTGATGGTGAGGAGGTGCAGGCATGGACGTGGAAGCAACTGGGATAGTTCAAGTCTGGCATCCACATTTTAGGAATGACACTGTGCTGATACAATTTTTGATGTAAAGGAAATGACACGATCTTTTGATACCATTATAATATTAATGAAAGGTTAGGTTTTCGCTGTAAATGTTAAATTATTAATGTTTTGAGCTATGAATGACCTGTTGGGTTTTCACAAATTTATCATAGTCATTTTATCCTTTTAAAATGAAAACACAGTGGAAATGGAATGAAAAACTTGTTACAGTTAATATAAACCAATTTATAATATCTGTTAAAAGAAAACCCGTAATGGATCGTTATATGAAAAACCATGCTTACAAACAACCATAGGGTGTTTAGTAATCTACTTCTCGAATGGGACAGAGGAAAAAGATCTTTGATTGGCAACTTCCAAAGCAGGAAACCTCAAGCTTGTCTACCCTAAGCCTCCAACAATACACCAGGTTGCTAGGATTTTTCTTGAATCGGGTTCTGTTTTTGGTTTTCCTCGACCGATCAAGAGAAAAGCTACAGTAGCACACCGATTGCACCTTTGTGTGTGTTGTAAGTTATCAAAGAGAGTTGTTGAATACAATCATATATTGCATGTCCTATGAAACTAAATTTTAGAATAAGAGAAAAGTGGGCGGGACCCACCCTTTAACCCAACCGCATTTCTCTAGTATTCATCCGCATTAGTGAATGCGGATGAACAAACTCTATCCGCATTTGTAAATGCTGAAGAAGAAACTTCATCCGCATTTCCCAAATGTACATCCACATTTGTAAATGCGGATAAGTAACTCCATTAGCAATTCCAAAATGCACATCCGCATTTGTAAATGCGGATGATCAGTTTCATCAGCATTTCCTTAAATGCTCATCCGCATCAGTAAATACGAATGAAGTAATTCCTTCAGCATTTCCCCAAATGCACATTCGCATTAGTAAATGCGGATGAGGAACATTCATCCGCATTTTCTCAGTAACACATCCGCATTAGTAAATGCGGATTAACAAAAGAAATGCGGACAAAACACTTGTATTGTTTGTTCAACCATTTGAATAACAATACAAAGTATTCTCTCTTTAAAATAATTTGTCCATATAATTTATTCATAACATTAGTGCAAATATTTAGAAACCCAATTTCTAAATACTTCAAGTGTCAATATTTACTTACATGATCATATCATAAAATAAATATTGTAGGTGTTTGTTTAGCTTGTTATTGGGTATGACCCGACTTGGATCATAACGTACTAGCCATATCAATTCAATATGTGTCTTGGGCAGACCATTCCCAACAATCTCCCACTTGAACAAGATACATAGAGAATTGATGCAAGCAGTAAATACCACTTAACAACGGTTTACTACCCCTAATACGCATGACGAAGTGCCATTCAATGACATCATCTTCCTCAATTCCCTTACTTGAAATGATTTAGGTGAATCTATCATTTATCCTTTTGTTACAGATGTCATGTTAAATCCAAAGACACAGAATGACCATTCTCTATTGATTTAACATAATCAGGCCTTAGACATCATACTCTCAACGAATAAGAGGAACAAATCCCATCTTGACTACATATGTTTCTCATAATCACCTTCTATCACACCTGAAACTAGCCTTATGTACTGTCCATTATTTTAGAACAGTGAAGAACTTGATCAAAGTATAATATTTGGTAAATGTAACACCCGGAAATTTCAGAAAAAGAATAGTAAAGGAGCAAACGGAAGCTATCTCAAAAGCAAGGGGTGAAAAGCGTTCAAGGGCCAAACTTGCATATAGTGGGGTTTAAAAGAGGTATGGCCGCCCATAACCTCTTTTCTCTCCTGCAACCTTTGGTTCTAGAGAGAGAGAAGCTCTCAACCGGTTTTAGTAAGAGAAAGTGGAAGAAAATCTTCAAAAGGTAAGATTTCAAGGTGTTCTTCTCGGTTTTTAGCTGGATTTGAGCTTGTGGACCGAGTTCCATACGTTTAGAGCTCGTTATCATGAGTTGTAGGTGCTGGAACATCTAGTGGGTTCTCGGGTTTGAGGTGTTCTACTCAAAAGCTGTTCAAGGTGAGTTCTAGATCCCCTCTTCTACTGGTTTTCTAAGTGTTTAGGGCTGTTATGCATATTGGGCAGGAGGTTTTCTAAACTAAACCATGAATTTTGACATGGTGTGCGACTGGGTGTATGTTTTTAGTTGTTTTTCTAAGATGTGTATGATGTTTAGTTTGTTTTAAGAGTTTAGCATGCTAGATCTGTGCTAAAGATGTGTTAGAATGATGATTGGGAACTGGTTATGGCATAGGTTGCATTGCAGGTGGGTAGCGATCATCCGCATTGGTTGGGTGATCATTCGCATTTAGAGTTGTATATTCACATATGTGTTTTGTTCTAGCGCATTTGCTACAGTGATCATGCGCATTTCTTTCGTTCATGTGCATTTGCTACAGTGTTCAGGCGCATTTGTTTTAGTCATCCGTATTTGGTTCATGCTCACTTCCTTGGACACTTGGAATATTTTCTGTAAACTTTCATATGCTATGTGCTTGTGCATTTGCTACAGTGTTCATGCGCATTTCTTTGGAACACTTAAAATATTTTCTGAAGTGTTCATCCGCATTTGTCTGTTCATCCGCATTTGTATGTTCATCCGCATTTGTCTATTCATCCGCATTTGTCTACTCATCCTCCTTTCTTTGTTAATTCGTATTTCTTTGTTCGTCCGCATTCCTTCTGGGACTTGGGATTTTCTGGAAGTTTGGGAAGTAGAGTTTAAGTGCTAAGAAATGATGTCTTATGGTGGCTTATGCTTGTTTATGGTATGTATGCATTGTATGATGGTGATTGTTCTAAATTATGTATATGATGTGACTTTACGTGGTGTGTTATGTTTATGTATGTAAAGTACTATGTAAGGAAAGTGAAAGATAACGAATGATGAAAATGGAAGTAATGAATGATGGAATCCTTGACGCTTACCCTGGTACTATATTTTGCTTCGTGCAGAATGTATGGAATGTATCTACTTCCTGCATAATGTATTTGCTTCGTGCACAATGTATCTGCTTCATGCACAATGTATCTGCTTCATGCACAATGATTAAGGGTTGTTTACAGGCCCCGATAAAGTACGAGCTTCGTGCACAATGTTGGGGTTTAGCATATGGCAGGATTCATAAAGAAAGTAAAGATGTTAACGAATGAATGTACGAAAACAAATGATGATGAACGATGATGGAGATAATAATTATTATTATCTAGATGTACGTATGATGTGTGATCATGAACAAAAGTAAATGATATGATGTAATGTAATGTAAAGTATTTTTATTATGAAAACTAGAACTCACTCAGCATCGCTGACTTTTTGTATGCATAATAGTTGGCAGGTATTGCTGATGCTGAGGAGGTGTAGGCATGGATGCATAAGCTACTAGGAATGCTTTGAGCCTCGCATCCACATTTTGAGATGATATTCTATTAATACAATTTTTGATGATGTAAATTAAAGATATGACGTATTGACATGTTTTTAATTATTAATGAAAAGTTTAAAGTTCCGCTGCAAAATGATGAATTTTATATGTTTTATGCGATGATTAATCGACTGTAAGCGTCCCGAGAACGGGGCCTTACCAGTTGGTATCAGAGCCAATGTTTAAGAGAATTGGGTAAAATATTTTCAAAGAACCTAAACATAAACTAAGAATGGGATGAAAGGGAAAGGGATGTCAGTCCTAGTAGTTACATGCCTGCAGGTAAAGGTTTTATGTAAATGTTTTATGCAAGTTAATAAAAAGGGAATTATATGCGTGTGCTATGTGGATTATGTGTTCATTGTAGATTTGGATACTGATGTAGTCAGGATAGAAAATGCTTAGAGAATGAAGAGTAAAGTAAGTGGCTAATCACAACTGGCCACTGGAAAATAAAGAGATTCATCCAGGGTTTGCCGACGGATATCCGCCAACATCTGATCGCTGCTCGGCCAGGTACATTTAGGTCAGTGGTTGATCTTGTAGGGAGACTGTATGACGAGCGGGAGCCAGTGCCGTTATTGGATGTGGAGAAGAAGGGGGACAATGTAGGAATGGGAATGGGAAGCGGGATAATGATGGGGGATTTGTGACTGGAGGTAAGAAAATGAGAGCAAATGATCGGAATGCGATAACAGGGGGAGAGAAGGCCTGCAGAAAGTGCGGGAAGGAGAATGCAGGGAAATGTAGGTGGGAATCTAATCTCTGCTTTAAATATGGAAAGGAGGGTCATAGGGCGAGGGACTGTAGAGGGGTGAAATGTTATAACTGCAGTGGAGCAGGGCATTTGAGCAGAGACTGCAAGAAGCCAAGAGCTGAGAACTTCGGGGCAAGGAATGGGATCGAGAAGGAGAAGGAAGGGCAGAGGGCCGAAGCCGGGGCATTCACTATGACCCGGGAGAAGGCTAGGATGGACCCCGACGTCGTGCCAGGTACATTCCTAGTAAACTAGACTTGTGCCTCTATTTTTTGATTCTGGTGCTAGTAGGAGTTTTAATTCTGCTATCTTTTATGATAAGTTGTCCGTTAGGAGTAGAAGGATTGATGAGCCCTTTGATGTAGAAAGTGCTATCGGTAAGTCCACTAGGATACATGATGCCCTAGAGGATTCTGTGATAGAATCGGAAGGCCATAGGTTCCTTGCTAAATTATTCGTGGTGCCCCTAGGCGGATTTGATGTAGTCCTAGTGTTGGTTCTGAAAAGGATAGTCTATATTATTAACATAATCAAAGTCAACAAATGTCAACGTCACTGTCAAAGTCATCGGAAAAGTCAAACAGACGCGTTCGAGATGAAGAACCGAGACGAGACGTTGAAGATTTAAATGCTTAGGAGTTTATTGTTAATAAATATATTTTTTGTCAACAAAATATATTTATTTATGTTTAAGTCATTTTTATGTTTTAATGATAGTCTAGGGGGCTAATTCTCATTAGACTATATATAGCTAGAGTCATTAGTGTGTTTAGGGAGCTTGAATGAGCCATTGATTGAGGGTCTTTTCACATTTGTAATATCTTTACAATCAATTCAGATCAATCAAGGGTTTATTAAGTGTTCTTAAGGTGTTCATCATTGTTCATCAATATTTTATTGTGTTTGATCTATATTATACACAAATATCATTGATATTTGTGTTTTCAGTGAGATTTGTTTGTGTTTGTCAATCAAGTGCACTGTATCAACGATCAAGTGGACCAACAATATGGTATCAGAGCCATTGTGCTCTTGATTAGTTGGTTTTTGGAATTTTTCGAATATCAGTTACTGTTCCATCGATTTTGCTTTCTGATTTGGGTGTTTTTGATATGGAAATTGATTGAGGATTGCTCGATTTTAGTGTGGGAAGCTATAGGAATCATCAGATCTCAAATTCATTGAGATTTGGATGAGTTTGAGCTGATTGGTGCTGAAAAAGGCTGTTACAGCTCGTCCAGCGAAATCACAGCTCGTCCAGCGAAATTATAGCTTCAATCAGCGAAACTATATAGTTTCGCCTGGCGAAACTAGGGCTCCTTCAGCGAAACTAAGATGCTCTTGGTTTTTGGATCTGGTTTCATCGTTCCAGCAAAAGTACATGTGTTGAACGAAAGTTCATAGTGTTTGTGTGCCAATCCCAGCAAAATTGCTGCCAAATTGTTCTCTGAACGAAAGTTCAACTAGTTTCAGGTGAAACTATCCAGCGAAACTAGCATCTGTGTGCCATTGCTGGGCAAATATCATTCAACAATTTTTGGAAAAATAATTTTAGTTTGGGGTGTTAAAGTGAATTTTAATATTTTAAAAGAAAATGTCATTTTCTGCCAATTTCGAATCAGAAAACGCCAAAATGGCACAAAGTAGGTTTCATTCTTTTGTAGCCATGAAAGATGAAAAAATATCTGATGTTGTTGATCAATTTCTAATGGTGGCAAACAGCCTTAAGAAGTATGATGACCAGCTGGGAAACCATGAACAAGTCACAAAACTTTTGGACTCTCTTCCTCCACAGTGGAGTCCACAAGTTAGGTTGTTAAAACACAAAAGAAATTTTGTTGACTACAAACTCATGGAAGTTATCAACAAGTTGAAGTCATTTGATTTGGATATGAAAAGAAAAGAGTACAGTCAATTCATGTATGGTGGTGTATCTTCAAGTGTTGAGATCAAAGAAACTAAAGAAGAAGTCAACCATGTATTGATGGCTGAGGTGGTAAACAGTGATGAGAATTATGTTGAGGATTTTGATCCTTTCAAAGAATTCAGCTGTGATACTCAAGGTGAGAGTATTGGTGATGTTGATGCCTGTGCAAGCTGGTGTAAAATTCAGAAGCTACAGGATAGTGAAACAGATAAAGTGAAGCAGGAGGTTCAGGATGAAGGAAATCCAGAGGGAGATGAAGCTGAGGAAGCTAATAAGAGAGCTGCTAAGGAGGATGAGTACAAAAAGAATACTCTCGTATGTCAATGTGAAAAAGCCCTAGCTGGTGAAAAGATAGTTATGGGACTCCCCTATGAGATAGTTCAAGACATGTGTTCTCCTCCCAGTAAAATTCGTTT
Source organism: Flaveria sonorensis (assembly GCA_025506505.1). NCBI lineage: Eukaryota > Viridiplantae > Streptophyta > Magnoliopsida > Asterales > Asteraceae > Flaveria > Flaveria sonorensis. The sequence continues at coordinate 17,414,721 of CM046437.1, read as the reverse complement.
ATTCGGGGTTTATAAAGCTAACAGATTATTGTTAGAAAATGAAAAAGAATTAAAACGAATAAACAAAGAACTTAAAATAAATGAGTCCAAATATTTTATTAAACTAATGAGAAGCTTTAAAAGAAAATGATCTTTTAAAAAGAAATCTTTTAGAAAAGAATGTCGAGATTAATGTTTTGAGCGAACGAGTGACATTAGCATAATTTGAGACTAGCAAGCTTAAAACTAAACTTGATAAATGGACGATATCAGGGATGAAACATGAATAACTATTCTCTAAGCAAAGGGGAGCTAGAATCAAAACGAGTGTGGGATGTGGTGAAACTTCATATGTTTATCCTCCTCCTAGCACTTGTTGTTACTCTCCTATGCTTCACCCTCATCCATCTAATGATTTAATTAAAGCTGCAAATACTAATAGTTTACATGCAAGTTTAAGCAGTGTTAATCACAAAGAGGTTCGAGATGAATATGATTTTCATGTAGGTTTGGGGCTCAACAAGCAAGGATCTGATCTGCAAAATGATAATTCCACCTCTGATGCTTCAAAACCAGTATCAGTTATTTCCAATAACTTCTTTAACAAATTCAAGATAGGTAACATCTCTTCATTTTTTTCCTGTCAAGTTTGTCAAAGAAGGAACAACTGTGGAATCATCAAGCAATCAGAACTCAACAACACAAACCGACACAACAAGAGTCATCAATCAAGATCCATTGGAAGCTGACTTGTGTATACAGGACTGGACAAGTTCTGATGATGAACCAGAGATCATCAAGTCACCTGAAGTTATCAAGTGTCAAAAGCTTCCAACAGTTGAATCAAGACCTATACGGATCTCATCTCCAATTGCAAAGCAAATCGGCAGTTCCTCTAAAGCTTAGCAGAAGCACTCACCATCTTCATCTGCTATCCATCAAGCTCACCACAAATCTACCTCTAAGTCTACCAAATCACCAGTCATACAAAAGTGTACTCAGAAGAATGTTCAGATCTCAGCTCCCGGAACATCACAAATCAAATAACAGCCCAGTTCGAAATCCATATTGACAAAGCCTCTAAAGGTTCAATTTCCATATGTCCAAAAGAAGAAGCATCAAGGTTGTCAACAAGCTGCATCAACCTAAAAGCAAGCTCCACTCTCTCCTATTCTCCACAGGACTACAAAGAACCAAAAGCCTTTCAAGGCTTGCTTTAGATGTGGAAAAGAAGGTCATGTGCTAAAGAAGTGTCCTCAGGTTCAAAGGCAAGCTTCAGGAGGTAAAGATAACACAGGTTTCTTCTCGGGTTCTACAGGTAAAAAGCACATATCTTTGAATGGTTGGATAAAGAACAATCTATCCAAACCTTCTCATGTGAAGCCGGTTTCACATGATTCAAAGATGAAAAAGACCAATGTTTCAAAATTAAAATCTCTTCCTTCGGGTCTTAAACAGAAAATGATTTCCAAATTCAATTATTTCAAATCAAAAGTAATTGAACAGAAACAAATTTGAAAAGTAAAACAAAAAGATAAGGATAAAGAAAAAATGATTTTTCAAAAGAGTGTGTGCTTAAACAGGTTACATACACTGATTAAAGTATGGTCAACTACATGGGTTAGAAAAAGCACCATGCAGTGTATGCTTAAACAGGTTATATACACTGATTAAAGTATGGTCAACTACATGGGTTAGAAAAAGAACCATGCAGTGTATCAGAGTCTGTCAGACAGACCATACTTTTGTCCACTGATTCATAGTTGATTCTTTCGAAGCTAAATGGCTTCGAAAAAATAAGTTCTTCCGAGGCCATTTATATTTCGAAAGAAACAGCTTCTTCTGAATCTTCTACAAGTCTTTATGACTTTATTCTTCGGAAGACTTTATCTTGGATCTTCTAAGTGTGAATACTGCGGAAGGAGAACTGCTTGGTCTTCAGAAGACTTTGTTCTATGCTTTGGAAGTTCTTCATATACTTCGGAAGGAAAACTACTTAGTCTCAGAAGACTTAGTTTTCCTCCGGAAGCACTTCAGACATAAAGCTTCGAAAGATCTTTGACATCGCTGCGGAAGAGTAGTTTTGTCTTCGGAAGGCTTCTTCAACTTGTACACACAATTGTTCTAAGTGTTGTTTTGATTGCACCAGCCTTATATGATCCAACATGTGCCAATTGTTTGTGCCAAAGAGAGGATTCATTCAAGGAAGCTTTGGAAATGAAACAAGATACATTTCCTAAAGGTGATGCCTTCTACATGTTGAGCATGTACATTTATCTTTTCTAGGAGCTCTTAAAAGTATTTTATCATTTGGAATTTCAAATTCAGGGGTTAAGACAATACATTCATGCTCTATGAAAAGAGTGTTATGCTTTTGGTGACACAACTATGACACGCTCAGTAGATTATAATTTAACTCTTTCACATAGTTCACCTTATCAAAACTTACATTGCTAATGTTGACTGTCCCCCTGCTAGTAATATATCTTCATTTTATATCACTTCTAAAGGAAACAAATCCACCATCATATGGTTCTAGGTTCAGTAGGCATGATCTCTCACCTGCATGTGTTAGGAACATCCACTATCCACAATCCACAAGTTAGTTTTGGCCTGTGGATGATCTTGAGGTAAGGAGGTTGAACTTCTAGCCATCAATGCATTTTTAATGGGTATGACATCTTCCACTTAGAAGCTCCAGTCAATCACCTCTTCTCCCAAAAGCAACTGCTGCTGTATTTCTCTGGCTAAATGAGGAGGGAAGAGTGTTGTTGATGGTTTGAAGAGTTTGGAGGAGATGAGTTAGACTTTGGTGCTTTACATTCCTTGGAAAAGTGTCCCAATTGGTTAAAGTTGAAACACTTCACCTTGCTTTTCTCAAACCCAAATCCTAATCTTCATTGTTTCAAGAACTTTCTTCTAGTTCTCTACTAAAATTGTTTGGCCCTGAATGATATCATTGCTATCTAGTAGTTAATATAAATTTCTTTAAGGTTATCTGGTTGAATACATTTTAGATCTTCTTCTGAGAGTTGAAAGAAGTTGGCTTGGTCACTAATGAAAGTAGAGTTTATGGAATATGATTGTGAAAACGATGGTGAGACTGGTTGGTGAATGATGGTGATGATTAAGATTCAGCAGTTAGAGATTCATAGGTGATCATAGGTGCTTGATGAGTCACCATAGGAGTTTGATAGATTTGGGATTGGGAGTGATAATGAACAGGCTCATGTATAGGGGCCATGAGAGCTGATGACTTTGAGGAGTTAGAATATCTGCCCAAGGATTCTTCATCTGCATCCATCTCTATTTGATAAGCACTAAGGATACCATATAACTCCTCAAGACTCATTGTCTTCAAATTCTAATTTTTCTAATGGTCATAGTGTAGACTGTCCATGTCTTTGGTAAAGATCTCAAGAACTTCCTGAGAATATCATTATTCTCCATCTTCACTCCAGCTTCATTTAGAGAGTCTTGAAGTACAACATATATAAGATATGTAGCAGTCATGGTTTCTCCCCTTATGAAACCAAAGTTATCAATTTCTATTTCAAGACATCTATTTTGTTTTCCTTCATGTATTCCACTCCTTTAAATCTAGCTTTTAAAGCTTCCCATAACTTTTGAGTAGTTATGAACTTCTTGAAGCCATCCATGATACTATTAGGTATACTCATTCTGATCAGCCACATGGACTTTGAATCCATATCCATTTTCTTTAGATCTACATCTGAGTACTTTGTAGGATCTTTGGGAATCATTACTCCACTTCTACTAGCAACTTGGACCATAGGGACATATGGTTCATTCAGAATAGAGAGCCAAAGTCTTATATCTTGACACCTTATGAAATCCTCCATTCGGATTTTCTAGGTAACATAGTCTTTTAGAGTAAACATGGGAGGTTTGGTCTGAGTCACATTCTCCGAATCATATTTACTAGAAATGGCTACAACAGTCATATTGATAGGTAGGGAGATATGAGGAAAGGTGGTGTTTGATAGTGTGATCAAAAGAAGAAACAAGTGATTTGTTGAAAAATGATTTCAAGAAAATCAAGAACCAAAGCTCTAATACCTCTTATTGGATCGGGTGGGTTTACACAAACAAGAACTTCTTCTAACATTAGTAACTAACGAATGCAGAATCTAAGTTAGTTACTTACCATCATAACACAAATACATTGAGTAAAGAAAAATGCAAAATAAGTTCTTTCAAAGTATTCACTTAATTAATTTGTTTTGTACAAAGATTACAATTCAGCACATACAATCAAACGGCTTAGAAAGCTTGCCTCTCCTATACAAGTGTGACGACTTTTATACTAAACAATGAGAATAACTATTCTATGTTTAGATACTATAGTAGAACAGGTAATCTGTGTATCAGAGTTGGCAACTGCTGTACTATGTTGTCGGTAAAAGGTGAAACATAGCGGCCGTCGGCACAAATAGGCTTGTTCTACGTAGTAGTCGATCGGCAGCTCATGGAGTTCACTGCTGATCGGCAGATGATCTGCATATACTGATAAGCAAGGTTGGTCCTAATGATCGATTCAATAGTGCACTTGATGTATGAAAATGATTTCCCACTGATTTAACACAATAAACTCAATAACACAATGAACAATTTTGAATCTAAACAATAATAAACTAGTAAGAGGCTCAATGATGATGAAAATAAACTTCCAGCCACACACACACAATTGCAACGGGTTTTGCCAAAAGTTCCTTTCAAGATAGAAAGATTACAATATATAAGAAACCTAGTTTCGCTGGCAATTTCGCTGACTACATGTCTAACTACTAGTTTCACCCGGCAGCGAACTATAGATTCGTCAGGTGAACTGAATCTGCTGACTTCAGGTGAAACTATAGTTTTCCCCGTAGATTCACTGGAAAACAAAATTACAAAGAAATACTAAATACAAGATAAAACTAACAATTAACCTATTACATAATCAAAATAAACCTATCAACTATAGTGAGTCCAACCTATGTAGATCATCAATTCTCCCCCTAGGTTGGACCTCACTCTCAATCTTCTTGCTTTTCTCTTGCACCTTCATTAGCTTTATCTGATGCTTCTGGTTCTGCTCCTGCTGCACTCTCCTCTTCAGCCCTTGCACTTTCCCTTGCGAACTCTCATGTAAGATCCTGCATGTCCAACCTTAACTCGACAGCCTTGGATACTTTCTCAACTAGTTCCTTGACCTCTGTCCTTACTCCACGAGCTTTATTTGCCACATTCATGAACAGACTAGCTTCTCTTCTCGTTTCAGCTCCAGCTCCAGCCTTAAATGTGATTTTCACATAGAATCACAAGATCTTCATCACAAAAGGAAAACACTTCCATTGGGTCAAACAGCTTAAACTCAGCCCCACCTTTCAACCTAATGACTGCTTCCCTTGTATTGTTATCATAAAACCATTTTTCAAAATTTTGTAGTCTAGAGGGAAGTGGATTGGGCACCCTTACCCAGTTAACAATTTTAGCTGGCTTCAGCTTTAACATAATCTTTCCTTTTCCAGTGGCCCAATCCAGGTCATTCTTCGATCTCCTTCTTTCTGTCTTCATATACCCAAAAGCTTCAAAATTGTTATTCATTCCCGCTTTAATCTCCTTTTCCAACAACGTAGCACGTTCACTCAGGTGGGCATCCAAAAGTGGAATTTCAGCTAACCTCCTCAAATCCCATCTAGGCAAGGTCTTGAATGCCTTCCTTTTATGCATATATGAAATTTCACCACCCCTCCTTTTGATCATAAACATTTTAAATTCAGAATTGTATTTCCAGCTTACTATTTTCTTATCACTTTTCTTCTTGCTTGGTTCACTGATGTTTTGAAATAGAGGTGTTAGCTCTTCTGGTTTCATTTCTTCACAAACCAATCTTCTTTGCTTAGCTTAAACACATCACCTTCTTCTGAACCCCTTTGTGCTACATAAGTCATTGGGCGCTCCTCCACTTCATAGTATTTAGGCTCTGAATCATAATCAACCAGTTGTTCCTCATACTCTTCCTCTTTATCAATCAGTCTCTTCCCTGTATCCTCTTTATTTCCTTCATTAGTTTCTTCTCTAAACACCTCAGCTCCAGTCAAGTCGGTGTCTATGTCCAATCCCAAATCAACAAATTCAGCGTCAACAATCACAGGCTCCTCTCTCACATCTCCTCCTTCCTCAACTCTCGTCTCTATTTCTGTTTCAACAACCTTTTGTCCTTATACACCACATCCACTTGCACCACCACCAGTCGTACTTGCTTCTCCTCCCATACCAGATGATCTCCCCACTTTCAGGAATGAATACTTTGATGTGTCAGTCAGATTATCCAGCTCCTCTTGTGATAGTTTGTTTATGTCACCAACTTTGCCTTTGAGCTCATTCACTTCCTTCAATAGCCTTTTGATAAGTTCCTGCTGGTCCATCATCATAACCTTCATACTTTCTATCTGCTCATCTTTCTTCTTCTCTCTCAACTCCTGATTAACTAACTTAGTTTTAGTCATGATCTGTTCATTAGCCAATGAAGTATTTACATTTCTGATCACATCTTGATCTAGTTTAGATCGGGGATCCCTCCTTTCTTCAAACATCGGCTGCTTATGCTTAGATCTCCTTTCAGTTTCGTGAGCCGGTTCCCCTTGATCAGCCTTCTTTTTGGTTCTTCTCTCTCTTTAAGTCCGCAGCTCCTCTTCAACTTCATCAATCTCAGCATCTAGATCATATTCTTTCTCCTTTGCATACCTCTTCGTTTTCTTTATGGCTTCAGCTTGTTTATCTTGATTTTCTTCTGCATTTTTGTTTTCATTTTCAATCAACCTTCTTATGTAGTTCCATCTCTCAGTAGGATACATGTTTTCTATTAATATGTTATTTTACCGCTGATGTCATGTCTAATAGCTGAGCAGTCTGCAAATATTCTTGTATTCATTTGCGTCAGCCTCTTAACTTCCCGATGTCTTGGCAAATTTGGGTTTCTCAGCATTAATGATCATCTGGATAAACCTTGGATATAACAGCCATTTGTCTTTCTTTAAGTCCATGACATTTTCAGTCATACAGTCAAATATTAGTCTTGCAATATCGGCCTTTTGTCCTCTACAGAATACAATCATGGCCTTTGCCCACTGTGCATTTAAACAATCTGATCCTCCCTTTCTATGATCCAAGCACATAATGAACACGTGGGCAATGTATCTCCATTCCTTGGACAAAAATGACTTCTTAATTTCTTTCTTTGACCCAAAAGATGGTCCTTCATGCCCAATGCTTAGATAAGCATTAAAGACTTCAGCATCAGACATACTAACCTCATCTCCATAATCATCTTCCAACCTTAATACCGTTGCAACCGTTTCAGCACTAATAACCATGTCTTCCCCAAGAACTCTTGAAGTAATCCTGTGTGGAGTAGATCCCAAGTAACATTCTGCATTAACCCAAACATCTCTAATGTGAATGCCGTAGATCGTGGGTAAATGAGATATGGCATAGTGAATGGAAGACTGTTTCAGCCATCTAATGCAATCTCTAAATCCAACAGTCTTTGGATTACTGTCGTCTAGTAGTGCCACAATATTAGTCTTCTTATTGAACTTTAAGTTTGCCATGAACTGCAAAATATAAACATAGGTAAGTAAGATGTAACATAAAGATAATTAACCAATAAGAAAAATTTAAAAACAACAATTGTTTCGCTGATACGGCGAAACTGTAGTTTCGCCAGACAAAGCAAGACAACTTCGCTGAAGTTTTTAAAACTAAGTTCAACAGTTTCGCTGGCCAGCGAAGCTATAGTTTTGCTAGGCACAACACTTAGTTTCGCTGTTGATTGAACATAAGTTTTGACCAAACAAAAGTGTACATTCGCTGTAACTCAGCCCTAGACCATGAGTTTGAGCGATTCTACACTTTTGCTAAGGACAAACTTATGAATCAGACAACAGCAAAGTTGTAGGTTCGCTGACCCTAACAGAACAAATTATGTGCTGGGCGAAAGTATGGTTTGGCTGGAAAGGTTCGAGCGAAACTGTCAGGTAAGCTTGGTAGATTCGCTGGACGAAACAGGTGAAGTTTCGAACCAGCAAATCAACCCAAAACTATCGATAAAGCCAACAAAACAATGATTAAACTGAAGAAACAGAGTCGCAATGCCTACCAAATGGTTTAGAAACAAACAATCTCGACGGAAATGATGAAAAATGGGGTCAAAAAGATACGGCCACAGAGAAACTAGGGTTAGATTCGCATAACATAATGTGAAATGATGAATACACTGTGCCATATATATGACCTAGTTTCGCTAACAGCGAAACTGTAGTTTCGCTCGACATCACAAAAGAAATCAGTGTTCGGTGAACAGCGATAGTGTCGGGAGAAACTATAGATTTGCTCGGCGAACCTGCAAGCGAAACTGTAGTTTCGCTGCAGCGAAAAACTTAAAAAAAAAATTAAATTTATATGGTTTTTATGAAAAGCATTCTTCATCCCACAACATCATCACATAACAAAGAATTTAAAAACAAATAAGGAAAAAAATAACAGGATATAGAGACTTCTTTTTCAAGAAGTTGATCCGGAGAGTCAAAGATTTGCGGGATTGCTGATATGTTTGTCCTTTAAACTCATGCCTTCCTCTTTTCAACAAGTAATCTGCAGCTGTTTTATCATGTTTTGGATTCATTTGAAAAAAAAACATAGATGACTTGGATTCCACAAATATTCAGCAAAGTACTAATCCAGTTCTTCATGGTTTATTGAGTAATATAAATCATTTTGCTTGAATTCTTATATATTTCTGCGAAGATTCTGAATATGGGGACAGATGATAAGAGCTCCAGGTCTATACTTATGTATAATAGAGGAGATAATCATTATATCTTGCTGATGAGAGCTTCAGGTCTATACTTACGTATAATAGAGAAGTTCATCAGAATGTGCTGATGAGAGCTCCAGGTCTATACTCACGTATAACAGAGGAGATCATCACTCCAGGTCAATGTTCACACATAGCAGAGGAGATAAGCACGAGATATGTCACCCATTCTATTTAAAATTTATGCATCAAGGCAAAGATATGAAACTCTCAACCCATATTAGACACGGCCTTGTAGCTTTGTGCAGGCTGAGATATCAGGAGGATAATCCTTGTCATCGAGTTCTTAAACTTTAATTAGGATACACGATCACTGTTTACTTTGATATTGGGCTGAGCCTACCATGCATATCCCAAACAATGCTATTGATTCTCCTTCAAACTTCTTTTACATGAAGTACCTGAAAAGACAAAAAATATTTTTTTTATTCTCCCCCGAAATTTCTTTTTAGCAGCCACGAAAGAAAAAGAAATTTTAATATAAGCTGAAACAAACAAAATAAAGATGTGAAGACATATGGGACGCAGAAGTTTATCAAAAAAGTTTATAAACAAAAAGGGTTATTTACAGAATGATTCACATTTTGGTAAGAAAAGAGGTTTTAAAAAAATATTAGACCCAACATGGAAATCAATTCATAAAAACGTGGTTTATCAAATGTTTTTGTGAAAAGATCCGCTCGTTGATTTTTTTTGTCAATCGGAATAATATCTATAAAACCCTTTTCCAGAGCGTCCCGGATGGCATGAATTCTCGTTTCAATGTGCTTGGTACGAGTATGATGAATTGGGTTTTAGGCAATCCCAATAGCAGCTTCATTATCACAGAAAAGTGGTGTATGAAGAAAATTTATCCCGTAATCCATCATTTGATTTTGTATCCACAGCACTTGGCAACAGCAACTGGAGGCAACAACGTATTTAGCATCTCCTGTAGACAGAGATACTGTAGTTTGCTTCTTACTCTGCCTTGAAACGAGACAACCTCCTAGATATTGACATCCACCAGTGACGGATTTCCAATTGACCCTACAACCACCATGATCACTGTTAGAATATGCATGTAAGTCAAAGTTACCTCCTATTGGGTACCAAAGACCCAAACGAGAGGAACCCTTTAAATAATGAAAAATTCTTTTAACAGCTTTTTCATGGGATTCTTTTCGGTTGGCCTGAAAACGAGGACAATAGCACACAGCAAATGTAATATTAGGACGACTGGTCGTGAGATACATGAGGGATCCTATCATAGAACGATAGCGAAGAGCATCCACAGATTTCCCATTATCATCTGGAGTTAAGCCAGTCTGAGCAGTGAATGGAGTAAGTTCTGGAGAAGAATCATCCATTTTGAACTTTTTGAGAATCTCCAGAACATACTTTTCCTGATGAATCAGAATACCAGACTGCTTTTGTTCAACTTGTAATCCTAAGAAAAAGCATAACTCCCCCATCATGCTTATTTCAAAATAATCCTTCATGACCTCTTCAGATTCTCTACATAGTTTCTTATTTGTTGACCCGAAAATAATGTCATCAACGTACACTTGAAAAATCAACATTTCACCATCAACTTCTTTCTTTAACAGAGTCATATCTATCAAACCATGAGAGAAACCTTTACTCAGCAGATACTGAGTCAAAGTTTCATAACAGATGCGAGGGGCTTGATGTAGTCCATATAAGGATTTGTCAAGTTTATACACTTTGTCTGGAAAATCTGGATTCTCGAAACCTAGAGGTTGATAAACATAAATCTCCTCATCAATATTCCCGTAGAGAAATGCGCATTTCATGTCCATCTGAAAGACTTTAAAGTTTTTGTGAGCTGCATAAGCAAGAAAGATTCGGATGTCTTCAATTCGAGCAACTGGAGCAAACACTTCAGTATAGTCAATTCCTTCCTCCTGAGTAAAACCTTGAAACCAACCTGGATTTGTTTCGAATTATTACTCCTCGATCATCTGGTTTGTTCTGGAATACCCATTTAGTACCAATAGAAAACTTGTTTGGAGGAAGATCAACTAGTTGCCAAACTTTCAATTTTCTGAACTGCTTAAGCTTCATTTGCATAGATTCAACCCAACTTGGGTCTTGAAGTGCTGCTGAGACATTTTTGGGAACTGTTTGAGATAAGAAACAAGCATAGAGGCATTTATTTATCAATCTAGATTGACTTAGTGTCCTCACTCCATCAGTAATAGAACCAATGATGTAATCGTGTGGGTTGTCTTTTATGGTTTTAAAATTAGTGTTAAGGGTTATTGGATTTGTTGAAGATGAGGAGGTGGTTTGTGATGGTTGTGAAGGCTGTTATGAGGAAGTGGGTTGTGAAGACTGTGATGGGGAAGTGGGAGGTTAGTTTAGAGAAGATGATTATGGTGGAGGTGTAGGTGGTACATCAAACGGAGGTTGAGGTTGATGGTCTATTGGTGGTCATGGATGGGGTGCAGGTGGTTATGGTATAGGTGGAAGAAGTTCAGTTGAAGGTATGATTTCTACATTGGTTTGAGGAACCACATCATCATCAAAAACTGGAAGATTGAAAGATTTGAAGACTGTATTTGAGTCATAGAACCATGCAGGATCAGATCCCATGTTAGGAGAATTTGACTCTTGCCAATCAACATAAAATGATTCCCGCATAATTCACGTTCTTTTTTTATACACCGAATATGCTTTTTGTGAGGAGGAATAGCCAATGAAGAAACATTCATCAGAAACTGCACCGAACTTTGACTTCTGAGCTTGAGTGTTTAGCAAGGTACATGAGCAACCAAATGAAAGAAAGAAGTTAGTCAAGGGTTTTTGTTTATGTAGAAGCTCATTGGGAGTCTTCATTTTGTCTTTCACAATAAGGATCCTGTTAAGTACATAAGAAGCACGGTTGACTGCTTCAGCCCAAAAAATTATTGGAAGCTTTGACTCAATCAACATAGTTCTAGCTGCTTCGATTAGCGTCCTGTTCTTTCACTCGGCAACACCATTTTGCTGAATTGTCCTAGCAGCACTGAATTGTCTGAGAATCCCCTTGCTTGCATAGAATGAGTCAAAGATATGATTTCTGAATTCAGTACCGTTATCGCTTTGGATGGCAATAACGTTCCACTTGTTGAAAGTCTCAATTGAAAGGATCAGCTTTTGAATCTCTTCGGTAGTATCTCCCTTGCTTGCTAGAAATCTCACCCATGAATATCTGGAAAAATCATTTGTAACAACCAAACAATAAGATTTCTTAGCAATCGACTTAACACTGATAGGACCAAATAAATCAGTATGTAACAATTCAAGGTGTTTTGAAATTCTGTTTTCAAGCTTAAGCTTGTGTGGCCTTTTATGCTGTTTGCCTTGAGCACAAGCCATGCATTTTTCTACCACTGAAAAATCTTTAAGTAGTACTCCCCTCACAAGATTGTTCTTTACTAATTTATTTATATTTTTAAAATTAACATGTCCTAATCGACGATGCCACAAGAAGGATTTGGAAGAAGAGGCTTTGGATAGAAGACATGTCATAGTGGATGTAGACTCTTGTGATCCCATATCAAGAAGATAGGTATCATTCTTTCTTGGAGCACGCATGATCACTAGATCTTCTGAAATAATGAACTCTGGTTTAAGAAACAAGCATTCATTTGACATAAACAGCACTGGAATATCTTTATCACAAATTTGTGACACGCTTAGCAGATTGATTGCTAATTAGGGAACATAATTTACTTTCTCCAAAGTTAATGAACCGTTTGAGACTTCTCCCTGACCACTCATTTTTCCACCCTTCTTATCTCCAGCAAAAGCAACATATCCTCCATTATTTATTCGTTAATTTGTGAGTAAGTCTTTCAACCCGGTCATGTGCCTTGAACATCCGCTGTCAACATGCCAAAAACTATTGATAGCTCTTCTGGAATGTTCTTGACATAAACAAAAATTTATTAAGACTTGGAAATTGGGACCCAAGTCTTGACTGACTTAGGCGTTGAAACGAAAGCCTTTTTACAAAAGAAATTATTTACAAAATAATTTAATCTACTTCCAAAGGAACTATGATTTATATTTCTATTAGCAAATGCAGGACAAGTTTTAAGAACATGATCATCCTTTCCACATCTAAAAAATCGGGACTTCAATCTTTTCTTGTTACATCATAACACAGATGCTTGATCAGTTAAGATTTCTTCCTCACCTTCAGATGTGTAAGAATTCAAATTGCTACATGAGTCATGTGATTCTTTTAATATTTCCTTTGTAACTTTCATTTTAGCAAATCCGGATTCATTTTCGTTAATATTGTTAACATTTGAGGAAGTTGTCTCAATATCTTTAAGATTTGAAATCCGACTGGGTGTGAAAGATGGGATAGGATGAGAAAGAAACTTTTCAAAATAATTTGGGTATGACGTCTATTTGAAGCATTAGGTAAACAATTATCATAACTATAATCAAGTGAATTTGAAACATCATCATTAGATTCATTGACATTAGAGGATAAACAAGATGAACTAGAACTGGGCCTACATGAACCACTGTCTGTGACAGACATTTGTGACACAAATCTACTTAAGCTACTGTCTATAGAAGACTTTTTGGAATCTGAAACATTAAAACTAGAGCTGCCCAGACCACTACTTGCACCATAATCATATTCCTCTCGAATCTCCTTATGATTTACTCCTTCTAAACCTGCATACAAACTGTCAGTATCTTTTTGAATTAATTCATTAGTTGGATGAGCTGTAGGCATAGGAGAATAACAATAAGTGCTAGGTGGAGGATAAACATGAGTGGTTTCTTTGCTTCCCAAACCAGTCTTAATTCTAGCCCCCCAGAAATTGTCCATTTTTCAAGTTTGGTTTTTAATTTGCTTGTTTCAAATTCAGCAAGTGCCACACATTCAGTTAAAGCATTTATTTCAACGTTTCTTTCCAAAAGATTTCTTTTTAAATGCTCATTTTCTTTTAATGCTTCATTTATCTTAACAAAATATTTAGACTCATTAGTTTTAAGTTCCTTATTAATTTGTTTCAATTCCTTTTCATTATCCAACAACAGTCTGTTTGCCTTATAAACACCAAATAAACGGATTTTGCAAGGAGGACAGCACATGTCTTGAATTACCTCATAAGGGAGACCCATAACTACCTTTTCAGCAGCTAGGGCCTTGTCACATTGACAGACCGGAGTATTCTTCTTGTCTTCTTCATCCTCCACTGCTTTCCTGCTATCCTTCTCAGCTTTACTCTCCTCTTTCACATTTTCTTCTGACTCATCCATCTTTTTTTATCTTCGATACCTGCTTTCTCACATCCACCCTCTTCAACTTCAGCTTTCTCAACCTTTTTCTCTTCATCCTGAACCCTCTCCTTGCTGCTTTCACCAATAACCTCTTGAGTCTCAACCTTGAGCTCTCTAAAAGGATCAAAGTCATCAATAGATTCCACTTCACTATCCACTAACTCAGTCACTAGTGCATGATTGGTTTCTTCCTCAGTTTCCTTAATTTCTTCGCTCCAATCAAAACTTGTTATGCGAGCCATTTCCTTCTTTGACTTGATTTCTTCTTTGTCAGTAATGGGAATAACTTTAGAAGTTCCAGAAGTTCCTAGTTCAGAAATGATAGGATTTGGACATTCTTTTTTAAAGTGCCCCAGCTATTTGCAATTGAAGCATCTTAATTTTGACTTATCAAAACCCAGCTTAGAATTCTGATTCTGATTTCCAAAGCTCCTTCTACCAGTTCGTTCCATGAATCTTCTTGCACGTAGTGTGAGCATGGCCATTTGCCATTGGATGTCTGTTTCTTCTAAGTCATCTGGATCAACTTGATACATGTCTTTAACAGTCATTCGTTTTCCCTTTAACTCCCCCGCAACTAAAGCTTCATAACTGTGCATGAACATTCCAAATAATACCATAGTATCTAACGGAATCTGAGCTGTGATAGAAGGTTTTGAGCTTGAACTAACATATGTAGACCCCCCACTGGACATATTTGAAGCACCAAATCCTATAAAACCACCATAAGTTGAACCATACATAGACGAGTTTGCAACAGATGACATCAATGCAGCATTTTGTGGATATACAGTGGCTGGCATCATGGATTGATTGTATTCTCTTCTCTTTAAATCCAAATCAAAAGATTTCAGTTTGTTGATTACATCTATAAGTTTGTAATCAACAAAGTTTCTTTCCTGCTTCAACATCCTAACTTGAAGGCTCCATTAAGGTGGAAGTGAGTCCAAGAGTTTAGAGACTTGTTCATGATTTCCCAACTGCTCATCATATTTCTTTAAGGTGCTTGAGATGGACAAAAATTGATATGTTATGTCTGTAAGGCTTTCATTTTTGTGTCCAACAAATGAATTAAACTCCTTTTTAGCTTGAGCTTTCCTGTCTTTCGTCAGATCCTCATTTCCATCATAGAATTCACACAAGGAGTCATACAAAGATTTTTGCATTCTTGTGTTCAGCAAATCGGTTATAGATGTCTTGAGATAAGCAGAGTATTAAAGCTCCAAAAGCTTTCTGATCACGATCAATTAACTTCAAGTCTTTTTCAGTGAAGGTAGATGAATTGGTGTTTAGAGAAGTGACTTGACCAACAGTGAAAGTTGGAGTATAAGGACCATTTACAATTGATTCCCATTGGTTATGATCAGTGTAGTAAAAGAAGGCTTTCAAACATCTTTTCCAATCCACAAAGTTATCACCATTTATAAGCCTTGGTAGCCTATTAGGAGCAACACTCTCCAAGTTAGATATGGTAATATTGGTGGACATCATTAGCTAAAGAGGATAATTTTGCTGAAAGACAAGTAAATTCGCTGGTAACTTCGCTTGCCAATTCGTTGTTAGATTCGCTGGAATACAAGCAGCAGTTTCACTCGAACCAATGATCGACAACTCTAGTTTCGGCATGAGTTTATTTTTTTGTAAGTTAATATCTTGTACATGCATGAGTTGTTTGTATGGTTCTTTTTTCACAACTATTTAACTCAGGTGTTGGAGCAGAGGGGTAGGTATTAATAGTACTATTAGGCTGACATCCCCACCCTTGTTCATTGTTATACTAGCTGGGACTAACAATTGTTGTTCATTGTTATACTAGTTGGGACTGAAAATGGTCACGGACAGACCCTAGGGTGAATATGTTTTGACAAGATCTGTGTGTACGTCATAGGTTTAGTTGTGAGGCTCATGTTTACATGTGATATTGCTTGCTTATAACCGTATACACTTTTGTCCTACTAACTATTACATAGCATCAAATTTTGTTCATTATTTAAACCTACAAACTCGCCAATAACATGTTGACCGTTTTGAGCATATCTTTTCAGGTAACAATCATCGAGGATAGTTAGAGACGATGCCTTAAGTTGACCCTAAGAAATGCATTTTAGACTTGCTCTAGCATTCCAGTCTATTGTGTTTTTACTTTACGCTAACATTATTAGACATGTTTACATTTACTTGTTCCCGGGTTGTAGGTTTCATAATCATTACACTTGTTTGACTATGTTTGTCGTGGAGTTGACTAACTGTGACACAAGTCTCCGTTTGTGTCAGGTGACGTCATGACACATTGGTTTTTCATCATTTAATGCATCTCTATTAACTGTAAATGTGTTATGACAATCACATCCATTACATCCTCGTGTTTCCGCTGTAAGTGGAGTTGTGACATTGGGACACGTGCTCAACGGAAACGAATACATGTTGACCCGGTCAAAGTAGAAGTCGTCAAGAGCTGGGTAGCACCAAAGACACCAATAGAAGTACAATAGTTTCTAGAATTGGTTGGCTACTAAAAGCGATTTATCGAAGGATTTTGAAAAATTGCTCAACTGTTGGGCGGTTACAAGCAGGAGTGCGCATTCAAAGTTTGGACACACAAGCTCTGTGCGGCAACAATATTATCCCTACTTGAGGGAATTGATAATTTTGTAGTATCTTGGGATGCTTCCATCAAAGGTCTCGATTGTGTGTTGATGCAATATAAGAAGGTCATCGCATATGCCTCCTGTCAAGACATGGAAAAGCAATTAGTGACTAAATCTGATAGAATTCGTTATTTCATGGAACCAACATGGGTTCCTTTGTATGATGATTCATGGGAGCTTGTATTAGATGAAGCTCACAAACTACTGATATCCCATACATAGGTTCAAATAAGATGTATCAAGACCTAAAACTTCTTTACTGGTGGCTAAACATGAAAGCTAATATTGCCACTTATGTAGGCAAATGATTAACATGTTTTATGGTTAAGGTGGAGTATTAAGGGCCATCTGAATTACTTTAACAACTAGAAATTCCAATATGGAAGTGGGAGTAGATCTTAATGAATTTCATTATGAAGTCACCTTGAACTACCAGAGGATGTGATACCATCTGGGTAATAGTAGATCGCTTGAAAAATCTACATATTTTTTGGCAATTAGAGAGACCGAGAGGATGGTGAAGTTAACTCGCATCTGTATAAGGTAAATAGTCTTTTGGCATAATGTGCCAATCTTTATCATCTTTGATCATAATGCTTGTTTCACTTCCCATTTCTTGCAATCTTGGCAACGGTCATTGGAAACACATTTGGATATAAGCACATCGTACAATTTGCAAACTGATGGTTAGAGTGAGCGTATGATACAGACTCTAGAAGACATAATATGGGCATGTGTTATTGATTTCAGCAGTAGTTAGGAAACTTATCTATCTTTGGTTGAATTTTCTTATAATAACAGTCACCACACGTCAATCAAGACCACACCAATTGAGGCAATGTATGGATGTAGATGCTGATCGCCTATTTGTTGGGCAGAAGTAGGAGAAAGTCAACTTCAAGGTCCTGAACTTATGAAATAGATGATTGAGAAAATCATGCAAATACGTAACCGAATGGCAATGGCACATGAATGACATAAGAGCTACGTAGACAAATGCTGTAAACCATTAGAATTTCAGATGGGCAACAATGCACTTTTTAAAAGTATCAACTTAGATGTAAGGATCCATACCCGGGATCAAAACAACTTTCATTTAAAATTATAGTTGTATCAAAACATCATGTCATTTCCTTTAAACATCAAAAATTGTACCAATACAAACATCATTCCAAAAAAAATATCGATGCCAGATTTGAACTATTCCAGTAGCTTCCATGTCCATACCTGCATCTCCTCAGCATCACCAACTATTATGCACACAAAAGTCAGGGACGCTGAGTGAATTCTAGTTTTATAATAAAATACTTCGATAAAAACATTTCCTTTTTCATAAGTGAGCATACATCAATACATACATCTCAATATATTCATTTATTATCTTTTATCATCATTTCATACATTCATTCATTATCTTTCACTTTAACGAATCAGTGTAAGATGCTAGGCCCTCAACATAAGTTATGAGACTGATCATAATCTTGAGGCTTCGCTACATAGATCCCATATCCATTCATAGTCGATCAAAAGGATCAGACTCCTGTAAGAATCCTTATGAACCTTACAGCCTCCCATAGTTGAGCAAACGACCCCTCAATGAGTCGTGAACCTCCATTCATACACGGTCAATCTCAAGGATTAGACCCCTATGTGCCTCCTTATGGGTTAGCTAAACTGCACACAGTTAAGCTAACAACACAGCAATGAGTTGTGAACCTCCATACATTTGGTTGGAGGCCTTTCATTCATTCATTACATTCCACTTCTCATTATCATTATATTTCACTTTCAGTTCATAATACTTTACTTATAATAATACATGTCACACCAAGCACCAATAGTTGGAATGTGTATGAGATACCATAAAACTTTATCTTTTTGAAAACAATTAAAACATGGCAACATAACACATAACACAACAAGCTACACGAGAACTAAACCCATGCAACAACATACACTCGTGCGAGAACTTTCATCTTTCACGAACAATAACACCTCGCACAGGTTTGAAATCCCATACAGCCCAACCTACCTATTCATATGAAAACTTATGAGTTTCCCTCCTAAACCCAACTTATCACATCTAAAACTAAAATAACAAGCTCATCACCATAAACAACATCATCATAAGCATAAACAAGCAGATTATTATGCATAATAGCCCCAAAACGTGAAAACTTGCAAAAAAAAAGGGGCTAGAAACTCACCTTTGAAGATTCTAACAAAAAAATGACTTCCCAGGAGCTTTTCAAACGAAAACTACACAATCATGCATTATATTCATCAATAATCCTTCCTTGATACATAACACGAATCATTACATGGATTACATACCTTAAACACTTCTAATCTTTGCTTTCTCTCTCTACTTCGCATTTCTCTCTCTCTAACAGCAAGAGTTTTCGCACGAGAACTCTTCTTTCGCACAAGAACTTCCTTTCCATGTGAGAACTTTCATCTTCTTTGATTACTTAGTATTTCAGGGTATTACAAGTCTACCCCCCTTATTTAGGTTTCGCCCTCGAAACTCGTGCGTCGTCAAATAACTGCGGATAGTGCAGCCTCATCTCCTCCTTAGTTTCCCGTGTAGACTCGGATCCCTTTTTGTGCCTCCACCGTACACGTACAAGCAGAACCACTTTAGTCCTTAGCCGCTTTTCTTTTCTACCAAGGATGGCCACTGGCTGTTCCACATAACTCGACCATTCATCCACCTCTATATCTTCAAGTGGCATGACCGCATCATCATCAGCCAAACACCTCCTCAGATGAGACACATGGAATGTCGGATGTATTCCACTAAGCTCATCGGGTAGCTTTAATTGGTAGGCCACCTCTCCTACCCTCGCGACGATCCGGAATGGCCCTATATACCTTGGGCTCAACTTCCCTCGCTTCCTGAATCTGATAATCCCTTTCCAGGGAGATACCTTCAACATCATTCTATCACCAATTTGGAACTCAAATAGCCTTCATATTTTATCAGTATAAGATTTCTGCCTATCCTTTGCCTCTTTCATGAAGGCTTTGATCTTGTCCAATTTCCCTAGTGTGGCCTTGATCACCTTAATACTTCCTAGTTCCTTCAGTTTAATGTCTCCCTAAAATATAGGTGTTCTACACTTCCTACTATACAACATTTCATAAGGAGGCATACCAAAACTTGCATGATAGCTATTGTTGCATTAAACTCTGCTAATGGTAAGTGTTCATCCCAACTTCCTCCAAAATCGATAACACACGCCCTGAGCCTATCCTCTAATGTCTGAATCATCCTCTCTAACTGACCATCCGTCTGAGGATGATAAGCCGTACTAATATGTAACTTCATCCCTGTTGAGTCTGAAAAGGATAGTCTATATTATCAACACAGTCAAAGTCAACAAATGTCAATGTCACTGTCAAAGTCATCAGAATAGTCAAGACAACGCGTTCGAGACGAAGAACCGAGACGGGACGTTAAAGGTATAAATGACTAGGAGTTTATTGTTAATAAAAATATTTTGTGTCAACAAAATATATTTATTTATGTTTAAATCATTTTTATGTTTTATATGTAATTTCTCTAATTATCTAAGTCTAGGGGCTTAATATGTCATTATTGAATATTATCACTGTATATAGATTAGTGATAATTAGGTTTAGAGAGCTTGAATGAGCCATTGATTGAGGGGCTTTCACTTTGTAATATCTTTAGAAATCGAATTCAAATCAAACAAAGGTTTTATTGAATGTTCTTGAAGTGTTCATCATTGTTCATCCATATTTTTAGTGTTTGTTCTCTATTTTACCTAAATATCATTGATATTTGTGTTATCAGTGGGATTTATTTGTGTTTATCAATCAAGTGCACTTTTATATCGATCAAGTGGACCAACAATATAGTATTAGAGCCATTGTGCTCTTTATTATTTGAGTTTTGTTTGGTTTCTAGTTCGAAGTCACTGTTCCATTCATTTTTGATCTGATCTGCATGTTTTGGACATGGAAATTGATTGAGGATTGCTCAATTTTGGTGTGGGAAGTTTTAGAAATCATCAGATCTCAAATTCATTGAGATTTGGATGAGTTTGGATTGATTTCGTGCTGAAAAAGTCATTTAGATACGTCGGACGAATCTACAGCTCTTCCAGCAAAACTATATATTCATTCAGCGAAACTACATAGTTTCCCCTGGCGAAACTAGTGCTCTTTCAGCGAAACTACACAGTTCTTGATTTTTGAATTTGGTTTCTTCGTCCCTGCAAAAGTACATGCGTTGAACGAAAGTTCATGGTGTTTGTGTGCCAAACCAATCGAAATTGCTGCCAAATTGATTTCTAAACGATAGTTCAACTAGTTTTGGGCGATACTGCCCTGTGAAACTAGAATCAGCGTGCCACTGCCGGGCGAAACTGCCATCGAAATTACTGGTGAAATTACGGGCGAAACTTGATCGGTTCAAAAGGATAGAATCTGTAATTATATGATAAAACAATGATCAAATCAAACACAATGTAATCAACACATGCAAATACATCAAAAAATTCATAGATTGCATTGATAGCAAATGCACAGGTAAGGATTCAGTTCGTTCAACTGATTTTCTAACTGTTTTTAGACCTATCTTCTATTCTCTATTTGTTCTCCTTTCTTCTTATTTTTACACTACATAAAGTATCCTATTTATACTATCAATGTGACCTTTCATATTTTTTTTATTGTTAATTATTTGTTAATTTCCGTTATCTCTTGCATGTGTTATGGGGTTTTTAATACAAATACAAGGGCTTATTTGTAAATGTATCAATCTTGATTTTATTAGTATTTTTATAACTTGGTTCGTTATTAAATAATCAAGTTAAAAATAAAATAAAAATAATAAAAATAATAATAATGATAAATATAAAAATAATAATAATGATAATAATAAAAATAGTAATAATGATAATAATAATCCTAATATTTGGTAACTTACAAAGTAAATAAGAATAATAAAAAATTATTTATTTAAAATTTAGAAAACTTGTATTTAAATAACTTTGGGCATAAAATAATAACTTACAACCTGCAGGGACCAAAGGGTAAAATATTAAAACCAAACCCAACCACCCACCCCCCCCCCCCCCCCGTTTTTCCGGTCGAGCTCTGGCCAACCCCAAAACTTATGTTTTAAGACCCCAAATCTAGTCATTTTAACCGTGGAACTGTTTCGAACCCACATATGAACATTAATTTGATTTTAGTCTCGGTTTGATTAGCCTGTGAACCTGTAACCAAAAGCTTCATGAAACAAAACCGTTTCAACCCTTTAAACTATGTTACCAATGCAATTAAACATGTACAAATGTTCATCTAATCATATCGAAGTTACTGGTATGATTAATTACATTTATAACAGCCTTTAACCCAATCAACGTTCACCCTTAACCTCCGATTGTAAATTAATTTTATTAGACTCGAATCGGTTGTCATTGAGGTATAAAAACAGAGGGGAAAACTTCAAATTGACTTTCTTAAGCTCTTTACGCTGTTAATTTTACCGAAACACACACACACATCACAATTTGATCCGACAACCATCGCGACACTAGCGTGAGTCGTATACATCGAGTCCACAATCAAATCAGGAAATTCAACTGGGTGTTACATTTGGTTTTACATGAGGAACAAAAGCCCCATGGTTAATTCCATTGTCGGCTGTGAATTCAAGCTCAATTGAATCGATTTTGAAGTTAGGGTTCATAGTGGATTTAGGGGAAATTTCTGAAATAGCTTATAACATTTGTTTTGTGTTTCAAGACACCAGTTAGGGCTTGGCCCACCGGTTAATGCATATGAGTGATAGGCAGAGGGCCCGGGTTCGAACCCCGAGACCCTGCTATATTTTTATTTAAAATTTTGTTTTTTTTTTAAAAAGTGTTTATCTTATTATTAATAAGCCTCAAAATTTTTAGTTAAATCGTATCATTACGTTCCCACTAATAAAGCCAAATAATAAGAATGTATATATACATTATCAAATTTCTAAACCAAGAACCCCGATTACAATTGGAAATCTAGCCTTCGTGTATCATCTTTTGAACCCTTGTAATTAAATTCTAAATATTGGAACGTACATTTTAGGCCAGTTGTGAAGACATTGTTGGAATTACCTTATTCTTATTTTTCCTTGCACGCCTTATATCAAGTGAGTTTTCCATACCCCATTTTATATTATTTCACACATTTGGGGTGAAACATGTTAACGTTATTAAAAGCACAGTTGCAAATACGTTATTACTCTTATAACACTCGTGCAATTCATTTTATATTTTGTCATGGTTATTTGGGTTCTTGTAACTATTATGTGATCAACACTTGTAAAATACAATCATTAACTATTGCTAGCCTAGCGACGTCATAGATCTATGGGCCTGACAAGCTTATTTGGTGGTAAAGCCGAGGTTATTGCCGACTCCTGGTGACGTATTCTTGATCATCATGGGAACCAAGTATACTTAGCTAATCGTATAATTTTTGTTGTGGCCATATTTGTTAAGGTTTGATTGTTACATTTGTTTATCCATTCATACTTGCATTATCCTTTAACCTATGACATGAATTGTTATCATAATGTTTATATATTTATGTATGTTCAACCTATGGAAACTCACCAACATTATATCTTGACCGTATTTCTAACATGTTTCAGGTAATGATCCCGCTTAGTATTACTCTTGAAGACTTGTAAACATCTAGGATTGGACCTCGAGAAGAATAAAAGGACATATTTTGTTACTTGATGCCAAGTTAAACTTATGTTACGTTGGTTGTTTTGAGACTTATGATTTATAATTATATATGTCATGAATTTGGTATTTAATAATATTTACACTTTGAATTAGTTTTGTGTGGCATGAACAATCTTAACCCTCATATCTCAACGTTTCCGTCGTTAAGGTTGGGATGTGACAAATTGGTATCAGAGCCCATAACTATAGGGATTTAGGTTATTAGAAATGGTGACCTAGACTATGGTTAACGTAGGGACCCTTTTCCATGAGCATTCTTTATGATTTTGTAAGTCTACTTATATGCTTATCACATGATGTTCCATGCTACACGATTAACCCCTTATGTGCTATTTGACTTTACTTAGCAAATTGTGCCTTAGGTGTTCGAATTGAATGATGAAATCCCTAATCTTCTATACTTCCCCCCCCCCCCCCCCGCAACTTTCTAATCCTCTTTATCTGCTCTTAGTTCTATCACTCCTAGTCTCTTCTCTAAAACTTATTCTAGACTACCTGTGGAATCTTAAGCATCATATCAAGTGGATAGAATTCTTTAGACACTATGTCTAAATCTATTTTTCTTTTGAGAATGTCTCGTCATCATGGAAAGCGTGGTAGCTCCGACCGAAAACTCGCCGCTATGATTGCCCAACAAATGGCTGTTGTTCTTCCAACCATGGTCGTCGAATTAAGTAGCACCTTACTGGCTAGCAATAGTAACAATGTGAATGGGAACAATGGTGGGGGTGATAACAATGGCCAAGGTGAAAACAACAATAACCAAGGAGGGAATCATCGAACCAATACTTTCAAGCACTTTAATTCTTGCAAACCCACTAGTTTTAGTGGGAAGGAGGGAGCCATTAGACTTCTCGAGTGGTTCGAAAGCATGGAGAACACTTTCATTAATAGTGAGTGTCCCGAAGAGCTCAAGGTTCGTTATGCTGCGAGTGTCCTTCAACAACAGGCACTTACTTGTTGGAATAATGAAAAGAGAAATTGAGGTGCGGAAGTTGCCTTGGCACTCACTTGGGAAGGATTCAAGAATGTTGTGATCCAAAAGTTTTGTCCAAGGAGAATTTTGCAAAAGCTGGAGGAAGAATTTTGGAACCTCAATCAAGATAGTGGCAACCACTTGGCTTACTCAACCCGACATCATGAATTGAGTATGCTTTTACCGCATATGGTGGATACTGTACCCTGTAACATTGAAAAGTTTATCAAAGGGGTACCACCACAAATTCAAGATGCTGTTGTGGGGAGTAGACCCACGACCCTAGAAGAAGCAATCAACATCACCGCGCAGCTCACCGAGAACCACATAATGGCTGGCACTTTGATGGTGAAGGGTGCAAAACTAGCTGCAAAGGTGACTCCCGAGTCGACGATGGAGGTGAAGGCTGAATCCTCATTTAATGGTAAGAAGCATAAGTTTACCCCTACCCACAACTTTGCTGTGACAACACCCAATGCCCCACAAAAACAAGCTACCATTACCAACAAGCCCCTATTGCTAGAGCTTATACTGGTCCACATCTGATGTTCAATACCTGTAGGTATCATCATGCAAGCAATAATCCATGCCTAATTTGCTCACTCTGCAGGAAATATGGGCATTTGGTGGCTACATGTCATCATGCACCCAACAACGCTGCTATGGTCGCTAATCGAGCTTACTACAATTATGGCGAAACTGGTCATTTTCGTCCACAATGCCCTCGTCTTGCGGGGAATGTTCCACCAGCTCGAGGACGGGCATTCAATATCATTGTAAATCAAGCGCAAACAAATAACGATGTGGTGAATGGTACGTCTTTCTTTTCCGTTACTCGATCTTTTGGTGAATAAAATTCCTACTTTGCTTTCCATGTACCAATGATAGCTCTATATCTGAGCAGGTATGTATCTTGTAAATAATTGTTATGCATCTATTCTGTTTGATTTGGGAGCGGATAAGAGTTTTGTGTCCTTAGAATTTGAACCTACCCTTGTTAAGTCGCGTTCTAAACTAGAAAAAATCCTTTACGATCGAAGTCGTGATGGAAAATCTATCGTTGATGACGTCATCATACATGATTGCATCTTGAGCCTTAACGGGCACGAATTTCTATTGACGCTTCCTATGCAACTGGGGAGTTTCGACATCATTATTGGCATGGATTGGTTAGCCAAACACTACGCGGAAATCATTTGCTTCGAGAAGTGCATTCGAATTCCACTACCTTCGGGTGATACACTAAAAGTTTTTGGGGGAGAGATTGTCTAAAGGACATCAAACTTTTATCGCTGTATACCGAAATCATTTGCTTCGAGAAGTGCATTCGAATTCCACTACCTTCGGGTGATACACTAAAAGTTTTTGGGGAGAGATTGTCTAAAGGACTCAAACTTTTATCGTGTATCAAGGCCCAAAAGTGCTTGAGTAAGAATTACATAGCCTTTATGGCTTATGTAGTCAACACAAAAGCCAAGGGGAAGGAACTTAAGGATATTCTCATTTTACGAGACTTTCCAGATGTGTTTCCTGAAGATCTTAGTGGATTACCTCCCGTTTGAGAGGTTGAGTTTAAGATTGATCTGATTCCTGGTGAAACCCTGTGGCTAAGTCACCTTATCGTCTTACACCTTTGAAAATGCAAGAACTAGCCAGTCAACTGCAAGAATTGACTGATAAGGGATTCATTCGTCCTAGCTCTTCACCATGGGGTGCACCTGTGCTATTCGTGAAGAAGAAAGATGGTTCGTTTCGCATGTGTATCGAATATCGGGAACTCAACAAACTCACCATCAAAAACCGATACCCTCTCCCTCGAATCGATGACATGTTTGATCAACTTCTAGGAGCTAAGCAATTCTCGAAGATTGATTTATGATCTGGATATCATCAATTGCGAGTCCATGACAATGATATTCCAAAAACCGCTTTTCGTACTCGATATGGAAATTATGAATTCACGGTTATGCCTTTTGGTTTGAATAATGCCTTTTGGTTTGCCTTTTGTGTTTACGGATCTATTCAAAGACAAAAACCAACCACGAGTTGCACTTGCGACAAGTTCTTGAACTTTTGAAGAAGGAACAACTATACGCCAAGTTCTCTAAGTGAGAATTTTGGCTTGAAGAAGTTCAATTTCTAGGTCATGTGGTGAATAGCCAAGGAATTCACGTCACCCTGCTAAAATAGAAGCCGTGAAAAACTGGTATGTTCCCACGACCCCAACTAAAGTCTGCTCTTTTCTTGGATTAGCGGGTTACTACCATAGGTTCATTGAAAATTTCTCAAAGATTGCGAAAACACTTACGACGCTAACCCAAAAGAATAGACTTTTTGAATGGGGACCTGAACAAGAAGAGGCTTTCGAGACTCTAAAACGCAAGTTGTGTAATTCTCCTATTCTAACTCTTCCTGATGGAAATGACGATTTTACTGTGTACTGTGATGCGTCTAGACAAGGCCTTGGTTGTGTTCTCATGCAACGAGGAAAGGTCATAGCATACACGTCGAGACAATTGAAGGTTCATGAATTGAACTACATAACCCATGATCTTGAACTTGGTGCCGTGGTTTTTGCCTTAAAATTTTGGAGGCACTACCTTTATGAGACGCAATGCATAGTCTACACCGATCACAAGAGCCTTTAACATGTGTTCAATCAAAAGGATCTCAACATGAGGCAACGGCGTTGAGTTGAGTTGATTAGCGACTACGACTGTGACATTCATTATCATCCTGGAAAGGCGAATGTTGTACCTGACGTGCTGAGTCGCAAGATCCAAAATAAGACTGTCTCACTTCAAGAAATTCAAGATCAAAGACAATGGTTTGACACACTGGGAGAATTTGATACTGAGATTCATGTGGATGTCAACGAGGCTACTATCATGCTTCAAAATATAAGGATTGATAGTGACCTCGAGTTTTGCATCCTCGAGGCTCAACAAGCGGCATTAACTGAGGAAAGGAAGGATGAAGAACTAGCGTTTAACGTTTGGTCACAACTGGAAACAACACCGAATGGCATGTCTTGAACCGACTGTGGATTCCAAATAGCGATAACCTTCGTAACTTCATCAAGAACGAAGCTCATCAAACATGTTATTCTATTCACCCTGGGTCTGATAAGATGTATATGGATCTGCATGGCCAATATTGGTGTCCAGGGATGAAGAATGATTTCGCTTCTTATGTAGCAAAATGCCTCACGTGTGTAAGGGTCAAAGCGGAACATCAACGGCCTAGTGGCTTACTTGAGCAACCCAAAATCCCTATGTGGAAATGGGAGCATATATCCATGGATTTCGTAACCAAGTTACCTCGTACTTCTCATGGCCATGATAGTATATGGGTGATTGTTGACCATTTGACCAAAACAGCACATTTCATACCAATACGAGACACTTACAAAGTTTCAAAATTGGGTCGTATTTACATTGATGAGATTGTATGTCTTCACGGCGTGCCTTTACACATCATATCCAATCGAGATGCTCGTTTCACTTCACATTTTTGGTCTTCTATGCAAGAACTCTTGGGTACTCAATTGGATTTAAGCACGACTTACCATCCTCATACAGATGGTCAAACCGAGCGAACCATTCAAACCCTTGCGGATTTGCTATGACTTTATGTTCTTGACTTTGGTGGTGACTAGGATACGCATTTATCGTTAGCGGAATTCTCTTATAACAACAGTTACCACTCAAGTCTTAAGATGGCACCATTCGAAGCTCTTTATGGTCGAAAATGTCATTCCCTGATTTGCTGGACTGACATCGGTGAAAATTTCATTACCGATCCAGAACTCATTCAAGAAACAACCGATAAAGTCTCCAAAATCTGTAATAACCTTGAGGTGGCTAGAAGTTGACAAAAGAGTTACGCGGATAAAAGACGCAAGCCATTGGAGTTTCAAGTCAATGACATGGTTCTTCTTAAGGTCTCACCATGGAAGGGCGTTATTCGCTTTGGGAAGAAGGGTAAGTTAGCTCCATGGTTTGTAGGACATTTCAAGATTCTGAAAAGAGTTGGGAAAGTGGCTTATAAACTGGAACTACCTTCTGAACTTAGCGGGATTCATCCTGTCTTCCATGTTTCAAACTAGAGAAAATGTTTGGCCGATGAAAATTTGCATGTCCTTTGGAGGAGATTCAAATACATGAGTCCTTGCATTTTGTTGAGAAACCCGTCGAGATTATGGATCGAACACTGAAGAAGACCCAAACAACTACCATGCCAATCGTCAAAGTTCATTGGGAAAATAAACGTGGAGCCGAGTTCACCTGGGAACGCGAGGATTACATGAGAAAGAAACACCCGCATCTATTTGTCTAAGTCCTATCTTTAATTTCGGGATGAAATTTCTTAAAGTTAGAGTGACTGTGACCTTTCATATTTTTATCTTGTTAATTATTTGTTAATTTCCGTTATCTCTTACATGTGTTATAGGGTTATTAATACAAATACAAGGGCTTATTTGTAATTGTATCAATCTTGATTTTATTAGTATTTTTATAACTTGGTTCGTTATTAAATAATCAAGTTAAAAATAAAATAGAAATAATAAAAATAATAATAATGATAAATATAAAAATAATAATAATGATAATAATAAAAATAGTAATAATGATAATAATAATCCTAATATTTGGTAACTTACAAAATAAATAAGAATAATAAAAATTTATTTATTTAAAATTTAGAAAACTTGTATTTAAATAACTTTGGGTATAAAATAATAACTTACCAACTGCAGGGACCAAAGGGTAAAAAAATTAAAACCAAACCCAACCCCCCATTCCCCCCCCCCCCCCCGCCGTTTTTCCGGCCACTACTCCGGCCGAGCTCCGGCCAACCCCAAAACTTAAGTTTTAAGACCCCAAATCGAGTCATTCGAACCATGGAACTGTTTCGAACCCACATATGAACATTAATTTGATTTTAATCTCGGTTTGATTAGCCTATGAACCTGTAACCAAAAGCTTCATGAAACAAAACCGTTTCAGCCCTTTAACCTATGTTACCAATGCAATTAAACCTGTACAAACGTTCATCTAATCATATCGAAGTTACTGGTATGATTAATTACATTTATAACAGCCTTTAACCCAATAAACGTTCACCCGTAACCTCCGATTGTAAATTAATCTTATTAGACTTGAATCGGTTGTCAGTATATAAATAGAGGGGAAAACTTCAAATCGACTTTCTTAAGCTCTCTGCACTGTTAATTTTACCGAAACACACACACACACATCACAATTTGATCCGACAACCGTCGCGACACTAGCGGGAGTCGTATACATCGAGTCCACAATCAAATCAGGTAATTCAACTGGGTGTTACATTCGGTTTTACATGAGGAACAAAAGCCCCATGGTTAATTCTATTATCGGCTTCGAATTCAAGCTCAACTGAATCGATTTTAAATTTAGGGTTCTTAGTGGATTTGGGGGAAATTTTCTGAAATAGCTTATAACATTTGTTTTGTGTTTCAAGACACCAGTTAGGGCTTGGCCCACCGGTTAACGCATATGAGTGATAGGCAGAGGGCCCGGGTTCGAACCTGAGACCCTGCTATATATATATTTTTTTTAAATCTGTTTTTTTATAAAAAAGTGTTTATCTTATTATTAATAAGCCTCTAATTTTTAGTTAAATCGTATCGTTACGTTCCCACTAATAAAGCCAAATAATAAGAATGTATATATACATTACCAAATTTCTAAACCAAGAACCCCGACTACAATTGGAAATCTAGCCTTCGTGTATCATCTTTTGACCCTTGTAATTAAATTCTAAATCTTGGAACGTACATTTTAGGCCAATTGTGAAGACATCGTTGGAATTACCTTATTCTTATTTTTCCTTGCACGCCTTATATCATGTGAGTTTTCCA
This sequence comes from Flaveria sonorensis, assembly GCA_025506505.1. Lineage (NCBI taxonomy): Eukaryota > Viridiplantae > Streptophyta > Magnoliopsida > Asterales > Asteraceae > Flaveria > Flaveria sonorensis. The sequence continues at coordinate 17,384,264 of CM046437.1, read as the reverse complement.
TACCCCATTTTATATTATTTCACACATTTGGGGTGAAACATGTTAACCTTATTAAAAGCATACTTGTAAATACGTTATTACTCTTGTAACACTCGTGCAATTCATTTTATATTTTTTCATGGTTATTTGGATTATTGTAACTATTATGTGATCAACACTTGTAAAATACAATCATTAACTATTGCTAGCCTAGCGACGTCATAGATCTATGGGTCTGACAAGCCTATTTGGTCCTAAAGCCGAGGTTATTGCCGGCTCCTGGTGAAGTATTCTTGATCACCATGGGAACCAAGTATACTTAGCTAATCGTATAATTTTTGTTGTGGCCATATTTGTCAAGTTTTGATTGTTACATTTGTTTATCCATTCATACTTGCATTATCCTTTAACCTATGACATGAATTGCCATCTTAATGTTTATATATTTATATATGTTCAACCTATGGAAACTCACCAACATTTTATGTTGACTGTATTTTTAACATGTTTCAGGTAATGATCCCACTTAGTATTACTCTTGAAGACTTGTAAACATCAGGATTGGACCTAGAGAATAATTAAATGACATATTTTGTTACTTGATGCCAAATTAAACTTATGTTATGTTGGTTGTTTTGAGACTTATGATTTATAATTATGTATGTCATGAATTTGGTATTTAATAATATTTACACTTTGAATTAGTGTTGTGTGGCATGAACAATCTTAACCCTCACATCTCAACGTTTACGCCGTTAAGGTTGGGGTGTGACAATCAACAAAACAAAGGAACATATATTTACAAATAAGTCCCTAACTATGACAAAAAAACATATAAAGACAAAATGTTAATCTTTTAAGAGTCTACAATACTCCCCTTAAGATTACATTGTCTTCAGTCCATATTGAACTCTTTTGACTCATCTTTGATCTTGAACACAGGCTTCTATTTGTAGAGTTCCAACTCTCTCAAAGCTTTCTTGAATGCAGATTTGAACTTCTTTCAAAGATTCTATGATCTGCTCAGCATTCAAGATCTCAGAAAGGACTTTAGCCTTTTTGTTTATCTTCCACTTTCATCTAGCACATGAATAGGTGAATCAACAACAACTTTGATAAATTCAAGTGAAGACTCCTCGGCAATCAAATTCTCTGGTACCTATATATCAAAAAGATTAAGCAATAACAATCAAATGTTTAATGAATGAGTGTATCAAGTGTTTGAGTGAGTGAATCAGAGTGTTTGTATTTATACAAGTGAAAATTTTTAGGTACATGGGCACTGTTTGTGCGCATGAGAATGAATTTTACACTAAGTATTTAGGCGCATGAGCACTGTTTGTGTGCATGATGTTTAGATGCATGGGCATTGTACATGCGCATAAGCACTGTTTAGGCGCTTGGACACTGTTCAGGCGCATGAGACTAGATGAAACGCCTAACACTTGGAAATTTTTCACTTCAAACGTCTAACCCTTGGAAGCCTGGTACTGTTCAGGCGCACGAGCATAAGATGATACGCCCAACACTTGACCAAAATTTTAGACACATGACAACTGTTTAGGTGCATGAGCTTGTCTGAAACGCCCAACACTTGTATAAATTTCTGATAAATCACCATACTCCTAATCTGGACTTATGAGAACTGTTTAGGCGCATGGGATCCTTCCATGAGTCTTGACACTTGAACTTTTATCATCATTCATCTGAACACTATACAAACACATTAGCACTATTCACACTCAATTTTCAACACTTAGTCAAAATTGTTTGACTATCACACAAAATTTTCAAAAATTTCATCCAATTTTAACATTTTTGACATTCAAAATTTTTATTTTTTGTTTTTGAGCATTATTTTTTTTTCAAATTTTCAAAAATTAAGTTCCCGTCAATTTAGTCATTATTTAGTTTTTTACAAATACAAATGATCTCATGATCTCATTTTGTTTATAAGAAGCTTTTCCACTGAATTGGAATTTTTTTTCAGGTTTATTTTTATATCATATCAAACACACATATGCTTAAAATTTCAGCTTTATCCTTTTTATACAAAACAATCTTTATTTTTTATTTTTCACATTTTTGGAAATCAATTATTTTTTCTTTTTCATTTTTACTCCCCCTAAACTTTTAAGTTTTACAAACTTAGAGGTTTCTTTTTCATTGCAAGAAGAGCAACTAATCATTATTAACATGCCTGCACACAGAAAATCATGCAAAAATCAAAACTAAAGCAGAATAAAAAATCTACTATATACAATTGAATCACATTCCTGCAGTAAGATCATATCAGTTTAGATCAGCACATTAAAAGAAAAAAAATGATGGATATCATAGACAGTGATTAAATCCTGATCAAGTGTGTTCCAGGTTAGCATTTCTGCAGCAAAGGAGACACGAGATCTAAGGACAGAAAATGAGTGCTCTTGGCAAGATACTCAGCACACTTACTTTTTCAATTCTTTGAGTGATTAAGGTACGATTAGATATGACATTATGTAAGTCACACTTAGACTTAGAGAGTTCAACACTCATAAAAATCTGTAAGAAATCACCTTTCTCAACTTGTTAACCTGACATATACTTATAACCAGATCTCATGTTGATATTGTGCATATTGGCATCTTTTTGCATCAAGTGAGAAAATCCAGGTCTGTAATTACTTACAAAAAAAGATATCTCGTCACCTCAGGTCTATGATGACTCTTAACAGAGAAGTTATTAGATGCTTTAAATTAATTAGAGCTCAATGTTTATTCATATCGCCACCAGGTGTGAGATTATGACTTAACAAGCAATCAATTTGAGAAGTCACACCACTTATTAGTACTAAAATGGACAAACATGAATGCATGATTGATTTAGTTTAATCATAAGAATTTACTTTTTCAGTATAATTGCATGAGCTTACCCGCACATCATATCTGATCACGTCAGACTTTAGTAAGGAGTGAATTATGTAAATGATCAAAACTAATGTATCTATCATTTCTCACAAATTGCAAAGATAGATTCAGTCCTAAACATTTAACTAACAAGAAAAATTCTATTTTTTGTGTTTTTATTTTATAATTTTTGATTTTGATTTTGCAATTTTCTATTTTTGTATTTGCTTTTTGTTTTTTCTAATAAGCATTCACACACAATATATACAATCAGGCAGTTAACTTTGACAGTTTCTCTTTTGGTTTTCTCAATCAAATAAGGGAGGGTTCTTACCATTTTATGACTCAATAACTGAAAACTCAAAACCAATTTTTAAACATGGTTAATAAGTCCAATTGACTCGACCAAATATTCAAATCGACCCGGTAAAAAGGCTTTTGTAAATAGGTCAGCCAGCTGTTTTTCAGTTATGATTTGAATCAAAATGGTTAAACCTTTTTTAGAGTTATCTCTAAGAAAATGATATCGAATCTTGATATGTTTTGTTTTTGAGTGTTGGATAGGATTAGTTGTAATACACATAGCAGTAGTGTTATCAATGTAAATAGGAGTTTTAAGAAAATTAAACCCGTACTCTAGCAGTTGGTTTTATAACCAAAGTATTTGAGAACATCCTGCTGAAGCAGCTATGTACTCAGCTTCTACGATTGAAACAAAGACATTTGTTTGTTTCTTACATTGCCATGAGACTAATCTGGGACCTAAAAACTGACAACCACCTGTAGTAGATTTACGATCTTGACAACATCCTCCCTAATCACTATCCGTATATCCATGTAGCTCGAAGTTACCTTCATAAGGATACCATAGCCCTAAAGCCGGTTTTCCTTTGAGATACCTGAATATTCGTTTAACAGCAATTAAGTGGGATTCCTTCGGGTTAGATTGGTACCTGGCACAGACACAAATAACATACATTATATCAGGTCTAGATGCAGTAAGATACATCAAAGAACCAATCATGGATCTGTATAAAGTTTGGTCGATAGATTTTCCTTTCGGATCAGGTTCAATCTTGGAATTTACGTCAGCTGGAGTTCTTATGGATTGACAATCTTGCAGTTTAAATTTCTTCAAGAGTTTATCAACGAATTTCTCTTGGTTGATAAAAATTCCATCTACAGACTGCTTCACTTGAAGTCCAAGGAAAAAATTAATTTACCCCATAGAACTCATTTGAAAACGAGATTTCATTATTTCTTCAAATTCATTGCACAACTTTGGACTTATAGAACCAAATATGATATCATCAACATACACTTGAACACATAAGATATCATCAGCATCCTTCTTTATAAATAAAGTAGGATCGATTTTCCCTCGCCTGTATCCATATTGGATTAAGTGTTGTGATAATGTTTCATACCAGATTCTAGGAGCTTGATATAGACCATACAAAGCTTTTCTAAGCTTGTACACATGATGAGGAAATTCTGAGTCAATAAAACCCGGAGGTTGCTTGACATACATTTCATCAGTGATTGGACCATACAAGAAAGCACCTTTAACGTCCATTTGATACACCTTGAATTTCATGAGTGATGCATAACCCAGGAAGACACGAATTGATTCTAGTCTTGCAACTGGAGCAAATACTTCATCATATTCTATTCCTTCTTCTTGGGTGTAACCTTGTGCAACGAGTCTCGCTTTGTTGCGAACAATAATTCCACGATCATCTGTTTTGTTTCTAAACAACCATTTTGTGCCTATGGCATTTTCTCCTTCAGGTAAATCCATAAGCTTCCACACTTCCTGTTTGCAGAATTTTAATAATTCTTCTTGCATTGCCTCAATCCAACCATTGTCCTTTAACGCTTCGGTGATGTTTTTAGGAAAAATTTAAGATAGAAAACACAGGTATTAGCAAAGGTTTGCTTGTTCTAATTGACTTCTCATTGTTCTCTCATTCAATGGACTGATAATCTAAGATGTTGGATGGTTCTTGTGAACACGAGATGTTGGAATCTCATTCACTTGAACATGAACATCCAGATTAGATTGGTTCAAGTCAAAAAGTTGATGCAATAAATTCGAAGAATGTGGATTGAAATTTGGAACTTGAGTCGATGAGTTGATAAAATAATCAAGATTATCAGTACCAACTACATCACCAGAAATCGACGAGGTTCCGGACTCAGGTTGTATAATTTCATGACCATCATTAGGAAAAGGTTGTGAAACATTTGAATTTTCTGAAACGGGATGCTCTTGATCTTGTTGAGGCCGAAATATAGGATCTCTAACAAAAGAGAAAAATGGATAATCTGGGCTTGAGTCATCCATATCATCAGAATCAGAATCATCGCTGAAAGAAGCAAGATCTCCTGCTTGATTTTTCTTCTCACCTGTAAATTCAAACAAGTTAGAATGAAAAGAGTTTGATAATGAATCTAAATCAAATAACCAAGCTGGACCATTTGCAACTAATGGAAAAGAATTTTCAAGAAATTTAACGTTGAATGTTTCAAGGATAACATTTGTCCTAGAGTTATAAACTCTATAGGCTTTTGAAATAGACGAATATCAAACGAAAAATCCTTCATAAGATTTTGAATCAAATTTTCCTAGCTGATCACTTGAATTTAAAATCAAAACTGGACAACCAAAAAATTTAAGAAAATCTATATTAGGTTTCCTGCTAAACATCAACTCATAAGGAGTTTTCTGTTTATCTTTCACAATCAATGAACGATTCTGCACAAAATACGCTGTGGATATCGTTTCATCCTAGAAAGTGATTGGAATTTTGGCATCTGCTAACATAGACCATGCTACTTCAATCAAAGTTCTGTTTTTCCTTTCAGCAACTCCATTTTGTTGTGGAGTTCTAGGAGCACTGAACTGACGAGCAATACCTTTTTCTGCACAAAACATGTCAATATTAGCATTTTTAAATTCCGTTCCATTATCACTTCTAATTATTTTGACCTTTGGATCTAATTGATTTTCTACTTTTATGATGAATTCTTTTAATAATTCAGCCGTTTCAGATTTAGCATGCAAAAAGAAAACCCAAGAAAATCTTGTAAAGTCATCAATGATAACTAAACAATAAGATTTCTTTCCAATACTCCGAACATTTTTTGGTCCAAATAGGTCCATATGCAACATCTGGAGAGGTTTGGAATTTGAGTTTATCTGCTTGGGCTTATAAGACGCTCTGTGTTGCTTTCCTTTTAAACATGCTGAGTAGAGATCGGTTGTGGCAAACTTCTTTGTTGGAAGACCTACAACATGATTTCCTGCTACAAGCTTGTTCATGTTCTTTAAATTGGAATGCCTGAGACGTCTATGCCATAGCTGACTTTCATCATTTGATGCTTGAGCAATTAGGCGTGTTGTTTCTGTGGAAGGATCAGCTTGAGACATATCTAACTTGTATACATCTTGATCTCGAACAACTTATCAACTACCCATTCTTTGCTAATCTGAAAACCTAGCTTCAAAATGTAACAAAATGAATCATCAAATAAAACGAATAAGATTTGTCACAAATTTAGGAAACACTTAAAAGATTAAAGTTCAACTGTGAGTAATAGTTGACTTTATCAAAGCAGATAATCCCATTGGATACAGTTCCTTTACCTGTTATTTTTCCTCCTACATCACCTCCAAAAGCAACATATGTACCATCTTTTAACTTAAATTCTTGAAGCAATTCATGGTTGCTTGTCATATGCCGTCTACCCCACTATCAACATACCATGTGTTAATAGGTCTTCTCGGGCGTACCTACATTTCAGAAAGAATTAAGTTGAGTTATCAACCTAAGCCGAGATGGTCTTGGGCTTGACAAATTTATCAACAATGGTAAACTGTTTAAAGTGAAGCTTTTTCAAATCAGGTTTATTTTTGACAAATTTATCAATTCCGTTTCTTACAAATTTTTAATTATCTTTGATTTGTTTTCTCCTTAAAGCATTGTAACATTTTTCAAGATCTTCATCAAGATATTTCAAACCATCAGACAAAAAGTTTTGTTTACCAAGCTTCCCACCATTCATTCTCACAGATCGTGGAAAGAATTTTCCTTGATTATACTGCCTTGGTTTTGCAGCGTAAGAATCATCATAAACAGAATCATTTCTTCGAAAGGAAGGTTGTTTTGTCAATCTTTGAAAACCAACACTTTGATTTATTTTAATTTGTGGATTGACATATCCATTTCTTAATTGAGAATTTACATATCCATTCCTTGGAGAGTTCTTTCTAAAGTAACAATTCTCAGTTTTGTGAGTTCTTTCATCACAATAGGTATAATATTTGTTGAAATAACAATCAGCTGTTGAATGATTTTTCATATCACATATATAACAGTACCTCTTAAAGAAACATTCTTCAGTCTTATGATTGTACATATCACAGATTTCACAATACCTTTGAATTTTAAACAATTTTTGATTAACTTTAGATGTGGATGCCACATTTGATCCTTGTTTGGATTTAGGAGTTGAAAAGTTAATCTGTTGTTTTTTATTTGTGAATTTGTTCTTTTGAAATTTAAGTTTAGAGTTTTTAACATTAACATCATACCTAGACTCCTTAGATACAAATCGTTTATTGACAGCGGAAGACTTAGAATTTGAACCTGTTTTCAGATCAGAGTTGGATTTGTTCTTTGGATTAGATTTGATTTTAGGAATTTTGTTCATGTCAAAAATACCTGCAGATACAAATTTCACAGGTTTAAGCTGATTTGATTGATTTGTTCTTTTGATTTGATTGTTTTGAATTGCATTCTGTGTTGATTTAGCTTTAGTATTTTTCTTTCTTCGTCTTTGGTTTCTAGATCTCGATGATCTTTGTTTGCTTTCAGATTGAACAACTTCAGGTGATGATTCTTTTTCAGTTTCTTTTTCTTTCTATTCTTTCGGCCATTTAATAAACTCAGGATTATTTAATCCATAACAAATTGAATCTTTAGATGTTTCTTCATCTTGTTTTGCTTTCTCTTTATTTTTAGAGTTTTGACTGTCATTCTTTTCACTCACTTCTTCGACAATTGACTGTTTTGGAACAAACATTTTCTCAGTTTTTGGTCGTGGTTCATATGATTTAACTTTCACCGGATGACTATTTTTAATCCTTTTAGAATCATGTTCCTCAAATATCTCAACATTCATTTTCTCTTCATCACTTTCAGAATTCACTTTATTGTTTTGGAATGCTCTTAGCTTAGCTTTGTTTTCAGGTGAGTGATCATGCGTGTTGAAGTTTTCTGGTAACGTGTTTGTGATGGATTCAGGCATTGGTTCATGTGTAAAACCTAAACCTGCTTTTTGTTTGTCTTTTCTCTCACTTACCAGTTGTTCTACAATTGTTTTTGAACTTTTAACTATTGCAAGATCAACCTATGTTGTAGCATGTGCTATTTCTCTTCTTCTAAGTTCTTTGTCATTTCTTCAAGTTGTTTTGTAACAATTTCCAGTTCTTTCAAAGTTTTATTCCATGATGTTTGTAAAGAGAGGATCTTTTCATCAGTGTAACACCCGAAAAAAAAAAATTCGAAGAAAAGAAAAGTAAAGAATAAAAGATAAATATCCAAAAGGTTAAGGGGTGAAGGTGTACAAAAGGTAAACTTACCCATAATGGATTTCAAAAAGGTGGTAAGGCCACCCATGACACTCTCTCTCATGCACAATTTGGCTGAAAGCTTGGAAAAGAAAACCCCATCCGGTTTTAAAGAGAGAAAGCTCAGGTTCTTCGAAAGGTGAGATTTCCAGAAGACTTCTTCTCGATTTTCCTGCTGGGTTCGGGCTTATGAACCTATTTTTATGTGTTTTCTTGTGTTGGTTGTTTGTTTTATGTGTTTAGGTGTTAGATATTCTTGTTAGCTCTCGGGTTGTGGTGTTTCACTCGATAGCTGCTGAGAGGTGAGTTCTAGATCCCCTCTTTTATATGTTTTCTACTTGTTTTGGGGCTGATATGCATTATAACTGTTGTTTTTCCTAACTAAACTATGAGTTATACATGGTGTATGGTTGTGTTTGATATATGTTGATTTTAAGTGATTTCTACGATGTTATGATGATGTTTGTTATGCTATAAGCTTGTAACATACTAGATCTATGTTAAGTTCAGGCTAGAATGATGTTTGAGATTGGAAAACTTCTTAAGTTACATCGCAGGTATTGAACAAGTGTCCGCTGTGGATGATGGTCATCCGCTGTGGACATTGTGTGTCCGCTGTGGACACTTAGAAATGTAGGACGTCCGCGGTGGACTTACATGTCCGCTGTGAACCCTTAGAAAAATTTGTACGTCCGCTGTGGATGTTGGTTATCCGCTATGTACTTATTTCATCCGCTTTACACTTTTAGTTATCCGATATGGATGTCATTCATCCGCATTGGACTATGTTCATCCGCTGTGAACACTTAGTGTTTTACTCATCCGCTGTGGATCTTGGCTGTCTGCTGTACACTTAAGTTGTCCGTTGTGGATACTTAATACTTTATGCCGTTCGCTGTATATGTTACTCATGCGCTGTGAACACTTAGGATTTTTTTGAAATTTTGGGAATAGAGTTTAAGTGTTAAGAACTTATGTTTAATGGGTGTTTATGCTTGTCCTATGTTTCTAATGTTTCATTTTACTTCTTATGGGCTGCTTGCTATGAATAATTATTAAAGTTTCATGATATGTGATTTTAAGATAATAATATTATAAAAGTATTATTCGTAATAAGTGGACACAAAGGAAAAAAGAAGGACAGTGAAACTTAATAAATGTTACCCCAGGGCCCTAACAAAAGGTGAAAAGCCTTGCAAGCTTTTCCAACGGAGGTTCACGACCATGTTGTCGTTAGCTCAACTGATGTGTGGCTGTTTCAACCCAAGAAAGGCACATCCGGGGTCTAATCCTTGTGATTGACCAATAAACCAATGGGATCAAAGCTCATGAGCAGGCTTCGTGCCTAGCAGTGTGGATCAACTGTCGGGGGTTAGCTACCACTTATTAATGTGTACCAATAGGGGTTCGGCATTTGTTTCCAACCAACAATATAGGCTCTTGCTTTGTGCAAACCTAGGCAATGAAATTGAAAGATAATGAAAGAAAAAAATATAAAGAATCCCTTAATGATTGATTATGTATGATGATGAATGATCACCATGTGAAGTTTACCAAAGTATATTTTCTATATTATTAAACTAGGACTCACTCAGCAACGCTGACTTTTTATATGTATATCAGTTGGCAGGTAAGGATGTTGCTGAGGATGGCATGGCCGAAACTACTTCGTGAATGGAGACTGGCATCCATTTATACAATTATGATATTTTTTTCTTGTAATGCAACTAAATATTCTTTTGTAACTCTAACAACTATGTATTATTTGGCAAATGTAGTCATTAATGCAAGAAATAGTTTTTGGTTAAATTATTCCGCTGCTATTGTTTTCTTATAATAATGTTATTTAAGGCATTTTTAATAATGAATGATGCTGTAAATGTCCAACTGTGGGGTCTCCGGGAACGGGGTCTTACACGTTGGTATTAGAGTCAAAGTTTAAAAGAATTGGGTAAATTGTTTTCAAAACCTAAACTTAAACTGAGAATGGGACCGAATGGAAGGATGCCAGCCCAAGTAGCAACATGCCATCAGGTAGATTTTTCATAATGTTAACTGGTATTATGTGTGTGTGCTATTTGAATTATGTGCTCTTAGTAGATTTGAATACTGATGTAGTCAGGACAGGAAATGCTTGGGGGATGAAGAGTAAAGTAAGTGGCTAATCACAACTGGCCACTGTAATTAGGGACTTACTATACTTGACATAATCTGAGCTATTACCTTGAATGACCTTATTAGTGTTTGAATCTTATAGGAGGTAGATCTTATGAAATCTAGGAAGGCGACCCGAGGCGGTGCTCGTGGCGGGCGTACTACTGGGCCACGTGTCACCCGGAGCAAATCTAAGGCTCCTGAGACGACTCATGAGGATGCGAATATTCATAGCCACTAAGAGGGTGAAGGATCGGCCACCCTCAAGTCTACGGTAAAGGAAGCTATTGCGGACGAAGTCTACAACATCATGCAAAACGTGTTACCTTTAGTGGTGACCGAGGTGTTGAGGGCTGTAAAGGATGGTGAAAGGACCAAGGATGCGGGGGAGAAAGAGAAAGCTGATGAAGAGCCATCTAGTCCTAGGGTGGTAATTCATGATGATGATAGCGAGGAGGAGAGGGAGGCCGCTAAGGGGTGCACCTCTGGGGTGTTTCAGAGGTGCAAACCCCCAACCTTTAACGGCAACGACAATGCCACGGTTGCTTAGTGTTGGGTTTGAGAGATGGAGGCAGTCTTGGACATCAGTGAGTGCTGGGAGGATCAAAAGGTAAAGTTTGCTTCCCATTCTTTCATGGACTTGGCATTATGCTGGTGGGACAACATTGTCCAAGCCTAGGGGAAACGGTTGGTTGCAAGGATGAGGTGGTAGGATTTCAAGGAACTGGTACTGAAGGAGTATTGGCCACATCAGGAGTTGGACAAAATTGAGAAGGAGTTCTTACATTTGGAGGCTGGAAACATGACTCATCAAGAGTATACCTCCAAGTTCAATGAGCTCGCAAGACTTTGCCGGATCTAGTAACTCCAGAGTCTAAGAAGATTAAGTGGTACATGCAGGGTTAGGCCATGGATATTAGGAGGAACATGATAGCTGCTTGACTGACCACTTTCAGGTCTACAGTAGATTTGGCCATAAGGTTGTATGATGAGAGGGATCTGGTGCCAATTCAGAGGAATACTGAGAGGAGTTGGAACAAGAATGGTAATGGGAAAAGGTTAAGGCACAACAACTTTGGGGTTGGGGAGAAGAAGAGGAAGGTTGATGATTGTCGTCCAAAACAGAGGAAGGGGAATGATCGGAAAGAATGTAGGAAGTATGGGAAGAGTCACCTGGGTGAGTGTAGAGTGGGGACAAACTAGTGTTTTAAGTGTGGAGGCGAAGGGCACTATGCTAAGGATTGCCGAGTACCGAGATGTTACCAGTGTGGAGTGGTGGGTCATTCGGGCCGGGATTGCAAGAAGAGTGGAGCAGGGGGCTCAGGGACCCGGACTATGGGAGGAAAAGAGAGAAGTGAGAGCACCAAAGCCAAGGCAAGGGCATTCAACATGACCCGGGAAGAAGCCAGAATGGACCCGGAAGTAGTTTCAGGTATGTTCTTGGTAAACCAAGTGTATGCTTCTGTGCTCTTCGATTCGAGTGGTAGTAGAAGTTTTGTATCTGCTACCTTTTGTCATGAAATGCATGGTAAGAATAGAAGATAGATGTGCCTTTTCATGCAGAGACAACGATAGGAAAGTCTACCAAGGTGACTGATATGATAGACGATTGCCTTATAGAATTGGACGGTCACAAGTTCCCTGCTAGATTGTAAGTGATGGCCCTAGGAGGTTTTGATGTAGTGTTAGGAATAGATTGGTTGGCAACCTACAAAGCGAATATTGTATGTCGAAAGAATATGATTCGTTTGACTACGCCTGATGGTAGTGTGGTTACGATTCATGGAGACAAGGAATACACCGCTCCGCGAGTGATATTGATGATCACGGCAGAGAAGTTTATAAGCCGAGGGTGCGGTGCTTACCTGGCTTATGTGAAGGATCTGGATGCCACTGTGACCCGATTATCTGACGTGCCGATGGTATGCGATTTCCCTGATATGTTTCCTGAAGACCTACCAGGGGTTCCACCCGACAGAGAGATTGAGTTTCGGATTGACTTGATACCAGGAGCACAACCCGTAGCCAAGGCACCATACCGGTTGGCTCTGTCCAAACTCAAGGATCTGATGACGCAACTACAAGAACTCTTGGATAAAGGCTTTATTTGGCCGAGTATCTCATCATGGGGTGCACCGGTCCTATTCGTGAGAAAGAAGGATGGTAGTATGAGGATGTGTATCAACTACCGTGAGTTGAACAAGTTGATCGTGAAGAACCGGTACCCGTTATCGAGAATTGATGACTTGTTTGATCAGCTCCAGGGTGCTAGTTGGTTCTCCAGGATAGGCCTACGATCGGGGTATCATCAACTGAAGGTGAAGGAGTAGGATATCCCTAAGACAGCCTTTCGCATGCGTTATGGACACTACGAGTTTCTCATGATGTCTTTCGGTTTAACCAACACGCCAGCTGCCTTTATGGACCTTATGAATCAGGTATGCCGACTGATTCTAGACAGATCAGTGATTGTATTCATTGATGATATTTTGATCTATTCAAAGAGCGAAGATGAGCACGCCTGTCATATCAAGAAGGTACTAGAGACACTTAGAAACGAGAAATTGTATGCAAAGTTCTCTATATGCGGATTTTGGCTGCGTGAGGTTCAATTTCTTGGCCACGTGGTTAACTCCAAATGGATAATGGTGGATCCAGCAAAGGTCGAAGCTGTAATGCAATAGGAACCCCCGAGGACGCCGTCTGAACTCTGTAGTTTCTTAGGTTTGGCAGACTACTATAGGAGATTTATTCAAGACTTCTCTAAGGTGGCAGCCCCATTAACTAAGTTGACTGCAAGGATGTAAAGTTTGAATGGGGTTCAGAGCAGGAGAGTGCGTTTCAGGAGTTGAAGATGAGGTTAACCCAAGCCCCAGTCTTGACGTTGCCTAAAAGGAATGAAGACTTGGTGGTATACTCCGATGCTTCGCATTTGGGTTTAGGTTGTGTGCTGATACAATGAGGAAAGGTTATAGCCTATGCGTCCTGACAATTGAAGATCCATGAGGCTAACTATCCTACTCATGATTTGGAGTTGGCGGCTGTGGTCTTCGCATTTAAGATTTGGAGGCATTACCTATACGGGACGAAGTGCACCATTTTCACCGACCACAAGAGCTTGAAGTACTTATTCGAGCAAAAGGATCTTAACATGAGACAAAGAGGATGGTTAGAGTTGATCAAAGATAATGACTGTGAAGTTCACTATCATCCAGGTAAGGCGAATGTGGTAGCTGATGTCCTCAGTCCAAAGGAGAGGCCGGAACCGATTTGGGTGAAGGCTTGCCAGCTGGTTGTGACGCCGGATGTTATGGGTCAAATTAGGGAATTCCAAGATGAGGCATTAAAGGATAATAGGATCAACTCTGAACGAATGAAGGGGCAGGCGACAGATTTAGGGGAGAACACCCTTGGCTTTAAAACCCATTTCGGGCGGATGTGGATTCCTCGTTATGGGGAGCTGAGGAGAAGGATCATTGATGAGGCTCATAAAACATGGTATTCCATCCATCCTGGTGCTACAAAAATGTATCATGATCTGAAGAAGGATTATTGGTGGCCAGGGATGAAGCGTGACGTGGTGGAGTACGTGAGTAAGTGCCTGACCTGTTTACAAGTGAAGGCGGAACATCAGAAGCCATATGGGAAGATCCAACCCTTGGATATACCCGAATGGAAGTGGGAACGTATCACTTTTAGTACACTTTTAGTTATCCACTGTGGATGTTATTCATCCGTATTGGACTATGTTCATCCGCTGTGAACACTTAGTGTTTTACTCATCCGCTGTGGATCTTGGCTGTCTGCTGTTGACTTAAGTTGTCCGCTGTGGATACTTAGTACTTTAAGCCGTCCGCTGTATATGTTACTCATGTGCTATGAACACTTACGATTTTTCTGAAATTTTGGGAATAGAGTTTAAGTGTTAAGAACTTATGTTTAATGGGTGTTTATGCTTGTCCTATGTTTCTAATGTTTTATTTACCTTCTTATGGGCTGCTTGCTATAAATAAATATTACTGTTTCATGATATGTGATTTTAAGGTAATAATATTATAAAAGTATTATTCGTAATAAGTAGACACAAAGGAATAAAAGAAGGACAGTGAAACTTAATAAATGTTACCCCAGGACCCTAACAAAAGGTGAAAAGCCTTGCAACCTTTTCCAATGGAGGTTCACGACCATGTTGTTTTAGCTCAACTGATGTGTGGCTTTTTTAGCCCAAGAAAGGCACATCCGGGGTCTAATCCTTGTGATTGACCAATAACCCAATGGGATCCAAGTTCATGAGCAGGCTTCATGCCTAGCAGTGTGGATCAACTGTCGGGGTTAGCTACCACTTATTAATGTGTACCGATAGGGTTTCAGCATTTGTTGCCAACCAACAATATAGGCTCTTGCTTTGTGCAAACCTAGGCAATGAAAGTGAAAGATAATGAAAGAAAGAAAGATAAAGAATCCTTAATGATTGATTATGTATGATGATGAATGATCACCATGTGAAGTTTACCAAAGTATATTTTCTATATTTTTGAACTAGGACTCACTCAGCAACGCTGACTTTTTATATGTGTATCAGTTGGCGGGTAAGGATGTTGCTGACGATGGGATGGCCGAAGCTACTTGGTGAATGGAGACTGGCATCCATTTATACAATTATGATATTTTTATCTTGTAATGCAACTAAATATTCTTTTGTAACTCTAACAACGATGTATTATTTGGCAAAAGTAGTCATTAATGCAAGAAATAGTTTTTGGTTAAATTATTCCGCTGCTATTGTTTTCTTATAATAATGTGATTTAAGGCGTTTTTAATAATGAATGATGCTATGAATGTTTAACTGTGGGGTCTCCGAGAACAGGGCCTTACAATCAGATATTTTGTGATCGTTTTTATGTTTGTTATGTATTTCTCCCTCTTGTTTTAGCTTGTCACATATTTTATATGAATAAGTTCTGTAGTACTCTACTTGTTCAAAGTAAGCTTTAGTGCACATTTTATCTCTTACTTCAACTGGAATTTCAGGATATTTTGAGAAAGAAGTCTCAGAGTCAGAAGATGAATTTTCAACCTTTGGTTGATCTGACTATGCCATTAGAGCAACTTCTTCTGAATCCTCTTTAGGATCAGATTTATCACTCCAGTCATACTTTTCTTCTTCATTTCTGAGTTATCTTTAGCCTTAGGATCACTATCTTCTGACCAGTCTTCAGTTTGAATTTCTGCAACAAGAGATAAACTAGAGGTTAGATCAGCTGTAAATTGGTCAGCATAAGCACTCCAGTCATATCCATCTTTAATGCTAATAACTAGAGCTTTCTTAAGCTCTTCAGTTGCTTTTTATTCATCCTTAAGTTCTGGCATAGGAAGACTCTGATAAGGCTTTTGAAATGTCTTCTGAGACTGCTGATGATATCTTTGACTGCTAGAACCTGCTTGACCATTTCCTCCTTGGTTTCAAGGAGCTTTACATTCCCTCGAGAAATGACCATAGCTATTACAGTTGAAACACCTTGACTTTGATTTGTCGAAGCCAACAGTTTTGTTAGTACTTGGATTGTAGTTCTTGTTGACATAGGAGTGTTTCTGAGTTCTATATGCAATCATCACCATTTGCCAGTTTAAGTCCATCTCTTCTACATCATCTGGATCCATCTCGAACAAGTCCTGCAAAACAAGATCTAATTGAGTTAGATGACTACCTTGATAAGCTTGAAAACTTGCCATAAAAGCAGTAAAAGCAGATTTAGACTGATCATCCTATAAAAGGATGTTAATAACATCTTTAACTTTGCTAGTTTTAGCAGAGTTAGAAGATGGAGTCTCAGTTTGAGGTTTAGGACTTTGAGTTTTAGGAGGAGACTGAGGTTGAGGCTGAGTTGCATAAACAGGAGCACTTGTGTAAGAAGAATTTGTAAAGAAACCAGCTCCAACAAACAAATCACTCTCTTCTTCTGGAGACTTATCTTCTTTGGCCAGAAAAGCATTCTCCACTGTATTAGCTGGAGATGCAACATACTTATACTGAGACATTAAAACAGCTTTATCATTGTTTCTTAAGCTTTCATCAATCTCAACTAATTCTATCTTGGCAATCAAAAGATCAAGATCCATAGGGAACTTTTCAGTATGCTTCGACAATGTTACTGTTTGTTTCCATGAAGATGGAAGAGCACTGAGAAGTCTGAAATTTAGATATTTGAGATCATTTTTGATACCAGCCGTTGACATCTCAGTAGTTAGTTGCATAAATCTGTTCATCATTTGATTTATTGTTTCCCCAGAAATATGCTCAAACAACTCTAACTGCCTTTTAAGTTTCTGCTTTTTGAAATCTTGTATCTCTTTATCTCCTTCACGTATGATTTTCAAAGCTTTGTACATAGTGTACCCAGTTTGATAACCATCAAGTCTAGTCAAGACTTCCAATGGTAATCCTTTACACATCAATGAATAAGCTTTGATATCATTCTTCACTTTCCTTAAGTCATCACCTAGCAGACCATCCTCAGGATAAGGTTCTTAAGAGTCTTTTGTGTAAACAAATCCTCTATCAGGACCATCAGATGTAATTGGGATATAAGGTCCTTTCTTTATTGACTTCCACAAGTCAGTGTTAATAGAATTTAGATGATGCTTCAGTCTTAAAGACCAGTTCTTGAAATCAGCTCTGTTCTTCAGCTTTGGAACCCTATTCTCAGAATCTTCAGACTTAACCATTTTGTATCTTTGAATTTAAGAAAAAGACTTGTTTTTGTTGTTTTTAAGTTTTGAATTAAAAACTATGAAATGAAAATATTTTTGGATTTTAGTTTCTAAAAAATTTCTAAGTGTAAACTGATAAGTCTGAAAACTGATGTGCCTGAATAGTTGACAAGCGCCTGTACAGTAGTGAAACGCCTACACAGTTCTCAAACACCTAACTTTGAAGTAGAAATGTCCAAGGGAATGCCTTAGTAGAATTCTGAAAAACGCCCAACTTGTAATACGCCTGAACAGTTGTAAAACGCCCAAACAGTTATCAAGCGTCTGGGGTATAAAACGCCCAAACAGTTCTAAAGCGCCTAAACAGTTGAAATGCACCTAGAATTACTTTGTTTTTGCAAAGTCATCAAGTGTCCAAACAGTCTCAAAAAGTCTCAACAGTGGTCAAACGGCTGATCTGAAATGTCTGAACAGTACTAAAACGCTCAAATAGCGGTGATGAGCCTAGATACTTAGACAATTTTCAGCAATTTTCAACCATAATGCGCCTAATTCATCAGCTTCAACGAACTCAGATCTTATGAAAATCTTCAAAACTTGATTAATTGATCTAAAAACTTCCAATTAGGTAGTAAATAGATCGATTAACAATCCTTAATCTTCAATTTGCTCAAACAACAACACCAAATCAGTATTCTGATAGAATTTCAGTCTGAATATGAAGAACAAAGCTCGAACACTAATTCGATCAATTTCTCAGATTTGAACGAATTGAACACAAAATTGTGATTCAAATCATGTTTCTATTGATGAAACACAACTGAAAACAACAATTAATTGATCAAATTGCAATCAATCACAGATTTCAAATGATTCAAAGAGCTCACAATGTCGATAAGCTCTGATCACTGAACCGAAGGCTTTGATACCAATTGATTGGTTCAAAATGATTGAATCTGTGATTATATGATAAAACAATGATCAAATCAAACACAAAGTAATCAACACATGCAAATACATCAAAAAATTCATAGATTTCATTGATAGCAAATGCACAGGATGCAAAGTGTAAGGATTCAGTTCGTTCAACTGATTTTCTAACTGTTTTTAGACCTATCTTGTATTCTCTATTTGTTCTCCTTTCTTCTTTTTTTGTACACTACATAAAGTATCCTATTTATACTATCAACAAAACAAAAGAACATATATTTACAAATAAGTCCCTATACTATGACAAAAAAAACATACAAAGACAAAATGTTAATCTTTTAAGAGTCTGCAAAACTACTAGCGAAACTATCAGCGAAATTGCCAACGAAATTAGTGAAATTTCAGCGAAATTAATTTCTGATCATGTCAAAAATGGCTCTTTCAGAAGTCCCTAATTCCTTCAAATCTGATAATCTAATATCGGCACAAAGTCGGTTTGATTCTTTTACAGCCATGAAAGATGAAAAGATATCTGATCTTGTTGATCGATTTTTGATGGTAGCAAGCAACCATAAGAAGTATGATGACCAGCTGGGGAACCATGAACAAGTCACAAAACTTTTGGAATCTCTTCCTACAAAGTGGAGTCCACAAGTTAAATTGTTAAAGCAGGAAAGAAATTTTACTGACTACAAACTCAATGAAGTTATCAACAAGTTGAAGTCATTTGATTTCGATATGAAAAGAAGATAGTATAATCAATTCATGTATGGTGGTGTATCTTCAAGTGTTGAGATCAAAGAAACTAAAGAAGAAGTCAACCATGCATTGATGGCTGAGGTTGTAAACAGTGATGAGGATTCTGTTGAGGATTTTGATCCTTTCAAAGAATTCAGGTGTGACACTCAAGGTGAGGGTGTTGGTGATGTTGGTGATTGTGAAAGCTGGTGTAAAGTTCAAGATGAAGGAAAACAAGAGGAAGGTGAAGCTGAAGAAGCTAAGAAGAGAGCTGCTGAGGAGGAAGAATACCAAAAGAACACTCCTATCTGTCAATGTGAAAAAGCCCTAGCTGCTAAAAAGCTAGTTATGGGACTTCCTTATGAGGTTGTTCAAGACATGTGCCTCCTCCCTGCAAAATTTGTTTATTTGGAGTTTATAAAGTTAACAGATTATTGTTAGAAAATGAAAAAGAATTAAAACAAATAAACAAAGAACTTAAAATCAATGAGTCCAAATATTTTATCAAACTAAGAGAAGCTTTAAAAGAAAATGATCTTTTAAAAAGAAATATTTTAGAAAAGATTGTCGAGATTAATGTTTTGAGTGAATGTGTCACATTAGCAGAATTTGAGACTAGAAGCTTAAAACTAAACTTGATAAATGGACAACATCAGGGATGAAACAGGAAGAACTATTCTGTAAACAAAGGGGAGCTAGAATAAAAACGGGTATGGGATGTGGTGAAACTTCATATGTTTATCCACCTCCTAGCACTCATTGTTACTCTCCTATGCCTCAACCTCATCCATCTAACGATTTAATTGAAGTTGCAAGTACTAACAGTCTACAAGCATGTTTAAGCAACATTAATCACAAAGAGGTTCGAGATGAATATGATTCTCCTGTAGGTTTGGGACTCATCAAACAAGGATCTTGTAAGGCCCCGCTCCCGGAGACCTCACAGTTGGACAATCACAACATTTTTCATGTAGGATAAATACATTTCATAAAACATCGCAGCGGATTAAGTTATCAAAAATCATTCATGCATTAATATTTGATGTTGCTAAATAATACATCATTGTATTTTAATAGTTACAAAAGAATCATTCAATTGTATTACAAAACAACAAAATCATCATGCACGAATAGATGCCAGTCTTTGCCCGCCATGTAGCCTCACCTACGTGCCATCCTTAGCAACATCCTTACCTGCCAACTGATATGCATATAAAAAGTCAGCGTTGCTGAGTGAGTTCTAGTTTAATAATATAGAGAAATACACTTGAAAATTTCATTTGGTGATCATTCATCAATATACATAGTCAATCATAAAGTGATTCATTATCTTCCTTTCTTTCATTATCTTTCTCTTTCATTAACTAGGATTGCACAAAGCAAGTGCCTACATTGTTGGTTGGTAACAGATGCCGGACCCCTGTCGGCAAATGTTTATCCTGGTAGCTAACCCATCGACAGTTGATCCACACTGCTAGGCACGAAGCCTGCTCATGAACTAGGATCCCATTCATCCATTGGTCAATCCCCAGGATTAGACCCCAGATGTGCATCCTCATGGGCTATACAGCCGCACATCAGTTGAGCTAACCACAACAAGGTCATCCACCTCCATTCATTTTGCTTGCAAGGCTTTTAATTCATCGTAAGGGCCCGGGGAAACATTCATTAAGTTTCACTATTCTTCTTTTATTCTTTCGGAGGCAAACTTCACATTTTGATCCTCCCGACACTCACTGATGTCTAGGACTGCCTCCATCTCTTGAACCTAATGATGAGTAGCAGTAGCATTACCGTTACAGTCAAAGGTCGGGGCTTTGCACCTCTGAAACTCCCTATAGGTTCACCCCTTAGCGGTCTCCTTCTCCCCCTCGCTATCATCATCAGGGATTACCACCTTCGGACTAGATGGCTCTTCATCAGCTTTCTCCTTCTCCTCTGTATCTTTGGTCTTTTCACCATCCTTTACTGCTCCTCATGAACTATCTCGGGAGCCTTAGCCTTGCTTCGGGTGACACGTGGCCCAATAGTACCCCCGCCACGAGCACCTCCTCGGGTTGCCTTCCCAAGTTTTCTACCCGCGATAAGATCTACCTCCTATAAGATTCAAGCACCAACAAGGTTATTCAAGTTAATAGCTCAGATTATGTCAAGTATAGTAAGTCCCTAATTACAGTAGCTAGTTGTGATTAGCCACTTACTTTACTCTTCATCCCCCAAGCATTCCCTATCCAGACCACATTAGTGCCCAAATCTACTAAGCACATAATTAAAATAGCACACACACGTAATACCGGTTACTTATGAAAGATTACCTGATGGCACGTAGCTACTTGGCTTGGCATCCTTCCATTCAGTCCCATTCTCAGTTTAAGTTTAGGTTTTGAAAATATTTACCTATTTCTCTTAAACTTTGGCTCTGATACCAACTTGTAAGGCCCCGTTCTCGGAGACCTCACAGTTGGACAATCACAACATTTTTCATGTAAGATAAATACATTTCATAAAAACATCAAAGTGGAATAAGTTATCAAAAACGATTCATGCATTAATATTTGATGTTTCTAAATAATACATCATTGTATTTTAACAGTTACAAAAGAATCATTCAATTGTATTACAATACAACAAAATCATCATGCATGAATAGATGCTGGTCTTTGCCCGCCAAGTAGCCTCACCCGCATGCCATCCTCAGCAACATCCTTACCTGCCAACTGATATGCATACAAAAAGTCAGTATTGCTGACTGAGTTCTAGTTTAATAAAATAGAGAAATACACTTGTAAATTTCATTTGGTGATCATTCAACAATATACATATTCAATCATAAACTGATTCATTATCTTCCTTTCTTTCATTATCTTTCTCTTTCATTAACTAGGATTGCACAAAGCAAGAGCCTACATTGTTGGTTGGCAACAGATGCCGAACCCCTATCGGCAAACGTTTATCCTGGTAGCTAACCCATCGACAGTTGATCCACACTGCTAGGCATAAAGCCTGCTCATGAACTAGGATCTATTCATTCATTGGTCAATCCCCAGGATTAGACCCCAGGTGTGCATCCTCATGGGCTATACAGCCGCACATCAGTTGAGCTAACGACAACAAGGTCGTGCACCTCCATTCATTTTGCTTGCAAGGCTTTTAGTTCATCGTAAGGGCCCGGGGTAACATTCATTAAGTTTCACTGTTCTTCTTTTATTCTTTCGTGTCCACTTATTATGGATAATACTTATTAAGAAATTATTATTGACATAGAAAAGGCGGCACATAAGAAAGAACCAAGCATAATAATCTTTAAACAAGCATAATCTTTCCTTATACAAAAGTCTCCATACTTAAATTCTATTCCCAAAATTTCCAGAAAATCCCAAGTCTTTAGACAAATACGAATGAACTTAGACAAATGCGGATGAGCACAACAAATGCGGATGAACAAATGCGGATGAACATTCTCAGGAAATTTTCTAAGTGTCAGGAAATGCGCATGAACAGAATTCGGATGACTAAAGCAATACACATGGACACTGTAGCAAATGCGCATGGGCAAAACAAATGCGGATGAACACTTAGCAAGTACGCATGAAGACTTAGCAAATGCGCATGAAGACTTAACAAATGCGCATGAAGACTTAACAAACAAGCATGAAGACTTAGCAAATGGGCATGAAGAAAAGACAACAAATGATCATGAACAAAATGCTTTTTGTTAAATGCGGATGAACATAAAAACTAACTTGAAATTCAACTTATGCCATTACCAGTCCCAATCATCGTTCTAACATGAACACAGCTTAGATCTATCAATCCAACACTTAGAACATCACAAACTTTAAACGATCAACAAGAGAAGCACATAACATACCATAACATCAACATCGTTCGCACCATACATGAAAATCATAACATGATTCAAAAACATTAGTCAAATATGCAAACCAGCCCCCAAATAAGTAGAAAACATTTAAAAGAGGGGATCTAGAACTCACCTCTACTACTTTCGAGTAAAACTCCTCCAAACCTGAGAGCAACCTGGAGTTCAGACGCCTCCACACCAAAACACAAAACCAAACACAAAAGAACACATAAGAATCAGTCTTGAAGCTGAAAGCTCAGCTGAAACCAAACAAAACACACAAAAACCCACCTTCAAGCCGAAACTTCTTATTCTCTCTAGAACCGATGGAAACTCTGTTTTTCTTCTTTCTAGCAGTTGAAGCAGTTGGTGCAGCATTGTAGTGGGCAGCCATGCCCACTTTAAACATAAAATAATAATATTTGTCCTTTTGTACACTTTAGCCCCTCTACTTTTGCAACATCTCCTTTTTCATTTTTGTTTTCTTAATAAATTTTCGGGTGTTACAGATCTGATCAGAAAATTGATAATTCCACCCTTGACAACTCAAAGTGATATCAATCAAGATTCGTTGGAAGCAGACTTGTGTATACAAGACTGGACAAGCTCAGATGATGAATCAAAAATCATTAAGTCACTTGAAGTTGTCAAGTCTCAAATGCTTCCAAAAGTTGAATCAATACCTATATGGATCTCATCTCCAAATGCTAAACAAATTAGCAGTTCTTCAAAATCTCAGTAGAAGCACTCACCATCTTCATCTGCTATCCATCAAGCTCGCCAGAAATCTGCCTCCAAGTCTACCAAGTCACCAGTCATACAAAAGTGTTCTCAGAAGAATGTTCAGATCTCATCTCCTGGAACATCACACATCAAATCACAGCCCAACTTGAAATCCAAATCGACAAAGCCTCAAAAAGTTCAATCTTTTGATATCCGAAAGAAGAAGCTTTAAGGTTGTCGACAAGCAATAACAACCTCCAAGCATGGTCCACCCTCTCCTTCTTTTCATGAGACTACAAAGAACCAAAAGTTTTTCAAGGCCTGCTTTAGATGTGGAAAAGAAGGTCATGTGCTAAAAAAGTGTCCTCAAGTCCAAAGACAGGATTCGAGTAGTAAAGATAACATGGGTTCTTGTCAGGTTCAAAAGGTAAAAAGCACACATTTTTGAATGGTTGGATGACGAACAATTTATCCAAATCTTCTCATGTGAAGCCGGTTTCACATGATTCAAAGATGAAAAAGACCAATGTCTCAAAATCAAAATCTCTTCCTACAGGTCTTAAAAACAATATGATTTCCAAATTCAATTCTTTCAAATCTAAAGTAATTGAACATAAAAAAATTTGGAAAGTAAAACAAAAGGTTAAAGAAATAAACAATTTTTCAAAAGGGTGTGTGCTAAAGCAGGTTATGTACACTAATGAAAAAGAAACTCCCAGACCACTATGGCTTGGGTTCCCCTCTCTAACTAATCTGTTAATGAGTGTAGGAACAGTTCAGGAGGACTGTTAGTAATCCGTTTTACCGACAAAGAATGTTCCTCAATCAAATTTGAAGTGAAACAAACAGCTTATGGTTTTGGTATCACATCCATATTCTGGATTCTTGTATGCACCATTACAGTTTACACTTCACAATCACTACACTTTTCTTGGTACTTCATTTCTCATCTTTTTTCTAGTATAATTTGGAAGACTTTCTTTACTAGTATAATTGAAATAGGAACTAAGAACTTGATTTGGGATGACTGAGAAATGATAGTATGTTTTTGTTGTATGCTTGGTTACATGACTTGTACCTTTGTGAGAAATGATAGTAACTGATGTAGATGTCTGTATCACTTAAAATTCTAAAATCTAAAAAAGGACAGTTTCATTATATGATATGTATGGTAGGCTCAGCCCGAAAATGAAGTAAACAGTGATCTTGTAGCCTAACTAAAGCTTTAGAACTCAGTGATAAGGATCATTTCCATGACATCTCGGCTTGCACCAAGTTACAAGTCTCATCAAAAACAGGTTAAGAGTATCTGACTTCTGCCTTGATTCCTTACATTCCTAAAATCTCCCTATCCCCAAGTCCTGAATATAGCTTCTCGTTAGCTCTTCAGATGTATATTTCGTGCTTATCTCCTCTTCTATGCGGAAGCATTGACTTGGACCGATGATCTTCTCTGTTATACATGAGTATAGACCTGAAGCTCTCATCAACACAATTAGATGATCATCTCCTCTATTATATGTAAGTATATACTTGGAGCTCTCATCATCTGTTCCCCAAAATAAAGGCATAGTGATTCTTAAATTAAGATCATTGTTGAACCTCAATAGAAAATCAAGCAGAGTTAATCATTTTACTCAATAAGCCCTAAAGATGGGATAAGTTCTTACCCGAATGTCTGTGGGAACCAAGTTACCTGCGGTACTCTAATCAAACCTAAAACATGATAAAACCAGTTGCAGGTCACTCGTTAAAAAGAATAAGGCATGGGTTTAAATTGGACAAATATACTAACAATCATTCTTGAACTGTTTTTGGCTATCAAAATTTCAAATTCGTGATCAGACTCTGTATCAGTGTGATCTCACTAACTTGTCGATATTTAAATACATCTTTGTGCTTAAGTATATCTTGAGGATCTGATCTCATGATCAAATTAGTTCTTGGTGTAAGGTGATTAAATATAAATATATATATATATATATATATATATATATAAATATATGTAATAATATCATTTCAAGTCTTCCACATTATGCTATTGAAATGATCTCATATTTTCTTGCATTGCTCAGGGAATTTCACACACAAACGAACATGGTTTCGCGTGTTTATATTCACAGATAAATATGGGTTTATTTGTATTGTTGAAATGATCTAAAAAGAAATGTGTAGAATGTGTTTGTGATTGTGTTGTAGATTTTTGCTTCATATGATTGTCGATCATCAGTTGAGCAAAGTACCTGACCAAAGAACCTGTTCTTCAAGTTTGCAGAAGATACCTAGCTAGGATTCGTCCTCCTACATCTTTTGAAGCACTCAAGAATAGAGAGTTGGAAAATTTACTCCTGATCATTCACAAAGAATGCTCACGAAGAGGGGGAGAGTACAAAGAGGGAGAGAATACAAAAAGGGGGAGCCTGTAAGATGAAAGATCTTCAGTAACAGATCATCAATCTAGGAGGAGATTGAAGATCATTATATGGTTGACTTATCGGTGCTGATCACGATACAAGATGTTCATAATGATAGACTAAGGGAGAGTATTGTTGGGTCTGACAAAGTCAACAAATGTCAATGTCACTGTCAAATTCATCAGAATAGTCAAGACAACGTGTTCGAGACGAAGAATCGAGACAAGACGTTGAAGATATAAATGACTAGGAGTTTATTGTTAATAAATATATTTTGTGTCAACAAATTATATTTATTTATGTTTAAGTTATTTTTATGTTTTATATGTAATTTCTCTAATTGTCTAAGTCTAGGGGCTTAATATGTCATTAGTGAATATTATCACTATATATAGATTAGTGATAATTAGGTTTAGAGAGCTTGAAGTGTTCATCATTGTTCATCCATATTTGATTGTGTTTGTTTTATATTTTACACAAATATCATTGATATCTGTGTTATCAGTGGGATTTGTTTGTAATTATCACTTGGAGGTAAACCGAGTGTTCCTATCAGAAACAATGGACATCGGCACACCATGAGGAGTTACAATCTCTTTGATAAACAGATCCGCCAACCTTTCTGAGAAATACACTTCTTGATTGGTAGAAAATGGGCACTCTTCATCAAGTGATCAACAATTACCCAAATGGTATCACATCCTCTCGTCGTGCTAGGCAACTTCATGATGAAATCCATCGTAATGTGCTCCTACTTCTATTTGGGAATGTCCAAAGGTTGGATCTTCCCATAGGGCTCTTGATGTTCTGCATTCACTTGTCAGCAAGTTAAGCATTTACTCACATACTCTGCCACATCAAGCTTCATCCCCGGCCACCAATAATCCTTCTTCAAGTCATGATACATCTTTGTAGCAATATGATGAATGGATACCAAGTATTCTGAGTTTCATCCATAACCTTTCCCCTTAGATCCCCGTAGCAAAGAATCCACATCCGCCCAGATCGGGTTCTAACACCTAGGGTGTTCTCCCTCAAATCTGAAATATGTCCCTTTATTCGCTCAGAGTTGATCCTATCATCCTTCAGCGCCTCATCTTGGAACTCTTTGATCTGACCAATGACATCGGGCATCACAATCAACTGATAAGCCTTCACCTAAACTGGTTTAGGTTGCTCCATTCGACTAACGGCGTCAGCAACCACATTCGCCTTACCCGGATGATAGTGAATTTTGTAGTCATAGTCCTTGATCAGCTCTAACCACCTTCTCTGCGTCATGTTATGATCCTTTTGCTCGAAGAAGTACTTTAGGCTCTTGTGATCTGTTAAGATAGTGCAATTGGTCCCGTTCAAGTAATGCCTCCAAATCTTCAATGCAAATACCACGACTGCTAGTTCCAAATCATGAGTAGGATAGTTATCTTTGTGGATCTTCAACTGCCAGGATGCATAGGCTATGACCTTCCCTTGTTGCATTAATACACAACTTAAGCCTGAATACGAAGCATCCGAATACACCACTAAGTAGTCATTCCCTTCGGGTAACGTCAAGATGGGGGATTTAATTAACCTTATCTTTAGATCTTAAAAAGCACTCTTCTGATCTGAACTCCATTCATACTTCATGTTCCTACGAGTCAGCTTGGTCAATGAAGAAGCAATCTTAGAGAAATCCTAGATAAATCTTCTGTAATATCCCGCCAAACCCAAAAAACTATGGATTTCGGATGGTGTCTTTGAGGATTTCCACTACATTACTGCATCAACTTTCACAAGATCCACCATGATCCCGTCAGGATTAATCACATGGCCAAGAAATTGGACCTCTCGTAGCCAGAATTCACACTTACAGGATTTCACATATAAATTCTCGTTTCTAAGTGTCTCGAGTACTTCTTTGAGGTGACGGGCATGCTCCTCTTCACTCTTTGAGTAGATCAGAACGTCATCAATGAATACAATCACTGATCTATCTAACATCAATTGGCATACCCGATTCATAAGATCCTAAAGGCAGCTGGCGCATTGGTTAAACCGAAAGACATTACAAGGAACTCGTAGTGTCCATAACGCATGTGAAATGTTGTTTTATGGATATCCTGCTCTTTCACCTTCAGCTGATGGTAACCAGATTGAAGGTCTATTCTTGAAAACCAACTGGCACCTTGAAGCTGATCAAACGAATCATCAATCCTCGGCAATGGACACCGGTCACAAACAGGACCGGAGCACCCAATGGAGAGGTACTGGGTCGAATGAACCCTTATCTAGTAGATCTTGCAACTGAGTTATTAATTCCTTCATCGTAGAGGGAGCCAAATGATACGGCAGCTTAGCAACAAGTTGAGCCCCAGGTAAAAGATCAATCTGGAACTCGATCTCACGGTCAGGTGCTACACCCGATAGTTCTTCAAGAAAAACATAAGGGAATTCACACACGACCGGTACGTCTTATATTTGCAGTGCTGACACCTCTATATCTTTCACGTAACCCAGATAGGAACCATATCTACTCCTCATACATTTCTCAGCTGCATTCATCAAAATTACAATTGGGACTGTACGAACTCTATCCCATAAATCATAACAGAACTCCCATCAGGCGCGGTCATTCAAATTATCTTCTCGCGACATACGATACTAGCCCCATAGGCTGCTAGCCAATCCATACTTAGCACTATATCAAATCCTTCTAAGGTTATCATTGACAGTCTAGCAGGGAACCTATGGCTTTCTAATCCTATATCACAATCATCTATCGCATTAGATATCCTGAAAGACTTACCGATAGCAGTTTCTACGTCGAAGGGCTCATCAAATTTTCTACTCTTAGTAGGAAACTTATCACAAAAGAAAGACAAAATAAAACTCCTACTAGTACCAGAATCAAAGAGTACAGATGCACAGATTTGGTTTACTTAGAATGTACCTGACACAACGTCAGGGTGTACCCTAGCCTCTTCTCTTGTCATAGTAAAGGCCTTAGCTTTAGCTTTTTGGCCCTCTTTCCCTTTCTCGGCCACCATCCTTGCCCTAAAACTCTTAACCCTTGGCTTCCTATAGTCTCTGCTCATATGCCCTTTCTATCCACAGTTAAAGCATGTCGCCGACTCCGAACAATCCCAGACCATATGCGCCTCCTTTCCATATTTGAAACATAGGTTTGATCCCTATTTACATTCCCAAGAATGACTCTTTCAACATTTCTTACAATTCACTCCCTCACTAACATCGCCTGTCTCCATCTTGCGATCGTCCATCCTCGGCTTCTTACTAACAGATGGAAAACCACCACCACCATATCGCTTCCCATTCCCGTTCTTGTTGTTGCCCTTCTTCTTCTTTACCTCCACTACTTCCACCTCCTCTTGTTCATCATACTGCCTCCCTACCAGATCAACTAGTAACCTAAACATACCTGGCCAGGCGGTGATCATGTGCCTATGGATATCGACTGGCAGACCTTGGATGTATCTCTTGATCTTTCACGACATAGGCGTCACCAGCCTCTTTAGTTCCGAAAATTTCATCTTACTAATGGCCCTAAAACCCTCAGCCTGGACAATGTTATCCCTCCAGCACAAGGCTGGATCCACAAAGGAGTAAGCAGTAAACTTCACCTTCAGATCGTCCCTACACTCGTTGAAATCCAGCATATCCTCCATCTCTCTCACCCATCAATGAGCAATAGTAGCATTCCTGTTTCCATCAAAGGTCAGGGGCTTGCATCTCTGAAAAGCCCCATAGTTGCACCCCTTTAAAATTTCCTACACAGCTTCCTCCTCCTCCTGATCACTAGAAACAACCATCTCAGTCTCTGGTTGCTCTCGCTATCCTTATCCTACCTCGTCACCTCCCTTCATTGTAGAACTCTTTTTCTCTTTTTTTTCCTTTCTTTCGTCCTCCCTCACTGCCTTGATAACCTCGGTCACTATATATGGCAAAATTATCTGCATGACTTGATGTACCTCATCAACTATAGCTTTTGAGGCCCAGGCTCCTCGTGAGCTGTTTCAGCAGTCTTAGCTCTTCTCCTAGTGACACATGGCCCAGCACAACATCAACCACGACCTCCACCTAGAGAAGCTTTTGATGACCTTCCACCAGCCATCTCCTAATTATTATAAGATCTAAACACCAACACGACCATTCAAGGTAATAGCTCAGATTATGTCAACTATAGAAAGTCCCTAATTATAGTGGCTAGTTGTGATTAGCCACTTACTTTACTCTTCATTCCCTAAGCATTTCCTATCGAGATTACATTAGCATCCAAATCTACTATGAGCACACAACTCATATAGCACACGCACATAAGTCTATTTCCATTACTTTTTATAAAACTTTTACATGCAGGCATGTAGCTACTCAGACTTAGAGTTAGGAGTCATTGTGTTTGCACTCAAAATATGGAGACATTACTTTTACTATACCAAATGCACCGTCTACAAGATAATAAGATTAATTATCATATCTTTTAGTAGAAGGAGTTGAACATGAGGCGGCTTCACTGGGTTGAGCTATTGAACGACTATGTAGTGCGATCACGTATCATTCGGGTAAGGCTAATTTGGTAGCTGATGCCCTATGTTCAAAAGCAAACACCTAAGCCAAAGCGAGTTTGAGCATTACAACTCACTATTCAAAATGGATTACTTGATCAAACCCGTAACGCTCAACTTGAGGCTTTGAAGGACGGGAATCTGAAAGGAGAATCGATACGGGGCATGGAAAAGCAATTAGAGACTAAATCTGATAGAATTCATTATTTCATGGAATGAACATGGGTTCCTTTGTATGATAATTTATGGGAGCTGGTATTGGATGAAGCTCGTAAGTCCTGATATCCCATAGAAAGGTTCAGAGAAGATGTATCAAGACCGAAAAGTTCTTAACCGGTGGCTAAACATGAAAGCCGATATTGCCACTTATGTAGGCAAATGATTAACATGTTCTAAGGTTAAGGTGGAGTATTAAAGGCCATCTAATTTACTTCAACAGCTGAAAATTCCAATATGGAAGTGGGAGCAGATCTTAATGGATTTAATTACAAAGTCACCTGGAACTTCTAGCGGATGTGATACCATCCGGGTAATAGTAGAAAGCTTGACAAAAATCTACATATTTTTGGCAATTAGAGAAATCTATAGGGTGGTGAAGCTAACTTGCATCTATATAAAGGAAATAGTCTCTTGGCAGAGTGTGCCAATCTCTAACATCTATGATCGTAATGATTGTTTCACTTCCCATTTCTTGCAACCCTGGAAAGGATCATTGGAAACGCATTTTGGTATGAGCACATCATTCCATCCACAAACTGATGGTTAGAGTGAGCATACAATACAGACTCTGGAAGACATGCTATAGGCATGTGTTATTGATTTTAGCAGTAGTTGGGAAACTAACCTACCATTGGTTGAGTTTTCTAACAATAACAGTTACCACACGTCCATCAAGGCCCTACCATCTGAGGCATTGTATGGATGTAGGTGGCGATCACCTATCTGTTAGGCAGAAGTTGGAGAAAGTCAACTTACATGTCCCAAACTGGTGTAAGAGATGATTGATAAAATCATGCAAATTCGTAACCGAATGGCTGCGGCACGTGACTAATAGAAGAGCTACGCACACAAATGTTGAAAACCATTGGAATTTCAAATGGGCGAAAATGCACTTCTGAAACTATTAACTTGGATGTAAGGCCCCATACCTGGGAACACTCATAGTTGGACATTCATAGCATAAAACATTAATAAACGTAACATTTGAAATGGAAAATATAACTTTCATTTTAAATTATAGTTGTATCAAAACATCAAGTCATTTCCTTTAAGCAATAAAAATTGTATCAATACAAGCATTATTCCTAAGAAATATGGATGTCAGACTTGAACTATCCCTGTAGCTTCTATGTCCATACCTGCACCTCCTTAGCATCAACAACTACCTGCCTAATATTATGCATACAAAAGTCAGCGACGCTGAGTTAGTTCTAGTTTTTATAATAAAATACTTTACGTTCGATAAAAACATTTCCTTTTGTATAAGTGAGCATACATAAATACATACATCTCAATATATTTATTCATTATCTTTCAACATCATTTCATTCATAAATTTAGTATCTTTCACTTTAACAAATAAGTGTCACACGCTAGGCCTACAACATAAGTTATGAGACTGATCACAATCTCGAGGTTTTGCGACAAAGATTCCATTTCTATTTGTAGTCGATCACAAGGATCAGACTCCTGTGAGAATACTCAAGGGCCTTATAGCCTCCCATAATTGAGCTAACGACCCCTTAATGAGTCATGAAACTCCATTCATACACGCTTAATCTCAAGTAATAGACCCCTATGTGCATCCTCATGGGTTAGCTAAACCGCACATAGTTGAGCAAACAACCCCTCAATGAGTTGTGAACCTCCATACATTTGCTTTCAAGACTTTCAAACATTCATTATGTTCCACTTCTCATTATTGTTATATTTCACTTTCAATACATAATACTTTACTTATAGTAGTATATATCACACCAAGCAAAGATATTATCATAAAAATTTATCTTTTTGTAAAGGATTAAAACATGGAAACATAACACATAACACAACAAGCCACACGACAACTAAACCCATGCGACAACATACAGTCGTGCAAGAAACACTTTGCGTGAAAACTTACCTAGGTTTGAAATCCCTTGCAGCCTAAGCTACCTAATCACGCGAAAACTTACCAGCTTCCCTACTAAACCCAGCTTATCATGTCTAAAACTAAAATAATGAGCTCATCAGCATAAACAGGTAGATTAGTGTACATTACAACCCCAAAACATGAAAACTTGCATAAAAAAGAGCTAGAAACTCACCTTTGATTCTAACACAAAACTGACTTTCGTGGGAGCTTTTCAAACGAAAACTACACATTCATGCATTATATTCAGCAATAATCCTTCTTTGATAACAGCAGCAGTTCTCGAGCGAGAATGGGGCAAACAGTTTCTCTCATCTATTCATAATATCACCAAACATATCACTTGAGTTCTCACACAAGAACTTCCCTTCTATGCGAAAACTTTCTTCTTCTTTGACTCCTTGGAAATTTTAGAGTGTTACATTGGAAAGGTGTAATTTATTTTGGAAAACAAGAAAAGTTAAACCCATTCTACATTGGACCTTTTAAGATTGTCAAATAGATCGGGTCTAGTAGCTTATCAGCAAAACTTACATGAAGAGCTCAATGGAATACATGACATGTTTCACATTTCAAACCTAAAGAAATGTTTGTCTGATGAGACGTTCATAGTCCCATTAGATAAGACACATGTGGATGAACAACTATGTTTTGTTGAGGAACCGGTTGAAATCATGGATCTAGAGGTGAAAACTCTAAAGCATAGTTGCATCCCTATCGTCAAAGTTCGCTAGAACTCCAAGCGTGGACTAGAGTTTAGTTGGGAACGTGAGTATCAAATGAGGACCAAATTACCACAGTCATTCAAAGATGCACCGTCAATCACCGAGGATACTAGTTGAGAATTTTGGGCCGTAATTCCTTCAACAAGGGGATGATATGACACTTGGAAAATTTTCATTCACCGTTACCTGAGTTAACTAAATTTCAGGACGAAATTTCTTTCAACAAGGGGATGATGTGACACCCGACATTTTCGGGACACTTTCTGATCAGCACAAATATTATTTTCTAATCATACATGCATTTAAATTTGTTTACTTAAATGAGTCATTTATCGTACAAACAAGCCTTCACGTAATGATAATTTGGAGAATTACCGAATTGCACACGCATTTGTCCCCGAACGTTGGTGATTTGTCTAAATTGTTTTCACACAATCATAATTTGTGTTAAATTATATGTTATGAGATTACGTTGTGAAAATTGTTAATTTTCTAGCGCCTACGCGTTGGAATTTAGACGTTTCTTGCATCAAAACACTAATCACGCGATTCCTTGCACCAACAAGTAAGTTTTCATATTCTTTAATTATCATGATGAACACAAACCCAAGATGATCCAAACAAATCAAAACTTCAAATTGATTATTGATTATTTCTTAGTACGCAATATAATGATATTTGTATGATTGGTTTTGTGAAATTGCGTCGTTTAGTTCAAAAACCAAGACTCACTGTTTGACCCTGAAAGGATCATACATGCCAATTCACGAGGTGGTTGAAGGTTGTACTGGTTGGTAGAATCTCATAAGTCTAAGATGTAATGCAGGTGAAGACAATAGAAGAAAAAGACCAAGTGTCGGTTGTCCGCAATAGTCAATGCGGATGAGCAAGAACAAATACGGATAAGTATTTGTTCATCCGCATTTACTATTGCGGATAAGCAGAACCAAATGCTGCGAAGTATTTAGTCATCCGCATTAACTAATATGGATGGCATACTTAATGCGGATGCACATCTGATGAAATGCTAATGAAGATCAACACATCCACATTAACTAATGCGGATGAACATCACAAATGCTGATTAACATTATTGTACTTAGACTAGTATTCTGATGTCTAGTTGTCAGGGTAGTTTAGTTAATTTGTACAGACATTGTATAAGCCTATAAATAGAATAGTATACACTTTATTAAGTTTGAGGTTGAAGTTTCTGTTTTGTGCTGGAAAACCCAAGCACACTTTGTATCTTGTTTACCAATATCAATATAAAAAACATTTATTAGTATTTTCAGCATTAAATGTTCTTTGATTCTGTATTTCCACTATATAATCATTGACTCAATCATTATATTCGATCCTAGTTGAGTCACATCAACTCAGATTCACATCTCGGACCCGGTCAATTGGTATCAGAGCCACGGCTCTTGAATTCGTCTCAAAATCAGCACAAATCTTGAACGAAAATCGATTAAACTGGGGATTGAGTTGTTTATTAGCAAGTTTCAGACTTCTAATAAGCATTCTTACTAAAAATACTTGAAGCTTCATCAACTATCAATGTTCTTCTGCTCAATAAACTCAAAACACTGTTTGATTGTTGATTCTCAACAAATATTAGACAAAATCCACTCATAATCACAAAATATTGACCAAAATCAAACTAAAATCAACTTGTCAGTGGACTTTTCATCAAATCAACCTAAACACAACCTGCTGCTGCTGCTATTCACCGTTTCAAAACTAGAAAAAAACTTGATATTGGACTATTTGAACATTCTGGACATAAATATCAACTTAATCAATAAACCTTCTAAGATCAAGTTTATTATAATGGATTCTGTTAACTTTTCTAAAATTGGTCATGCATCTAAACATCCAATGCTTAAACACAAATATGAGTTTAAGCAGTGGAAAATAAGGTTTAGAAATTAAATTACTGGTATGGATCCCGATTATTGGATATCTATCTGCAAAGGACCCTACATTCCTGTTTCTCTTAATACTGATCAAGCAGCTCAGTACAGAACTATTAGAATTCCCATTGAGGATCCTAATCTAAATCTTGATAATAAGGAATACAAGAAAATCAAGATAGATCTCAAAGCCTACTCCATTCTAACTCAGGCTTTAAAACTTGATGTCCATAAAAGATTAGAGAAGTATGGAACAGCCAAAGGTGTCTGGGATGCACTGCAGATTATGTGTGAAGGAAACAGTGAGGTGACAGAGATAAACAAAGACAAACCGGTGAACCAATATGAAACCTTTCATCATACCAAGGGTGAATCAATTTCTAAACAGCTACATCATTTTGTACAGTTGGTAAATGATCTAGAAATCATGGGGGTTACATAAAAAGAGAAGGAAATGAACAAGAAGATGTTGCACAGTCTGCCAGAACACTGGAAGTAGAATGTTACAATGCTAAACAACACCTTGACTTGGAGAGCACCATCTTAGACATCATGATTGCTAAGATTGAAGCTCTTGAGTTAGATGTGAGAAGTAGAAATCTTAATGGACCTCAAGTCATTGAGGGATATAAGTTTTGATAAGAAACTCATTCTGTTGAAAATGCTTTTGTGATAGAGGAAGATGATTTTCTGTCTTCTAAAGATCAAGCGAAAACAACTGGATTCATTGTTGCTTCATAACAAAACAAGCCATCATCTTCAACTCCAGCTACTGTAACACCCACATGTATGCCTAGTGATCAAAGATCTGAAGACCAAAAGGCAACTTAAAATGCCTTTGTTGCTAGCTTTGAGGCATATCTGGGAGGAATACTCACTTCAGGACATCTGATTCAGGAAGATGTGGAAGAAATGGATCCACATGATGTTAAAGAAATGGACCTGCAATGGCAGATGGCCATGATTACAATGAGAGCCAAGAAATTATTCAAAAAAGGAAATAAGCTGAGTCTGAATGAGAACACAAAACTTGGATATGACAAATCTAAGGTAAAGTGTTTTAATTATGGTGTGACTGGCCATTTCTGTATGGAATACAATGATCCCAGAAGAAGTACCAACAATTACCAAAGAACTTCACATGGTCAGCCATCATCTCAATCCAATTCAAGCTTTCAATCAAGCAATCAACATCAGTATCAACAGCAAAATCAACACCAACAAACTCATCACAGTCAACCCCAACTGACTCATCAAGCTTAGGGAAGCAATCAACCAACCTCTAATGCACTTTTCATCAGACAAGATAGAGTCAATGACTAGATCCTATATGCAGAAGAAGTCAAGCCTCACTTCCAGAATCATGCTCTCATGGCTCACATTAATATGATGGTCCAAATCCAATGCCAATTGAGGCAAAATCCAATCTCTATAGTGATAAATGCATTCAAGAAGTACAGGTATACAAAGAACATAATCACAAGTTGGCTTTTAAAATCAAAGAAGAAAAGGTCAAATCTAAAATGTTAAAATGAGAGATGAAAAGGTTCGAAATTAAAATCAAATCACTTCTTTCGGATATTGAAAAACCCCATGGTGAAAAGTACACTCTTGCAGCTGAGAATGAGAAGTTAACTGAATTGTTAACTTAAACCAAAGCTAAGAAATCGGCTACTGAAGTGAAACTTGAAAAGTTTCAATTCACTTCTGTCAAGCTGTAAGAGTTACTTGACTCACAGAGAGAGCCAAAGGATCTTACTGGGATAGGATAAAATTCTTGTCCACTACCATACAATGACAACTATACGGTTATGCTTGTGGCACTCACTCATTCTAATTCAACTGAACTTAAAGTTATTGAAACTAAAACAATGGTTTCTCAAATAACCAATCATCAAAACAAACCAAGTGTTTATATGGAAACCAATGAGGATAAAATCAAGTTGGATCACCCAATCAAAATCAATGACTGCTCATAAAAACCTGTAATTGTTAAGAAACCAAAAAGCCCAGTCAAAGCCATTGTGCCATTTGTGAAATTCATCCCTGAAAATCTCAAGGTGGTGAAGAATGCTGAAGTATCAGTGAAATCCTCTGCTGAAAGCAGATCTGATAGTGACATCAAATCTTCTAAAAATTCAAGCAAATCAGAAAAGGTTTCACTAAAATCCAAAGGTAAAGCAACAGCTTCTCCATCATCCAAAGGGAAATCATCCATGGTTCAAAAATCAAATGTAAAATTGAATTTCAATCATCATCAAAGTACAAATAGGGGGTCGGTTTTGACATTTGCAACAAAGAGGATGTAGATCAACTTGAAAGGGAGTCAAGTAAGGGTAAAAAGAAGGAAAAGCAGTCTCCAAAGACCAAGCCAAGTAGAATTATGAAACAATCTACTGAAACTAAGAAGACTAAAATTGCTTCTTCATTGAAAAAAAAATCAGAGGCTAATCTAAAATCTGTTAAATCACATGAAGCCTCCACATAAAAATCAAAAGACAAACAAATGTACTGTGACATTTGTGACATGTAAAATCACAACATAGATGAGTGTTATTTTAATAGATATTGCTCCATCTGTGACATGAATAATCATTCTATTAAAAACTATTATTTCAACAAGTATTGTTCTGTATGTGATATGACAAATCATAATACATCTGATTGTTTCTTTAAATAGAAAGGCTTAAGAATTCCACAAAACAAGCCTATTTCACTAATTTCAACTGTCAAGGCCAAACACAGAAGTCAATCACACATTAAACAAACACAGGTTTCAAATTCAGATGATGACTTCTATGATCAATGGTAATCAAAGAGTGTCAAAAGGAATCTTAATCATTATATGAAACAATCACTTAGTTCTCATCCAAAACTAAAACAAAAGTGATTTCTGAAAATAAAAAACATGCCTAATTTCTACATAGAATTAGGGATGAAAGATTTGACTACTCTTCAGACAGCTCTGTTGAAATTGATCAAATAAAATTAAAAAGAACTCCACAGAAATACTTCAAAGCATCAACCTCTAAATCACAACCTAGAGGCAAGTATCAAAAGGTTACAGTAATGGATAGGAATAGGTAACCCAAGACCATCATGGCTTGGGTTTCGCATTCTAACTAGTTCTTTTATGCTTTCAGGGTCGTCCATACAGGTCTAACAACTTATGGTATGTGGATAGTGGATGCTCCCTACACATGACTAGAGACAGTTCCCTCCTTCATGACTTCAAGAAAATACAAGGAACTAATGTAGCATTTGGTGGAAACTCACAAGGTGGCAGAATAACTGGGGAAAGGTTTGTAACCAATGGGCTGCTGAGCTTTGACAAAGTGAACTACTGTGAGCAACTGAATTTCAACCTCCTCAGCGTGTCTTAGATCTTTGACAAGAAATATTCCACTCATTTCACAGACACCCATTACTACATTCTGAAACCAGGATTTCAAATTCCTGAAGAATGGGTTGTCTTGAAGACTCCAAGAAAGAATAACACCTATGTCTTGAACCTTAATTCTGCACAACCAATAGAAGAAACATGTCTTTTGTCTAAAGCATCATTTGAAGAGTCACAGCTTTGGCATAGACGTTTGGGACACATAAATTTCAAAAACATGAACAGAATGGTAAAAGGAAATCATGTAATTGGTTTACCTCAAAAGGAATTTCATTTTATTAACCACTCTTCTGCATGTCTCAAAGGAAAACAACATAAATCTTCCCATAAACCAAAGCTTGTGAACACAATCAATACTCCATTGAAGTTACTTCATATGGATCTCTCTGGACCAACTCATGTCATGAGTATTGGCAAGAAACAATATTGTTTGGTGATCATTGATGACTTTTCCCGATTCACATGGGTCTTCTTCCTACTTAATAAAAATGAAGCGTCCTAAATAATAAAAGATTTTATCACTATAATTGAAAATCAACTTGATCAAAAGGTAAAATCAATCAGAAGTGATAACGGGACAAAGTTTAAAAATGAAAATCTAAGTTCATTTTGCATACACAAAGGCATTGCTCATCAATTTAGTGCAGCTATAACTCCTCAACAAAATAGGATAGCTGAAAGGAGAAACATAACACTGATTGAAGCAGCAAGAACAATGATAGGCGATACTAAGCTGCCAATTACCTTTTGGGCCAAAGCAGTCAACACATCATGTTTTATGCAAAATCAAACTTTGATAGTTAAAGAAAACAACAAAATACCTTATGAACTTATTTTTCATAGAAAACCATTTATTAGATTTTTCAAGTCATTTGGTTGTCCTGTCTCAATATTAAACACCCAAGACCATTTAGGAAAGTTTGCTCCTAAGTATGATGAGGGATTCTTTGTAGGTTATTCCTCTGTCTCAAAGGCCTTCAGAGTGTTTAATCCTAGATTAAACATTATTGATGAATCAACAAACGTTCTATTTAATGATCACTCCTTTCTGAAGTCAATGAATGGTCCCGATTGGTTGTTTTATATTGACTCTTTTATAAGATCTTTTGATCAGTTTCACTTGTCAAATGAAGGTGGTTACAATCAGCTGGATCTTCTGGAACAATAGAGAGAAGGGATGACTTTCCAATGATTCCTCCATCTTCTGCTAATCAATTGGAAGAAGAAGTTCCCTTGCAAGCTGATCCTGTTAGACAAGAAGTACAAAATCAGAGTGTCTCAACCGAGCCTAGTCCTAGTACACTATCCACTCCTTTAGCAGAACCGTCTACTGAAGTTAGAAATCTAGAACCAGCTACTATGCCAGTTGAAACTAAAGTGAATGCAAATAATGAAAGTGTTCAAAGTGCTGATGATGCTGAAGCTGAAGCTGGTGAAGCATTTGATTTCTTTCATAATTCACCTATATCACAACCTGAAGGTGCCTCTCACCAAGATGATATGAATGCCTCTAACATTGATGTATTAATTGCTGGCGACTCAATTCCAACCACCAGGATACATAAGAATCATCCAGTGTCAAGCATCATTGGTGAATTAGATGAGCGGGTGATAAGAAGCAAGTCAAGTATTGCAAACATCTGTTTGTTTTCTTGCTTTCTGTGTCAAACTGTACCCAAGAATATAAAAAATGCTCTTGCAGACAACAGCCGGATCGAGGCAATGCAGGAAGAATTGCTCCAGTTCAAGAAATAAGAAGTATGGAAGCTGGTAGACGTTCCCGAAGGACAATACCCTATCAGTACTAGATGATTATACAGAAACAAGACTGATGACAGGGGCATTGTTATCAGAAACAAGGCAAGATTGATTGCACAAGGATACACCCAAGAAGAAGGAATAGACTATGTTTAGGTGTTTGCACCTGTTACCAAATTAGAATCCATCAGACTTTTTCTTGCTTACTTTGTATCCATGAAATTCACTATGTATCAAATAGATGTAAAGTGTGCATTTCTTTATGGCAAAATCTCTGAAGAAGTCTATGTGAGTCAACCACCATGCTTTAAGGACCTAGATTTCCCTTACAGGGTGTACAAGCTTGACAAAGCTTTGTATGGTCAACATCAGGCCCCACGAAAGTGGTACAAGACTCTATCATCTTTCCTTCTTGTACACGGGTATGAGAGAGAAAAGATTGATCAGACTTTGTTCAAAAAAAGAAAAGGACATGAAATGTTGCTAGTCCAGATCTACGAGGATGATATCATCTTTGGATCAACAAACAAACAACTTTGCAAGAGTTTTGAAGAGCTTACGCAATCCAAGTTCCAGATAAGTGCAATGGGGAAGCTTACATTCTTCTTAGGATTACAAGTACAATAAACAGCAGATGGAATCTTCATCAATCAATCAAAATATGTGGAATCCATATTGAAGAAATTTCATTTTGTAGATTTCAGTCTATTAGAACTCCTATGGATACAAAAATGAAGATTGGTCCAGACTCAGATGGCAAATCAGTGGATCAGACTCACTATCGATCAATTATAGGGTCACTCATGTATTTAACAGCAAGCAGACCTGACATAATGTTTGGTGTATGTATTTGTCCCAGATATCAAGCAAATACTAAGGAATCACATGTAAATGTTGTAAAGAGGATATTCAGATATCTCAAGGGCAAGCCTACACTTGGATTATGGTATCCAAAGGAGGGAGATTTCAACCTCTACGCCTACACAGACAGTGACTACTGGGGATGCAACTTCAATCGAAAGTCCACTTTTGGGGGTTGTCAATTTCTTGGTCCCAGACTGGTCTCCTTGCAGTTCAAGAAGTAGACAGACGTGTCTATTTCCATAGTAGAAGCTAATTACATAGCAGTATTAGCTTGTTGCTCTCAAGTTCTCTGGATTCAAAACTAGATGCTTGATTATTGTTATAACTTCTTGCACACACCAATTGACATTGAAAACACAGCCTCCATGTTCATAATAAACAATCCAGTTCAGCACTCAAAAACTAAACATATTGAAATTAGATACACTCTTTGAGAGATTGTGATGAAATAGGGTAAATCAAGTTGATACAGGTCCACACAGACAATCAATTAGCTGATTTGTTTACTAAGGCATTTGACCCTAGTCAGTTTGAATTCTTAGTTCAATCAATTGGCATGATTAACCTTGAGTAAAAATCAAAATTTGCAAAAACATTCAAATATTATAAAAAAGAATAAAAAATAAAAATAATAAAAAAGTGAAAGAAGTTATCTTTGTTGAAGAATATGAAATGTACTCCAAGGGAAATGATATAATTACAGTCGTTAAATCATTCATTGTGCTTTTTTAAGAATCTTAAAAGACTGACATGATTTATCTGATATGCGGGTAGGCTCATCTTTGAAAAGAAGATACATGCTGTGATGAACTAAAGCTCATATTCAGCTGTGAAGCCAAGATCTCATGTATGAGTAAGTATTAGCTTATCCAAGTGTGTGTGTGTAGTAACCTAATCACACCAGGTAATTATGCCTTATGAATCTCATTCACCCACATAAATTTCTCCTCTATTTTGCTAAGCAAAGACCTGGAGAAACAGACACAAATTGCTGATGTCATGATCCAAAAAGATTCCTAATGTAGAACACATCCAAAATGGATGAATTAATAAAATCAAAAGAACCCCAAAAGAGAATCACCATCCAAAGTGAAGTGCAAAAAGAATCCCAATATGGATCAAATAATTATAAGGATCAAAGTAAAAGAATCCCAATGAGGATCCCCCTTACCCAAAACCAAATAAGAGTTCATAATTTAAATGACCTGGTCATGTAAGTTGTGAAAAAATTACCATGCATTTCATGCAGGTGATTGATCTTGCCATGCATTTGAGTGTGAGGTACATGTTGAATATTTAATCCACTCAAAACACGATAAAGATCACAAGCACTAAAATATTAACCAAACATGAGTTTAAGAGGACAAACATACGTACCATCAATATGTTCATGATTATGTCTATTTTACAAACAATTGCTTGCACTTTTGAAAGGTAAGATTGATATGATCCCAAGTAAGGTATACTTCCTCTTCATGTACAGATAAGAAAATCAAAAATTACAAAAATATTTTCCTTTCAAAATTTTAAAATTTTTAAAGTTTTTATCCCATATGGATATAAACTTTAGGTGGAGTAATTAAAAATTAATGAAAATATTCACAAAAACATGAAAATTTTGCAAAATCTCAAAAATATTTTAATTACTTTGTACAGTTGCTGCTTTTCTTGAAAATATAAAATTAAAAAAATGGTTGTGTTGGTGTGGAAGTTATTTTGTAGTATCTCAGTGTATGCAAAATTTTCAAAGCACAAAAGTCCAAGATCAGCCAAATCTGGGAGATTTGTATCACACCGGGTGTACAATTCAAACCAAGCAAGAATTGACAATCCAAGCATAGTTAAAAACTTCATAAAAGTCCACGAAACAGACAAATCTTCATAAAAGTCAAAGCATCAATGCAAAAACAATCAAAATTTTCCACAGCAAAAACCTTAATTTTTGACAAAGTTCAAAATTTAATGCGGGTAAGAGTATTGGTTAATGCGGGTGAAGGTAACCCAGGCATTTAACCAATGTGGGTAATAGTTTTGTGCAAGAAAAACCAAAGTGAAAATGCGGATAAGTTAAGTCATCCGCATTTGTTTCCAAACAAATGCGTATAACAATGTAAGTATCATGGCAGAAAACTTATGCGGACAAAATTTGTTCTTCCGCATTTATCAATGCGAATAAGTTTTTGTTCATTCATATTTCCTTAATGCGGATGACATGATCAATGCAGGTAACGTTGTTGTGTATTTGTACCAAAAATAAAACATATGCTTTCA
Source organism: Flaveria sonorensis (assembly GCA_025506505.1). Taxonomy (NCBI): domain Eukaryota; kingdom Viridiplantae; phylum Streptophyta; class Magnoliopsida; order Asterales; family Asteraceae; genus Flaveria; species Flaveria sonorensis. Next base: position 17,340,600 of record CM046437.1, on the reverse strand, counting down.
CTCATCTGTCATTGTGTTTGAATCTCAGTTAATGCGGATAGATGTTTATGAAATGCGGACAACTTAATTGGTCATCAACATTTGTTACAGTTCATGCGTACAACTAAATTGTTCATCCGCATTTTTTGCAGCAACAATGCAAGTTCTGATGTAAATGCGGACAAGTCCAAATGTTCTTCCGCATTTGTTACAGAATCAATGCGGACAAGTTTATGCTTCCGCATTTGTCTCAGTACTCAAATGCGTACAAGTTAAAACATCTACATTTGCTACAACACAAAAGTTGAAACTTCCGCATTTGTTTATTCACTTGCAAAATTTGAGAAATTCATTAAATTGACAATTTAAACACATTAATCAGAGTCATTTAATAATTTTCAAATTTAAGAGAACCCAAAGTGAGACAAGCGTTCTTCGACAGTTCATCATCAAACATTCAAACCATCATAAACCTTGCGTGTTGGTTGTTCATTCAGCTTCATTTCATCTATATTTTGATTCTTAGCATAAGTAGTATCGAGACAAGGTGATTCTTGGTCGATTTGAGTACATCGAATACCGAACCAGTGATGAACATAGAACCCTAGGTTTAAAAAAATCAAAATTAACCATGAACAATGGATTTCAATGACATTTTCGAGTTCAATGAAACTAATTCTGATGCTTACAACATGTAACAATCGATTCAGAAACCCTAGGTTAACCAAGATGAACAGGGGAAACCGAAACATAAAAATGTTGAAATTAAATCCAATGTTTTAGTGTAATAAGATGTTTAAAACAATGAACATAATCAAAAATCATCATAATCAAACATAACACAAATGGTTAAACAACATAAAATCAAAGATAGGTCAAATTGCTATGTAAAAGTGACCTTGAACTCTCAATTTTGACATGATAAAGTCAAACTGAGAAAGTCAAACCTGTTCTTACTTGTACAATCTGATATTTGCTAGTAAATTTCTAACACACGTGTCTCTATTGTAAAATCTATGGCAAACCTTACCTAGAGCAAACTCCACAATGTCAATGGATATCTTGATCCAGATATGCCATAATCTGAGGGTTTGAGAGACATGATAAGATTCATCTCAACAACAAGAATAGCACATGCCATCACTGTTAGACCCGTTATCTATGAGAACTTCATCAGATCATTCTAGGGAATAGCTGAAGTGAATGAAGTAGATGGTGTGAGGACCATATCAGGAAGGATCACTAATGACAACACACTAGTTATATCTAATTAAACTATGAGATAGTGTCTATAGTTTGGGGAAGATGCCAACTCTCCCCAAGAACTAGAAGAAGATGACATTCAGACCTTCTTTGCCAACATTGGTTATGAAGGGGGATTGAATGAAAACAGATTGTTAAGGGGTTAGTTGACTTGCAGTGGAGATTTATAATTCATCTGTTCTAACATTGCTTGTCAAAAAGGAAGACTGGTTCGAATGACATCCCCAGTACTACATCATCAGCTATTTGTGCCTTGTGCACTAACAGACAATTCAACATGTCTGCTTTTGTGTTCAGTGGCCTGTTGTCAAACATTCAGGAAGGAAGAAGGCATATGACCCTGATGTATCCTAGATTTATTCAATGCTTCATCAATGAAGCATTCCTTGATCTTATAGCAGAATGCCCAGTGATGGACATTCCTCACTATAATGCCAAATCCTACTAGTACATCAAGAAGAGATATCCGAGGAACTTTTACAATGGAACTTTCTTTCCTTTACTTCCATGGATGCTACAACAAATCAATTCAGAAGAAGTTCATGAAGAAGAAGCTGAGGAAGTTGTTCCTATTAAGGAACAAGCTCATGATGATGTTCCTGCTGATGTACATGAGATTATAGAAGAACAACCAGCTGCTCAAGTTTAACAAACTATTGAAGAGTATGCTAAAGAAGCAGAAGAAGGACTGAGGCAAGTGTCATCACAGGTTGATGCAGGTGGTCATGTTCACACTATGCCTTTAGTTCAAGATGTTGATATCCTATCACCATTTAGAGTATCACCTATCCATTCTCCTTAATTATCTCCTATCCACCCTCATCATGTATCTCCTAATTATTCTTCACCAGAAGTTGCTGCTGTATCTGTTGAATCCGATGAATCTACCAGTTCATCAAATAGGTCTGAATCATTTTCGGATGAGGAGGATCCTCATTCAGGTTTTCAAATGCCTGTGAGACAAGTAAACTCAGAGGCCGATCCTTCAGAAAGCTTTGAAGAATCTGAAGTCAACCAACCTGATGCTAAGGATGAAATGATCTCTGAGCTATTACTGAAGGTGGCTAGAATGGAGAAACTTTTCGATAGAAGATTTGGCATCATAAGAGATAGACTTGTTTAACTAGATGAGAAGGAGAAAAAATAAAAGAACTAAAATCCAAATATCAATCTGATAGAGAAGAAAAGGATAAAGAGATTGATAGACTCAAAGCAGCCTTAGAACATGCTAAACAAGAAATCAGTGGACACTTGGATGATGCAAACATCCAAACCCTTGCCATGGAAGAACAAGAGAATCTTTTTGATGTCCAAACTGATATAATATCTGATCTCCATAGACAGATAGAAGCTCTAATAAAGAGAGTTTCTGAACTTGAGATGTTGATTAAGATTAAAGAAGAATTGCCCAAAGAAAAGGATGAGAAGGGTGATGATGAGAATGATAAAGACAAGGATGATGAGCCTGAAAAGGAAAAAGAATCAAAAGAAGATGAAGATGTCTCTAGTGAGAGTAGTGATGATGATGATGGCTCTACACCTTTAAAGAGACAAAGAATGATAGAAACTATTAAGCAATCCCATCATAGTGAGTTTAGGGAGGAATATGAAAGCCTAGCTATGGTTGTCTATTCTGATCCAACTTCTAAAGAAAGATTTGATCAGGAATCTGAGATGAAAGAGTTAACTGAAGACTTAGACATTTATTCATCTAGAGAGTTTTATTATTGATGAAAACATCTGCAATTTTATCAGAGAACTCAGAGCTCCAGTTGATCCAATAGTTGTGATTCCCCCTAACCCAGTGCCATTAGAAGAAGAACTAAGCTTATAGCTTGTTCCTGCGGTCACTTTGACTGATGAGCAAAAGGAACTTATAATAAAGCTGTGTGAAGAGTTTAGAGCAAAGGAAGTTGCTGAAAAGCAAAAAGAAGAAGTTGAACAACTTGAAAAGGAGAGGAAGGAAAAGGAAGCCGAATCCTCTGTACCCTCCTCTTCTATTCCCCGTTTGCATACATACTCCAGGAAGAGGAAGTACTTATCTGAGAAGGCCAAAGGCAAAAGGCTTGTGGTAGAAGAGGAACCGTCTCCCAAGAAGCAAAAAGATGATCCAAGAGGCCTTACTTCTATTGCTTAATTTCTGGATGAGCATGAGAAGGCTGAGGAACAATTGAAGAAGAAAACTAAGGTGATTATCTTGGAAGAAGGAGAGATAGAGGGAGGATATGATGAAAGCATTCTTGATGACCCTTTGTTCAGGGACAGTCTTGCAAAGGTTGAGTCATCTGTTGAGGAGATGGTCGAAAAGGCACAAACTAATGATCTGATGGTTAAAGCCATGTACTTGATTAATCACGGTTATAATGCTGATGAAGTGTTTGGAATGACATATGAGGGAGTGGTAGAGGAAGTAAACAAGATGTACAAACTTCTAGATGCTACCTTTGTGACTGAATATGAAAAGAAGAGAACTAAGAATGAAACAAAGCTAAAAAAGCATGATGTGATAGTCAGATCCCTAATCTCATTCACTCCAACACAACCTCAACAGACCCAAGTGCCTTAATCCTAATATCATGATCCCTACAGCATAACAGATAGGGAAATGAAGGATTATCTATCTGATCAAGGATTCACTAAAAGAAAGCTGGGTAACATGAAGACAAATTCCCTCCAGGCTATAATCCTCAAGATAGTCAAGGAAAAGAAAGAAAGATTGAAGACTATAAAAGAAGAGGTTGTAGGGAGGAAGCCTAAAACAAGAATTTTAGCTCAAGATATCCAATTCACAAGCAAAGACCATGATGTCTTGGCTCCCATGTTGCACAAAAACCCTAAATGGTTTATTGAATCCTCTCAAGTGGAGTTACATGAAGGGTTAACCACTTCAGAAATAATTAGGGGTGTATCTACTCCAGAAGAAAAAGTAGATGTGAAGATAATTACTTGGAAGTATGACAGTGATTGGAATATGTTCATGATGAAAAGGATCTCAGGGCTAGTTTAGTTCTTCATTGAGTACACTGCTTTAGTGAAATCCCTACCGATACATGATCTGAAAGAATTAGCTGAGCTGGAATTGATCAATCATAATGCTATGTACAGAGGATATGAGTTTGAAGATATACTAAAGATGTTCAAGAAAACAAACAACTTCAAGTCTCTTAAGGCAATATGTATAAGAAAGGAACTGAAGAGTTGGTATTTCCAGAGTTGAATGTAAAACCAACTCAATCACTAAAAAGAAAGATGGTTGTTGGAACCCACAAGTCCAAACCAATCTCCAATGTATTCTATGATGAGAAGACTTATGAGTTGGTGATTGAAAGGAAATAGGGAGGAAAAGACGGTTTTGAGATAAAGGTATTAGTGGATATGAGGTGAGACTGCTAGATGAATCCTTGATCCACTATATGTTTACAAGACACTTCAGAGAAATAGATAACAAGCTGGGAGAAGCTATATGTATTTCTTTTAAAATGCATCAAGATACTTAAGATAGCCTATGATAGAATCAATAGAAAGAAAGAACAAAGGAAAAGAAAAAGAGTTCCTCTTCAGTTGGGAAACATTGTTAAGCTAGAAGTTGATGCTGATGGTTCATTACTGATCCATAGAGATGGGCCATCCACTGTATCTATATGGGAACCCATACTCTGAGACAGATGCCTATTGAGGCAATTCACACCATGAGTCAAATAAAGATCCATATTCTTAGCAGAGACAAGATGAATGATGCTAAAGACTTCTCAAATATGATCAAAGCAATACTGGATCCTTCATTGGTTGAACCACATCAGTCTCCTGAGCCTGAACCAGCACCAGCTCCATCAACAGTCCAAGTCCCTGAGAAGCAAGCACCTACTCTTGAAGAACCACCAGAATCTTCACAACCTCAACCACCCTCAAACTCTTAAAGCACATAGGCTGTATAATCCTTAGGGGGAGTATTGTTCGACCCTGAAAGGATCATACATGCTAATTCAAGAGGTGGTTGAAGGTTGTTCTGGTTGGTAAAATCTGCAAGTCCAAGATGTAATGCGGGTGAAGACAATAGAAGAAAAAGACCAAGAGTCGGCTGTCCGCATTAGTCAATGGGGATGAGCAAGAAAAAATACGACTAAGTATTTGTTCATCCGTATTTACTAATGAGGATAAGCATAACCAAATGCGGCTAAGTATTTAGTCATTCGTGTTAACATATGGATGGAATACTTAATGCGGATGCACATCTGAAGAAATGCTAATGAAGATCAACACATCCGCATTAACTAATGCAGATGAACATCATAAATGCTGATCAACATTATTGTACTTAGACTAGTATTTTGATGTCTAGTTGTTATGTTAGTTTAGTCATTTTGTACAGGCATTATATAAGCCCATAAATAGAATAGTATATACTTTATTAAGTTTTGAGGTTGAAGTTTTTGCTTTGTGCTGGAAAACCCTAGCACACTTTGTATCTTGTTTACCAATATCAATATACAAAGCACTTACTAGTATTTTCAGCATTAAATGTTCTTTGATTCTGTATTTCCGCTACATAATCATTGACTCAATCATCATATTCGATCCTAGTTGAGTCACATCAACTCAGATTCACATCTCGGACCGATCACTTGCTTATAATGAAAACTTTATTTGGTTTTATGGAAATTTTATGAATTTGATGAAATTGGATAGAACTGATGATTCTAGGATGTTAGTTGATGCTAGTGGATGAAAATTCTTGTTTTGAACTTTTGAATTTGGCTCGGGTTTTGTGTAGTTTCCATTAATGAAAACTTTTGGGGTAGTGTGATTCTTAGATGATGTTCTATGCATGTTGGAGGAGCTGTGATGATTGTTATATGATAATTAGAACCTAAGAATGGATTTTGAATGTTTAGCTTGTGAAAAACGCTTTGTATGAAGATATGAGCTATTAATGTAAAGTTTTGTGAAATGATGTGATGTATGTTGAGTATGATATGTGTAGAACTTGATATGATGATTTTATTTATGTTAGATTGATCATAGGAACATTTAGGGAAATTTTGATGAAATTTTTTCACCTTGTGTTCTTGCGTATCTAAATTAGAAAACATTGGGTATGATTATATTCTTAGGTTATGTTAACATGCTATGGGTAATTTTTAGACGAAATACATGCATAATTGAAATGCTAGTTATGATGTGCTTCATGGTTTTATAAAAAGGATTACGCATGTGTACAAGGTCATATTTTCCAAAAATAGAAACTTTTCAAAAGTAGATTTCTAATATGAAACTTTATGTGAATCATTATTGGAACAATTTGAGCATGAAATGAGTCACCAACAGGTCATCGGGTCAAACTGGTCAACAAAAGTCATCTTTGGTCAATAAGTCAAATTTGTCAAACATGTTCGGCATTCTCTACAACACTAATAGTTATGTTGCTTGGATGCAACGGGGTTCATTTTGACCACTATATACAACACTCACGGACCTATGTTTGTTAGGAATGTTTACTTTTGATCCATACATTTGTGTTTTTCAACTACTCATTCTAAGGTGAGTCTTCATGGCCCACTTATACTTACTTTCCTTTTTGGGGGTGAAGTATGCAAACTATTTTATATTGTCTTAGTATTATTGGTATATTGCTTGTCAGTATAGTATTACTATAGTTCAAACATTATTGAAAAAGTCCTTACATTCTAAAACCGTTAGTAACGAGCTAGCAAGGTAATTCTAAATAGTACTACTTGGTTTGACAAATCCTACCCATGTTTGTTACGCAAACTTGACTGGAGGTCGAACGAGTGTTTAATAGACCTAACACTTGCTATTGTTTTGTGATAAGACATGGCATAAGGCAAACAACTCACCAACAGTCAGCTTCACTTTTGAACCACTAAGTAACTTGATATATATAAAAGCTACCTATGATATACTTTTGTTTACTTTTACTTTGCAAACACTTCAACATACTTATTGATTTACACCTATAAACTCACCAACCTTGTGTTGATGCATTTTCGCATGTTTTCTAAGGTCTACAACATGTTTAAGGCTAGGGCTACTCATCTGAGGCTCATGTATCATATTTATTTTTTGGAAAAAAAATTCATTTACATTTACTACTTTTCATTGGACGCGTTGTTTTGAGCATTTATCACTTATGATTTTACAAACGTTTACGCTTCGGTATTGATTACATTAAAAATGGTGTTTAACTCTGATTTATGATTAAATGTTTATTTCAGATCACATATAATGTCGTCTGATATGACCATGTCTAAGATCCTAGTTTGTCACGTGCCTCGTGGAAGAACCCCGCAGGTTGAATTCGAGGGTATGATAAACGGATTCATCAGCTTTAATTGGACAAGCCTGAAGCTTCATCAAATTGTCTTTTCCTAACTTTAGCAAGTCAGTTGGATCAACAATTCTAAACTCGTTATCCACACAATATATCACTACATGTCTAGTGGCTTTCTCACACACCCATCTCATGAAATTAGATAAGCTTTTTACATGCACTGAAGAATGAATAGGAATCTTCTTGATAATCTTTGGATCCTTTTACACATGTATCTTCATCGGAGCATTGGTGTTTGGATCTAATCTAGATTCTTTTGTAATCACCTTTGATTTTGTCATCTTGAAATTCTAAAATTTTGATTTGCTTTGATACTAGATCCAATTTTTGATTCAATTTTCTTTGCCATAGTTGCTTGGGTTTAAGAATGGAACTCTGCCTATTGCATATAGATCTATAGTTTGAAAGTATGAAAATCATGTACATCCTTATAATACTTAATAGCACCAGCTCGTCTTGTTATTACATACATCTTTTTCTCTCCATCTAACACCAACTCAACACAGGTTCTAAGTTTCCATATCTTGTATCAAGTTTAGCATATCCTTGAAAATGTTTTTCTTTATGAGGAGGAGGAGCTCTAACAGTTTGATTTCCTATCTGCATTATAGCTTCAGCCCCTGTTTTATCAGAAGGAACAGCTAGATCATCAGGTTGCTCAAATTTACAAATAATGTTGTCTCTCCCTCTTTTAGTTGAATAGCTTCGTATAATCCCTTTAGACCATTTCCAAATATGTCAATATATTGCACTTGTAACACCTGAAAATCTGTTTAAAATAAAGGAAAAAAAGTATCTTGAAAGAAAAGATAATGGGCACAAGTGGGGGGGTAAAGTGTACAAAGTACAAAACCTTGTTATTATATGGTTTAAAAGGCATGGCCGCCCATGCCACCACTTTTACTTCTGCTTTTCGGCTGGAACAAGAAAGAAGAAAGAAGAGCTGAAATTTCATCGGTTTCTTGAAGAGAAGCTGCGATTCTGCTTCGGTGAGTATTTTCTTGTTTAATTGGTTCGGTTTCAGCTGAATTTTCAGCTTGTGAACTAATTCTTATGTGTTCTTCATGCTTGGTTTTGTGTTTTGGTGTGTTTAGGTTGTTTGAACTCTTTGTGCCATCAAGTTCGGTGGAGTTTTGCTTGATGGCTACATTGGTGAGTTCTAGGTCCCCTCTTTTAAATGTTTTCTGCTTTTTTGGGGGGCTGATTTGCATATTTGACTGATGTTTTTGAAACAAGTTATGAACTTTCATGTATGGTGCAACGATGTTGATGTTATGGTGTTTTATGTGCTTCTCTTGCTGATCATTTAAAGTTATGGAGTTCTAAGTATTAAACAGATAGATCTAAGCTGTGTTCATGATTAGAATGATGACTGGGTGCTGGTAATGGCATAAGTTGCATTTCAGATTAGTTTTAAGGCCATCCGCATTTAACAGTTGAGTCTTGTTCATGCGCATTTGTTATGTGTTCATGTGCATTTGCTAAGTACTCATCCGCATTTGTTTTCTTCATGCGCATTTACTTAGTTTTTAGGCGCATTTGTTAAGTACTCATCCTCATTTGTTACGTGTTCATGCGCATTTGCTAAGTACTCATCCGCATTTGTTACATGTTCATGCGCATTTGCTAAGTACTCATCCGCATTTGTTATGTGTTCATGCGCATTTGCTAAGTACTCGTCCGCATTTGTTTTGCCCATGCTCATTTGCTACTATGTCCATGTATACTGCTTTAGTCAACCGCATTCGTTTCATGCGCATGTCCTGACACTTAGAAAATTTCTTGGGAATGTTCATCCGTATTTGTTAAACTCATCTGCATTTGCCTAAGTTCATCCGTATTTGTCTAAATACATAGAATTATTCTGAAATTTTGGGAATAGGATCTAAGTGTTGGTATTGATGAATAAGGAAAGGTTATACATGTTTAAGGTAATCATGCTTGGTTCTTTCTTATGTGCTGGTTTTTTATGTCTATAATGTTTTCATGTTATGTGATTATGCAATGTGCATCTTAATAAGTATTATCCATAACAAGTGGACACGAAAGAATAAAAGACAAATAGTGAAACTTAATGAATGTTACCCTGGGCCCATACGATGAATGAAAAAGCCTTGCAAGCAAAATGAATGGAGGTGCACGGCCTTATTGTCATTAGCTCAACTGATGTGCGGCTGTATAGCCCATGAGGATACATATCTGGGATCAATCCTGGGGTTGACCAACAAATGAATGGGATCCTAGTTCATGAGCAGGCTTCGTGCCTAGCAGTGTGGATCAACTGTCGAAGGGTTAGCTACCATGATAAACGTTTGCCGACAGGGGTTCGGCATCTGTTGCCAACCAACAATGTAGGCTCTTGCTTTGTGCAATCCTAGTTAATGAAAGAGAAAGATAAAGAAAGAAAGATAATGAATTATTTTATGATGGATTATGTATCTTATTGAATGATCACCAAATGAAGTTTTCAAAGTGTATATTTTCATATTATTAAACTGGAACTCATTCAGCAACGCTGACTTTTTATATGCATATCACTTGGCAGGTAAGGGTGTTGCTGAGGATGGCACGCAGGTGAGGCTACTTGGCTGGCAAATACTGGCATCCACTCGTGCATAATGATATTGTTGATTTGTAATACAACTGAATGATTCTTTTTGTAACTGTTAAAATACAATGATGTATTATTTAGCAACATCAAATATCAATGCATGAATGATTTTTGACAACTTAATCCGCTATGATAGTTCTTTGAAATGTATTTATCTGATATGAAAAATGCTATGATTGTCCAACTGTGAGGTCTTTGGGAACGAGGCCTAACAAAACTTCTTCATTTAGATCATCAAACTCTCCAAATTCATCATCATAGTCTTAGGCAGACAATTGTTGCTAAAAAGTAAAATATTATTTCTCTTACTGATTCTCCAATTGAGGATCTAATGGCTAATATATTTTCGATCATCTGAACTTGGTCCAGAGACATTGTCAATCCTAGATTCACTAAATAGACCTATTATATTACCAACATCTCCTCCTTCGTCAGCATCATCATTATTACCTTTATCAGCTTTCTTTGAATGATCATCTCCATCATCATCATCATCACTATCATTTTTTTCATCATCATTATCATCACTAACTTTGTAACTAACCTTATCAAGACCATCTTCTTCATCTTCTATCTCACCAACTATCCTCTTTGATACTAGCTTCTTTTATGGTTGTGTCTGGCTTAGCTCCAATCATAGTAACTTGTTCTATTGGATCAACCTGTATTTGATCTTCTTCAACTATTTCAGGTTTAATAGAATGTCATCCAATTATTTCACCAACCTCTGTTGTTCTATATGGTTTTACATGTGTTGTTTATTTAGTTGTTATGGAGGTTGGGGCTCTAATTCTCCAAACTCTGAACATAATGGAATAAAAATTTAATTAGATGTTCTAGAGTCTTGATTCTTACTTCTTCAATTGACTATCTAGTTGTGAAACTTTTATCGATTTTGACTTATCAAAACTTTCCTTTTCAAGATAAGTAACTTGACGTTGTATAGTCGCTTAGGTCTCAACGGGAGTATCTATTAAAGTGGCAATTTGCTTGGACTGATCACAATGTGAATTAAGATAATCATCAGGATTGAAATCCAGATTATCTGGTGAATCTCTTTATGGAGTGGAAAACTATCGGTGCTTATATAGATCAAGTCTTAGTAACAGTTACAGTAGTAGCTTCAGTAACTATCACTAGAATCTCTTGAGTCTGTGTAGTGCTTGCTATAGTTTCAGCTATAAACATAGGAATCTCCTAACTAATATTCTCTATAATCACTAGAGTCCTTGGCTTCCTGAAAACCATACCTCTACCTCTTCCTCTTCCTCTTCCTCTTCCCCTGCTAAGATCTACCCTCTTCTTAGCTACAATCTTCCTTGATTTAGTGTTTGGGGAATCATCAGGAAGGTAATCAATATCTTTTTCTTCATTTGTTCTCTTCTGAGCACTAGATGGAGGATGATCCATTAGCCTTTGCTGAAAGATGTAAGCTACATTTCCAATTTCATCACTTGTAGCATCTGAGTCAGAATTCTTTAAACATGTCCTTTATCTCATTATCAATCGCTTTTTGTTTCCCTTTCAATGAACTTTTCGGAGTGTTAACAAGAGTCTAGAAAGATTGACCAACAATTTCATATACCTGTGGTTGTTGTTGTGCTTGTTATTGAAATTGTTGTTATGGTGGTTATTATTGTTGTGGTTTTTCTTCGATTTCAAAAGTTCTACCAATCTTGGAAAGTTTGTCTCCGGTGCAAGCCTTTCCATGGGTACCAAGCATTAAGGTGAACACATCCTGCTTCATAATCATGATCTCATAAGTTGGACATTCAAGATTAGCTAAGTTTGGATATAATGAATTCACCACCAACTGCATAAATCTCGATTACATCAAAAACTTCTTCCCACCAATAGCTAATGCATTAGTCTGCATCTCTGTGAATATGGTTTTAGGAATGTAATACGGATGGTCTTCAATGAGTGAAATCATAGGTGATTCAAAACAACACTCAAACATCTAATACTTTGTTAGGCAGTGAACCACCACATGAAATAGATACTTCAAAAATATAGCCTTAAAATTTTTTTCCCAAGAGATGGGTATTTGAATTCATATCTCATTCTTTCAAGCAATCTCTGACCATTACATCATTAAGCTTTATCTGTGCATCAGCTTGATCTCTAACATGTAATACTTTGTTAATGATTTCGTTAGTGATAGTCACATTCTTATTCTTGACTTTGGCAACCATGCATTGATTCCATTTAGCAGTTCACTAATAGTAGTCTTCCAGAAATCCCTTAGGATTTTCTCAAAAAACTTTAGTGTTTGTGGATATAGTATAGTAAATCCTATATTGCTTCAAACCTTCTACCATTGATCTAAAAAATGCCTTTATCTTTAGGTACATCTCCAAGAAATGCAATATCTTTATGATTTTTGACAAATACTAATGGTCTAGCCATATGCATGATCACAATAAATAATACCAGTAATGTAACTAAAACAATCAAAATTTGCAAAAGAATTTGAAGTTCGAAAATCAATTTTGAATAGTTTAGCTTAACACATGTTTTTGCATGGTGATACTATGCAACAACCTAGATGTTTTTACATAAGACATTCGATCAAATAAGCCAAAGTTTTCATTCAAGAACATGAACCTATTTTAAAAATGTTTTCATGTCTATTCAACTGTCCTTTTAGCATGTTTAAGCATGCTACAATGTTTGTGAACACACTCAAAACCAACTTCAAATTTAGGTCATTTTAAGAACTTTTAACCAAAGATTTATGTTGTATAGCCATTGATTAGCATTGTTTATCGTACAGAAGTTCCTATAAAAATGGGAAATGCCCTACCTTTGGGTCAATTTTAAATCCAATTCATCCATTTAACAAGTTAAGTTCATAATCGGTTTAACTTCGAACTCAAACAAAACTTGTTAAAATCATGTATATACCTATAAAATATCAACAATCATAAGAATGTGAAACTGATGTAAACAACAAGCAACAAGAATCATTCGATTTTGATTTTAGTGAAAATGGGTATTGTGAATGCGAAAAGTGAAATGTTCTTCTGACTAAAACATATATATAGCCATTGAAGTTGTAGAATACTATGAATGTAATCGCATGTTTAATGTTTCGCATGCGAGAACATTCGATTACATTTTCCAAACTTTTAAACTTTTTCAAAATGTGTCAAACATTTTCAAATCTTTTCAATGTGATAGATCAACTTTAACCAATTTATGAACAACTACATAGGAATTTTACGTTTGAATGTTTTACCAAAATAAACTCAAAGTATTTTTCGTATTTTTCAAACTTCAAGACTTCTAAAATTAAATGTAAAACTAATCTACATAACTTATATTTAAGTGAATTTTCTATTATAGGGTCATATTTCTTGAAATCGATTATCAATATTTTCCAGTTTTATTTAGAATAAGACTCATTAAATTGATTGTCAATATATTCTGTCCATATAAACTCATGCTTTAGTCTTTACTAAGACAAAGATATTGTGATAAGTATCATGTTTTAATTTTTATTATATGAACTTAATGGATCCCACAATCAGATATCTTGTAGAATGCCTATCCAGCTTCAAGACACTTTTAAGATTTCAAGTTATCCCAAGTTGACTTAAACATTTAACTTCTAATCAACAATCTCATTGATTATTAATTTTCATAATATATATCTATTTCAACATAACTAGCCTGAGAAATGTTTCTGAACACGTAATTTAACAAGTATTAGGATTTACTAGCCATACAGTTTTATATATATAAATGAGAAATATTGAATCAGAGAATGACTAGCTTGAGTATGACAAGACTATAACTCTTAGTCTGTTTTGGCATGGAATCAGTATTACCATAAAATTATGATATGTTACCCATTCAACATAGATGATTTAGTTCCAATGAATAACATTTTAATGTTGCTTTTCATTATTGACAGCAGTGCTTATCAACATATCAAACAAAGTCAGTTCACTTTTAAGCCTTGGTTTCCAATAAGTCAAAAATCAAGAAATGTACTATCATTTTCTATTTACACAAAATATTCATTTTAGCAATATTTATCAAACCAAAAATCTTGTTGATTTTAATATTTTTCTAACTCCTTCTTGCGCCAAAATTCTTTTGTTATATTTTCTAAATTTCTCACCCCTAAAATTGTAATTAGCTTAAGAAAATAACATTTTTTTACCTAAACACAGAAAGAATATTATTTCACTAAAAGTTCCTGTGTAATCATCCAAAATTAATTTCAAGGATTAAACTAAAAAGTCAAATCAAGAATGATCAAGCGCCTTGGTGAACATATCATGTAATATTATCATCAGATGGCACTTGTTTAAGATGAATAATTTTCTGATCAAAACAATCATGAATTAAATGCATGTGGATGTCAATATGTTTAGTTTTGGAATGCTAAATTGGATTTTTCACAATGTTGAGGACACGGAGTTGTCACACCAAATAATAGTGTCAAATATGTTAAGACATAATCAAGAAGTTGTTGTTGAATCCAGACGATCTAAGAACCACGAGTTAAGGAAGCCACATATTCAGCTTCAACTAAATCAATATTTCAGATTTCTTAAGCTTAGATCTTAGTATTATCATGTTCAAGACCTAAAAGTTAAAATTAAGATGGGTGTATGTGTGTGAATCAAAGAACAAAAGAAATAAATGATAATGATAAGATGAATTCATTGATGTTGATGATCAAATTACAATGAAATTCATACAGGAACATGAAAGATCAAACACACCCAAAGGAGAATTTCACCTTGGGTGGTGATTCACACCATATGAAACACACACTTTCAAATTGCACTAGTGGGTTTCTATTTATACTATTCTAGGGAATATTACATCATAAACCCTAATTTTGATTTTTTGTTTGACCGTGATTTTGACTTTATCTTGTTGACTTTGTCTTGTATTCTTTTTCTTCTTTTGATCAACGTGGTCTCTGAATCTGTATAATAAGATCTGCAGTTGGTTGTAATTGTGATTTAGAAAGCTTCAATTTATTGTTTTGATAAAGCCAACAACTTCAGCAATTAAAGTTGACATTGTGTTTTGCTTCTTGCATTACCAAGAAATTAATTCGTTGCTAAGAAATTGACATCCACCGGTAGTTGATTTCCTGACTAAATTGCATCCACCATAATTACGATCAGTATAATAAAATATATTACATTTAAAATTTCTTGGATACCAAAGTCTAAGTTGTGGTTGGCCTATAAGATACTTGAAAATCTGCTTAACAGCTTTCATGTGTGATTCATTAGCATTACTTTGATAACAAGCACCTTGATAAATGATGAACATACTTTCGGCCAACTTACAGTTAGATACATCAAGGATCCAATCATTGACCGATTCTTGTGTTGATCAATATTATCACCCGTGAGATCAGGAGTCAAAGTAGGTCGTGAAGACATAGGAGTAGGAGCAATCTTGAAGTCTTAAAACTTGTATTGTTCTAGTATGCACTGAATATATTTTTCTTGATGTATCATAATACCATCTTCATTTTTCTTTACTTGAATGCCTAAGAAGAAGGATATTTCTCCAAGAGAACTCATCTTGAATTTATTTTTATCACTGCATTAAACTCTTTGCATAAGTCATCATTTGTAGATCAAAATATAATGTCATCAATATAAATCTGAACTAGAATCATATCATTAACCATTTTACATATGACCAGAGTTTAATTAATAGCTCCACGTGTATATCCATTTTTCAAGCAGATGCAGATGAGAGTAGCATACCTAGCTCGAGGTGCTTGACGTAAACCATATAGAGCTTTATCTGACTTGTATACATAATCTGGATAATAAAGGTCTTCGAATCCTAGTAGTTGGCAAACTTAGATTTCATCCTTGACTTTGCCATACAAAAACATAGTCTTGATATCCATTTGGTAGACTTTAAAGTTCATGAATGAAGCATATGCAAGAAAGATGCGAATGGCTTCAAGTCTAGCGACCAGATTATAAACTTCTTCATAATCTAGGCCTTCAACTTCATTAAAACCCTTCACACCAAGACGTTCTTTGTTGCGAACAACAACACTTTTTTCATCCATCTTATTGCGATAAATCACTCTGTCCCATTCGGTAACTTATCTTTTTGAAGTTAAACAAGATGCCAGACACTTAACTTCTTGAACTGTATCAACTCATCATGCATGGCTTCAATCCAACTATTTTTTAAAACCATTTCAATATTTTTGGAAATAGTTTGTGAAATAAAGCAAGAATATAAACATGTAAAAAATGCATCTGATTGACTTCTAGTGTGTAAAATGATCGCATCAATGGGATGATTTCTATGGAGTCTGAGTTGAGGAATGTCTTCTCTAAATATGACTTCATCAAGATTGGAGATATGAAAAAATTTGTGTAACACCATCATTACATTCAGGTTAATATACAATTTTTGCTTCTAAATGGTCCTCTGAAACATGTGTTTCAGGTGATGTTGTTTCTGATTGAAGTTATTCAAAGGGAACTTGAATTTGTTCAAAAGGAAAGTCTTGTGTAGAAGATTCAAACGCTTTAAACGGTTGAGTCACATTATCCATAGATAGATAATCATATTCAAATGAAATAACAAGATAAGAACCATATGACTGAAATAATTCATGAATTTGAACATATTCTAATTTAGTAATAACATTTGGAACAAGAGTAATATTGCTTGAAGAAATCTTTCTAGAAGAGTTGATATTACTTGATGAAGGAACACTATCATATATCTTGGAGATGATGTCATATAACTCAGGTTGTAGTGAACTTGTACCAGAAATGACATCAGAAGAACACTTAGAATTACTGAACAAAGATTAATAGTCATACACCCAAGTAGGAGCTGACCTTACATCTTTTTGTTAGATTCATACCAATCAATATTAAATGAGTCAATTATTTTTTTTGGTTCTTTTATTATAAACCCTATATGCCATCTTGTTAGTTGAATGTCCAATAAAGTAGCATTCATCTGCCTTTTCATTAAATTTAGATTTAAGAATGAGTTGTATGTAGAAAGATATAACAACAACCAAAGGCTTTAAATATTTAGCTTTTGGCTTGTGTTTAAAAAATATCTCATAAGGTGTCATTTATTATTTTTTTGTTGATTAAAACATGATTCTGAACATAACAAACCGTGTTGACTGCTTCTACCCAAAAGAATAAATATAATATGGTAGTAGATAGCATTGTTCAAGTAGCTTCAATCAAGGTTTTGTTTCATATTTTAGCAGCGCCATTTTGTTGAGGAGTCAGCTATACTATATTATCTAGCTATTCCATAGAATCACATAATTCATTTAAAACTTTGTTGCAAAATTCAATGCCATTATTACTACAGATGCACTTTATCACAAGATCAGCTTGGTTTTCAACAAGAGTCATAAATTTGAGAAGAAAGTGAGGAGTTTCATCCTTGGTTGCTAAAACGAAAACCCATGTGAATCTAGAAAAGTCATCAATATCAACTAAGTAATAAGAATGATGTCCCAAACGTAAGACATTCACAGGACCAAAAAGATCCATGTGTAATAATTATAAAACTAAGTCAATAGAGTTGTGAGTAGTTTGTGAGAAAGTTTGTGCTGCTTGCCCTTGTAACATGATAAACATTTTCATCAAGATAAAATTCTTTATGCGGTAAGCCTATAACATGATTTCCACAAACATGTTTGTTCATTGTTATAGATTGACATGTCTTAGATGATGATGCTATAACATGGAATCACTCTTTGAAGCTTTAGACAATAAGTAGGAGGCTCTTACCAAAGAAGATGAACTGTTTACATCTAAAAAATATGTATCATTATCCCTCGAAGTCCTCAATAGAATCTACAATCAAACAATCTTTTGTTGTGAAGTGAGTCGAGTCATTTTTATCACATATTTGTGAAATACTCAACATATTGTGTTTCAGTTCTTTTACATAACCCACATCATCAAGAATTAAAACTCCATTTATCATTGTTCTTTTTCTAGTAATCTTTCCACCTTTATCCCCAACAAAGATAACATATCTACTATTGTAAGATTATACATTGTGCAATAATGAAATGTTCCCTGTCAAGTGCCTTGAACAACCACTATCAGCGTGCCATAAGTTGTCGATATTCCTCCTTGGTTATCCCTACACATATAAATTAATTAGTTAGTTTTGGGAACCTAAGCCAAAGTAGACTTGGGTAAATTGTTTTCATCCATATAACTACCAGTTCTTAAGATCAAACCACATTTATAATCAAAGATTTAATCTTTTTTCTTTTCAAGTGGTGAACACGGAACTTTGGCTTTGCATATTTGGTGAGGTTTTGTGAAATGTTTCACTTTATCTTTTGGTTTTACGGAATTTGTTATTTTCGATATTGATTTTGTCTTTTCAACTTTCTTTACTTTGTCAACAACTTGTGATTTTCTAGTTGTTATATTTATTCATTTGGAATTATTTTGAAAACTAGATTTTGTTTTGTGTTGAAAACTATATGATCTGTCATATGCCTTCTTTTAATATGCATTCGGATTAGATTTATAGTTATTCATATGATTGATATTTTATTGTGAAAAGAATTGTTTTCTTTGGTTCAAAACATTTTTATGAAACTGTTATTGATTTAATGATTTGTGTTGATGAATATAATATATGGTAATATGATTTGATTTTCCACATATAAAACAACATCTCTTTGGTGGAAACCAATGACAATCCATATGATCATGTCTTAAATCTTGTGATTTCATCATTTTGGGCGATTGTGAATGACAATTAAAGAATGATGATTTATTATTTTGAACAGAAAGCTTGTTCATCTTGCTCATTCTAATATTATTCTCAAATTTTTTATGACAACTACTAAAGGTGTCATTGAATCCGACTTTAGTATATCTTTGGCCACTAAATTCTTTAATAGTAGAGATATCCTTGTTTTGAAAGGTATCTTTTATGACTTGAACTCTATCCTGTATAAAATGACCCTTTTTCTTTGAAATTGGATCTTTTACCAATGTGGCTTGATCTTAAACTTTGAATTTTTTCGGGAGAGTTGTTGGAATTGGACTAGTCTTTGATACATTTATACCAGGACCGGGTATGGGTACTTAGCACTTAGTTTCACACTGAGGAGAGATCTTAGATCACTTAACAATTCAAATAGGGAACTGGTAACTAGAGATAGATGATACTAAGAACACAAGTAAATTAAAGAGATAGAACTAAGAACAACACAAGAACACAAGATTGGTTTTCAAGGATGTTGTATATTGATCTCAAGTTCTTTTACAAATGTTACAAAGCAAAAAGAAATTACAAGGACCTGAGACACTTTTATACTACAACCTACAACCATCACTTACATTTAAAGACAGTTAGGATTTAACTAATCTAGACAACAAGATCAATCTACAGTCAAAAGGCAGATTGCCTTTTGACTACTGACTATGACATGCCATACCTCACTGACTTTTCCTAATGCAAAAAGTCTAAAGGAACAAGTAAGGTAAGTTACAGACAAAGACCATTCCTACTTTTTGATAAAGCATGGGAGTTTCACCAACTTGTGTAAAGTGGGTGAACCACCAGAGCAGGCAACGGAAAGTGTGTCAGCTTTATCAAAAGTTGATTCAAAGAAAGCATATTTTCTCAGTCCTCTGAAGAAAACAGTCTTCACATCTTCGAAAGACTTTGTCTCTGAAGCTTCGGAAGATTTCATCTTTGGCTTTGGAAGATGCTGGTCTTTGGTTTCAGAAGATTTCACACTTAGAATATTTTTCTGTTTGAGTGTGAAACTTTCGAAGTAACTCCTTCTGAACTGTTAGCTTCGGAAGATCTTACACTTAGACACATTTGAGAGTGTAAGACTTCCAAAGCTAGTTCATCTTTGTTCCTTAGTGCATGCATGGAAGACTTGGTTGTTCTGGCTCTGATACCAATTGCAGGACCAGGTAAGGGTACTTAACACTTAGTTTCACACTGAGGAGAGATCTTAGATCACTTAACAATTCAAATAGGGAACGGGTAACTAGAGATAGATGATACTAAGAACACAAGTAAATTAAAGAGACAGAACTAAGAACAACACAAGAACACAAGATTGGTTTTTAAGGATGTTGTATATTGATCTCAAGTTCTTTTACAAGTGTTACAAAGCATAAAGAAATTACAAGGACCTGAGACACTTTTATACTACAACCTACAACCATCACTTACATGTAAAGACAGTTGGGATTTGACTAATCTAGACAACAAGATCAATCTACAGTCAAAGGCAGATTGCCTTTTGACTAGTGACTATCAAATGCCATAGCTCACTGACTTTTCTTAATGCAAAAAGTCAACATGAAAGAGTAAGGTAAGTTAGAGACAAAGACTATTCCGACTTTTTCATAAAGCATGGGAGTTTCACCAACTTGTGTAAAGTGGGTGAACCACCAGAGCAGGCAGCTAAAAGTGTGTCAGCTTTATCAAAAGTTGATTTAGAGAAAGCATATTTTCTCTGTCCTCTGAAGAAATCAGTCTTCACAGCTTCTGAAGACTTTGTCTCTGAAGCTTCGGAAGATTTCATCTTTGGCTTCGAAAGATTTCACACTTAGAATATTTTTCTGTTTAAGTGTGAAACATTCGAAGTAACTCCTTCTGAACTGTTAGCTTCGAAAGATCATACACTTAGAAAAATTTGAGAGTGTAAGACTTCCAAATCTAGTTCATCTTTGTTCCTTAGTGCATGCATGGAAGACTTGGTTGTTCTGGCTTATTGGTTGCATCAGCCTTATAATCTTAAGATGATCTTACAAACTCCCCCTAGGCTGATGCTGCCAAAACAAAAAAGTCTTTAGATTTTGATAGTCTATATTAGGATCTCAGCATACCTTTCTTCATCATTAGGTCTAGATCCTTCAGACTAACATAGAACCTTCTCATGTCAAAGAGATCATGCAGAGGAAGATTGAGCATGTCTTTTGAGAAATAGACATGCATGCCTTCTTGATCTCTTATGACATACCATCTGTCTTGATCTTCATCATAAGACCATGATATAATTTGTCTTCCAACAGCAAGAGGCTCTACTATGATTGGAGTTTGTTAAGAGACCTCTTCATGCACTCCCTCAGATTGCTCTGACTCATCCTGAGGTTGGGAGGTGGATACCTTTCTTCTTTTTCCCTTTGAAGTTGATCTTCTGGCCATCCTTTTTCTTCTCCCTGATGATTTTAACTGAGGGGACTGGTCTTGAGTACCAGGTTGTTCAGTTGAGTCCCCCTAAGTTGGGATCTCCTCTCTTACAGGTTTAGAAGGAGAGAGAGGATGACCCTGCTATGGATCAAAAGATGAAGTTAGCTGAGATGCAGCTCCAAGTTCATATTGTGTTGTCTCAGTAGGTTCAACCTTCACCTCAACTTCAGGTTGAGCTGGACTTGGTGGAGAATGCAAGTCCACCAGCTCACCCTTCTTTATCTTCTGCTTGATTACCTGATATGCTTATCCATTGTGGATAGAGACATAAAGCCAAGCCTCCTTCCAGAGAATCCATACAACTTCAAGAAGCTCATCATCCTTTGTCTATCAGCAGACTTCTTTTGGCTTTTATGGATGATGGCCCTTGGCTTTGCAACTTCTTCCCTTAATCTTTTCTTTTCATCTTGTTTTTTCTCTTTTATCTTTTTCTTCCATCTGCTTATTGTATTCAAACAATATGTATTCAGATGGTAAGGGAAGAAGTGCATCTGCCTGATAGAGACCTGTCGCAGTCAGGTAGCTGATCATCTTTAGTCTTTCTTCTTCAGTTGCTACCTGAGGTTGTTTAGTGGTCACAGTCTCTGGCTCAGGACTTTCTTGAACTGGGGAGAGGACAGGAATGTTCTTGTAGAGTGGTTTCAGCCTCATTTATTCCTTGTGCTTGAGGAGCAATGTTGCATCCTCTGCTTCCTTCCTCTCCTTTGACAACTCTTTGTCATCCAGTTCATTCAATTCATCTAAGGGGAGAGAGATGAGTTCATTAACATTATAGTTTCTGGTTCCCAGGTAGTTTAGCCTGGCTCCCCTTAACTCATTTTCCTGAGTGTTTAGCCTGGGGGCAGCCCTGATTACAGCTTCCATAAACCCTGGGGAGCCACTTGAACTCTCTCCCCTCAGCTTCCTCTTCCTCTCTCTCTTCTCCTCCTCAATCTCCTCAGGTGTCACTTTCCTTTTGCCTTTTTCATCCACAGGCTTTGGTGACTCAGTCTGGAGAGAGCTTTTGCCTTTATTGCTTGGTTTAGCTGTCAAGCTCTTGCCAGAGAGAGGTTGTGAAACACCATCACCAGCTAGTGTTTCACTAAGGGTAATGGGTGCAGAGGGAGATCCTATCTCAAGGTTCACAGGTTTAACCTCTGGGCCTTCAGTCAAGGTTTTCCCTTCGAAGCTAATCTCCAGGTCTACCTCAACATCCAGTTGACCAAAGATCTCACCTACTAGTCTCTGTCTATATAATTTTGATCTCAATTTAAACTCCTCTAGCACCTTGTCTTGTATTTTTTCTGCCAATTTTACTGCTTGTCTAGTTATTGCTTGGGTTGACAAGTGGCAGATCTACCAAGTTGATGCTAACATAGAAACTCAGGTGTGAAATGTTGAGAACTTCTAGTTGACCCTGAGCTTTAGAGATCACCAGAGCTCTCCTATTGTTGTCATACCCCCAACCCCAGATTGGGTTCTCAAAAGGGGCAGACATTGCTCTTGGTATTCCCTCCTCAAACAGTTGTTGAATGAGCAAATTTAGATCATTGTCTAGAGGAGGTTGCTAAGTATGAACATCTAGAAGAGAGGATGGTGATTCCTCTATGTCCATACTCTGGGAAGAACTCCCAGGTTCTGTGATTGTCAGAATTTCCTCCCCCTTTTTGGTAGCATGACCCTCTTGCATAGGTGAGCTGGGAGATTGATCCATGACATCCACAGGTTCTTGTGGACTTGGATGAGTTGTCCTCATAGGTCTCTCAGCCAACTTGCCCTTCAGATCGGTGATCTCAAGTTGCTGGTCATTGACCATCTTCTGTAAGATAGTCACCTGAGATTCTAGGTGAGCTATCTTTGAAACAAAATAGGTGCAAAGATGTGACAGTTTGTGGACCTTTTGTTGTAGACTCCCCTCATCCTCAGATGAAGAATCATTGGGGGATGAGAGAATTGGACCTAAGTCTTCTTCCTCACCACCAGCATAGGTTTCTTGGCTGCTGGATTTCTCCTGCCTAATGACAACTTCCAAAGAAGTGTCAAGAGGCTGGGTTGCCATGGTAGAGGTCCTAGTAATGTTATCACTTGCAAAGGTGATAGCCTCTGCCATATGGATTTCCTGAATAAGTTCAGGACTATCCACCTCAGAAGGGGGTTGCTGATATGGGCTAGAGATAGGGGAAGCAGGAGTACTCATCTCTCCTTGAGTGTAGGAAGAGAGAAAAGACTCATGGTACTCACTGAAGCCCAAATCTTCATCAGAATAGAAGTCAAGGCTGGGAATGGGGCGGTTTAGATCAAGAGGTTGGGGATGGTAGCTTTCCCCAGAATGTTGATCACTAGAGTGTTGAGACTCAGAGTGATGATTTAAGGCTGTTTGTGGGGTTGTGAGCTCATCAGGCTGAGCATGAGGAACCTCATCACTGAATGGTTGAAATATGGGAGTGGTCTGCTCCTCAGGAGAAGTGGGAGCTCGAAATTCCACTTCCTCCTGTATGGGTTCTGATATGGGGACCTGCACATGCTCAATAGCAAGTGCAGGGGTTTGTTGGGATTTTCTTTTGTAGGTGATGGTGATGGTAGGCTGTGTTTGAGGTGGTTAAGAGGTGGAGGGTGTTGGTTCAACACTAGTTGGTGCTTCTAGGTTTTCACCTTGAGCAATGAGCTCAAACATTTTTTGGGACAAGGGCTGTTTCTACCCCAGAGAAGCCAACAGTTGGCTTCTTCAAGATTTTAAAGATGCCGGGCCTCATTTTTCCTATTTTAAGAATATTACCTGTTCCCTCAACTGTGGTCCCAACTCACAGTTGAGAATGTGTTGAACATACCTAGGGAACATGTAGTACTCTAAGGAGTCCAAGTTTGCAAGTAAATTAGTATATACAAACTGAGAGTACCTGAACTTGACCCCTTGTACCATCCCATGGACTATAAAGGAGAGGTCTTCTGGAACTTGATCCCATCCTCCATGCTTGTTAGAAAGTCTGTGAATGATGACATGGAGGAGGTATTTCCATTGAGATGAGACCTTCCCCTTCCTGAAGGTTTTGATTGAGAAGTCACCTTCATAGCCCATCTGCTGAAAGGAGTGGTTGACAGCAGATTTGGGAAAGGACAGCTCACCTGCTTCATCATCCAGCTGCAAATGGGTGTTTATGATGAAAACTATCCTCCCCTGCACTGTAGCAGACAGTGCCTTCTCCCCGTCCATGGTGACCTCTTGACAGGTCCTCCAGAACTCAAGCAATTGATCCTCATAGAGAGGAGGATCAATTGTAATGGAGGTGAAGTAGTGTGATGAAGAAAGGTACCTACACACATCTGAGAAGCTTGGATCCTTCTCAGAGTGTAACAGGGAAACCTGATTGTGTTGCCTGTGTAGGTGCATGGAAAAATTAGGGTCATTAAAATGATCAATGTTGGCCATTTGAGGAAACTTTTGCAGTGAAGAAAGGAAGAAGAAGATGAAATTTGGGGGTAAATTTAGGGTAAGGATCGGTGAGAGTAGAGAGACGAAATAAAACCGTTTGGAAGATATATGTCGTGGATTTGAGACAAAGTTATGACAAAAAAATAAACTTTGAAATCAGCAAGTAGGTCCTACTTCTGAAAAAGTGCGCACAAAAAGTTAGTTTTCTTGGAAGTTGTAAAACTTCCAAAGGCAATTTTTGCTTCGGAAGATATTTCAAAGAATTTTGAAAATTTGGCTTCGGAAGAAGTGAACAAGTCTTCCAAGACTTAGTTGCTTTCGGAAGA
The DNA here is from genome assembly GCA_025506505.1 of Flaveria sonorensis. Classification (NCBI taxonomy): domain Eukaryota; kingdom Viridiplantae; phylum Streptophyta; class Magnoliopsida; order Asterales; family Asteraceae; genus Flaveria; species Flaveria sonorensis. Next base: position 17,315,428 of record CM046437.1, on the reverse strand, counting down.
TATTTGTTCTTTGAATACATTTAAGTGCTTATTTACAAAATTTAAGCTTCGAAAGATACTCCAAGAATTTCTTCCGAAGGTAAATCTTAGATAAGCTGTTAAATGATTTAAAGACATAAATTTCTTCCGAATGCAGATTGAGTTCTTTCGAAGGTAAATTTTCACAAATCTGAGGAATATCAGTTAAAAGTTAGTTTTCTTCCAAAGAGAACTGGGCTTATGAGGTGATCTAATAGACAACTTAGGACACACAGTTTTAGAAATAAAGTTGATTAAGTTATTAAGGAAAATCTATTCAAAGTTAAATCATCCCGATAGCTGATACAAGATATTTAAATCTCTGTTCATCAAATGCCTATATGAACAGATCAGCATATTGTTCATTTGTGTTAACTTTGATTAGTTTGATCAATCCCTTTTCAAAATTATCCCTAATCAGATGATACCTGATGTTGATGTGTTTGGTCCTTGAGTGCTGCACAAGATATTCTGTAATGGAGATGACATTGTTGCTGTCTATATGGATGGGAGTCTCCTTGAAGTTGAACCCATAGTCTAGCATCTGATTCTGAATCTAGAGCATTTGAGCATAGCAGCTTGCAGCAGTAATGTATTCAGCTTCAGCAGTTGATACAGACACACAGGATTGCTTTCTTGCATTGCTAAGAGACTATCCTTCCACCAAGGAATTGACATCCCCCAGATGTGGACTTTGCAGTCATGTTGCTGCCACCATAAGCACTATCTATATAAGCATATAGATTAAAGTCTGAATTCTTTGGATACCAAAGGCCTAGATTTGGAGCACCTTTGAGGTATCTGAGAATCCTATTGACAGTGATTAGGTGTGACATCTTGGGGTTGGCTTGATATCATGCACATATACATGTGGCAAACATATAATCAGGCCTGCTAGCAGTAAGGTACATAAGTGACCCAATCATAGACCTATAGAGATGTTCAGCAACACACTCCCCCTCAAGATTAGGACCAAGGGAGTGGTTTCTGGCTATGGGTGTCTTTGCAACCTTACAGTCAGTCATCTTGAATCTTGTAAGTATGTCCTGTACATACTTTGACTGACTAATGAAGATGCCATCTTCAACCTGCTTCACTTGAATTCCTAGAAAGAAACTAAGTTCCCCCATGGCACTCATTTCAAATCTATTCTTCATCAGCATCTCAAAGTCTTTGCAGAGCTTTGGATTAGTTGAACCAAAGATGATGTCATCTACATATATTTGAACTAGAAATGTGTCATTCCCTGTTTCTTGATGTAGAGAGTCCCATCAATAGTACCTCTTTTGTATCCATGATGACAGAGGTATGTTGATAGTGTCTCATACCACTTTCTTGGAGCTTGATGCAGTCCATATAGAGATTTATCAAGCTTGCAGACATAATCAGGATGATCCGGGTCTGCAAAGCCAGGTGGTTGTTTAATATAAACTTCTTCGTCAATCACCCCATAGAGAAAAACATATTTCACATCAAGTTGGTAGACCTTGAAATCCTTGGACGCAGCATAAGCCAAGAATATTCTTACAGCTTCAAGTCTTGCAACTGGAGCAAAAACATCAGTGTAATCGATCCCTTCTTCTTGAGTGTATCCTTGGACAACCAGTCTAGCCTTGTTTTTGATAATAATCCCTCTATCATCCTTCTTGTTCCTGAACACCTATTTGGTACCTATGACAGTCTTCCTTTAAGGAAGAGGGCATAAGTTCCACACCTTCTGTCTTTTGATTTAGAGCAGCTCATCTTGCATAGCTTCAATCCAGCTTCCATCATTCAAAGCCTCATCAACTTTCTTTGGCTCTATCTGGGATAAGAAACAAGCATGTAGACAAACATGGCTGTCATGAGTTTGTCCTCTTGTTCTTACCCCTGAGTCAACATTTCCAATGATGTTTGTGGTGGGATGTGACTTGTGGATCCATAGTTGAGGGATCACAGTAAGTTGGGTGGACAGATCTAAATTAGAGAAATTCTGATCTGGCAATGAGGTGTCTCCTACTATATCAGCATACTTATCAAAAGAAACTTGATCCAATAAGTGTGTGACATCATTCATGTTGTCTTCAATGTAGTGGTTGTCAGCATCAAGAAATTCTTGATCACTGTCACCACCTCCAGTTCCTCCTGCATTAGAAGTTCCTTCTCCTGAATTCTGAGCCTCTGAGCTGGAATTCGAAGGCAATTCAGTTGAATCAACAATATTTGTCATGCTTGTACTGATAGGAGCCTCAATTATAGGGTTAGTCACCACTGGAGCTGAAGTAATCTTCTTGGTTGGTCTTCTCATCTCAAATCTTGGATAGGATCTTCTGTTGATCTGTTATCTATAGATCCTGAAACATTCTCACAAGATTTGTTAAAGCAGTTGGTAACTAAATCAAGATCAAACAGCCAATCAGGACCATAACATTTCACACAGGTGTGTGTTCATTTAAAGTCACATTGGCTGACTCCTCAATGATTCTAGTTCTGAGATTGTATACTCTGTATGCCTTAGTTTGAGAAGAGTATCCAACAAAGTGTCCATCATCTGATTTCTCAACAAACTTGGCTATTTGATATTTGGTATTCAAGATGGTGCAAGGACATCCAAATGTTCTAAGAAAACCAATGAATGATCTCCTTTTGTGCCACAGTTCATAAGGAGTCTTACCATGTGTCTTAACAACTAAAACTCTGTTCTGCACATAGCAGGCTGTGTTGATAGCCTCTGCCCAGAAGGTGATAGGCAGTTTAGAGTCAGACAACATGGTTCTAGCAGCTTTAGTAAGTGTCCTATTTCTCCTCTCAGCAACACCATTTTGCTAAGGAGTCCTGGGAGCACTATATTGTCTTGAAATACCATTTTCATCCCAAAATGTATCAAGGATTTGGTTTTTAAATTCAGTTCCTTGATCACATCTTATGGTCGTGACCTTGTGATCAAATTGATTCTTAATTTTTAGAATGAAGTTCTTTAAGATTTCAGGGGTTTCATCCTTAGTTCTAAGGAAAAACACCCAAGTGAATCATGTGAAATCATCTGTGATCACTAAACAGTAAGAGGTCCTTCATAGACTCATTACACTGGTGGGGTCAAACAGATCCATATGTAACAAGTGTAGGGGAGTAGTAATAGAGTTCATTTCCTTTGGCTTGTGAGACACGTTGTGTTGCTTCCCTTTCAGGCATGCAACACAGTGGTCATCACTTGTAAACTCTTTCTTTGGTATTCCAGTTACCAAATCATTCTTAATCAATTTATTCATGTTTTTAAATTTTACATGGCACATTCTTTTATGCCAAAGGAAAGACTTATTACTATTTGCTTTAGACAGAAAGCAAGAAACTTCTCCAGAGGGAGATGTTTCCTGCAGATCCATCTTGTACATGTTCCCTCTCTTGGGGGCTCTGAGCAGAATATGCTCTTGAGGAATATCAACCTCGAGCTTGAGAACAATGCACTCATACTCAGTAAAGAGCATGTGATGTTTTTGGTCACAAAATTAGGACACACTCAGAAGATTGTATCCAAGCTCCTTGACAAAGTTTACCTTCTCAATGCTGAGCTTTCCATTTGTAACCTTGCCCCTGCCAGTAATGTAACCTCCTACATCTCCTCCAAAAGCAACTGGTCCTCCATCAAATCTTTCAAAGTTTTTAAGTAAGGACTCATTTCCTATCATGTGCCTGGAGCAGCCACTATCAAGGATCCATACATTTCTGTTTGCCTTTGGCTATCCCTGCACAAAAGGAGATGATTTAGTTACATCTGGAAACCCAAGCCTCATTGGTCTTGGGCTTGTTAAAATGAGTTAACAGCATTGAAATAGTAAGTGATCCTATGTTCAGGCTCTGAGGATCATTTGTTATTGCTGATGAAGAATCTTCAGTCACCCAGTCTTCCTTTATCTTCCACACCACCTTTAGAAAATTAGGCTTGACCTTCAAAGCTTCAGAAGCGTTTGCAGCTTCAGAAGATTTGGAGACTAGACCTTCGGAAGATCTTGCTTTCACTGCAGCAAGCTTCAGTACTTCGGAAGCATCCCTTTCTTCCGAGACCAAATTTTCTTCCGAAAGCAATTTTTCACTTGCCTTCTTCATTTTGGAGCTTCCGAAGGAAACAGATTTTTCTTCCGAATCTTTCTTTTCCTTCTTCTTCCTAGAAGCCATTTCTTTGTCCATGTGGATAGTACTTTTAGGATTGTAGAAGCAATCCTTAGCTAGATGAGAAGTACTACCACACATGATGCAGTCCATTTGCTTCCTTCTGGGAGTCTTCTTCTAAGAGCAAGACTGAACTTGGACACTTTCTTTCTCCAACTTCTTCTTCACAGATGATGCAACAATTTTCTTAAGGAGATAATTGCTCTTGGAGGAGGATGCTTCAGATTGTGTAGCAGTGATACACAGCAATTCAGCCTTCTCTTTGCTGGAATGAGTTGGAACTGTACTAAAACTCCTGGTACTAGAGTTTGTAGTTGATTCCTCAGTCTTTACCACTTCAAACCCTGCAGAGATGAACACTTGTTTCTGCTTGGGGTCAAAAGTGGCCTTGATCTCTTGAACCTTCTTTGATCTTTTCTTTGCTCTTCTGATCAAGTTCTTCCTCTTTCTCTTTGTCGTACCAGCCTTCTTACTCTCCTCAGGAGCATGGTGACCCTTTTTGGATTGACTCTTTTCACTCATTTCAGAATCATCCCTCACCATCTCCTCTTCATCCTCTTCAGCACTAGGGTCTATGAGGGGAAGCTCATCTTCACTAGTTCCACACCTTGGAGATCTTACAAATAATAGAGTGTGTGGAGGAGCTATCTCACAAGATCCCAGTCCCTGCTTATTCTGATAACAAACTTTGCATGCAGAGATGAGGATATTATGTTCTTGAAGGTCTCTTCTTCAAGAACACATTTTTCTGTCCTAGCTTTGCTAATCACAAGCTCAGCCTGGCATTCAGTCAACTTAGTAATAAGATCTTTTATTTGAGTCTTGTAGTTTGTTTGCTCATGTTTAAGAGTTGAAATTGTTTTCTCTAGATCTTCTATTTTAAGCTTATAATCATTTTCAACTCTCTTAAAATCAGCTTTTAAAATATTTAAAGACTCAATATCAGATCTTATTTTTAAGTTGTAGGATCTATATCTGTTTACTTTAGCAATACATTCAGGAGAGCAAAGATGTTCTAATACCTTGGCTTCATCATGGTCAGCCATGAGTGCTTGATTTGGAGAAGTATCTTCATCTTGGAAGCTCCAGTCAAAGCCTCCTTCTTCAACAGCAACTACAGCTTGCTGTCTTGGCTTCTCATTCTGGTGCCCTCCTTTAGTGTAGTTTGGCCTGGATGATGCTTGGCCACCATTTGACTTAGGTGCCTTGCATTCTCTGGCAAAGTGTCCCATTTGGTTATAGTTGTAACACTTTACTTTGCTTTTGTCCAGCCTAAACTTGCCATTGGTTGCATTGCTAGGAAACCTTCTCCCAGTCCTCTTGTAAAACTTCTGGGCTCTGTGAGTGACAAGAGCCATCTGCTGGACTATCTCCATATATTCTAGGTCACCTGGATGGATACAGTCTAGGTTTTCAAGAGTGAAGAGAAAGTTGCTTGAACTTTCATCAGTAGAGACAAAGGCTTTAGAGGAACTTGTCTCTTGGAAGGGACTTCCTTAGATGTAGCTCTCTCTGGGTGTCTCTGGGAAGGTGATGAAAGGACCCTTTTATGAAGTTTCAAGGTAGAAGATAAGATGATGTTGTGGTTCTCTACTATCCCTTTCTCCCACATGAAGGGCTGAACTCTAGTGAGTATTAGAGTTACCAGATGAATTTTGCATGTTCATCTCCATCTGGTATCCACTGAGTATCCCATACAACTTCATGAGAGTAAGGGTCTTGAGGTTTTCAGTCCTCTTAATGACCATACAGTAGTGTGTTCATTGTCTAGGAAGAGAGGACATGAACTTCCTAACAATATCCCTATTCTGAATAGTTACTCCAACATCAGCCAGAGTATCCACAATCTCAACATACCTAAAGTATTGTTGAGTCATGGTTTCACCTGTCTTGAAGGTGAAGTTTTCAAACTGCTGCTTCAAGAGGTCCTTCTTGTTTTCTTTGGCTTCATTGGACCCCTCATACATCAGTTTTAGTGCATCCCATAGTTGTTTAGCGGTCTTGCACTTCTTGAAACCTCTGTAGATGGAGTTTGGAAGAGCAGTTTGGAGGGCTGTCATGGCTTTCTGATCAATATCAATCCTTTTCCAGTCTTCATCAGAAAAGTCAACCCTCTCCTTTGGTATCATGCCACCACCAGTAGCAGCTGAAGAGGTGCATGGTACATGAGGTCCATTGACAACAGACTCCCACATCCTGGAATCTTGAGACTTGATGAAGCCTTTCATTCTTTGGCACCAAGTGTCAAAATCCTCAGGAGTCATCAGTGGGGACTTTGTCATAGTTCCAGTTTCCATATCAGCCTTAGAGATAGTTGCCATTTGAAGAGTTAAGTGATGTGTGAAGCTAAGAGGATTAAAGATGGTGAGATCTTACAATCAAGAGCTTGGAATGCTCTGATATGAATTATAGGACCGGGTAAGGGTACTTAACACTTAGTTTCACATTATGGAGAGATCTTAGATCACTTAACAATTCAAATAGGGAACTGGTAACTAGAGATAGATGATACTAAGAACACAAGTAAATTAAAGAGACAGAACTAAGAACAATAGAAGAACACCAGATTGGTTTTCAAGGATGTTGTATATTGATCTCAAGTTCTTTTACAAGTGTTACAAAGCATAAAGAAATTACAAGGACCTGAGACACTTTTATACTACAATCTACAACCGTCACTTACATGTAAAGATAGTTAGGATTTGAATAATCTAGACAAGTAAGTGGGAGTTTCACCAACTTGTGTAACTTACAGACAAAGACCATTCCTACTTTTTGATAAAGCATGGGAGTTTCACCAACTTGCGTAAAGTGGGTGAACCACCAGAGCAGGCAGCGGAAAGTGTGTCAGCTTTATCAAAAGGTGATTCAGAGAAAGCATATTTTCTCTGTCCTCTAAAGAAATCAGTCTTCATAGCTTCGGAAGACTTTGTCTCTGAAGCTTTGGAAGATTTCATCTTTGGCTTCGGAAGATGCTGGTCTTTGGCTTCGCAAGATTTCACACTTAGAATATTTTTCTGTTTGAGTGTGAAACATCCGAAGTAACTCCTTTTGAACTGTTAGCTTTAGAAGATCTTACACTTAGACACATTTGAGAGTGTAAGACTTCCAAAACTAGTTCATCTTTGTTCCTTAGTGCATGCAAAAAGACTTGGTTGTTCTTGCTTATTGGTTGCATCAGCCTCATAATCTTCAGATGATCTTACACATAGCTTGTTTTATAGAGTTAGCATTAAAAGATGTTCATCTTTAAGGAATCTAGTATTTGAATCCTTATAGATATTCAATTCCTTATCTATATGACCCTTAGAAACAAATATGTTCTTGAAATCCCTTTTCAAGTCGGATTTCTTTTGATATAAGTGTCTGTCTTTGATATTATTATCACTGTGTAGAATTTTAGCCTTTAGTTTTTGAGACATTAAAAATGATTTTGAATATTACATTTTGATATTAGAAAAACACAAATTCAAATCACTTGATGAGTTACATCTAAATTTATTGCTAATACATTTCTTATTTTTTCTTTCTTCAAAAACATTCTTATCATCACTATCTTATTCTTCAACCAACCCATCTATCTTCAATGATTTTGCATAAAGATTAATATCATCAAATTTAGTTTCATTTTTTACTTCAAGATCAACAGTTAGAACCATATTGACTGAATGTTTAAGATCACTTGTTTAAAACCACAGACCGTACATCATGTCTTCATCAGAGTTGACATCAGATGAAGGCATACATGTATAATCATGATTAATTGGTAAAGCATCATTAGCAAAACCAACACCGCTCTTAACACCATTTTGAGTCATCTAAGATCTAATAATTTCTTCAACAACAGTTGATAAAAGTTCAAATTTTTCAACAGTAAGCTTAGCAGAGGCTAATTCACTGTTAAGTCGTTTATCTCCAATACGAGCTCATCATTTCGTTGTGTTAAATTCAGTTTTAGCACATTCTTTGTCAGGTAACTTTAATTGTAATTGATAAACTGTTTTACTAAATCTATCAACCTTTTCTTTGTAAGCTTTTTCATTTGATTTATATTTTCTTGTTGAATATTTAAGTTTTTTTTCTTTTAAAATCAGGTTTTCGTTATAAGCTCTATATCTTTGAACTTTCTCGACACGTTTAGAAGTGCGTAAATTATAATATACCTCAGTCTTTGCATTAAATGATTATGGAACATCATAACAACATTTACCATGAAAGCCATGAAAATATTTTCTTCCTTCTTTGGTTCTTCTTTTGCTTGTTCTAGAGGAGTCTGAGCAACTATGACATTCTGAGCTTTAAGTGTTTGTGCAGGAGTAATCTCAACAGCAACTAAATTAATTTGATTTTTAAAAACTTGTGCTGGAGTAGTCGCAACAGCAACTGAATCTATGATATCTTCATTTGTAACAATCTTTGAAACTTCTTCTTCCTTAACTTCAACTTTATAATATTCAATTTCCACTACTAACACACATAGACTTTCTTCAACTATGGAATTATTTTCTAGCAATTGATTAACTTCATCTTCTGTAGGAGCTTTAAATATACCACTTAACAAATTTTCATATAAACGAATTGAGCAAACAGATTCTCATTCTTCTCAATCCCTTCTTCCTTCTTAATCTCAGCGAATAAAGCAATAGATAACTTCAAATCAAGTAACTCTATATGGTCTGACCAATCATAGTCAATATTTTTCTATGAAACTAGAGCTTCGCTCTTATTTCTTGAAGATTTTGACTTCTATTTGAAGATTCCACATCGAATGTCACCATTTTCTTTCCTCTATTTTGATTAGTCTTTGGCTCTATGCATTCATTAGCATAGTACTTAGGTTTTTCATAGTTATAGAATCTCAGGGAAGACTTGTCAAGACCAATCTTGCTATTATCATTCCGACTAAACATTTTTCTACTCATTCTTCATGCAAAGTTTTTGGCTGAGTATACCACCATAGCCATTTGGTATTTGATATCATTCTCTTCCACATCATGTTGTTTAATCAGTTATACATCATCTACCAAATATTAGGAGCACTAAACCTTCCTATCATAAACGCTTCATAACTTGACATAAACATTGTGAACAAGGCTAAGTGTTCTTCAGCAATTTGGACAATATGCTTAGGAAGAGCATAATATTTTTTGGCAACACAAGCTTGATGAGTACTCTATTTTTGTTGAATTTAAGAATATTATGCTTGTGTAGGAGATGAATACTAAGCTTGAATTAGAGATGAGTACTGAGACACTTGTGGTTCTTTGACTTTAGGAATGATTAGAAAACTTGACTGTTGTTACCGACACATTTGAGTGTAACTCATATAGTGATTAAGATTGCTTGTCGTCTTTGCATAGAAAGCTGTAGCTTTGAGACTCATTGAGTTCAGATGATTTGTTGCTTGTTGCTTGTTGCTGGTCATCCATGTCATAAGACTTGATAGTAGAAATCAGGTTGCTTAGAGACAGAGTGAATAAATCTTTGGTCCTTCTAATGGATGTATAGTTATTATTCTAATTATAAGGTAGTGAATTGAGAAACTTTTTATTGATAGTAATGTTTTCCAAGACAAATCCAACACTTTTCATCTTGGTTACAAGTTTCACAAAACGAGCAATTTGAGCTTCAGAGGTTTCAATGACAACATGATTGAACATGTTGAATTTATGATTGAACATATATTTCTTGCTTTCCCTCATATATTTATTTCCTATGATTTGTGCCTCCAAAGCATCCCAAAGAACTTTTACCCCCAATGAACTCTTTATGGTTATGAGAGATTTTAGTTGACAACGCCATAATGATGGCAACATAAGCTTTGTCATCAATCTCAAACTTCTTCAACTCCTTTTCATCCCGCAAATGCTATAGCTTCTTAATTATTTATCCTTTGTCATTCTTGCACATAGGTATGTAGGGTCCAAACTTAATTGACCTCCACATATGCGATTCAAAGTAAATAACATGATTTTCAAACCGGTATGTCAATTTGCATAATCATCTTCATTTAGTAATCTTGGTGGTTTAGTGCTTGTTCCAATCTCAGTATCAAGGTTTAGTGAAGCACTAATATTCCTCATGTTGATGTTTAATGTCATTTCAGAAATTGAATTGAATTTGATAAACTTTCATAAAAATTTAGAAGTTATCACAAGCAACAATATCTTCGCATAATGTTCTCGGATGAAAACTTGAAGTGTAACAACCTCAGGCGAGAACTTGATCTTGTTGCAAAAACTATATGTTCTCGTACGTTCATAATTTTTTTCAAGGTTTTTGCTTGGTTTGTTTTCTTCAATTCTGCCAAACTTTAACTTTTTATCCATCTAATTTGTCCATAAAGAAGTTTAGAGTTTAAGTTATGTTAATTATGTTCAATTAACCACCTAATTGTCTCTAAATTGATTCGAATTGTCCAATTCCAACTTTAAAAAGCTCAAAAAAACTCAACTCCAATCCAAATCTTCACATAATTTAGCTTCAAATCAACCAAAACTCAGTCAATCTCCATCGAACTAATGAAATCAAGCATCACTTCCTTCAAATCACGCCCAGTTGTGTCACCAAATCGATCAAAGCACCAAAGCTCTGATACCAATTGCAAAATCTAGAAAGGAGTACAATATAAATCCATCAAATGTGAAATGACAGATGATTGGAATAATAAACAATCCCACATAAGTCAAATTGAAAGAACATAATCGGTAAATAAGGTTAACGTCAGCAACTATCTTCACATTGATTCCTCTACCCATCCTCACACATAACATGTTAACTTCATCAACTAATTCGCAAGTGCACATAAGTTTTAGAAAACTATCTGCTACAAAAGCTGAGTAAGATAAAGGGTGAGAATAATAAAACATTTAAAACATTCTTTCATTTGTCAAAAGTGTCATTTCATATGATTTGCAAGTTATGATTCAAACAGTACCACATAGTAAGAAAACCCATCCTAAGGTCATGCCTACCACATAGGTAATATTATCATCGTTAGTTATCTTAAAATATTTATCTTTTTTTATTATAATCCTATTCATGTGTTTAATTCTTTATCTTTTAGATTTCATCTTTATCTTTGTGTCATCAAAAACCACATGGGGGGTTGTCCTTAGGCTTTCCTAAACTCCACATGGAGAATTTCACATTTAAGCATGTGCAGGTGATAGCAATCTAGGGATGGATGACCTCCCTGAGAAGTTTTTACCCGCACACCCAAAAGTAAATCCGTGATCTCCTCATGGGCAAAACATACAATATTGGTTGTATGAGAGGCCGAGTGTTATACAAAGTGGTTAATGTTTTATCTTTTAGATTTCATTGTTATCCATGCATCATCAGAAACCACATGGGGGATCAAGGGCAGACTTATGAAGAGCCTAGGGGTAGCTCTGCCTACCCTTGAACTACCCCGAACTCTCATTTCGAAATGCAAATTTTGGTAACGTTATATGTATCAGGATACCTCTAAGCAAAAATTAGGATACCCCTCAAATTTATAAAGATCAAATTAATATATAACTAAAAGCCCAAATAAAATTAAGATTAACTTGTATAAGGTAATCTTTAAATTATATTTTCACTTTTGATTGGGATGAAATTAAACTTTAGATTAGGGTTTAGTTTATAGTTTTAGTTGTTAATTGTTATTGTGCATTTGTTTACATTTTGTTTGTTATAAAATAAAGGATTTGAAACTTGGAAGATGAACAGAGGCGGACCTAATGCTTAGGCATGGAGTCGCCCACACTCTCATGAATTGTTTTTCCTAATGTATATACACGATCAAATCCCAACCTACCCTCATAAAATGTTAACGTCCTCTGTTGAAGCTACCAAGAGGATGAAGCAACTAAAAACTTAAGAATTCAGCATTGGATACCAACTGCTGATTTCTCCCAAGTGCTAAATCAAATGATGAATCACATATGCTGAATGACTACCGATTAGAATATGCTGAACAACTACCGATCAGCACTTAACTAATGAGCTGCTCATCAACTACTAATGATCAACACTGTACTCCACGAGCATGTCAAGGGTCAGTACCATAGCTTCTGTGTTTCACCTTTTGGAGACAACATAGTACTAAAGCTGCCTAAGTCTAATGTGTCAATTGTCTGTCTTGTTGTACATTCTGAACATAGAATAGTTTATTCTAATTATTTAGATTTCATAGTATAAAGTCCTCACACTTGTATAGTAGAGGCAAGCTTTGTTAAGCCACTTGTGTATTTGTTGAATTTACTCTTTGTACTCACTTTTGATTAATCAAGTGAATACTTTCAAAGAACAACTTGTGTGATTATTAATACTCAAAGTATGAGCAAATTCCTCCTAGGATGATGCTACCAAAATCTATCTTAATCCCTCTAGCATCTTGATTAGTAGCAGTTTGTACATGTATCCTCTTTATCTCTTGAGTGGTTTTCAAGAGGTAGATTGACCAAATCTTTCATGTTATGCCAAGATAGTCTGAAGAGATCATATTTTTTAACTTCAACTTTGCCAGCACTAGCATAAGTTAGACCAAATTGTTGGTTGAGGAATTGTAGCTCCAATGTAAAATTGGGTCATGAATAATCAAAGGAGTCATATGTAGAACATCTTCTTCTTTGTCTTCTCCTTGTTCAGCCTAGTCTTCAAACTTTTTTCTCAGAATAGCAGCCATGGATTTATACTTGTCTATCATGCCTTCATATTCTAAGATTAAATGAACATCTTCTTTAAGTCTTCAAGGTTGAGATTCAGAACTTCCAATTCAGATAAAAAGAAAGACTTTGACTTGTTCTTTCTGTCAATGAAGAATCTCTCAGCTTTCAAGTCATACCCTTATTTGATTACGGTTGTATCATCACCTTTTGAGTTTTCTCTTCCTTAGATTTTGAGAGTTCTTCTTTAAGTACTTCATGAAAAGATTCTCATTCTTACATCCAAAGATGAAGTACTCAGCAATTTGCTCTAGAATGTCAATAGGTAGATCAAGTACTTTATTTTCATGATCATAGTACACGATCTCTCCATTTGCTCTCTTGACGGTGAATTCTTAATTTGAGAAATGTACCTAGTAGCTAAGACCTTTGTTCATTTGATTATCTTCTCTTCTACTTCTGGGTCAATAACCCTTTCTTTTACAACTCTTTTAGGTGCTATCTTCTTCTTTGCAAGGATTGAGAAGATTGGTTAATTGTCATCAAAGGTTGTTGATTTAGAGTCTGGGGATGCAGGAGGCATAGTCGGTAGATGGGAAGACCTTTGAGCAGTTTTCTTTGATTTGGTCTACTATCTTTCCTACTGCTCCCTAGCTTACTTTGGGAGTTCTCTAGTTGTAACCTTATTAGTCATCAGAAATCTGGCCTTTCTTTTTTGTGAATCTTCTTCAACTTCTTCTTCAGCAGTCATAGGTCTCTTAACTTTGTTAGAGGTAGAGATTGTAGTAGATCTGACTACTAAAGATCTTATAGTTACACCTGTTGCCTCACCAGTTAACTTGGGATCATCAACAGTTGTTTGAGCTCTCCCAGCATCCTTAGTGACTTCTGGGCCATTTGTTTCCATATTCACCTCAAAGTTAATTAGGGTTTTAGCTTCAACATCCAATTGACCAAATATCACTTAAGCTAATTTTCTGAGTTCAAACTCAGATGTGTCCTTTTATTGCTTATAAAGTTGGGTTGGTTCTACTTCAAGAGTCACCCCATGCCTTTCAATGTCATCCTCCATGGTTTGGGTTCCTCTTTTGTACACTACCGTCTTGTGTGAGGATTCATCTGCTAAAGAAGCCTCTTGTATGGTACTTTCGGTAGTTGGATCAACAGCTGATTTGTTCAGCACTTTAGCAGCTTCCGATAGCACTATTAATAATGGTGCTTCTTTTTTAGTAGATGGCTTGGGAGAGGCTTCAAGTCCAAGTGCAATCTCTCTCTTTGATGATTCTTTATTAGTTCTTTTTCTTTTGAGAGAGAGCAAGGAAGAAGTGTAGGATCTCTTCATTTCTACCATTCTTTTCTTCTTAAGTTGAACACTTTGGTTCATCCTTCTCATCACTCTCCTAGCTTCCATCTCCTTCTCTTCTAAGCTATCATAGCCATACCTATCTAAAAGCTCATTCAGTTTGACTTTAGCTTCAGATAGAGGCTCATAGTCTTTATTCCATTTAGAAGAGAAAGAGATTGGAGGTGCAGCTTATACAACTTGGTCAGCCAATCCCTGGAGAATATCTTTAGCTACTTTGGGCTCATCTTTTTGTTAATCTATGAATAGGATGAAGCTACCAAAAACTCAGGAATTTAGCACTGGCTGCCAACTACCGATTTCTCCCAAGTGCTAAATCAACTGACGAATCACACATGCTGAATGACTGTCGATCAACATATGTTGAACAACTAATGATGAGCACTTAACTAATCAGATGTTGATCATCTTCTGATGATCAGAATTGAACTTTATGAGCATGGTTATCAACTGTTTCATAAGACAAGACGATCTGTACTGACAACTGTTGTCACACCCCCTGGTAGCGGAAATACGAGGATGTGACAGACGGGATCGTCATAACACATTGGGGGTCTAAGAGAATTTCTATGGGAATACTTTGTCAATGGATCATGACATCGCCTGACACAAAAAAACAAGTATCAAGCATAATTAATAACATAATGTTATTCCATGAATGCACAAATAATCTAGAAGTTCCAAATTAGAACAACCAGTTCAAGATCAATCCAAACCATTTAAAAATCCCCAGGTAAGATATTGTCCAAAACTAATGTTCCAATATCTAATACTTTTACAAGAGTGGTCTTGTCTAAGGTCAACTTTTCTAGTACCTAAGCATCGTTACTTGAAAAGACATGATCTAAAAAGTCAACATATGTTGGTGAGTTCACAGGTTTATAAGCTCGAAATAATTTTCCGTGTATAATATGTATAGAAAGTTGTATGTGGGTAAGAGTACATAGCAGCCATAGATATCAACACAAGTTTACAATCAGTCCAAGTCCAATTAACATGATTATATTCACCCAAGGGCACGCACAGGCCAAGTCAGTCTCAACTAGTAAACTAACGATAGGGGTAGATGTGTCAACCCATTAGTACTAACAATACCTCTCCATGACAGTCTAATACAAGTACAACTACATACTCATGAATGAACATCTAGCTTCAATCCATGACCCAACCACATACAATGATTCAAAATAATCTTTAAGACACGAAATAGACCAAGACAATGAGCAAGCTTTACCCCAAGTAAAACATGTTAAAAAAAGGGGCCATGAAAATCACCTCAAAATAGTACGGTCCAAAGTCCACAATATGCAAAGCAAACAACTAAAAGTACAAATCATAAAATGATTACTAAAAACCAAAGTGACCAATATGGGTGTAATCCTTGTAGCCCGGTCCTTAATTCCCATCAAAGTTTTTATTTTATGAAAACATGTTTCATTTTATGTTTCAAATCCAATGCCCATTGTTTAGTTCCTAATCCCTTTCTTTTTAGTTCTCAAGTCCTTAACACGCACCCTTTGTTATTGATGTTCCTATATGTACATTTAATAATCTAGGTTTGTTATATTAATCTTTGATGTACTTATTGTTAAATATGTTAGAATCCATATTTGAACCCAACTTTTAACTTATTTTAGTTAATTAGTGTGACAACTCGAGTTTTCAGGTTAACTTCATTATCCGCCACCTTATAATTAATCTATTTTACTCATTAAATGAAAAGGGTTATTATTATAATTATTCCTAATAATTAACCTGAATTAACTAAAACTAACTAGACCTCAAAATGTAAATTAAATAAAGTTGAGGGACCTAAATGTCATTTGCCAAAGTTGGTTTTTTTATATAACCAACCCCCCCCCCCCCACGATCACTTCTTCCCCCTCGTAAACCCTATTCTCCTCTCTCGGCTTTCTTTCAAACCAACACCCTCCCACCTATTGAAGCCCTAGCACTCTCGGCCACCCTAACCGACTCCACCTCCACCATCTCTCAGCAACCTCCTCTCCCCCTCGCTCGGCCCTTGTCAACCGCCAAGCCTTCACGGTTTCCTCCACCGGTGACCTCCTTTTCGTGGCAGCCTTCTCCCTCTGACAACCATGCACCTTTGCTTGGCAACCAAAGTCGTCTCCAACAGCGTCGTTCGGCAGTCGAAACAATCACCGGTAGCTTTCTTTTCGTCTTATCGCTTATTTGTTTACGTTTCTTTGCGGTATCGGTTTCGATTTGGTTCGGCGGGCGTGCGGTGTGAATATTTGTCCCTATTGTGAATGCCGATTGTTATGTGTGCGGGTTCTGTTGTAGTTTATGTGTTCCGTGTGGGTTTTTCTTTGCGTGTGGGTGTGAATGGGTTATGCGAGTGGGTGGCAGGGTGTGTTTATGTTGTGTGTTGTGTGTAATTTGTGTTTATGGTGTGCGTTGTGTGTAATTTGTGTGTGTGTGCGTTGTGTGTAATGCATGTATATGTTCATTGGGTGTAATCCGTGGGTGTGTGGATTTTGGTGATGGGTGGTGGTGCATGGGTTGTATGATTTCATGCATAATGGGCATGGAATGGGTTGGTGTTGCTTGGGATATAGGCAACCATGTATGTATGTGGTATGTTGGCTCAATTGGGTAGGTGGTGGTTCATGTGTAGTCGAGACATGTATGTGCGTTATGTGTGTTTTTTTGGTAGTGTTTATTAAGTTGTAATTGTAGGAGTTATTATATATATATAGCTATGCATGTATATGAGTGCATTATCTACATATAATGGGTGTGAACGACATATATAGTATAATATATGTGTGTGCAATGTAGATATTATAGGTATGGAGTGTGTATCATTGTAACATTGGGGGATATGTTAAAAGTCACGTAAACTAAAATATTATAAGGGCATTTATGTGTATGATCATGTATACGTGAGAATAACTGGATTTTTGGTTACAAGCATGAGTTGGTGTACAAATGGCCTGCATCGTAACCGAGTCGTGAACACGAAACCGTACAATTATGGTGTTATTATCTAATAATTAATATTGATTATACATTACTGAAATTCAGGTTATTCGGAAAACCTAATTTCCCACTCTCTGCATTACCTTATTCATTGTGCATACAATGTGAGTTCTCAGCCCCACTTTACCTGTTTTCTTTAGGGGAAAGAAACGTGTGTTCAAAACATATTTTCATTTGATCAGTATTACTATAACGTTACTTGCTTACTAGTGTTATACCAAACTAAGTCCTTATTCTCGAACCGTTATTTTATGTACTTTAGTGAGGTAATTCTGAGTAGATCTACTGCGTTTGACCAACCCCACCTGGGCTAGTCGCGCTAGCATGGCTGCACGTCAAACGGGTGTTTAATTTACCTAATTTCTGTTGTTGTGGTCTGGTATCCACAACCGAGGCCTTCATTTACATTGTCAGCTTCAGTTGCGACCTTCATACACTTAGTAGCTTGTTAAGTAGACTAGCTATCTACTGATATTACTTTGTTTACTGTATCGGTTACTAATATGTTCTGTTTATCAAAACCTGTGAACTCACCAACCTTGTGTTGACACTTTAGCATGTTTCTTTCAGGTTCTCAAAATGCGCACGATTAGGGACATCTCATTCATGCATTTGTTATCATATGGGTCAAATGAACATTTACATTTTGTATGAATGATATTTAATTGGTTTGCGCGTGTTGCGCCATTTTAATTAAGATTGATTATGCTTCAGCAAATTATTCTTATGCTTACCTTATTAACTCTGTTTTTGAGAATTTTAAACGTTAACGAACAATTATACTTTGTAATTGATGTGTCGTTTGGTGTAACTAGTGGCTGAGATCCTGGTATGTCACATGCCTAACAGTATTACTCTGTTTGTGGAACTTGAGAGTGTGACAAATTGGTATCAGAGCCCCAGTTATAGAGAACTAAAATGTGCATTCATTTGCATTGCATTTGAGACTATAGCTAGAATTGCATTAGTTACACACACGTAGATTATTGAGTTATACTTGCTTGTTTTGCTTGCTTGAGAACTATTTGCTTTTGCATATTCCTATGAGCGTTCGACTACAGGGATGGTGTCTTCATCTTCTTTGCTAGGTCTAAGGGAAAAGTCCAGTTCATCCTGATTCCCCGTTGTTACCGCATGTTCCTTAGCGCGGGTGACTCCGAGTTACTATGAGTCATGAGAAGGTTAATTACGATTAATGATTTACTGTACCTTTTTTACATATTACCTTTTGGAATCGGATACAATACCATTGGTACCTGACTTGGATGGTTCATCGAGAGCATGTTCTGCCTCCTATTGAATGCTTTCTCAAACGAGAGCTATTTCTGTCATACTTTCTTTACCTACCTTGCCACTTCTCTTCTTTGCCCAGTGGAGTAGGAAATAGTTGCGTTGGCGGTCATCATAAACATTAGGAGACAACTTATCAGGGTTTATTATGATAACACTATCTTATCCATCTGAACTGGGTACATCGATGGTTTCTTCCCCAAGTGAATTTTTTCTAAACTTATTCCTTCGTACAACCTTGGTTAATTAACCCTTGGTTTAATGACAATATCTTTGATACTTCTATCATTGATAACACTCCATACATGACAATGTATGTTAGCTTAGATAGGAGAAACTAGGAGTGACCATGCAAAGCAGATTACCACTACGGGTGCACACGTAATTGTAATTTGTCATGAGTGAGAAGTCTGGTGAACCCTGTCGAGTGATAACGGTCATAGTTAGTACAAATTTTCATTTCTATACCTTGGGACAGGAGAGTCTCAATTTTCTTAAAACTTTGCTATTGATATGGAAACAATCCTTTATACCTACTCATATGAAAGTTCTCATCTACCTCGAGCCTTAATGAGATTCATATTATGGCATTAGTCCTAGTTCTATGAAACATTGCTCTTTCTAGCATTTCGGTGATCGTGCAATACTATCTATCTACAACGTGCGTGGTCCTCGAAAAGTAGTAACAGAGTGATGATACTCTCTGCACATGTATTTTCTAATCATTGGATTGACCTTAAGACTTAGAGTCTTGGTAGATTGAACATACTAGCATTCATTTCATTTGGTATTTAGCATTATTTCAGCATATGTTATGTTTGTTTGGCTCCCCGGTGGTGGGATTCGAATTGGACTTTCGTGGTTGACTATGTTTAGCATGGGATTGATTAAAGGTGTTATGATGACCCCGTCTGTTACATCTTCGTGTTTTTGCTATAAGCAATAAGTGTAACTATCCGCGTAATGGTCTGTGCAATAGGACATCTTAAAGCGCTATGGCAAAAAAATTTGGCCATGTCATTAAGAACCCTCATGTGAACATCCCAGCCAAGTCACCTCAGCCACAAGAAGCACAAAGGAGTTGTTATGAATGTGGTCAAATCGGGCATTTCAAGAGAAATTGTCCAAAGTTGATGAAGAACAACAATGGTGGTAAGGGTGATGATAATAGGAAGGAGAATGGTGGCAATGGCAATGGAAATGGTGGTACTAAGGGCAGAGCGTTCGTCATCGGATTCGGTGAGGCCTGAAATGACCCTTCTACTGTAACTGGTAAATTTCCTATCAATGGTTGCTTTGCTTCTTTGTTGTTTGATTCTGGAACTGATAGGAGTTTTATTTCTCATAAGTTCAATAAGTTACTAGATGTTACATCTAGGACTTTAGACTCCAACTACACTATAGAAATAGCCGATGGTAAGTTTATAGAAGCTTCCACATATACCATGGTTGTAAGATAGGTATGTCTGGGTATAAATTTGATATTGATCTTCTATCTATCACACTTGGTAGCTTCGATGTCGTTGTCAGTATGCATTGGTTGTCTAGGAACCAAGCTGAAATCATATGTCGGGAGAAACTCATTAGACTTCCTCTTCCTAGTGGAGAGATACTCACAGTGTAAGGTGATAAGTGTAGTGTCGTGGTTAGTATTATTTCCTACATGAAAGCTCAGAAATGTCTGCGGAAGGGACACTTGGAAATTTTGGCTTTAGATACTGAAAAGACCACAGGGGAGAAACGAAGTGAGGATATTCATGTCGTTAAGGATTTTCCTGAAGTGTTTCCAGAGGACTTGCCTGTCCTTCCTCCACACAGGCAAGTAGAGTTCCAGATCAAGCTGACACCAGGGAATGCCCCTATCGATCAAGCGCCGTATCGATTGGCATCGAACAAATTATAGGAATTATTAAAGCAGTTGCAAGAACTGTTAGACAAAGGGTTTATACACCCCAGTTCTTCACCTTGGGGAGCGCATGTATTGTTCATGAAGAAGAAAGACAAAACCTTCCGCATGTGCATCAATTACCGGGAACTGAACAAAGTCACTATAAAGAATCGTTACCCTCTTCCATGTATTGACGATCTATTCGATCAACTTCAGGGATCGAGTTACTACTCAAAGTTCTATTTGAGATCTAGATATCATCAGCTCAGGATTCGAGAAGAAGACATATCCAATACAGCTTTCAGAACTCAATACGGGCATTTTGAGTTCCCAGTCATGCCATTTGGATTGACAAATGCGCCTGTTGTCTTTATGGACCTCATGAACCACGTTTGCAAACCCTATTTAGATAAGTTTGTCATCGTCTTCATTGATGACATACTAATTTACTCTAAGAATAGGGAGGAACATAAGGAACATCTAAGACTTATTCTAGAGCTTCTGAAGACAGAACAGTTATATGTCAAGTTTTCTAAATGTGACTTCTGGATGAGAGAAGTACAGTTCTTAGGGCATGTAGTTAATGAGAATGGTATTCATGTTGACTCATCATAGATTGAGACAATCAAGAATTGGCCTGCACCAATGACGCCTACTAAGGTGCGCCAGTTTCTTGGATTAACAGGTTATTATCAGAGTTTCATTGAAGGATTTTCAAAACTTGCAAGCCCTTGACTGCCGTAACTCATAAAGGAACTGTTTACAAATGGGGTAGTAAGGAAGAAGCGGCTTTCCAGGCGCTTAAAGACAAAGTGTGTAGTGCACCAATCTTGGCGTTGCCAGAAGGAATGGACGACTTTGTGGTGTAATACGACGCATCAATCCAAGGGTTTGGTTGCGTGTTGATGCAACGCGAGAAAGGGATAGCTTATGCATCAAGGTAGCTCAAGGAGCATGAGAAGAACTATACAACTCATGATTTGGAGTTGGGAGCTATGGTATTTGCACTTAAGATCTGGAGGCATTAACTTTATGGAACCAAGTGTACGATCTTTACTGATCATAAAAGCCTTCAGCACATTTATGAACAAAAGGAGTTGAACATGAGACAAAGACGATTCTGAATGATTACAATTGTGCCATCAAATATCATCCAAGAAAGGCTAATGTGGTAGTCGATGCCCTTAGTCATAAGGAAACCCTAAAACCTTTTGTGTCTGTGCATTACAGTTAACCATTCATTCAGATCTACCATTACAAATTAAGAATGCCCAGGTTGAGGCATTATAAGAGCAGAACATCAAGTCGGAATCTCTCTGAGGAGCTGAGAAATTGTTTCAGGAGAAATCAGATGGGCTTCGTTATTATGAAGATCGGGTATGGACTCCATTGTTCAGGAATCTCAAGGAATTGGTGATGGATGAGGCTAACAAGTCCCCCTATTCGGTACATCCTGGATCTGACAAGATGTATCAAGACCTGAACTTCATTTACTGGTGGCCTAACATGAAAGCTAAAATTGCCACCTACATGTCAAAGTGTTTGACCTGTTCTAAGGTCAAGGTGGAATATCAGAGACCGTCGGGTTTGCTTCAACAACCAGAGATCCTAATGTGGAAGTAGGAGAATATATCTATGGATTTTGTCACTAAGCTACCTCGTTCATAAGCTGGGAATGATACCATTTGGCTAATAGTGGATCGTTTGACCAAATCTGCCCACTTCTTGGCTATTCATGAGAACTACAAGATGGATAAACTGGCATAGATTTACTTGAAGGAAATTATGTCACGACATGGCGTGCCATTCTCAATCATCTCTGATCATGACACGTGATTCACTTCGCACTTCTGGCAGACACTACAAAAGTCACTGGGCACTCGTTTGGATATGAGAATGGCTTATCATCCATAGACAGATGGGCAGATAGAACGCATGATTCAAACCTTAGAAGATATGCTTAGGGCGTGTGTTATTGACTTTGGAAATAGTTGGGAAACCCATCTGCCTTTGGTTGAGTTCTTTTACAATAACAGTTATCATACAAGTATTAAAGCTGCACCATTTGAGGCACTTTATGGCAGAAAGTGTAGATCACCTCTCTGTTGGACTAAGGTCGGTGATAGTCAATTAACTGGTTCTGAACTTATTCATGAAACCACCGAGAAGATTTTCTAGATTCATAACCGTATGGCGGCAGCTCGTGATTGTTAGAAAAGTTACACAGATCAAAGGAGGAAACCTTTATAAATTCAAGTTGGTGATAAGGTATTGTTAAAGGTTTTACCTTGGAAAGGTGTGATACGCTTTGGGAAGCGTGGAAAGCTAATCCCTAGGTACGTTGGGCCATTTGAGATTTTCCAAAGGATCGGTCCAGTAGCTTATCAGCTAGACTTACCTGCGGAACTTGATGATGTTCATAATATGTTCCACGTTTCAGATTTGAAGAAGTGTCTAGCCAATGAACCACTCATTATTCCGTTAGAGGTACTGAAGATTGATGAATAGTTACATTTCATTAAGGAACCAGTTGAGATTATGGATCGAGAAGTCAAGACCTTCAAGCATAGTAAGATCCCCATTGTGCATGTTAGATGGAATTCTAAGCGTGGACTAGAATTTACCTGGGAATACGAAGACCAAATGAAGAAGAAGTACCCGCAATTATTCAATGATCAGGCATCATTTTCTTGAGCTATCGTTCTTAAGATATCTGTTCTTTTAAATTTCGAGACGAAATTCGGTTCAACAAGGGGATGATGTCACAACCTCGAATTTCCTAAAATCCTTTCTTCTAAATCGTTTATAAATTCTCGGAAAACCCTATTCATTGTGCTTTGTAGATCGTTGAATCTGGTGCTCCTTGTTGAACCTTGTATTCTAATTTTCGGGACGAAAATTCCTTCAACAAGGGGATGATGTGACAACTCGAGTTTTCAGGTTAACGTCATTCTCCGACACCTTATAATTAATCAATTTTACTCATTAAATGAAAAGGGTTATTATTATAATTATTCCTAATATAACCTGAATTAAACTAAAACTAACTAAACCTCAAAATGTAAATTAAATAAAGTGAGGAACCTAAATGTCATTTGACAAAGTTGGGTTTTTTAATATAACCAACCCCCCCCCCCCACGATCACTTCTTCCCCGTCGTAAACCCTATTCTCCTCCTATTCTCCTCACTCGGCTTTCTTTCAAACCAACACCCTCCCACCCATTGAAACCCTAGCACTCTCGGCCACCCTAACCGACTCCACCTCCACCATCTCTCGGCAGCCTCCTCTCCCCCTCGCTCGGCCCTTGTCAACCGCTAAGCCTTCAAGGTTTCCTCCACCGGCGACCTCCTCTTCATGGCAGCCTTCTCCCTCTGACAACCGTGCTCCTTTGCTTGGCAACCAAAGTCGTCTCCGATTGCGTCGTTCGGCAGTCGAAACAATCGTCGGTAGTTTTCTTTTCATCTTATCGCTTATTTGTTTATGTTTCTTTGTGGTTTTGGTTTTGATTTGGTTCGGTGGGCGTGCAGTGTGAATATTTGTCCCTATAGTGAATGCTGATTGTTATGAGTGCGGGTTCTGTTGTAGTTTATGTGTTTCGTGTGGGTTTTGCTTTGCGTGTGGGTGTGAATTGCAACAACCGACCTCCAGGTCATAACCCTAACCTTTAACTCCTCCCGCATCATTATCCATGCAGTTAATATTAATGCAATATCACTATTACTATTACTATCAGTGTTATTATTATTATTGCTATTATTGTCATTTTTGTTATTTCATGTGCCATTTTGTATGAATTTGTCAGTTCTAGCCTTAGCATAGAATAACTTCACGTTTCGGCAGAGTTAATTTGTCACCCTTGCAATTGAATTTTAATTGAAACAATTAAAGTGTGTGCATACACACACAATTCACGGTTGAAACATATATATATATATATATATATATATATACAAGCCTAACGTTTAACAATTAACAAGTGATACCATCTAAAATACTATCCAACAACACAAAATAATACTACACAATACCCTTTTTACAATTAAAATTTAAAAATAATACCCCCACTAGATGCCATGTTCGGCCGCCCCCACACCCACCAATCCACACCCACACTCTCTACTACACACCACCACTTCTATCCCCCATTCATCTTGCATGCATTTCATTACAACCCACAAACACACTCCTCTCATTTCTCTCCCTCTCCTCTTGATTTCACCGGCAGAAAACACACACATTCACCACGGTTCCTCTCCATTCCAGCCCTCCAAATCGAAGAAACAACTGCAACCATCATCGGCCAAGCCTCATCAAGCAAGAAGGTGCTACCTTGTGAACTTTGGTGCACGGTCCTTGCAACTTCGACATTATCCAGCCTTTGTTCGAGATCTCCAGATCATTCTTGTCCCTCTACACTCTCCAAATCATGAACCACACAAAGAGTAAGGTTCATCACACCCGAAACAAGCTACGTCATGTGTTTTTCCTTCTTTAATCTACCAAAAACCTTACATTCTTTATTCTAACAGAAACTTACTTCTATCACCTTGTTCTTGTGGAGCTTCTAACATCCCTGAAGGTATCTTATTCGATATATTGGTCATTCTATGGGTGGAACACGATTTACACCTAGAAAACCCTCTTTTGGGTAACTTAAACACCCATGAACTTTATGTTTTGTAACCCTCCATAACCAAAGCTTGGTATCTGCTTAGAAATGATTTTTAAACCTTCTAACAACCTGTTTTGAAAGTTACTAAACGATTTGGTGGTGAATGGGTACAACTAATATGTTTTACACATGTGTAAAGGACTAAAATGGTAAAAATCTCCCAAATACAAGCTTATATTATGGTTACATGGTAAATCCGTGTATTAGTACTGATTTTCAGTAGGTTTTGGATGTTATTGGGCATATGAAATATTTTCAAAAGCTGAAAAATTAAAATATTAGGGATTATAGGCATTTTGGACTTATTTGGGGACCCGAAAAGGTGGTAAATTGACTTGAAAATATGAGGACTTAGGGTATAACCATGTTAAAAATAATTCCAGGCTCTAAAAAGGTTAAAAAAGTGAAATTGGTCGAATTTGTGGTTAAATGGGTCTAAGAACAATTTAAATGAAATTTTTAGTTAAAAACGGGCCTTAACCGAGTGATTTTTGGAAGAAATTCATGGAAATACAAGAGTAAACCTAAAATCTATGGGAAACTTGTTATTTAAGTAATATTAGAACTTTAAGACTTAAATATGGTGAAAAATTGGTCAAACATGATTTTGAGCGATCGGTTTCAGGTAAAAACGCGCTTTAACAGGTCGAACTTAAAAACGAGACTTTTAACAAAAAGGGCTTAAGAATACATTCTTAACAGATTATAAAAACTTATTAAAAGTCCTTAATATAATACTTCAAGTTTTAAGACATAAAATTATAAGGTTTAATACTTATCCATTAAAAACCCCCGGTTTCACCGTAACCGGTAACGTAAAAACATATGTTTACCAACTAAATTCTAGAGTTCTAAAAATTGGAAGTTTAACTTGATTAAGATGTATTATTTAACTCCAAAATATGTTATTTTGTCAAAAAGGCCATTAAATTCAAAGAAACAAACTTTAGGGTAGAAATTGTAAAATTCTAAAACTTGAGGGGCTAAACTGTAAATTCTGCCAAAACTCCATAGAACAACCCTATGAGCATGTAATCACTTGGTAACTTAATTTAACTGGTATCAAAGACCTAATAGTGTAAAAAAGGATATAATTATCCATAAGAAACCATGACTTACTATAAAAGGAAACTTTCTAATGCAAGCCTTGGCAAATCCAAACTAGTTGAACATTTAACCCCTTAACACATTAATATCTACCTCGTTTGACCTTAGAATTAGTTGCTCAACACTTAATCTTATTGGTAGGGTGCTAAACTTGAAACCTTCCCGGTACACGAAGAACCCGTTACTTGAAGCTCTAAGGTGAGTTCTAGTGTCCCCTTTTTACTACTGTTTTTGGGGTGAAGCATGCTCTATTTAAACTGAACTTTTCTGTGCTATAATATGCTGCTATATGTTATGGAAATGTTAGAACCTATTTTTACTTTTATCACGATCATTAATTCTTGTGTAAACCGCTTGTTTTATATGGGTAGATCTACTTGGGAATCCCCCACACACAGTGCCTTCCTTGATAAACGGGAAGGGTACCACACTGAGATCCTGCGGGGTCATTTGTGGCATGTCACAAGTTTTAATAAGATACTAAGGTGAACCATCTGGTAGGTATGGTCCACCATATGAGGCTCAGTTCTTCCTTCGGGATTAGCCGGTATAATATAACTTTAGAAGAGGCTAGCCGGGACTGAGTGCAGGGTTGATTGTGATCCCCACAACAATGATACTATGATTTATGATTTTTAAAGCAAATGTGGATTCTTTTGAATCATTTTGTTTTTGAACTTTAAGCAATTGAATTCACCAACTTTTTAGTTGACACGAATTTCTTTTGAGCATGTTTCAGGTAATCCTTGAAGGGAGTCTAGCTATGTAGAAGACTTGACCTAGCACCGTGACCCATGGCATTGGCTTGTTCTTATTTTCAAACAATTTGGGCTTTTTTTTATTTACTACTATTGGGAACAATTTGTACCATTGAATCATGCACTTGTATGGGTGGCTAGACCCACATCTAACCCGTTATTTCTTTAGACTGTAATGCCATGTGATGTTCTCTCCTTTTGTGCTCTTACGATGGTTTGTTTCCGCTGCCATATTTTGTTACTAGTCTGTGACGTCCCACCCTACCTGGGCCCGAGGTGTGACAGATTGGTATCAGAGCCAAAGGTTGTAGAGAAGTCGGGAATACCATAGTAAACCCTAGGCTACAACCCTGATACCTTAGGACCGTCCTCATGGAAAGTGTTGGGATGATCGGGTTGGGTAAATTGATGATTACACTTGATCAACGTAATCATGAACTTACCGGACGCGTAAATTCCAGCATGGATCGTTAGGCAATAATTGGACTTTTGTTTGAATGTTATAATTCTTAAAAATTTTCTTTGAGTGGTTTAAGGGTTTTCCTAAAATGAAACTACTTTATTTTTTAATTATTTGAAGAAACTAAGGATTGATGATACTATTGACAACTGATACCTCTGGTATTTGATACTGTTGGGATATCTGATACTATTGCCATCACTACTACTATAAGTACTATTATTATTGCAATCATGAGCTATGAGAAACGAAATTACTCATGATATTTCTTACAGGACATCGAGGCTATGGCTGACAAGGGGAAGGCACCTACGTACCCGACTGACGGTACTGCACCAGCTGGGAGCCCTAAGAGGGCGAAGCCGCGGATGGAGTATGAAGAATACTTGAGAAGATGCGGACACCCGGGTTGGATATCTGTTACGTCTGATGACACTGAGCCATCGAGGACTCTTCCTCGATATCTCCCTCCAGGAGCCGCATGTCGCAGCTCCAGCACGCTCACCTATCCCACCTATCAGGAATAGGGATGCACGTGTTATCATCGGCCCACGTAAGAGTACTAGGCCAGGACCCTCAGTCTCCTTCAGGATGCCACCTCCTCCTCCACCACCTGTTAGGACATCGACACCTACACCACCGAATGATTGACCCGCTCCGACACCATCCACGTGATGAGCACTGGATGCCACCGAGGCACAGCGTGTATGATGGCCCTAGTGTACTAGCTGGTGATCGATACTCCCAGTCTAGCCACCGGGCAAGCGACGTAGGACCTTCTGATGCTGCATTGGACGAGATTCTGAAGACCGTCCGTCGTCACGAGCTCACACTCCAGCACGCCACTCGGACCTCCCAGTCCGCCCAGTTTCAGGCCATGATGGCTTCACAGGGAGTCCAGCGGTTGGAGTAAGAGCGAAGGAAGAAGAACTCAGGGTGGCTAGGGTGGCTGAAGAACAAATGGATGTGAGAGCAAGGGGGGAAGATGTGGGATTATCTGTCTCTTAGACAGTTGAAAGAAACAATTTCATTATTATCAGACACTATTATTATTATGTATTATGGGGGTGATGGCACCTTCCAATTATAAGAGTTTAACTCTGATACCTTTCTATTTCGCTGATACCGTTAACCCTATCTATCTATGAAACTATTTCTTATGGTGTTGATTCTGCAGGGTAATTTGTATTGAATTGTAATATGATATGTCATGCGTAGGAATTTTGTCTTGCAATCTTTTTGGGTTGAACTGCCTTAAAATAATTTAATGGAACATATTAAAGGTATTTTGTGGTACGTATATTACACACCCTCCTGTTAGAATGTGGTATATTAGGACAAGTGATTCATGGGCTGTTGAAACCAAAATCTATGAGATACTAAACAAATTTATCTATGATGCTACCAGAATGCCGACCAGACAAGGAACCCATATTGGAAGATCAGGAGCTACGAGTGGTCGTTATGAGGAAGCTAGACCAACCGGTAACCAACCCCTTACTCCACCAGGAGCTCCCCGTAGAGGGAATGTCAACCAGGGGAACAATGAGAGAATCGCCAACCTCGTAGCACAACAAATTGCTAACGCCATCCCGACCATCATCGCACAAATTAATGCGGACCGAAATAACCCTAGTGGTAATAGTGGATCTGGGAGCAATGAGGGAAACAATGAGGAAGTTGAAGCACTAAGGAATGGATGCTCCTACAAGACCTTCATGGCGTGCAAGCCGAAAGATTTTTGAGGTACCGAGGGTGCGATTGAGACGTACCGATGGATCGACGAAATGGAAGCCATCCTAGATATCAGTGAATGTAAGATGGAACACATGGTGAGGTATGCTTCCCAGTCACTCAAGGGATCAGCACTGGAATGGTGAAAGACTGTTACACAACCCCGGGGAAGAAACACTGCTAACCAAATAAGTTGGACCGAATTCAGGGAATTGATAACCAACAAATACTACCCCATCAACCAACTGGAGAAACTAGAGTCCGAATTTCTGATCCTGGAAATGAAAGGCCCGAACTACACCGAGTACATCAACCGCTTCTTAGCCATGGCTCGACTGGTGCCACATCTGGTGACACCGGAATCCAAGGGCGTAGCACATTTCATCTGGGGACTACATCCTAGAGTCAGGGGTATGGTTCGATCCTCTAGGCCCCTAACCCTGCAAGTTGCGGTCGACTTCACCGTAGCTTGACCGATGATCTAGTCAGGGCTGGATGGACTGAATAAAATAGGATAGAGGAAAGGAGGAAGCTGATGGGTGAGAAGAGAAAATGGTTTGAGGGGAAGAAGGCAATTAGTAGCAGCAGTGGGTCAAACAAGAAGAGTTTTGAAGGTATGAGGCGCGAAGACCAGGGTGGAAGGACTCGGAAGCTATACTCGGGAACAAGCCCATTCTGCAACAAGTGTAAACTACATCATCAAGGGGAGTGCAACCTGATACCCTACTTCCGATGCAAACGACCGGGTCATCTGATCAAGGATTGTACGTATGTGCCAGGTAAACAATGCTATTAGTGTGGAGATCCAGGACACATGAGGAATAAGTGTCCTAACCTGGGGAGAGATAAGGATGCCAGACCCAATAAGCACAAGGGACGAGCATTCGTGATGGATCCAGCCGGTGCTCGTAAGGAACCTGATGTGGTCAATGGTACGTTCCTTATAAATAATCATCCTGCTACCATTCTATTTGATACTGGAGCAACTGCTAGTTTTGTCTCTAACGCTTTTAGGCCTTTGATTGACTTGAGTGCATGCATCCTGACTGATACGTTTACCGTAGAGTTAGCTAACGGTAACATCTTAGAAACTAATGAAGTCATCAAAGATTGCTTAATGAACCTAAGAGGTAGTACATTTAAGATAAACCTGATGCCTATTAAGCTAGGAGGATGTGATGTGGTTGTTGGCATGGATTGGCTGGCTAAGAATAGAGTCGAAATCGTGTGTGATGAGCACCTACTTAGGATACCATTGAACGACGGGAAGGTGTTAGTTGTTCATGTTGAAAGATGTAACATGCTATATCCTATGATATCCCATTTGAAGGCAACCAAGAGTCTTGTGAAGGGATGCCCAGCTTTCATAGTTTACGTGATGAAAGCCAAAGAGGAAAAGAAGATTGAGAATATACCAGTGGTTTCAGAATATCCGGAAGTATTTCCTGAAGACCTACCGGGACTCCCTCCGACTCATCAGGTTGAATTCCAAATAGACCTATTGCCTGGTGCTGCACCGGTAGCCAAAGCACCGTACCGACTTGCCCCTCTCGAGATGAAAGAACTAATGCTACAAATCTAAGTGCTACTCGACAAGGGGTTTATACGACCAAGTGTGTCTCCATGGGGTGCCCCGGTGCTATTCGTGAAAAATAAAGATGGGACCCTACGTATGTTTATTGATTACAGGGAACTAAACAAACTGACAATAAAGAATCGTTACCCTCTTCCGAGAATCGATGACCTATTCGATCAACTGCAGGGGGCAAGCTACTTCTCAAAAATAGACTTAAGGTCAGGGTACCTTCAACTGAAGATAAGAGAGGAAGATATCCCAAAAACAGCCTTTAGAACTAGATATGGACATTATGAGTACCTGGTTATGCCCTTTGGACTGATTAATGCACCAGCGGCATTTATGGATCTCATGAACCGAGTGTGTTGCCCATATCTAGACAAATTTGTGATTGTATTTATCGATAACATCCTGATCTACTCCCGTAGTAAGGAAGAGCACTAGAAGCACCTTAGGCTGATTCTCGAGTTGCTCAAGAATGAGCAACTATATGCCAAGTTCTCCAAATGCGAATTTTGGATGCGAGAGATTCAATTTCTAGGGCATGTCGTAAATAAAGATGGAATTCAAGTGGACCCTTCAAAGATAGAGGCTATTAAGAACTGGAAAATTCTGGAAACTCCTACTGAGATAAGGCAGTTCCTTGGATTGGCGGGATACTACAGAAGGTTTATCAAGGACTTCTCGCCATTGTGCAACCGTTAACTGCTTAGACAAAGAAGAATACAGCATTTGTGTGGGAACATTATCAGAATGAAGCATGCGAAACACTCAAGGAAAAGCTGTGTAGTGCTCCTATCCTCGCCCTCCCAGAAGGAGTTGAAGATTTCGTGGTCTATTGCGACGCCTCGCGTCAGGGACTGGGATGCGTGCTAATGCAGCGTAACAAGGTAATTGCTTATGCATCCAGACTGCTGAACGATCATGAGAAGAACTACACAACGTATGATCTAGAATTGGGTGCTGTGGTATTTGCACTCAAAATGTGGAGGCATTACCTCTATGGCACGAAGTGCATCATTTACACTGACCATAGAAGTTTGCAACACATTCTTGATCAAAAAATGCTAAACATGCGTCTGAGAAGATTGGTTGAGCTATTGATTGATTACGAATGCGAAATCCGCTATCATCCCGGCAAGGCCAATATAGTGGCGGATGCCTTGAGCAGGAAAGAAAGAGAAAAACCCCTTCGTGTCCGTGCCTTAAGGATGAGTGTATGTACTGACCTTATTGCGAGACTAAAAGAAGCTCAAGGTGAATTGCTAAAGGAAGATAATTTAACAGGGGAGTTGTTAACAGGAATGGAGAAGCGGTTAGAACTGAGCAACGATGGTATATATAAATATGATGGAAGAACATGGGTACCAAAGTACGGGGGAATTAGAGAGGTGATCCTAGACGAAGCCCATAAATCTAGGTACTCGATTCACACCGGAAGTGACAAAATGTACCAAGATCTAAAGGCACTTTTCTGGTGGCCTGGAATTAAGAAATCAATCGCCGTATACATTGGGAAGTGTTTAACGTGTGCCATGGTGAAGGCTGAAAATCAAAAACCGTCAGGAACGTTACAACAGCCTGAAATTCCAGAATGGAAATGGGATAACGTCACAATGGATTTTGTTACAAAACTAACCAGAACTTTCAGGGGACATGACGCCATCTAGGTAATAGTTGATTGGTTTACCAAATCGGCTCACTTCTTGCCGATTCGAGAGGACAACGATCTGACGAAGCTGGCCCAACTGTACATCGATGAGATAGTGACCAGGCATGGGGTGCCAATATCAATCACCTCCGACCGTGATAGTCGTTTCACTTCTCGTTTCTGGAAGTCACTCCAGCAGGCCCTAGGAACCCGTCTGGATTTAAGCACTACTTACCATCCACAAACTGACGGTCAGAGTGAAAGAACCATCCAAACCTTGGAAGATATGCTAAGGGCTTGCGTGATTGACTTTGGAGGGAACTGGGATAACCATCTTCCTCTAATAGAGTTCTCCTACAACAATAGTTATCACGCAAGTATAAAAGCAGCTCCCTACGAACCCTATATGGCAGGAAATGCCGATCACTGTTAAGTTAGAATAAGATCGGGGATAGTCAAGTAATGGGACCCGACATTGTGATAGAGACCACCAACAAGATATTTAAAATTAAGGAGCATTTAAGAGCTGCCAGAGACCGTCAGAAGAAACATGCTGACAGAAGGCGAAAACCTTTAGAGTTTCAAATGGGTGACAGGGTAATGCTAAAAGTAGCACCATGGAAGGGGACTGTGAGGTTTGGAAGAAAAGGAAAGCTAAGCCCGAGTTATATAGGACCATTTGAAATACTAGCGAGAATTGGCCCCGTGGCGTATCAATTAAAGCTACCGCAGGAACTAGGCCACATACATGACACCTTCCATATGTCAAATTTGAAGAAGTGCATGGTAGACAAAGCCATGGAGTTACCCCTGAAGGAAGAAAGGATTAATGACGAGTTGTACTTCATGGAAGAGCATGTAGAGATTACTGACCAGCTGGCCAAGAAACTCAGGCGAAGTCGCTACCCAAGGTCAAGGTAAAATGGAATTCTAGGCGAGGACCTAAATTCACTTGGGAGCTAGAAGACGAGATGAGAAAGAATTACTCACATATCTTCTGACCCACCCGTTCCGGAACTTATCAAAGCTAAAATTTCGGGACGAAATTTCCTAAACGGTGGGAGAATGTAACAACCGACCTCCAAGTCATAACCCTAACCTTTAACCCCTCCCGCATCATTATCCATGCAGTTAATATTAATGCAATATCACTATTACTATTACTATCAGTGTTATTATTATTATTGCTATTATTGTCATTTTTGTTATTTCATGTACCATTTTGCATGAATTTGTCAGTTCTAGCCTTAGCATAGAATAACTTCGCGTTCCGGGAGAGTTAGTTTGTCACCCTTGCAATTGAATTTTAATTGAAACAATTAATGTGTATGCATACACACACAATTCACGGTTGAAACTTATATATATACAAGCCTAACGTTTAACAATTAACAAGTGATACTATCTAAAATACTATCCAACAACACAAAATAATACTACACAATACCCTTTTTACAATTAAAATTTAAAAATAATACCCCCACTAGATGCCATGTTCGGCCGCCCCCACACCCACCAATCCACACCCACACTCTCTACTACACACCACCACTTCTATCCCCCATTCCTCTTGCATGCATTTCCTTACAACCCACAAACACACTCCTCTCATTTCTTTCCCTCTCCTCTCGATTTCACCTACAGAAAACACACACATTCACCACGGTTCCTCTCCATTCCAGCCCTCCAAATCGAAGAAACAACCGCAACCATCATCGGCCAAGCCTCAACAAGCAAGAAGGTGCTACCTTGTAAACTTTGGTGCACGGTCCTTGCAACTTTGACATTCTCCAGCCTTTGTTCGAGATCTCTAGATCATTCTTGTCCCTCTACACTCTCCAAATCGTGAACCACACAAAGAGTAAGGTTCATCACGCCCGAAACAAGCTATGTCATGTGTTTTTCCTTCTTTAATCTACCAAAAACCTTACATTCTTTATTCTAACAGAAAATTTGGTGCACGGTCCTTGCAGTATGGTCCACCATATGAGGCTCAGTTCTTCCTTCGGGATTAGCCGGTATAATATAACTTTAGAAGAGGCTAGCTGGGACTGAGTGCAGGGTTGATTGTGATCCCCACAACAATGATACTATGATTTATGATTTTTAAAGCAAATGTGGATTCTTTTGAATCCTTTTGTTTTTGAACTTTAAGCACTTGAATTCACCAACTTTTTAGTTGACACGAATTTCTTTTGAGCATGTTTCATGTAATCCTTGAAGGGAGTCTAGCTGTGTAGAAGACTTGACCTAGCGTCGTGACCTATGGCATTGGCTTGTTCTTATTTTTAAACAATTTGGGCTTATTTTTATTTACTACTATTGGGAACAATTTGTACTGTTGAATCATGCACTCGTATGGGTGGCTAGACCCACATCTAGCCCGTTATTTCTTTAAAATGTAATGCCATGTGATGTTCTCTCCTTTTGTGCTCTTACGATGGTTTGTTTCCGCTGCCATATTTTGTTACTAGTCTGTGACGTCCCACCCTACCTGGGCTCGGGGTGTGACATGAATGGGTTATGCGAGTGGGTGGCAGGGTGTGTTTATGGTGTATGTTATTTGTAATTTGTGTTTATGGTGTGCGTTGTGTGTAATTTGTGTATGTGTTTGTTATGTGTAATGCATGTGTGTGCTCATTGGGTGTAATCAGTGGGTGTGTAGATTTTGGTGATGGGTGGTGGTGCATGGGTTGTATGATTTCATGCATAATGGGCATGGAATGGGTTGGTGTTGCTTGGGATATAGGCAGCCATGTATGTATATGGTATGTTGGCTCAATTCGGTATGTGGTGGTTCATGTGTAGTCGAGACATGTATATGGGTTATGTTTGTTTTTTTGGTTTTGTTTATTAGGTTGTAATTGTGTGAGTTATTATATATAAATTTAGCTATGCATGTATATGAGTGCATTATCTACATATAATAGGTGTGAATGACATATATAGTATAATTTATGTGTGTGCAATGTAGATATTATAGGTATGGAGTGTGTATCATTGTAACATTGGGGGTTATGTTAAAAAGTCACGTAACTAAAATATTATAAGGGCATTTATGTGTATGATCATGTATACGCAAGAATAACTGGATTTTTGGTTATAAGCATGAGTTGGTGTACAAATGGCTTGCATCGTAACCGGGTCGGGAACACGAAACCATACAATTCTGGTGTTATTATCTAATAATTAATATTGATTATACATTAACTGAAATTCAAGTTATTCGGAAACCTAATTTCCTGCTCTCTGCATTACCTTATTCGTTGTGCATACAAGGTGAGTTCTCAGCCCCACTTTACCTGTTTTCTTTAGGGGAAAGAAACGTGTGTTCAAGCGTATTTTCATTTGATCAGTATTACTATAATGTTACTTGCTTACTAGTGTTATACAAAACTAAGTCCTCATTCTCGAACCATTAATTTATGTACTTTAGTGAGGTAATTCTAAGTAGATCTACTGGGTTTGACAAACCCCACACCGGCTAGTCGCGCTAGCATGGTTGCACGTCAAACGGGTGTTTAATTAACCTAATTTCTGTTGATGTGGTCTGGTATCCACAGCCGAGGCCTTCATTTACATTTTCAGCTTCGGTTACGAACTTCATACACTTAGTAGCTTGTTAAGTAGACTAGCTATCTATTGATATTACTTTGTTTACTGTATCGGTTACTAATATGTTCTGTTTATCAAAACCTATGAACTCACCAACCTTGTGTTGACACTTTAGCATGTTTCTTTTAGGTTCTCAAGATGCGCACGATTAGGGACATCTCATTCATGCATTTATTATCATATGGGTCAAATGAACATTTACATTTTCTATGAATGATATTTAATTGGTTTGAGCGTGTTGCGCCATTTTAATTAAGATTGATTACGCTTCCACAAAATATTCTTATGTTTACCTTATTAACTTTGTTTTTGAGAATTTCAAACGTTAACGAACAATTATACTTTGTAATTGATGTGTCGTTTGGTGTAACTAGTGGCTGAGATCCTAGTATGTCACACGCCTAACAGTAATACCCCGTTTGTGGAAATTGAGGGTGTGACAATTAGACCCATATCTTAGCATTTAGGTTTTATAAAATATTTCAGCTTGTATATCCGATCACGCACCGATCCTGAGTAGTCTGTTTAGAGGTCAAACGGTAACAAACAATCGCGTAATAGGAACCATTTGAAAGATAAGACCTTAAAATAAATTCCGGAAAAATAATCACCTTAAGTGGGTGATTTATGAGAGAGATATGGCTCAGCGAACACAGCCCAATATTCTACCTGAATTTAAAAGCTTTGACCTTGCATTTTGTTTATTATGTTTGGAGGAACAAACGATGTTAAAAAGACGTGAGTCGACACATCTTGTCAAGTACTGAGTGTTATCCATCATTGGAGAATCAAGGATATGGTCATTAACCAAAGGTTAAGTAACCGAAGTTGTACAGAGGAATAGATTAAGAAAGCACTCACTTGGGTAAGGAATAGTCAAAGGAATTCATTTAGCATAGTCCGAAATCCAATAAAGCGGTCATCTGACTAGAGTACGCCATGGTTCTTGTCTGTTGGTGTCATGACAGCTGGCGTGTCCATCTCCCAAGATTCAACTCACAAGATATAAATAAGGACTCATACAACATAGTTAACACCACTATACGCACATAATAAAGGTTGGCTTAACAACCAAAGTTGTTAGACCCTGAAAGGATCATAAATGCCAATTCAAGAAGTGGTTGAAGGTTGTTTTGGTTGGAAATCCCTCCAAGTCCACATACGCACATAATAGGTTTATTTTGCTTTGTAATAGGTTAATTGTTAGTTTCTTATTTGTAATTTGTCTTTTTATGTAGTTTTTGTATTGCAGCGAAACTACGGGCGAAACTATAGTTTCGCCAGGAGTCAGCTGCTTCTTATCACCCGGCGAATCTATAGTTAGCCGTCGGGTGAATCTA
Organism: Flaveria sonorensis; assembly: GCA_025506505.1. Taxonomy (NCBI): domain Eukaryota; kingdom Viridiplantae; phylum Streptophyta; class Magnoliopsida; order Asterales; family Asteraceae; genus Flaveria; species Flaveria sonorensis. Next base: position 17,278,151 of record CM046437.1, on the reverse strand, counting down.
GTAGTTAGACATGCAGTTTCGCTAGTCAGTGAAACTACCAGCGAATCTAGGTTACTTATATATTGTAAGTTTTCTATCTTTGTAAAAAACAATTTTGGCAAAACCCTAATACGAAAATATCATTGTTGCAATTGTGTGTGCGTAGCTGGAAGCTTATTATCATTATTATTGGGCCTTTTGTTTGATTGTCATTGTTTAGATTCTAAATTGTTCATTGTGTTATTGGGTATATTGTGTTAAATCATTGGGAAATCATTGTTATACATCAAGTGCACTATTGAATAGATTAAGTGGACCAACAATATGGTATCAAAGCCACTGTGCTCTTGATTAGGTTGTTTTTGGTCATTTTTCAAAAAAGTTACTGTTCCATCTATTTTAGAATCTGTCTTGGGTGTTTCTGTTATGGAAATCAATTGAGGATGGTGTGTTTTTGATGTACGAAGCTACTGTAACCATCAGATTCCAAATTCTGTGTGTTTTGAATGAGTTTGGGTTGATTCGGTTGTGAGAAGGAGTTTCAGATTCATCGGGTGAAACTATAGTTCTTCCAGCGAATTTACCAACAAAACTGCTGGATTTGGTTATTTCAAATTCTAGTGCTGTTGTCAGCGAAAGTAGTCCATCTTTGAACAAAAGTTCAACTGTTAGCTAGTCACTACGAGCGAAAGTGCTGGCGAATCTATTTTAGAACGAAAGTTCTACTAGTCTCAGCGAAACTATCACCGAAACTTGAGTTTTGGATCATTGATTCAAGCGAAAATACTGCTTGTATTCTAGCGAATCTACCAATGAAGTTACCAACGAATTTTCCTGTTTGTCAGCGAAATTATCCTCTTTTAGTTAATGATGTCCACCAATATTACCATATCTGACTTGGAGAGTGTTGCTTCTAATTGGCCACCGAGGCTTATAAATGGTGATAACTTTGAGGACTGGAAAAGATGTTTGAAATCCTTCTTTTACTACACCGATCACAATCAATGGGAATCAATTGTAAGTGGTCCTTATACCCCAACTATCACTGTCGGTCAAGTCACCTCTCCAAACACCGATCCATCTACATTCACTGAAAGAGATTTGATGTTAATTGATCATGATCAGAAAGCTTTTGGAGCTTTAACTCTCTGTTTATCTCAAGACATCTGTAACAGATTTGCTGAACACAAGAATGCAAAATCTTTATATGACTCCTTGTGTGAATTCTATGATGGAAATGAATATCTGAGGAAAGACAGGAAAGCTCAAGCTGAAAAGGAGTTCAATTCTTTTGTAGGACACAAAAATGAAAGCCTTACTGATATAACCAATCGATTTTTGTCCATCTCAAGCACCTTAAAGAAATATGATGAGCAGTTGGGAAATCATTAACATGTCTCTAAACTCTTGGACTCACTTCCACCTCAATAGAGCCTACAAGTTAGGATGTTGAAGCAGGAAAGAAACTTTGCTGATTATAAACTTATGGATGTAATCAACAAACTGAAATATTTTGATTTGGATTTAAAAAGAAAAGAATACAATCAATCCATGATGCCAGGCACTGTATATCCACAAAATGCTGCATTAATGTCATCCGCTGAAAACTCGTCTATGTATGGTTTAGCTTATGGTGGTTCTACAGAATTTGGTACTTCAAATATGTCCAGTGGGGGTCTACAGGTGTTAGTTCAAGCTCAAAACCTTCTGTCACTGCTCAGATTCCATCAGATACTATGGCATTATTTGGGATGTTCGTGCACAGTTATGAAGCTTTAGTTGCAGGGGAGTTGAAGGGAAAAGGAATGACGATTGAAGATATGTATCAAGTTGATCCAGATGATTTAGAAGAAACAGACATCCAATGGCAAATGGCCATGCTCACACTACGTGCAAGAAGATTCATGGAACGAACTGGTAGAAGTAGCTTTGGAAATCAGAATCAGAATTCTAAGCTTGGGTTTGATAAGTCGAAATTGAGATGCTTCAACTGCAAGCAGTTGGGGCATTTCAAAAGAGAATGTCCTAATCCTATCATTATTGAACTAGGAACTTCTAGAACTTCTAAAGTTATCCCAATCACTGACAAGGAAGAAGTCAAGGCAAAGAAGGAAACAACTCTCATCTCAAATTTTGATTGGAGTGTAGAAATTAAGGAAACTGAGGAAGAAATCAATCATGCACTTGTGGCTGAGTTAGTGGATAGTGAAGTGGAATCTATTAATGACTTTGATCCTTTTAGAGAGCTCAATGTTAAGACTCAAGAGATTAATGGTGAAAGCAGCAAGGAAAGGGTTCAGGATGAAGAGAAAAAGGTTGAGAAAACTAAAGTTGAAGAGAGTAAATGTAAGAAAGCATGTATTGAAGATGAAAAGAAGATGGGTGAGTCAAAAGAAAATTTGAAAGAGGATAGTAAAGCTAAGAAGGATAGCGGGAATGCAGTGGAGGATGTAGCTGACAAGAAGAATACTCCTGTCTGTCAGTGTGACAAGGCCCTGGCTGCTGAAAAGGTAGTTATGGGTCTCCCTTATGAGGTAATTCAAGACATGTGCTCTCCTCCTTGCAAGATCTGTTTATTTGGGGTTTACAAGGCAAACTGATTGTTGTTGGAAAATGAAAAGGAATTGAAACAAATTAATAAAGAACTTAAAACTAATGAGTCTAAATATTTTGTTAAGTTAAATGAAGCATTAAAAGAAAATAAGCATTTAAAAAGAAATCTTTTGGAAAGAAACGTTGAAATAAATACTTTAACTGAACGTGTGGCACTTGCTGAATTTGAAACAAGCAAATTAAAAACCAAACTTGAAAAATGGACAATTTCTGGGATGAAACTTGAGGAGCTTTGCATGAATCAAAGGGGGGCTAGAATTAAGACTGGTTTGGGAAGCAAAGAAACCACTCATGTTTATCCTCCACCTAGCACTTATTGTTATTCTCCTATGCCTACACCTCATCCAACTAATGAGTTAATTCAAAAAAATACTGACAGTTTGTATGCAGGTTTAGAAGGAGTAAATCATAAGGAGATTCGAGAGGAATATGATTATGGTGCAAGTAATGGTCTAGGCAGCTCTAGTTTTAATGTTTCAGATTCCAAAAAGTCTTCTATAGACAGTAGCTTAAGTAGATTTGTGTCATAAACGACTGTCACAGACAGTAGTTCATGTAGCCCTAGTTCTAGTTCATCTTGTTTATCCTCTGATTTCGATGAATCTAATGATAATGTTTCAAATTCACTTGATTATAGTTATGATAATTGTTTACCTAATGCTTCAAACAGACGTTCACACCCAAATTATTTTGAAAAGTTTCTTTCTCATCCTATCCCGTCTTTCACACCCAGTTGGATTTCAAATCTTAAAGATATTAAGACAACTTCCTCAAACGTTAACAATATTAACGAAAATGAATCCGGATTTGCTAAAATGAAAGTTACAAAGGAAATATTAAAAGAATCACATGACTTATGTAGCAATTCGAATTCTTACACGTCTGAAGGTGAGGAAGAAATCTTAACTGATTAAGCATCTGTTTTAAGATGTAACAAGAAAAGATTGAAGTCCTGATGTTTTAGATGTGGAAAGGATGATCATGTTCTTAAAACTTGTCCTACATTTGTTAATAGAAATATAAATCATAATTCCTTTAGAAGTAGATTAAATCATTTTGTAAATAATTTCTTTTGTAAAAAGTCTTTCGTTTCAACACCTAAGTCAGTCAAGACTTGGGTCCCTATTTCCAAGTCTTAATAAATTTTTGATTGTCTACAGGAGAAGCTGAATATGTTGCTACCTCCAGTTGCTGTTGCCAAGTGCTGTGGATACAACATCAAATGATGGATTACGGGAAAAATTTTCTTCATACACCACTTTTCTGTGATAATGAAGCTGCTATTGGGATTGCCAAAAACCCAATTCATCATACTCACACCAAGCACATTAAAACGAGAATTCATACTATCTGGGACACTCAAGAAAAGGGTTTTATAGATATTACTCCGATTGACACAAAAAATCAACGAGCGGATCTTTTCACAAAAACTTTTGATAAACCGCGTTTTTATGAATTGATCTCCATGTTGGGTTTAATATCCTTTTAAAACCTCTTTCTTATCTTAATGTGAATCATTCTGTAAATAACTCTTTTTGTTTATAAACTTTTTTGATAAACTTATGTGTCCCATATGTCTTCACATCTTTATTTTGTTTGTTTCAGCTTATATTAATATTTTTTTTGTTTCGTGGCTGCTAAAAAGAAATTTCGGGGGAATTAAAATATTTTGTCTTTTCAGGAACTTCATGTAAAAGAAGTTTGAAGGAGAATCAATAGCATTGTTTGGGATATGCATGGTAGGCTCAGCCCGATATCAAAGTAAACAGTGATCGTGTAGCCTAATTAAAGTTTAAGAACTCGATGACAAGGATTATCCTTATGATATTTCAGCATGCACAAAGATACAAGGCCTTGTCTGAAAAGGGTTGAGAGTTTCAAATCTTTGCTTGTTGCAAAATGGGTGACATATCTCGTGCTTATCACCTCTGCTATGTGTGAACATTGACCTGGAGTGATGATCTCCTCTGTTATACGTAAGTATAGACCTAGAGCTCTCATCGGCACATTCTGATGAACTTCTCTGTTATACGTAAGTATAGACCTAAAGCTCTCATCAGCGAGATAAAATGATTGTCTCCTCTGTTATACGTAAGTATAGACCTGGAGCTCTTATCATCTGTCCCTATAATAAAGACACAACAATTCTTAGAAATTCAGAATCATCGTTGAAATATATAAGAATTCAAGCAAAGTGAATTATATTGCTCAATAAACCATGAAGAACAGGATTAGTACTTTGCTGAATATCTGTGGGATCCAAGTCATCTGAGTTTTTCAATGAATCCAAAACATGATAAAACAGCTGCAGATTACTTGTTGAAAAGAGGAAGGCATGAGTTTAAAAGGACAAACATATCAGCAATCCCACAAATCTTTGATTCTCCGGATCGACTTCTTGAAAAAGAAGTCTCTATATCCTTTTATTTTTCTTTCATTTTTTTCTATTTGTTTTTAAAAAAAATTGTTTGTTTTGTGCTGATGTTGTGGGACAAAGAACATTTTTCATAAAAGTCATTTACATTTAATTTTTTTTAAGTTTTTGGTTGCAGCGAATCTACAGTTTCGCCTGCAGGTTCGCCCAGCGAATCTAAAGTTTCACCCGGTAGTATCTATGTTCACCTAACACTGATTTCTTTTGTGATGCAAAGCAAAACTACAGTTTCACTACTAGCGAAACTAGGTCATATATATAGCACAGTGTGTTCATCAGTTCACACTATATCGTGCAAATTTAGCCCTAGTTTCTCTCCGGCCGAATTTATTTGACCCAATTTTTCATCATTTCCGTCGAGATTGTTTGTTTCTAAACCCTTTTGGTAGGTATTGCATCTATGTATTTGCGGTTTAGTCTTGGTTTTATGGCCTAATCGATTGCTTAGGGTTAATTCGCTGGTTCGAAACTTCGCCTGTTTTGTCCAGCGATTCTACCAAATTCATCCAGTGAAACTGAACGAAAGTTCCTTGTTGCGAGCGAATCTATCTGGTTATGATGTCCAAGCATACCTGACAGTTTCTCTAGAAACCTTTCCAGTGAAACTATACTTTCGCCCAGCACATAATCTGCTCTGTTGGGGTCAGCGAACCTACAACTTCGCTATTGTCTGATTCATAAGTTTGTCCTCAGTGAAAGTGTAGAATCGCTCAAACTCATGGTCTAGGGCTGAGTTACAGCGAATCTACACTTTTGTTGCTCAGAACTTATGACCAACCAACAGCGAAACTATGTGCCTAGCGAAACTATAGCTTCTCCGGTCAGCTAAACTGTTGAACTTAGTTTCAAAAACTTCAGCGAAGCTGTCTTGCTTTGTCTGGCGAAATTACAGTTTCGCTACTTCAGCGAAACTATTTTTTAAAATTTTCAAGTTGGTTCATTAATTTTTTGTTACATCTTACTTACCTATGTTTATATTATAGTTCATGGCAAACTTAAAGTTTGATGAGAAGACTAATATTGTGGCACTCCTAGACGACAGTAATCCAAAGACTGTTGGATTTAGAGATTGCATTAGATGGCTGAAACTGTCTTCTATTCACTATGCCATTTCTCATTTACCCATGATTTATGACATCCATATTAGAGATTTCTGGGTTAATGCTAAATGTGACTTGGGATCTACTCCATAAAGGATTACTTCAAGAGTTCTTGGAGAAGACTTGGTTATTAATGCTGAAACGGTTGCGAGGGTATTAAGGTTGGAAGATGATTGTGGAGATGTGGTTAGTATGTCAGATGCTGAAGTCCTTAATGCTTATCGAAGCATTGGGTATGAAGGACCATCTTTGGGTCAAAGAAGGAAATTAAGAAGTCGTTCTTGTCCAAGGAATGGAGATACATTGCCTACGTGTTCATTATGTGTTTAGATCACCGAAAGGGGGGATCAGATGGTTTGAATGCACAGTGGGCAAAGGCCATGATTATATTCTGTAGAGGACAAAAGGCCAATCTTGCAAGGCTAATATTTGATTGTATGACTGAAAATGTCATGGCCTCAAAGAAAGACAAGTGGCTGTTATATCCAAGGTTTATCCAGATGATCATAAATGCAGAGAAGCCAAATTTGCCAAGACATGGGGAAGTTAAGAGGCTGATGCAAATGAATACAAGAATATTTGCAGACTGCTCAGCTATTAGACATGACCTCAGTGGTAAAATAACATACTTACTGGAAAACATGTATCCTGCTGAGAGATGGAGCTACATAAGAAGGTTGATTGCAAATGAAAACAAAAATGCTGAAGAAAATCGGGATAAACAAGCTGAAGCTATAAAGAAAAGGAAGAGGTATGCTAAAGAGAAAGAATATGATCTAGATGCTGAGATTGATGAAGTTGAAGAAGAGCTGCGGGCTCAAAGAGAGAGGAGGACCAAAAAGAAGGCAGATCAAGGGGAACCGGCTCACAAAACCAAAAGGCGATCTAAGCATAAGCAGTCGGTGTTCGAAGAAAGGAGGGATCCCCGATCTGAACTGGATCAAGATGTGATTAGAAATGTAAACACTTCATTGGCTAATGAACTGAGCATGATTAAAACCAAGTTGGTTAATCAGGAGTTGAGAGAGAAGGAGAAAGATGAGCAGATAGAAAGTATGAAGGTTATGATGATATATCAGCAGAAACTAATCAAAAGGCTATTGAACGAAGTGAATGAGCTCAAAGGCAAAGTTGGTGACACAAACCAACTATCACAAGAGGAGCTGGATGATATGACTGATACATCTAAGTATTTATTCCTGAAAGTGGGGAGGTCATCTAGTATTGGTGGAGATGCAAGTATGGCTGGTGGCGGTGCAAGTGGAAGTGGTGTAGCAGGTGAAAAGGTTGTTGAGAAAGAAGCTGAAAAGAGAGTAGATGAAGGAGGAGATGTGAGAGAGGAGCCTGTAATTGTTGAGGCTGAATTTGTTGATTTGGGATTAGACATAGATGCAGATTTGACGGGGGCTGAGGTGATTAGAGAAGAAACCACAAGAGGAAATAAGGAAGATACTGAGAAGAGACTCGTTGATGAAAAGGTAGAATATGAAGAACAACTGGTGGATTATGACTCGGAGCCTGAGTATTATGAAGTGGAGGAGCGCCCAATGACATATGTTGCTCAAAGGGGTACAGAAGAAGGTGATGTTTTTGAGCTGAGCAAGGAGGACCGGTTCATGAAAGAAAAAGAACCAAAAGAATTAACTCCTCTATTCCAAAACATAAGTGAACCGAGGAAGAAGAAAAGTGATAAGAAGATAGTGAGCTGGAAGTACAATTCGGAATTGAAAATGTTTATGATCAAAAGGAGAGGTTGTGAAATTTCATATATGCATAAAAGGAAGGTGTTCAAGACCTTGCCCAGATGGGATTTGAGAAGGTTAGCTGAAATTCCACTCTTGGATGCCCACCTGAGTGAACGTGCTATATTGTTAGAAAAGGAGATTAAGGCGGGAATGAATGATAATTTTGAAGCTTTTGGGTATATGAAGACTGAGAGGAGGTGATCGAAGATAGACTTGGATTGGGCCACCGGAAAAGGAAAGATTGTGCTGAAGCTGAAGGCAACCAAAACTGTTAACAGAGTAAGGGTGCCCAATCCACTTGAAAAATGGTTTTATGACAACAATACTGGGGAAGCTGTCATTAGGTTGAAAGGTGGTGGTGAGATATAATTGTTTGATCCAATGGAAGTATTTTCTTTTTGTGATGAAGACCTTGTAACTCTTTGTGAAAAGCATATCAAGGCCGGAGCTGGAGATGAAACAAGAAGAGAAGCCTGTCTATTTATGAACGTGGCAAATAAAGCTCGAGGTGTAAGGGCAGAGGTCAGGGAGCTAGCAGAGAAAGTATCCAAGGCTGACGAGTTAAGGATGGACATGCGGGATCTTACTAGACAATTTGCTTGAGCTAGTGCAAGAGCTGAAGAGGAGAAGGCAGCAGGAGCAGAACCAGAAGCATCAGATAAAGCTGAAGAAGGTGCAAGAGAAGAGCAAGAAGATTGAGAGTGAGGTCCAACCTAGGGGGAGAATTGATGATCTACATAGGTTGGACTCGCTATAGTTGATAGGTTTATTTTGCTTTGTAATAGGTTAATTGTTAGTTTCTTATTGGTAATTTGTCTTTTTATGTAATTTTTGTATTGCAGCGAAACTACGGGCGGAGTCAGCTGCTTCTGATCACCCGGCGAATCTGTAGTTCACTGCCGGGTGAATCTAGTAGTTAGACATGCAGTTTCGCTAGTCAGCGAAACTACCAGCGAATCTAGGTTACTTATATATTGTAAGTTTTCTGTCTTTGTAAAAAATAATTTTGGCAAAACCCTAATACAAAAATATCATTGTTGCAATTGTGTGTGTGCGGCTGGAAGCTTATTATCATTATTATTGAACCTTTTGTTTGATTGTCATTGTTTAGATTCTAAATTGTTCATTGTGTTATTGGGTATATTGTGTTAAATCAGTGGGGAATCATTGTTATACATCAAGTGCACTATTGAATCGATCAAGTGGACCAACAAAATGCGATCAAGTATTTGTTCATCCGCATTTACTAATGCGGACAAGGAACACAAATGCGGCCAAGTATTTGGTCATCCACATTAAGTAATGCATATGACCCAGTCTGCTAAAATCAAACAGAAGAAATGCTGATGAAGACTTCTCATCCGCATTAACTAATGCGGATGAACACTAACAAATGCTGATGATATTTTGTTCTTAGACTAGTATTCTGATGTATAGTAGCCAGGGTAGTTTAGTCATTATGTACAGGAAATGTATCTGCCTATAAATAGATCAGTATAACCTAATTTGGATGTTAAACAACAACATTAAAAGTTTCACCAGTAACCCTAGCACACTTTGTATCTTATTCACTCTCATCAATATACAAAGCATTTACTAGTATTCTTTCAGTAATTAATGTTCTGTGATTTAGTATTTCCGCGACTTAATCACTGAATCAATCATCATATTTGATCCTAAGTTGAGTCACATCAAGTGAGATTCACATCTCGGACCTAGTCAATTGGTATCAGAGCCTTGGCTCTTGAATTCGTGTCAAAATCAGTGTAGATCTTGAACGAAAATCGATTGAACTGGTGATTGAGTTATTTATTAGCAAGTGTTACACTTCTAATAAATATACATACTGAAATTATGTGAAACATCATCAACCAGTGCTGTGCTTCTGACCGACAACATAAGAAGACTGCTAGACTGATTGATTCTCAAACAAAAATCAGACTAAAACCTCAAAAAATCAAAATCTTTACCCCAAATCAACCTAAAAGCAACTTTTTTGAGAACTTCATCAAATCAAGAATACCAGGACGTTGGACTGTTTGAATATTTCGGACATAAAATCAACTTAATCTTTACTCAAACCATCTAAAATTAGTTAATTAAAATGGATTCTACTAACTTCTCTGAACTTGGTCATGCATCTAAACCTCCAATGCTTAAACACAAATCTGAGTTTAAGCAGTGGAAAATCAGGTTTAGAAACTACATTACAGGTGTGGATCCCGACTACTAGATTTCCATTTGCAAAGAACCCTACATTCCTATGTCTCTCACTGCTAATCAAGCTACTCAATATAGAACTGCTAGAATTCCCATTAAGGATCCAAATCTAAATCTTGATGATGAGGAATATAAGAAAATCAAGATAGACCTCAAAGCATACTCCATTCTAACACAGGCTTTGAAAATGGATGTCTTTAAAAGGCTAGAAAAGTATGGAACAGCCAAAGGTGTTTGGGATGCACTACAAATAATGTGTGAAGGAAGCAATGAGGTGACGGAGATTAATAAAGATAAACTGTTGAACCAATATGAAACCTTTCACCATACCAAAGGAGAGTCAATCTCCAAGAAGCTACATCGGTTTGTACAACTGTGAATGATCTTGAGATCATGGGGGTTACATACAAAGAAAAAGAAATAAACAAGAAGATGCTGCACAGCCTCCCTGAAAGCTGGAAACAGAATGTTACTATGTTGAAGAACACTCTTGACTTGGAAAGTACCAGCTTAGACATCATGATTGCTAAGATTGAAGATCTTGAGTTAGATAAAAGAAGCAAAAATCTAAGTGGACCTCAAGTCATTAAAGCATATAAGTTTCCATCTAAAACCCATTCTGTTGAGAATGCCTTTTTGACTGAAGAAGATAATTTTCTCTCCTCAAGAGATCAAACAAGAACTGCTAGATTCTGTGCTGTTCCACAACAACATAAATCATCATCTTCTACTCAACCCATGGCAACACCCACTAGCTTGCCCAGTGAGCAAAGATCTGAAGAGCACATGGCAACTTACAATGCCTTTGTTACTAGTTTTGAAGCATATCTTGGGGGCAGACTCACTTCAGCTCATCTAATTCAGGAAGATCTAGAAGAAATGGATCCTGATGATGTTAAAGAAATAGACTTGCAATGGCAGATGGCCATGATTGCAATGAGAGCCAAGAAATTCTTTCAAAAAGGGAAGAAACTAAGTCTGAATGAAAACACAAAGCTTGGATATGAAAAATCCAAAGTAAAGTGTTTTAAGTGTGGAATGACTGGCCATTTCTCTCGGGAATGTAATGCTCCCAGAAGAAGCAACAACAACAATCAAAGAACATCATATAGTCAGTCATCATCTCAATCAAATTCAATCTTTCAATCAAGTAATCAACACTAGTTTTAGCATCAAAATCAGCAACATCAAATTCATCAAAGACTACCTCAATTGACTTATCAAGCTCAAGGAACTAGCCAACCAACCTCTAATGCACTTGTCATCAGACAAGATGGAGTGTGTGATTGGAGTCTGTATGCAGGGGAAGTCCAACCTCAATTTCAGAATCACGCTCTCATGGCTCACATCAATGATGTCCCAACTCCAATGCCATCTGAGGTAAAATCTAATCTCTGTTCTGATAAATGTATTCAAGAAGTACAGGGATATAGAGAATAATCACAAGTTGGCTATTAAAATCAAAAAAGAAGAGGTCAAAACTGAAATGTTAAAACAAGAAATGAAAAGTTTTGAAATCAAAATCAAATCCCTTCTTTCAGATATGGAAAAACTCCATGGTGAAAAGTACACTCTTACAGCTGAGAATGAGAGGTTAACTGAATTATTAACAAAAACAAAAGCTAAGCAATCAACTGCTGAAGTGAAGCTTGAAAAGTTTTAATTTTCTTCTGCCAAGCTGCAAGAGTTACTCGATTCACAAAAAGAGCCTAAGGATATGACTGGGATAGGATACAACTCTTGTCCTCCTCCATATAATGACAACTATACGATTATGCCTGAGTCACTCAGACAATCTGATTCAATTGAACCTAAAGTTATTAAAACTAAAACAATGATTTCACAAATAACAAATCCTCAAAACAAGCCAAGTGTTTACATTGAAACAAATAAGGATAAAATCAAATTAGGTCACCCAATCTAAATTAAAGTGTGCTCTTACAAACCTGTAGTTGTCAAGAAACCAAAAGCCCAGTCAAAGCTATTGTGCCATTTATGAAATTCATTCCTGAAAATCTCAAGGTGGAAAAGAATAATGAATTTTCTATGAAATCTTCTGCTGAAAGCAGATCTGATAGTGAGATCAAATCTCCAAAAATTTCAAGCAAATCAGAACACAGAGATTCAAAAACAAAGCTATGCTTTCTTCATCATCCAAAGGGTAATCCTTCTTGATTCAAAAATCAAAAGTAAAAACTGATTCACCATCATCATCAAAAAACAAACAAGGGGTCGGTTTTGATATTTTCAATAAAGAGCATGTGGACCAATTTGAATGGGAGTTAAATAAAGGCAAAAAGAGGCAAAATCAGTCTCCAAAAATCAAGCAAAGCAGAATTGTGAAACAATTTGCTGCCACCAAGAAAACTAAAGTTGCTTCTTTGTCGAAAACCAAATTTGAGAGTAATCTAAAATTTACTAAGTCAAATGAAGTATCCATTTCAAAATCAAAGGACAAGCAAATGTATTGTGACATTTATGACATGCTTAATCATAATACAGATGAGTGTTATTTTAATCAATATTGCTCCATTTGTGACATGAACAATCATTCAACAAAAAATAGTTATTTCAACAAATATTGTTATGTATGTGATATGACAAATCACAATACATCTTATTGTGTCTTTAAGCAAAAAGGCTTGAGAATGCCTCAAAGCAAGCCTATTTCACCAATTTTATCTGACAAGGTCAAAAGTAGAAGTCCACCACACATGAAACAATCACTGAGTTCTCATTCAAGATATAAAACTAAATGGATTTCTGAAAAACAAAAACGTTCCCAATTTCTACATAAAAACTAGGTTCATATATTTGAATACTCTTCTGACAGCTCAGTTGAAATTGATGAAATCAAACCAAAAGGAACTCCATAGAAAATCTTCAAAGCCTCTTCTTCTAAACCACAACCAAGGGGAAAGTATCAAGAGGTTACTGTAATGGATAGAACCGGACAACCCAAGACCATCATGGCTTGGGTTCCACATTCTAACTAGTTCTTTTATGCTTGTAGGGTCGTCCATACAGGTCCAATAGCTTATGGTATGTGGATAGTGGATGCTCCCGACACATGACTGGAGATAGTTCCCTCCTTTATGATTTCAAGCATATTCAAGGAACTACTATGGAATTTGGTAGAGATTCATAAGGTGGTAGAATTATCGGGGAAGGATCTGTGACAAATGGATTGCTGACAAAGTGAACTACTGCGAGCAACTGAACTTCAATCTGCTCAGTGTGTCTCAGATCTGTGACAAGAAATATTCCACTCACTTCACAGACACTCATTGCTACATTCTGAAACCAAGATTTCAAATTCCTAAAGAATGGGTTATCTTCAAGACTCCGAGAAAGACTAATACCTATGTCTTGAACCTTAATTATGCTCATCCTTCAGAAGAAAATGTCTTTTGTCTAAAGCATCTTTTGATGAGTCACAACTTTGGCATAGACGTTTGGGACACACGAATTTCAAAAACATGAATAGATTGATCAAAGGAAACCATGTACTTGGTTTACCTCAAAAAGAATTTCACTTTGTTGACCACTGTTCTGCATGTCTCAAAGGAAAACAACATAAGTCCTCCCATAAGCCAAAGCTAGTGAAAATAAACAATTCTCTATTGAAGTTACTTCATATGGATCTCTTTGGTCCAACTCATGTCATGAGTATTGGAAAGAAGCATTATTGTTTGGTGATCATAGATGACTTTTCACGATTCACATGGGTCTTCTTTCTACTTCACAAAAATGAAGCATCCCATATAATAAAAGATTTTATAATAAAAATTGAAAATCAACTTGATCTAAAGGTAAAATCAATCAGAAGTGATAATGGGACAGAATTCAAAAATGAAGATCTAAGTTCATTTTGCACACTAAAAGCCATTGCTTATCAATTCAGTGCAGCTAGGACTCCTCAACAAAATAGGGTAGCTGAAAGAAGAAATAGAATACTAATTGAAGCAGCACCAACAATGCTAGCCGATGCCAAACTACCAATTGCCTTTTGGGCAGAAGCTGTCAACACATCGTGCTTTGTGCAAAATCGAACTTTGATAATCAAAGAAAGCAACAAAACACCATATGAACTTATTATTCATAGAAAACCATTTATTTTTATTTTTGAAGTCATTTGGTTGTCCTGTCTCAATATTAAACACCCGAGACCATTTAGGAAAGTTTGCTCCTAAGTCTAACGAGGGATTCTTTGTAGGTTATACTTCTGTCTTAAAGGATTTTAGAGTGTTTAATCCTAGATTAAACATTATTGATGAATCAAACAATGTTCAATTCAATGAGCATTCCTTTCCCAAGTCAATAAATGGTCCTGATTGGTTGTTTGATATTGACTCATTTACTAGATCTTTTGATCAGTTCCACTTGTCAAATGCAGGTAACTTATAATCGGCTAGATCTTCTGGAACAGTAGAGAGAAGAAATGACTTTCCTATGATTCCTCCTTCTTCTACTGATCAGTCTGATGAAGAAGTTCCATTACAAGCTGATCCTGTTAGACAAGCTGTACAACATCAAAGTGTTTCAACTGAGGCTGGTCCTAGTTCAATGCCCACTCCTTCAGTCGAACCATCCACTAAAGTGAGAAATCTAGTATTAGCATCTACTGAAGGAAATGAAAATGATGAATGTCTTCAAAATGCTGCTGAAGCTGATGAAGCATTTGATTACTTTCACCATTCACCTACATCACAACCTGAATATGCCTCTCGCCAAGATGATCTGTATGTCTCCAATTTTGATGTATCCATTGCTGGTGACTTGATTCTAACCACAAGGATACATAAGAATCATCCAGTGTCTAACATTGGTGATCTAGATGAGTGGATGACCAGAAGCAAGTCAAGTATTGCAAACATCTGTTTATTTTCTTGCTTTCTGTGTCAAACAGTACCCAAGAATATTAAAGAGGCTCTTCAAGACAATAGCTGGATTAAGGCAATGTTGAAGAATTGCTACAGTTCAAGAAATAAGAGGTATGGCAACTGGTAGACCTTCTCGAAGGACAATACCCTATCGGTACCAAATGGCTATATAGAAACAAGATAGATGACAGGGGCATTGTCATCAGAAACAAGGCAAGATTAATTGCACAAGGCTACACTCAATAAGAAGGAATAGACTATGATGAAGTTTTTGCTCTTGTTGTGAGATTGGAAGCCATAAGACTCTTTCTTGCTTACTCTGCATCCATGAAATTCATGGTGTATCAAATGGATGTAAAGTGTGCATTTCTGTGTGGCAAAATCTTAGAAGAAGTTTATGTGAGTCAACCACCAGGTTTTAAGGACCCAGATTTCCCTCACAGGGTGTACAAGCTGGATAAAGCTTTGTATGATTTACATCAAGCCCCTAGAAAGTGGCATAAGACTCTATCATCTTTCCTTCTTGATCATGGATATGAAAGAGGAAAGATTGATCAGACTTTATTTAGAAAGAAGAAAGGTCATGAACTATTGTTAGTCCAGATCTATGTGGATGATATCATTTTTGGCTTAACAAACAAGCAACTCTGTAAATATTTTGAAAACCTCATGCACTCCAAGTTCTAGATGAGTGCTATAGGAGAACTCACTTTTTTCTTAGGATTGCAAGTACAACAGACAGTAGATGGAATCTTCATCAATCAATGAAAATATATGGAATTAATGTTGAAGAAGTTTCATTTTGCAGACTGTCAGTCTATCAAAACTCCTGTGGATACTAAAGTGAAGATTGGTCCAGACTCAGATGGCAAATCAGTGGATCAGACTCTCTATCGATCAATGATAGGGTCACTTATGTATCTTACAGCTAGTAGACCTGACATTATGTTTGGTGTATGTGTTTATGTTAGATATCAGGCAAATCCCAAGGAATCTCATATGAATGAAGTGAAGAGGATATTCAGATATCTCAAGGACAAGCCTGCACTTGGATTATGGTATCCAAAGGAAGGAGACTTCAATCTCTATGCATACACAGATAGTGACTACGAGGGATGCAACTTTAATAGGAAGTCCACTTTTGGAGGTTGTCAATTTCTTGGTCCCAGACTGGTCTCCTGGCAGTACAAGAAGCAGACAAATGTATCTGTTTCAATAGTAGAAGCTGAGTACATAGCAACATTAGCATGTTGCTATCAAGTTCTCTGGATTCAAAACTAGTTGCTTGATTACAGTTTTAACTTCTTGCACACACCAATTCACATTGAAAACACAACAGCCATGTTTATTACAAATAATCCTGTTCAGCACTCAAAAACCAAACACATTGAAATTAGATATCACTTTTTGAGAGACTATGCTGAAAAGGGGTTAATCAAGTTGATTCAGGTTCACACGGACAATCCGTTAGCTGATTTGTTCACTAAGGCATTTGGCCCTAGTCTGTTTGAATTCTTAGTCCAATCAATTGGCATGATTAACCATGAGTAAATAATCAAAATTTCCAAAAACATTAAAATATTATGAAAATACAAAAAGAAATTATTTTGTTGAAGTATATGTTATGTACTCCAATTGGGAAATGATATAAGTACAGTTGTTATATCATTCACTGTGCTTATTCCAAAATCTTGAAAGACTGGCATGACTTATTTGATATGTGGGTATGCTCATCTTGGAAAAGAAAATACATGTTGTAATAAACTAAAGCTCATATTCAACTGTGAAGCCATCATCTCAAGATGTGTGTAATTATTTAACTTATCCAAGTTTGTGTGTGTGTAGTAACCTAAACACACCAGGTAGTGATACTTTATGAATCTCATTCACCCACATCAGTTTCTCCTCAATTTTGTTGAGTAAAGATCTGGAGAAACAGGCACATAGTACTGATGTCATGATCCAAAAAGATTCCTAATAAGGAACACATCCAATCTGGATGAATTAATAAAGAATACATTCCTTGTGAATGAACAAAAAGAATCCCAAAGCGGATCACCTTCCAAAGTGAAGTGCAAAAAGAATCCCAATGTGGATCAAATAAATATAAGGATCAAAACAAAAATAATCCCAATGAGGATCTCCCTTCCTCAAATCAAAATAAGATTTCATAAGTTAAACAACCTGGTCATGCAAGTTGTGAAAAAGTTCTACCATGCATGTCATGCGGATGGTTGATCTTGCCATACTTTTGAGTGTGAGGTACATGTTGAATATTTAATCCATTCAAAACATGATAAAGATCACATGCATTAAAATATCAACCAAGCATGAGTTTAAGAGGACAAACATACCTACAATCTCTATGTTCATGATTATGTCTTTTTTACTAACAATTGCTTGTACTTGTGAAAGGTAAGATTGATATGATCCCAATTAAGGTATACATCCTCTTCATGTATAGATAAGAAAAACAAAAAAAATTACAAAAATATTTTCCTTTCAATTTAAAAATTCTTTAAAGTTTCTATCCCTTCTGGATATAAACTTTAGAGGGAGTAATTAAAATTTAAAAGAAAATATTCTCAAAAACATAAAATTTGTATCATACCAGGTATACAAGTCAATCCAAGTATACAAGTCAATCCAAGCAACAGTCAAAACTTCATAAAATCAAAGTAACAAACTCATCTTCATAAAAATCAGAACATCAGTACAAAAATAGTCAGAATCATCCTCTGCAAAAAACATTAATTTTTGACAAGTTCAAAAATTAATGCGGGTAAGAGTATTGGTTAATGTGGGTGAAGGTAACCCAGACATATAACCAATGCGGGTAACTGTTTTTTGAGCAAGTGTAACTAATGCGGACAACTCTTTGTTCTTCCGCATATGTTACAGTAAATGCGGACAAGTTAATTTGCTACAAGAGTGAAATGCGCACAACTTAAAGCATCCGCATTTGCTATAGTAGTTAAATGTGCACAACTTAAAGCATCCACATTTGCTACAGTAGTGAAATACGCACAACTTAAAGCATTCGCATTTGCTACAGTAGAGAAATGCGCAAAAATTAAAGCACCGCATTTGCTACAGTATCAAAATTAAAACATGCGCATTTGTTCACACACTTGCAAAATTTGTGTAAGTCGTTAAATGTACTATTTAAACACATTAATGAGAGTCATTTAATACTTTTCAAATTTGTGTGAACTTATAGTGGGACGAGCATTTTTCTTACTGTTCTTCATCATCATCATCCAAACAACCTCAGATCTTGTGTTTCTATTGTTCATCCAAATCCATTCCACCTCTAATTTGATCTTTGGCCAAAGCAGCATCAAAACAAGGTGATTTTCGATGGATTTGTAAAACTTCAAATGTCAAACCTGTAATGAACATAGAACCCTAGGTTTAAGAAACTTCATAAAATCGACCAGGAACAATGGATTTAAATGGCATTCTCAAGTTCATTGAAACGGATGTTAATGTGAATAACAAAGAACAACCGTTTTTAAAACCCTAAATTAATCAGGATGAACAGGGGAATCAAACCATGAAAATATGGAAATCAAATCCAATGTTTAAACATTAAAGGATGTTTGAAACAGTAAAGATGATCAAAAATCAGCATAAAATATAACTTCAATGATTTTTCATCACAAAATCAAAATTAGGTCAAACTCTTAATAAAACAGTAACCTTTGAACTTTCATTTTGACTTGAAAATGTCAAAATAAGAACAGTCAAACATGATTCTTGTCATATGATTTGATAATTGTTAGAATATCGCTAACACATGTGTATCTATTGCAGAATCTATGGCAAACCTGACATGGAGCAAGCTCCACAATGTAAGTGGATTTCTTGATCTTGATGTGCCCAAATCTGTAGGATTAAGAGACATGATCAGATTCATCTCTACAACAAGAGTGGCACATGCTATCACTATTAGACCCATCATTTATGAGAACCTCATTAGATCTTTCTGGGGAACAGCTGAAGTAACTGAGATTGATGGTGTAAAGAGTATTTCCGGAAGAATTACTAATGATCATTCATTGGTAAGATCTGAACAGACTGTGAGACAGTGTCTACAGTTTGAAGATGATGCCAACTCTCCCCAAGAACTTAAAGAAGATGACATCATGACCTTCTTTGCCAACATTGGTTATGAAGGTGGATTTGAAGGAAAACAGATTGTCAAGGGGTTAGTTGATCTGCAATGGAGATTCCATATTCATTAATTCCAACACTGTAAGGTAATATCAGAAGATTATAAGGCTGATGCAACCAAAGAAGCCAAAACAACCAAAGGTCTTCCTGCATGCATGCACTGGATGTACAAAGTTAGAAGTGCTTCGGAAGTTTTACACACTACATCAGAAAATACTCTAAGTGTAAAATCTTCCGAAACCAAAGTCCAAATCTTCCGAAGCCAAATATGAAGTCTTCCAAAGCTTCAGAGACAAAGTCTTTCGAAGCCATTTTGCTGTGAAGACTGATTTCTTTCGAAGACAGAGAAAGACATGCTTTCTCTGATCTACTTTACATAAAGCTGACACACTTTCCACTGCAACTCTGAAGACTCACCAGCTTGTATAAGTTGGTGAAAAGTCCATGCTTTTGTAAATTGTAGATTAAGGTCTTTGTTTGTAACTTCCTACTTTTGTACCTGTAAACCTTTTTGTAATAGAAAAGGATGTGAGCTATGGCATGTCATAGTCACTAGTCAAAAGGCAATCTACCTTTTGACTTTAGATTGATCTTGTTGTCTAGATTAGTCAATTCCAACTGTCCTTCTAAGTATTGACGGTTGTAGGATGTAATATAAAAAGTCTCAGGTTCTTGTAATTTAGATATGCTTTTGTAATACTTGTAATAGAACTTGAGAGCAATATACAACACTCCTTGAAAACCATATTTCTGTGTTATTGTTGCTTGTTCTGTCTCATTACTTACTTGTGTTCATAGCATCCTTATAGTCAAACCCGATTCCCTATTTGAACGGTTAAGTGTTCCAAGTCTCTCCTCATTGTGAAACTGATTGTGTTAGGCACCCTTACCCGGTCCTGCAATTAGTATCATAGCATTTCAGGTTCTTGATTGTAAGATGTCATCATCTTTAATCCTCTCAGTTTCACAGTTCACTTAACATATCAAATGGCAACTATCACAAAGGCTGATAAGGAAACCGGTATAATGACAAAGTCCCCACTAATCCTCCTGAAGATTTTGATACTTGGTGTCAAAGAATGGAAGGCTTTATCAAGTCTCAAGACTCCAGGATGTGGGTGTTTGTTTTTGATAGACCTCATGTACCATCCACCTCTTCAGCTGCTGCTGGTGGTGGCATGATACCAAAGGAAGTTGCTGACTATTCTGATGAAGACTGGAAGAAGATTAATATTGATCAGAAAGCCATGACCGCCCTCCAAACTACTCTTCCAAACTCTATCTACAGAGGCTTCAAGAAGTGAAAGACTACCAAGCAACTCTGGGATGCACTGAAGCTGATGTATGAGGGGTCTGATGATGCAAAAGAAAACAAGAAAGACCTCTTGAAGCAGTAGTTTGAGAACTTCACCTTCAAGACAGGTGAAACCATGACTCAACAATACTTTAGGTATGTTGAGATTGTGGATACTCTGGCAAATGTTGGAGTAACTCTTGAGAACAGGGACGTTGTGAGGAAGTTCATGTCCTTTCTTCCCATAGAATGGACACACTGTTGTGTGGTCATCAAGAGGACTGAGAACCTCAAGACCCTTACTCTCATAGAGTTGTATGGTATCCTCAGTGGCTACCAGATGGAGATGAACATGCAAAATCCATCTAGTAACTCCAACAACCAATAGAGTTCAGCCCTTCATGTGGTTGAAAGGGATTGCAGAGAACTACAGCACCATCTCATCTGCTACCCGGACAAATCACAAAAGGGTCCTTTCATCACCTTTTTGGAGACACCAAGGCAAGGCTACATCCCTAGAAACCCATTCTAGGAGACAAGCTCTTCACAAGCTTTTGTGTATTTTGATGAAAGTTCAGGAAACTTTCTCTTCACCCTTGAAGATCTGGACTGTATCTATCCAGATGATCTGGAGTATATGGAAATAGTCCAGTAGATGGCTCTTCTGACTCACAGGGCCAGCAAATTCTACAAGAGGACTGGAAGGAAGTTTCCTAGCAATGCAGCCAGTGGAAAGTTTGGGCTTGATAAAAGCAAAGTGAAATGTTACAACTGTAACCAAATGGGACACTTTGCCAGAGAGTGCAAGGCACCAAGGTCAAATGGTGGGCAAGCACAAACCAATCCAAACTACACTGAAGGAGCTCACCAGAATGAGAAACCAAGACAGCAAGCCGCAGTTGCTGTTGAAGAATGAGGCATTGACTGGAGCTTTCAGGTGGAAGATGCATCTCCAAACCAAGCATTGATGGCAGATCATTGGAAAGTCTTTGTACACCTGAATGTATTGCTAAAGTTAATAGATACAGGTCCTATAACTTAGAGATGAGATCTGATCTTAAGTCCTTAAATATCTTAAAAGCTGATTTTAAAAGAGCTGAAAATGATTATAAACTTAAGATAGAAGATCTAGAGAAAACCATTTCAACTCTTAAGCATGAGTACACTAACTACAGACTCAAATCAAAGATCTCATCTCAAAGTTAACTGAATGCCAGGCTGAGCTTATGATCAGCAAAGCCAAGGCAGAAAAATGTGTTCTTGAAGAAGAGACCTTCAAGAACATAACATCCTCATGCCTACATGTAAAAGTTTGTTATGGGAATAAGAAGGGACTGGGATCTACTAAGATAGCTCCTCCACACACTCTATTGTCTGTAAGATCTCCAAGGTGTGGAAATTATGAAGATGAGCTTCCCCTCATAGACCCTATTATTGAAGAGGATGAAGAGGAGATAATGAAGGATGACTCTGAGAAGAGTGAAGAAGATCATCCTAAGAAGGGTCATTATTCTCCTGAGGAGAGGAAAGAGTCTGGAATGACCACGTCAAAGAGAAAGAACTTGATCAGAAGAGCTATGAGAAGATCAAAGAAGGCTCAAGAAATCAAGGCCACTTTTAACTCCAAGCAGAAACAAGTGTTCATCTCTACAGGGTTTAAAGTGGTAAAGGCTGAAGACTTAACTATGAACTCTAGTACCAGGAGTTCTAGTTTAGTTCCAAACCATTCTAGCAAGATGAAGAAGACTGACCAGCTGTGTACCACTGCTACATAGCCTGAACCATCCAGCTCCAAGAGCAAGCCTCTCCCTAAGAAGCTTGTTGCATCATCTGTGAAAATGAAGATAGAGAAGGAAAGTAATCAAACACAGTCTTACTCTCAAAAGAAGACTCCCAGAAGGAAGCAAATGGATTGTATCATGTATGGTAGTACTTCTCATCTGGCTAAGGATTGCATCTACAATCCTAAAAGCATTATCCACATGGTCAAAGAGAAAGCTTCTGAGAAAAGAAGGGTGTTGAAGGTCAAGTCCAATCTCCAAAGATGGTGTGGAAGATGAAGAAAGACCTGGTGATTGAGAGATCTTCATCAACAGCAACTAATGATTCTCAAAGCTTGAATATAGGATATGTTACTATTACATTGTCTTCTGATCACTTTGAAAAGCCCAAGACCAATGAGGCTTGGGTTTCCAAGTGCAACTAACCACTTCTTTTTGTGCAGGAACAGCTAAAGACCAAGGAAAATGTGTGGATCATTGATAGTGGCTGTTCTAGGCACATGACTGACAATGGTTCTTTGCTTCACAATTTTGAGAAAATTGATAGAGGACCAGTTTCTTTTGGAGGAGATGCGGGTGGTTACATCACTGGAAGGGGTATGGTCACAAATGGTAAGCTCACCATTGAGAAGGTAAATTTTGTTAAGGAGCTTGGATACAATCTACTGAGTGTGTCCTAATTTTGTGATCAGAGATACAACCTGGTCTATACTGAGCATGAGTGCATTGTTCTTAAGCCCAGGGTGGTTATTCCTCAAGAGCATATCCTGCTCAGAGCCCCCAGGAAAGGGAACATGTACAAGATGGACTTGTAAAAAACATCTCCCTTAGGAGAGGTTTCTTGCTTTCTATCTAAGGCAAATAGTGATGAGTCTTTCCTATGGCATAAAAGAATATGCCATGTAAACTTTAAAAACATGAATAAATTAATTAAGAATGATATGGTAACTGGAATGCCAAAGAAAGAGTTTACAAGTGATGATCATTTTGTTGCATGCCTGAAAGGGAAGCAACACAAAGTGTCTCACAAGCCAAAAGAAAAGAACTCTATCACTACTCCCCTACACTTATTACACATGGATCTCTTTGGCCCCACCAGTGTAATGAGTTCAGGAAGGACAACATATTGTTTAGTGATCACAGATGATTTCACAAGATTCACTTGGGTCTTCTTCCTTAGAACTAAGGATAAGACTCCTGAGATCTTGAAGAACTTCATTCTGAAAATTGAGAATCAATCTGATCACAAGATCAAGATCATATGATGTGATCAAGGAATAGAATTTAAGAACCAAATCCTTGATACATTTTTTGATGAAAAGGGTATTACAAGACAATATAGTGCTCCCAGGACTACTCAGCAAAATGGTGGTGCTGAGAGGAGAAACAGGACACTTATTGAAGCTGCAAGAACCATGTTGTCTGACTCTAAACTGCCCATCACCTTCTGGGCAGAGGCAGTTAACACAGCCTGTTATGTGCAAAACAGAGTTTTAGTGATTGAGACTCATGGTAAAACTCCTTATGAGCTTTGGCACAAAAGGAGACCATTTATTGGTTTCCTCTGGTTATTTGGATGTCCTTGCACCATCTTGAATACCAAAGATTAAGTAGCCAAATTTGATGACAAGTCAGATGATGGACACTTTATTGGATATTCTTCCCAAGCTAAGGCTTATAGAGTATACAATCTCAGAACTAGAGTAGTTAAGGAGTCAGCCAATGTGACCTTCAATGAGCATACTCCTAGTATGAAAGGTTCTGGTCCAGATTGGCTATTTGATGTTGACTTAGTTACCAACTGTTTTAACAAGTCTTGTGAGAATGTTTTAGGATCTACAAATAACATATCAACAGGAGATCCGGACCCAAGATTTGAGCTGAGAAGACCAAGCAAGATTACTACTTCGGCTCCTTTGGTGACTAACCTTACAAATGAATATCCTATTAGCACAAACATGACAAATTCAGCTGATAGATCTAAGATGCCTTCAAACTCTAGCTCAGAGGTTCAAAACTTAGGAGAAGGACCTTTAAATATTGGAGGAAATGGAGGAGGTGATAGTGATCAAGAATTTCTTGATGCTGATAACCACTCCATAGAATACAACATAAATGATGTCACACACTCATTGGATCAAGTCTCACTTGATAAGTGTGCTGATGTGGTGGGTGACACTCCATTGCTAGATCTGAATTTTTCTAATCTAGATCTTTCAAATCAACTTGCTGTGATCCTTTAATTTAGGATCCATAAGTCACACCCCACCACAAACATTATTGGAAATGTTGATATAGGGGTGAGAACAAGAGGACAAACCCATGACAAAAATGTTTTTCTATATTCTTGCTTCCTGTCCCAAGTAGGGCTAAAGAAAGTTAATGAGGCTTTGAAAGATGGAAGCTAGGTTGAAGCAATGCAAGAGGAGCTGCTTCAATTCAAAAGACAAAAGGTTTGGAACCTATGTCCTCTTCCTCATGGGAAGACTGTCATAGGAACCAAGTGGGTTTTTAGGAACAAGAAGGATGATAAAGGACTGTCATCAAGAACAGGGCAAGACTAGTTGTTCAAGGGTACACACAAGAAGAGGGAATTGATTACACAGAGGTTTTTGCTCCCGTGGAAAGACTTGAAGCTGTAAGAATATTCCTAGCTTTTGCTGCATCTAAGGATTTCAAGGTCTACCAACTTGATGTCAAGCGTGCTTTTCTGTATGGGGTGATTAATGAAGAGGTGTATGTCAAACAACCACCTAGATTTGTAGACCCAGATCATCCTAATTATGTCTGCAAGCTTGATAAAGCTCTTTATGGGCTGCACCAAGCTCCAAGGAAGTGGTAAACACTATCTCAGTATCTCTGTTAACATGGTTACAAGAGGGGTACTATAGATGGAACTCTCTTCATCAAAGGGACAGGGAATGATTTAATGCTGGTTTAAGTATATGTGTATGACATTATCTTCGGCTCAACTAATCCAAAGCTCTACAAAGACTTTGAGAGGCTGATGAAGAACAGATTTGAAATGAGTGCCATGGAGGAACTAAATTTCTTTCTAGGAATTTAAGTGAAGCAAGTTGACAATGGCATCTTCATAAGTCAGGCAAAGTATGTACATGACATACTTATAAGATTCAACATGACTGAATGTAAGGTTGCTAAGACACCCATAGCCTGGAACCACTCCCTAGGACTTGATCTTGAGAGGGAGTGTGTGGATGAACATATTTATAGGGCTATGATTGGGTCTCTTATGTACCTAACAGCCAGCAGGCCTGATATCATGTTTGTCACATGCATCTATGCAAGATATCAAGCCAACCCTAAGATGTCACACCTGGTTGCTGTCAAGAGGATTTTTAGATATCTCAAAGGAGCCCCCAAGCTTGGCCTTTGATATCCTAAGAGTTCTGACTTCAATCTATATGCTAATACAGATAGTGACTATAGTGGTTGCAACATGATTGCAAAGTCTACATCTGGGGGATGTCAATTCCTTGGTGGAAAGATTGTCTCATGGCAATGCAAGAAACAATCCTGTGTATCTGCATCAACTGCTGAGGTTGAATACATTACTGCTGCAAGTTGCTGTGCTCAAGTGCTTTGGATTTAGAATCAGATGCTAGACTAAGGATTCAACTTCAAAAAGACTCCCATCCATATAGACAACAACAGTGCTATCTCCATTACAGAGAATCCTATGCAGCACTCAAGGACCAAACACATCAACATCAGGTATCATTTGATTAGACATAATTTTGAGAAGAGACTAATCAAACTAGTCAAAGTTAACACAAATGAATAATATACTGATCTGTTCACTAAAGCTTTTGATGAACAGAGATTCAAATATCTTGTATCAGCTATTGGGATGATTAACTTTGAGTAGATTTTCTAAAAAACTTAAATCAAATTTATTTCTAAAACCTGTATGTCCTAAGTTGTCTATTTTATCACCTTCATAAGCCCAGTTTATTTTCGAAGAAAATTTTTATGATATTCCTTAGATTTTTTGAAAATTTTTCAAATATATTTTCCTTCGGAAGATTTCAAGTTGACTTTGGAAGAAATATATGTCTTCAAATCAAATAACTACTTATAAGAAATTTACCTTCGGAAGAAATTCTGAGAATATCTTTCGAAGCTTAAATATGCTTATAAGTACTTGCATGTATTTGAAGGACAAATATCTTTCGAAAGCAATTAAGTCTCGGAAGATTTATTTTCTTTAGAATAAAACTCCCAAGTCTTAATATTTTCTGAAATCAAATATGTGTCGGAAGAAAAACTCTCTAAGTTTTTTTCTTCCGAAGCCAAATTTTCACAACTCTTAAGAATATCTTCCGAAGCCAAATTGCCTTCGGAAGCTTTTTCTTAAAAAAACTTCCGAAGCTAAATTACCTTCGGAAGATTTTCATCTTCCAAAATAACTACCTTTTTGGGCACTTTTTTAGAGGTGGGACCTACTTTTGGATTTCAATGTTTATCCTTTTGCATTAACTTTATTTCAAATCCATTTCATATATATTCTAAAACGGTTCCCCCTCTTCTCACTCTCCTCTTCATCTACATTGTTCTCTAACCTAATTTCACCTACAAACAGCCTTTGTTCTTATCTTTCTTCACCGAAAAGCTACTTAAAATGGCCAACCTTGACCGCAGAAATCAACACGATTTTTCCATGCATCTTTACAGGCAACATAATCAAGTTGCTCTGTTAGACTCTGAGAAAGATCCAGGTTTCTCAGAGGTTTGTTGTTACCTTTCTTTGACCAAGTACCTCACCTCCCTCACCATTGATCCTCCTCTCTATGAGGATCATTTGTTGGAGTTCTGGCGGACCTGCGAAGAGGTCACCATGGACGGGGAGAAGGCCCTATCTGCCATAGTGCAGGGGAGGACAATCTTCATCACTCCTGCCATCATAAACACACATCTTCAGCTGGATGATGTAGAAGGTGACTTGTCCTTCCCTAAAGCTGCAGTCAACCACTCCTTTGCACAGATGGGCTATGAGGATGACTTCTCAGTCAAAACCTTCAGGAAGGGGAAGGTCTCATCCCAATGGAAGTGCCTCTTTCATGTTGTCATACATAGCTTGTCAAACAAGCATAGAGGATGGGATCAGATTCCAGAAGACCTCTTCATAGTCCATGGAATGGTTCAAGGGGTCAAGTTCAGGTATTCTCAATTTGTATACACCAATTTCCTTGCTAACTTGGACTCCCTAAAGTATTACATGTTCCCTAGATATCTCCAGCACATTCTCAACTGTGAACTGGGCACACAGTTGAGGGGAACAGGTAATATTCTTAAATTGGGACAAATGAAGCCCAGCATCTTTAAAATAATGAGGAAGCCAACTGTTGGCTTCTCTGGGGTAGAAACAACCCTTGCCCTAAAATTGTTTAAGCTCATTGCTCAAGGTAACAACCTAGCAGCACCAGCTAGTGTTGAACCCACACCTATCTCTCAACCACACATACAGCCCACAATAACCATCACCTACCAGAGAAAAACCAAACGAACCCCTGCACATGTTATTCAGCTTATGCAGGCCCCCATATCACCAACCTTATAGGAGGAAATGGACACTCGAGCTCCCACTTCCCCTGAGGAGCAAACCACTCCCATCTCTCATATGATCAGTGCTAAGGTTCCTCATGCTCAGCCTGATGAGCTCACACCCCAAACAGCCTTAAGCCTTCACTCAGAGTCTCCACACTCTGGTGAACAACCTTCCGGGGAAAGTTACCATCCCTAGCCACTAGATCTAAACCAACCAATTCCCAGCCTTGACTTCTATGATGATGAAGACATGGCATTCAGCGAGTACCATGAGTCTCTCTTCTCCACACCTACTCAAGGAGAGATGAGTACTCCTGTCTCACCCAGGTCTATCCCACATCATTCACCTATCACTGAGGTGGATCTCTAGGAACCTGTTCAGGTGATCCATATGGAAGAGGCTCTCACTTCAGCAAGTGATTACATCTTTAAGACCTCAACCATGGCAACCAGGCCTTTTGACACTTCTCTTGAAGCTGTCATAAGGCAGGGGAAACCCAGCAGCCAAGAACAATATGCTGGTGATGAGGAGGAGGATTTTGGTCCAATTCTCTAATCCCCTCAACCCTCTCTTGTAATAGTCCATACTCAGCAACCTCCTCAAGTCTACATGGATGTAGACTCTCTCATTCAAAGTCTATTTGAAGAGGGTATACCCAGAGCCATGTCTACCCCATCTCCTCACTTTGAGAACCCAATCATAGGATGGAGGTATGACACAAAAAGAAGAGCTCTCATCATCTCTAGAACTCAGGGTCAACAAGAAACTTTCAACTTTTCAAACCTAAGTTTCTATGAGTGTATAAATCTGGTTGATCTTTCACTTGTCAACCCAATCCAAAACAAACAAGCTGGAAGACAAGCAGACTGGATACAAGAAAGGGTGCTAGAAGAGTTCAAGATGAGATCAAGATTATAAAGATAGAGGATAGCAGGTGAGATCTTTGGTCAACTGGATGTTGAGGTGGACCCCAAGATTAGCTTCAAAGGGAAAACCTTGATTGAAGGCCTAGAGGTTGAGCCTGTGAACCTTGAGATAGGATCTCCTTCTGCACCCAGTACCCTCAGTGAAGCACCAGCTGGTGATGGTGCTCCATAACCTCTCTTTGGCTAGAGCTTGACTGCTGAACCAAGCAATGAAGGCCAAAGCTCTCTCCCCCCTTGAGTCACCAAGGCCTGTGCGTGACAAAAGGAAGAGGAAAATGACCTCCGAGGAGTTAGAAGAGGAGAAGAGAGGGAGGAAGAGGAAGCTAAGGGGATAGAGTTTAGGAGGGTCCTCAGGCTTCATGCAAGCTGCTATCCGAGCTGCCCCCAGGCCAAACACTTAAGATGATAAGTTGAGGGTAGCTAGGCTAAACTACATGGGGACCAGGAACGATAATGTTGATGAACTCATATCTCTCCCTTTAGAAGAGTTGAATAAGCTGGCTGACACTGAGGTATCAAAGGAGAGAAGGTAGGCAGAGGATGCAGCATTGCTCCTCAAGATTAAGGAAAAAAGGAGACTGAAAAGGCTCTGCAAACATGCTCCTGTCCTCTTCCCAATTCAAGAAAGTCCTGAGATAGAGACTGGGGCAGATGCATAACCTTAGGTAGATAGGGAAGCTGAAAGAATGAATATGATCAACTACCTGAGTGCCACAGGACTCTATCAGGCAGCTGCACTTCTTCCCTTATCCTTTGAGTACATAGAGTTTGAATATCTCAAACAACTGGAGGAACAAGCCACAAAAGAAAGAAAAGTTGCTAACAGAAAGTTAAGGGAAGAAGCTGCAAGGTCAAGGGCCATCATCCACAAAAGCCAAAAGAAGTCTGAAGATAGACAAAGGATGATGAGCTTCTTGAAGTTGTACAGATTCTCCGGAAGGAGGCTTGGTCCTATGTCTCTATCCACCATGGATGAGCATATAAGAGTGATCAAGCAGAAGATTAAAATGGGAGAGCTTGTAGATTTGCATTCTCCACCAAGTCCAGCTCAACCTGAAGTTGAGGTGAAGGTTGAACCTCCTGAGACAACATAACCTGATCCTAGAGCTGCATCTCAGCCAACTTCATCTTCTGATCCATGGCAGGGTTCTCCTCTCTCACCATCTGAACCTATGAGAGAAGAGATCCTAACTGAGAGGGACACAACAGAACAATCTGTTGCTGAAGACCAGTCATCTCAGTTGAAAACTTCAAAGAGGAGGAAAAGGATGGCCAGAAAAACTGTTTCAAAGAAGAAGAAAACCAAGGCATCCACCTTCACACCTCAGGATGAGTCAGAGCATCCTGAGGAAGTGCATGAAGAGACTGCTCAACCAACTCATATTCAAGTAGAGCCTCTTGCCATTTGAAGACCCATCTTGTCCTAGAGTTTTGCTGCCAATCCGGACAGATGGTGTGTCATCAGAGATCAAGGAGGTCAAGATGTCTATTTCTGGCAAGACATGCTTGATCTTCCTCTACATGATCTCTATGACATGAGAAGATACTATGAAAGTCTGAAGGATCCCGACCAGATGATGAAGAGAGGCCTGGTCTTGATCCTAATGAGGACTATCAAGTTCTGAAGTACTTCTTTGTTTTGGTAGCATCAGCCTAGGGAGAGTTTGTAAGGTCATATCAGAAGATTATAAGGCTGATGCAACCAAAGAAGCCAAAACAACCAAAGGTCTTCCTGCATGCATGCATTGGATGTACAAAGGTAGAAGTGCTTCGGAAGTTTTACACACTACATCAGAAAATACTCTAAGTGTAAAATATTCTGAAGCCAATGATGAAGTCTTCCGAAGCTTTAGAGACAAAGTCTTTCAAAGCCATTTTGCTGTGAAGACTGATTTTCTTCTAAAGACAAAGAAAGACATGCTTTCTCTGATCTATTTTACATAAAGCTGACACACTTTCCGCTACAATTCTGAAGACTCACCAACTTGTATGAGTTGGTGAAAAGTCCATGCTTTTGTAAACTGTAGATTAAGGTCTTTGTCTGTAACTTCCTACTTTTGTACCTGTAAACCTTTTTGTAATAGAAAAGGATGTGAGCTACGGCATGTCATAGTCACTAGTCAAAAGGCAATCTGCCTTTTGACTTTAGATTGATCTTGTTGTCTAGATTAGTCAATTCC
The DNA here is from genome assembly GCA_025506505.1 of Flaveria sonorensis. Taxonomy (NCBI): domain Eukaryota; kingdom Viridiplantae; phylum Streptophyta; class Magnoliopsida; order Asterales; family Asteraceae; genus Flaveria; species Flaveria sonorensis. Next base: position 17,247,251 of record CM046437.1, on the reverse strand, counting down.
AACTGTCCTTCTAAGTATTGACGGTTGTAGGTCGTAGTATAAAGATTATCAGGTTCTTGTAATTTAGATATGCTTTTGTAATACATGTAATAGAACTTGAGAGAAATATACAACACTCCTTGAAAACCATATTTATATGTTATTGTTGCTTGTTCTGTCTCATTACTTACTTGTGTTCATATCATCCTCATAATCAAACCTGGTTTTCTTATTGTGAAACTGATTGTGTTAGGCACCCTTACCCGGTCCTGCAAACACTGCTTGTCCAAGAGGAAGACTGGGTGGAATGATATCCCCATTACTACTTCATCAGCCATCTGTGACTTATGCACTAACAGACCATTCAATATGTCTGCTTATGTGTTTAATGGCCTGATCTCAAACATCCAAGAAGGAAGGAGGCATATGTTTCTGATGTACCCAAGGTTCATTCAGTGCTTCATCAATGAAGCTTTTCCTAAACTTGTACCAGAGGGGCCTGTTATGGACATTCCTCATTATAATGCCAAATCATATAAGTACACCAAGAAGAGAGATCCTAGGAACTTTTATAGTGGAACTTTCTTTCCATTACTTCCATGGATGTTACATCAGATAAACCCAGAAGAAGTTCTTGAAGATGCTGCTGAAGAAGTTGTTCTTGATATTAAGGAACAAGCACATGATGATGTGCCTGCTGATGAACATAAGATTATTAAAGATCAACCAGCTGCTTATGATCAACACACTGTTGAAGGGCATGCTGAGGCAGTTAAAGAAGAACTGAGGCTAGTGTCACCACAAGTTGATGAAGGTGGTGATCTTCACACTATGCCTTCAGTTCAAGAACAAGAAATACCATCACCTTTCAGAGCATCACCTGCTCACTCACTTCCATTATCTCCTGTCCAAGCTAATCATGTATCTCCAATCATTTCTTCTCCTGATGCTGCAGCTGCACCTGTTGAGTCTGGTGAATCTGCCAGCTCATCAGATGAGTCTGAATCATCTTTGGATAAGGAGGATAACCATCCTGACACTCAAAGGCATAAGAGACAAATACTCTCAGAGGCAAGTCATTCTGAAAGCTATACTGAATCTGAGGTTAACCGTCCTGATGAGAAAGATGAGATGATTTCTGAATTACTACAAAAGATTGCCAGAATGGAGAAAGTATTAGAGAGAAGATCTGGTATAATAAATGATAGAATACTTGAGCTAGATGAGAAAGAAAAAGAACTCAAAGAACTAAGGGCCAAATATGAGTCTGAAAAGGAAGAAAAATATAAGGAGATTGATAGACTCAAAGCTGAAAGAAGAAATCAGTGGTCATTTGGATCCTGCCACCATTCAAACCATTGCAATGGAAGAACAAGAGAACCTTATTGATATCCAAACTGATATCATAGCTGATCTTAACAAAGAGATAGAAGCTCTAACTAAGAGAGTTTCTGAATTGGAGATGCTTATAAAGATTAAAGAGGAATTGGCAAGGGAAGTGACTGATAAAGATGATGAGGAAACTGATAAAGAACTGGATGATGAATCTGAAATAGAAAAAGAGACTAAAGAAGATGAAACCTCATAGCAAACTGAATCTATTAAGGTTAGGATTGAAGAAGAAAGATTAGCAATGGTTGTGCATTCTGATCCATCCACTGATAAAAGAGTAAATGAAGAATCTGTGATGAAAGAACTGATTGAAGATTTGGATATGTATTCCTCTAGTGAATTCATTATTGATGAAGACTTTTGGGATTTGATCAAAGATCTCAGAACCCCAGTGGAGCCTATAGTTGTAATTCCTCTGAATCCTGTTCTAATAGAAGAAGAGTTGAGCTTACAGCTTGTTCCTGCAGTCACTTTGACTATTGAACAATAGGAACTAATCAGAAAGCTATGTGAATAGCTGAAAGAAAAAGAGATTGCTAAAAAACAGAAAGAAGAAGCTGAAAAGCTTGAACTAGAAAAGAAGAAACAAGAATTTGAAGCCTCTATTCCATCTTCATCTGGTCCCAGATTGTACATGTATTCCAGAAAGAGGAAATACTTATCTGAGAAGGCCAAAGGCAAACTGCCAATGATAGAAGAGGAACCACCCAATAATAAACAAAAAGATGATCCAAGAAGCCTTACTGCTATTGCTGAATTTTTAGAGGAGCATGAGAAGGCTGAGGAAGAATTAAAGAAGAAAATTGATGTGATTATGTTAGAAGAAGGAGAAATAGAAGGAGGTTATGATGAAGGATTGATTGATGACCCTTTGACCAGGGACAGTCCTGCAAAGGTTGAGTCATCTGTTGAAGAAATGGTAGAGAAAGCTCAAGCTGATGATCTCATGATAAAAGCAATGTATCTAATCAACCACGAGTATGATGTAGATGAAGTTTTTGGGATGACATATGAGAGTATGGTTGAAGAAGTAAATAAGATGCAAAAACTACTTGACCTTACATATGTTACTGAGTATGAAAAGAAGACTTCCATTTCCTCAATTACTATTAGTGTTGCTAAGTCTCAACAGCAGCAAGAATCATAATCAGCTTATCCTGATCCCTATAGCATGACTGATAGGGAAATGAAGGATTATTTGGCTACTCAAGGGTTTACCAAAAGAAAGCTTGGTAACATGAAAACAAACTCCCTCAGAGCTGTAATTCTGAAATTAGTCAAAGAAAAGAAAGATAAACTAATGGCTATTGAAGAAGAGGTGATAGGGAGAAAACAAAGATCAAGAACTTCAGCACAAGATGTCCAACTCACTTCCAAGGACCATGATGTCTTGGCACCCATGCTACACAAAAATCCAGAATGGTTTATTGAACCCTCCCAACTGAAGCTACAGAAAGGGTTAACTACTTCTGAGATGATTAAGGGTGTGTCTGCTCCAATAGGCAAAACTAATGTTAAAATTATTTCCTGGAAGTATGAAATTGATCGGAACATGTTCATGGTAAAAAGGATCTCAGGGCTAGTTCAATTCTTCACAGAGTACACTACTCTTGTGAACTCCCTGGAGATTCATGATGTGAAAGAACTAGCTGATCCAGAGTTGATAAATCATCACGCCATGTATAGAGGATATGAATTTGAAGACATTCTAAAGATGTTCAAAAAAACCACCAACTTCAAATCTCTTAAATCTATCTGTTTGAGAAAGGATAGATCATTTAGAAATCCTCTGGAAAAGAAGAAGAAGAAAGAAGCTGAAGAGTTGGTATTTCCTGAGTTGAATATAAAGCCAACTGAATCATTAAAAAGAAAGATGGTAGCTGGAACCCACAAGACAAAGCCAATCTCTAATGTGTTTTATGATGAAAAGACTTATGAATTGGTGATTGAAAGAAAATGGGGAGGAAAGGAAGGATCAGATATTAGACTGTTTAGTGGATATGGGGTGAGACTGTTGGATGAATCCTATGTCCACTGCATATTTACAAGACACATCAGAGAACTCAATAACAAGCTAGGAGAAGATGATATGAATTTCTTTCTGAAATGCATCAAAATTCTGAAGATGGCCTATGATAGAATTAACAAGAAGAAAGAAATAAGAAAGAGAAAGAAGGTCCCTCTCCAATTGGGTAACATTGTGAAGTTAGAGGTAGATGTTGATGGCTCTTTATTGATTCATAGAGATTGTCTTTCCACTGTTTCAGTGTGGGAACCAATCTCTTTGAGACAAATGCCCATTGATGACATTCATATTATGAGCCAAATGAAGATACATGTCCTTAGCCGAGACAAGATGAATGAGGCTAGAGACTTCTCCAACATGATTAAGGCTATTTTGGATCCTTCTTTGGTAGAACCTCTACCTTCTGCAGCTACTGCATCAGCACCATCTCCATTAACAGTCCAAGCAAGACAAGCTCAATCTCATGAAGAACCACCAGAATTATCACAACCTCCACCACCCTCAAACTCTTAAAGTACATAGGTTGTATAATCCTTAAGGGGGGTATTGTTAGACACTGAAAGGATCATACATGCCAATTCAAGAAGTGGTTGAAGGTTGTTCTCATTGGAAATCCCTCCAAGTCCAAGAAGAAATGCGGGTGGAAGAACATGAAGAAATGCGGCAGAAGATATAGAAGAAAAGAGACTGTGTTGGTTATCCGCATTTGTAAATGCGGAAGACCAAAGAACAAATGCGATCAAGTATTTTTTTCATCCGCATTTACTAATGTGGACAACGAACACAAATAAATACCAAGTGTTGGTTATCCGCATTTGTAAATGCGGAAGACCAAAGAACAAATGCGATCAAGTATTTGTTCATCCGCATTTACTAATGCGGACAAGGAACACAAATGCAGCCAAGTATTTGGTCATCCGCATTAACTAATACGGATGACCCAGTCTGCTGAAATCAAACAGAAGAAATGCTGATGAAGACTTCTCATTCGCATTAACTAATGCGGATGAACACTTACAAATGCTGATGATATTTTGTACTTAGACTAGTATTCTGATGTATAGTAGTCAGGGTAGTTTAGTCATTTTGTACAGGCAATGTATCTGCCTATAAATAGATCAGTATAACCTAATTTGGAGGTTGAACAACAACATTAAATGTTTCACCAGAAACCCTAGTACACTTTGTATCTTCTTCACTCTCATCAATATACAAAGCATTTATTAGTATTCTTTCAGTAATTAATGTTCTGTGATTTAGTATTTCCGCGACTTAATCACTGACTCAATTATCATATTCGATCCTAAGTTGAGTCATATCAACTGAGATTCACATCTCGAACCCAGTCAAAAGTCCTTTAAATGAATCCTTATAACTACACTTATCAATCTTGACCAAATAATAGTCAACCGTATAACGAGAGGACGTCCTTACCTAACACTTTCTCAAGGCATGCACGGATGATACAACAACCAAAATTCCCTAAATAAGAAGATCACAAATAATACATAAGGCAGGCTACACAACACAACAGATAATGCACATAGAACATTCACATGTATAACAGTACACACATAATCCTATAATGCATACTACATGTAGGTACTTAGGTTACAGTCTAGGTCGAATAATCCACCTAATTCTCTATAACCAATGGCTCTGATACCAATCTGTCACACCCCCACTGATAGCGGAAACACGAGGATGTGACGAACAAGATCGTCATAATACATTAGGGGTTTAAGAGAATTTCTACTGGAATTTTACGTCAATGGATCATGACATCACCCGACACAAAAAAACAAGTGTTAAGAACAATCAATACCATAAAGTTATTCCACAAATGCACAAAATAATCTAGAAGTTCCAAACCAGAACAACCAGTTCCAGATCAATCCAAACCATTTACAAATCCAACAGTAAGATATTGTCCTGTAAGGATCAACAATATAACAAGATCAATCTCGTGAGGAGAATGAGGAATGTAATTGCTCACGGTAATAAGATTGAATAAGTAGAAGACATGATTAATTGAACTTGAATACAAATGTAAATAATATTCAGTGTATTGCTCACTGATTTGAAACTATTACAATAAGTGTGAAATCAGGAAAAATTAGAAAAGATCCTAACTTACATTACAAAATATCTAGTACTAAACTATGAAGTTCTCGCACGACTTCCAGTTCTCGCCCGAGAAGTAAGTTCTTGAGTGGCAACTCTAACTTTTCGCATGACATGATCTTCTTTAACTTAATTTGATTTCCCGAACCTCTAGGTTCAATCCCTACAATCTCCCCCTAGGCTCGGTAAATCAATGCTTTAGAAGTCCATGTCATCCACCTTGTAACTGCCTCCGTATGCATACATCTTGTTGTCCAGGGCCTTCGTGATCATCCAACCAAACTGTGCTGCTATTAAATGAACAGATTCATCAGCTGCAATTGGACAAGCTTGCAACCTCATCATATCTTCTTCTCCAAACTTGAGAAAATCCATAGGGTCAATGATACGGTAGTCTTTATCCACACAATGTATCAATGCGTGTCCTGTCTCCTTCTCATAACTCCACCACATTAGTTAAGTCAAGTTGTTAACTGGTACAGGAGTGTGTATAGGGATCTTCCTAGCATATCTTAGATGCTTGAACACTTATATCTTCATAGGTTTGTTTGTCTTAGGATCTATACGTGTCTCATCTTCAATGATGTCACACCCCGAAAAGCGCACCGAAGGGTACGCGTGTGACGGAGACAACGGAAGTTGGATTACTTCCAATAATTATTAAGCAAACAAATCATGGATACCAAAGTTAACTATTTACAGAATGTTATTACATTGATCTAAAAAGTAGTCTTAACTTGAAAACTAAAATAGTAATAACATAATATTGTTTTTAAACATTAACATGAGTTTTCAATTGGTAGCGGAAATTGGGTCCAAAATGATATCCAAACTTGATAAGTTTGTCGTTAAAACTCTTTTCATTCCCATGCATGCCTAATCACCTGAAAAACATGCCCAAAAGTTTATCAGCAAAAAGCTGGTGAGTTCACCGGTTTATATAAAAAGGTTATCATAAGTTCCTATATAAAAAGATATGATTATCCCAAAATAAACCCTTGGATCGTCAAGGACTAGCTAGGTCCACTGACTATGATCACAACCAAGAGCCCCATAATCAAACCAAGACATAAAGTCCCTCAAAATCCTTTCAACATATATTCCCTTTGTACCCGAACGGTAAAACCGATCCTGAGGGGCGGTTGTCAAACCCAATAGATCTACCAATATATCTTGTGGCCCTCAGAGGGTTAATGATTATGTAAGAGGGCAATCACGCGCAAATATTAAAACAACTCAAGGCCATCATAAAGATCACGCAGTTATTCCATAATTACATATCATAAATAAAACGTTATAGCATGTTTTTCCCCCAAAATAGTTAAATAAAACGTTATTTAAAAATAGGGGCTGTGAAAACTCACCTTCAAATGTGACAGAGATATGATATAGCAAAATTGAGCCCGGAAAATAAACGACCAATTAACGCCATAAACACAAGGATCTATTAATTGTCAACTAATAAGTCTATCCGTAAGTTGTTTACCCAACTCACTAGACTTGACTTGAAATCCATTTTTTTTAAAAAGACCCGTTGATGACTTTTGGTTTAGTTTAATAATTTGTATTATATGTGACAAAGTCATCACTGAAGACCTTGCTTATTATGGGTTTGTTATATACTTAAAAACATAAGTTTTTAACTTAAAACAAAATATTATTTTCTATCCAAAACCGGACTTGTACATAATTACTTGTTTTAAACCCGAAAACACCATTTTAAACGCGTTTTTAAACGTAAAACGTTTACGAAATTAAACCCAATCATTAAGACTTTTATTTTCAGTAATATTACTAAATTTTAACTTATATTTTATATATTTTAAACTTATTATTCCATATTTTACAAAGATACTTGCCTTGTTAGCTATCAACTTTAATGACATGACCACTAGTGGTCATGTCCCATCTATACTTGAGTACCTTTAATTCTAATTTGCTTTTATCTTTTCTTAAAATCAAATGTGAATAGAAATACCAAAATCTCCAGATCATGATCGCCATATACATGGATCATTTCAATCATCTCTAAACTTATGAGTGAAGAACAAATCAAGAACAAAAGTGTAAACCATACATACATACATATACATGATTTTATACATACATATACAATCCAAATCATATATTTTATTTTATGTTCGTAGTTTTCATTTCAACAAAACATACTTAAAAATCAAAAGATTTCAGATCATGATCGCCATTATTCATGGATCATCTCAATCCTTCATGAAATCAAGAGCAAGATGGGTTCAAGAACATTATTCTTTACATAAAATCATGTATTACCCATTTTCATCATTTGATAGACTCCTTTTGGAGATGGATTTCTTATGATGTTCATAACCCCAAAACAAAGTTCGATCATCTTGCATGCAAGTGAAAATCAACAAAATGTTAAAATATCATTAAAACACAAAATCATCAAACACACACACATACTTACAGCACACACACACTCACACACACACACGTGGTTTAACAACACATTTTCTTGATTAACACCTTTGTTGGAACCTTGGATTTAAAGAAAAGCTAGTTTTTGGTAAACAAAACTTGCAACAATCATCCAAAAGTCATGTTGCAAGAAATAAAAGTTAAAGGTTCATACCTAAGATGAATAAATTTTGAAGATTCAAGAATGATTTCCTTGAAGATTTCTTCTCCTTTGAGTTGGATTTATGCAATGTTTTGCACCAAGCTCAAAAGGGATCCTTGAAATCAAGAAATCAAAACTTGAAACAAACTTTGGATGATCAAAATCAAAGAAATGAGGGCTGTTCTTGGTGGTTCCAGCCGTGACTTTTAGAGAGAAGGGAGAGAAAAGTGTGTAGGTGATTTATAGTGAGAGAAAGGTGAGGTTGAGTGTGTGTAAAAGATGGAGTGTGAAATTGTTTATATAGAAATAATTAAGTATGGTTAAAGTAAGTTAATCATGTGATTATATTGATGATATGGCTGGTGGATCTCCAAGTGAGATGTCACCCGGTGTATGGCGGGTGTCGGTGTCGTTAAATTTTTCTGTAAAAATCTTAAACGTTCGGGGTTTTTACGTGAAAGTTTTATATAAAATCAAAGTATTAATTTGAGACTTTCCAAAGGTTCAATACATTTAATAATAGTGACAAAAAATCCAAGAATAGAAATATACACGGTATAACACAGTATGCAACGGACTATACGTTACAGCAAGGCAATATTTTAAAAAGTCTTAATTTTACGCAATCGAGGTTAATAATAATAATAATTATTTTTCATGACTAATAATATTTTCACTTAAGATATATTAAATCATAAAAATCAACATATATTGACCAAATTTATTTAACCAAATTGTCACCAACGCTCGTTAAAAGTTTTGTCGCTACGCGACCCGGTAATTCTCAAAAATACCAATTATAAAATTTATGCACAAAGGGGCTTTGCTAGACCTTAAATTACCTAAATTATGTTAGAATTAAGTCTTATGATGCGTTTAATTATTTTATCACATTTCATTAACGTACGAATATTAAACTGGAAACACGGGATGTCACAGTCTCCCCTCATTTAGGAAATTTCGTCCTGAAATTTTAAGTTGTAGTTCCCGATTCCGATCTAGATGGAAAGAGGTGAGGTTATTTGCGCTTCATCTGGTCCTGTCGCTCCCAAGTGAACTCGGGACCACGCTTTGAGTTCCATCTAACCTTCACCAACTTAACCCGACTCCTTCTAAGTTTCTGAATTCTCCAGTCCATAATTTCAACCGGTTCCTCGGTGAAATTCAGTTTCTCGTCGATACAAACTTCTTGGGGTTGAATAACTAAAGCTTCATCAGCAAGACACTTCTTCAGATTGGATACATGGAACACATTATATACTCCACTAAGCTCACGAGGTAACTTAAGTTGATATGCAACTGGACCAACTCGCGTCACAATCTCAAATGGTCCGATATATCGAGGGCTAAGCTTTCCTTGCTTTCCAAACCGCACAACTCCTTTCCAAGGAGAGACCTTTAGATTGACTTTGTCTCCAACCTGGAATTCCAATGGTTTCCTTCGGTGCATAACTCTTTTGCCGACTTGCAGCGGCTTCTAACCTCTTTCTGATTTGAACAATCTTGTTCGTAGTTTCTTGGATAATCTCAGGTCCAGTAAGCTGCTTTTCTCCAATTTCTGCCCAACAAAGCAATGAGTGACACTTTCTTCCATACAAAGCTTCAAACGGAGCTGTTTTGATACTACTGTGATAACTATTATTGTAGGAAAACTCAACTAAGGGTAGATGAGTATCCCAATTTCCTCCAAAGTCAATCACACAAGCTCGTAGCAGATCTTCCAACGTTTGAATAGTCCGTTCACTTTGACCATCTGTTTGCGGATGGTAGGCAGTACTGATGTCTATACGAGTACCCAATGCTTGATGTAAGGATTGCCAAAACCTCAAGGTAAATCGGCTGTCTCTGTCAGAGATTATCGAGATCGGTACTCCATGACGAGATACCACCTCCTTGAGGTAGTTGTTAGTTAGCTTTTCTATCCGATCAGTTTCCTTAATGGGTAGGAAATGAGCAGACTTAGTCAACCTATCGACTATTACCCAAATAGCGTCGTGACCACTTGATGTGCGGGGCAACTTTGTGACAAAGTCCATCGCTATTTGCTCCTATTTCCATTGAGGAATCTCTGGCTGTTGAAGAAGTCCTGATGGCTTTTGATATTCCGCCTTCAATCTAGAACATGTCGAACACTTGCCCACATAGGTGGCTATTTCAACCTTCATATTGGGCCACCAATAATGTTCCTTCACATCCTTGTACATCTTATCTGATCCGGGGTGAATCGAATACTTGGATTTATGAGCCTCATCCAAAATCAATTTACGTAGGTTCCCAAAACGTGGAACCCAGATCCGGTCCATGAAGTACATCACATTATTGGTTTTAGGCACTAATTCCTTGACCATGCCTTTCAATCCTTCATTCTTCAAATTTTCATCTTTCAAAGCTTCGACTTGAGCATCTCGAATTTAGTATCAAGACCTGAATGGATAGTCAGCTCCAAAGCGCGAACATGCTTAGGCTTATCGTTCTCCTTTCTACTCAATGTATCGGCCACAACGTTGGTCTTTCCCGGATGATAGCGGATCTCGCAATCATAATCATTTAGCAACTCTACCCATCGACGTTGCCTCATGTTAAGCTCTTTCTGATTGAAGATATGCTGAAGACTCTTGTGGTCCGTGTAAATAACACACTTCGTACCGTATAAGTAATGCCTCCAAATCTTGAGTGCAAAAACCACCGCTCCCAACTCTAAATCATGAGTGGTGTAATTCTTCTCATGCACCTTTAATTGTCTGGATGCATAGGCTATGACCTTATCTTTCTGCATCAACACACAACCAAGACTTAAACGGGACGCATCACAGTACACAACGAACCCTTCAGTTCCTTCAGGAAGAGATAAAATAGGAGCACTACATAACTTCTGCTTCAGTAACTGAAAAGCTGCCTCTTGCTTATCAGTCCAGTCGTACGTCCTATCTTTTGGAGTCAATAGCGTCAACGGTTGTGCTATCTTCGAAAAATTTTCAATGAATCTTTGATAATATCCAGCCAATCCAAGAAACTGACACACCTTGGTCGGGGACTTGGGTGCCTCCCAGTTCTTAATCGCTTCAATCTTCGCTGGATCTACATGTATGCCTTTCTCATTACCGACATGTTCAAGAAAATGAACCTCTCGAATCCAAAACTCGCACTTCGAGAACTTTGCATACAACTTCTCTTTCCTTAGCGTCTCCAAGAGGATCTTCAGATGTTGTTCATGATCTTTCTTGGTTCTTGAATAGACTAGTATATCATCGATGAATACTATGAAAAACTTATCTAAGTAAGATTTGCATACTCTATTCATAAGATCCATGAACATAGCAGGTGCATTTGTCAGACCAAATGGCATAACCAGAAACTTGTAATGGCCGTAACGTGTTCTAAATGCTGTTTTTGGGACATCTTCCTCATCTATTAACAATTGATGATAACCCGATCGCAGGTCAATCTTCGAGTAGAAACTGGATCCTTGAAGCTGATCAAACAGATCGTCCATTCTTGGAAATGGGTATCGATTCTTGATAGTGAGTTTGTTCAACTCTCGGTAATCGATGCACATTCTAAACGATCCATCTTTCTTCTTGACAAATAAGACTGGTGCTCCCCATGGCGAGAAGCTTGGTCTTATAAATCCCTTATCCAGCAATATTCCTAATTGCTTGGACAACTCTTGAATCTCCGAAGGCGCTAATCGATATGGTGATAGGGCAATAGGAGCAGCTCCTGGTACCAAATCGATTTGGAATGCAACCTATCTAGATGGAGGTAATCCAGGCAGATCACCAGGAAATACATCTGGATAGTCTCGCACTATCGGTATGTCTTCAATCTTTCGCTCCTCATTCTTAGTACCCACCGCCTTGGCAAGAAACGCTGGGTACCCTTCACGTAGATACTTGCAAGCCTTCATTACATTGACAATCTTCAGGGTAGGTTTCCCTTTATCACCTTGGATTGTCAAAGTTGTACCGTTTGGAATAGGGAAACGAATAATCTTCTCATAGCATATTACTTCAGCATGATGCTTTGACAACCAATCCATACCCACGACAATATCAAAACTACCAAGCGCAACAGGTAGGAGGTCGATGTTAAAGGAATGACCCTCTATTTGTATAGTGCACCCTCTAACTACATCACATGCTTCAATTATCTTTCCGTTGGCAAGCTCGATAATATATTTCTTATCTAATTTACTAGATCTAAGGCCAAGTAATGGTTCAAAGTTCTTTGACACAAAACTCATATCGGCTCCAGTATCAAATAATATAGATGCGAAATGATTGTTGACAAGGAACGTACCAGTAACGACGGACGGTTCCTGCCTTGCCTCCTTGGCATTCATCTCAAACGCCCTGCCCCTTACGCTTGATCCCTTCAGCTTAGGGCAATCCCTCTTGTAGTGACCTTCAACACCACATTCATAACATCTTCGCCCAGTTCTCTCAAGCTTCTCCATCAACCTTACTCGACAAGTCTGGGCTTGGTGCCCATACTTGTTACACCTCGAACACACATTCACATTACAGTTTCCACCATGATGAAGATTACACTTGCTACACCTCGGCTATACACTAGCTTGCCTCCTTGCATCCGGCAAGTTAGTAGCATACATCTTTCCTGATCCAACCCTTTGATTCTTCTGATTTTCGGATCTGTTCTTGAAATTTCCTATCCACTTCCTCTTATTCTCCATAGACCTCTTATCAGACTCCACAACCTTCCTTTCATTCTCCATGGGCTTCTTACCAGTATCCCCTTTCTAACTACAGGCATCTATACTTAATTCATTTTAATGTGCACATAAACAAAAGCATTATAAACTTATGTATGCATGACACGAAGCAATTAGGAATAAAAACGTTTTTACTTAAAAACATTTTTGGTTATAGTCTAGATTTTTTTTTCAAATATATATATATATATATATATATATATATATATATATATATATATATATATATATATATTTTCTAGTTCGCTATAACCGTTGGCTCTGATACCAACTTCTGTCACACCTCGAAAAGCGCACAGGAAGGGTACGCGTGTGACGGAGATAACGGAAGTTGGATTGCTTCCAATAATTATTAAGCTAACAAATCATGGATACCAAAGTTAACTATTATTATAGAATGTTGTTACATTGATCTAAAAGTAGTCTTAACTTGAAAACTAAAATAGTAATAACATAATATTGTTTTTAAACATTAACATGAGTTTTCAATTGGTAGCGGATATTGGGTCCAAAATGGTATCCAAACTTGATAAGTTTGCTCTTAAAACTCTTTTCATTCCCATGCATGCCTAATCACCTGAAAAACATGCCCAATAGTTTATCAGCAAAATGCTGGTGAGTTCACAGGTTTATATAAAAAGGTTATCATAAGTTCCTATATAAAAAGATATGATTATCCAGGAATCAACCCCTGGATCGTCAAGGACTAGCTAGGTCCACTGACTACGATTGCAACCAAGAGCCCCATAATCAAACCAAGACACAAAGTCCCTCAAAATCCTTTGAACATATATTCCCTCTATACCAGACTGTAACACCCGGAAAATTTTTTAAAGACGAGAAAGAGGAATAAAAATGAAGAAAAGAGGAAAACACAATTTAACCTAAGTTAAGGGGCTAAATGTGTAAAAAGGACAAAAAAGAATAAAAGTGGGTGTAAAAAGGTGATGGCCGCCCACTCTTCTCTGCATATCTTCTTTTCACCAGATTAGAGAGAGAAAGCAGAGCTGAATTTTTTGGATTTTGAAGAAAGAAGAAGGAGAATTCGAATTCAAGGTAAGAATTCTTTGTTTTAAGTTGTTCTTGGCTGGCCTATGCCTCGGTTGCATGCTATATGTGTTTTGTTGTGTTCGGGTGTGTGTTTTTGGTGGGTTTCTAGGTGGTTGAACTCATAGTGCAGACGGGTTTGAAGGAAGTCACACTTGAAGGCTGCAAAGGTGAGTTCTAGATCTCCAGTTTCTATGTTTTAAACCTGTTTTGGGGCTGGAAATGCATGTATCAAACTTTTTATATGTCTGGTATTTTGTACTGTAAGTTTGGCCCTGTTCTTTTATTGGGTGTGTTAGGGCCTGCATGTTTTGCTCGGTTTACGTGATTGTATGCTTGTTCTAAGAGATTAGCATGCTAGATCGGTGTGATGAATGTATAAGAATGAGGATTGGGAACTGATTTTAGTATAAGATGCGGTTTCAGGTTATTGATCATCTGCATTATGTTTGACTATTTGCAAGTGTTGTTCATCCGCATTAGTTAAGTCTTCATCCGCATTTGATGAACACATCGACTACTTTGTTCATCCGCATTAGTTAAGTGTTCATCCGTATTTGTTGTATCCTCATCCGCATTTGTTTGTCCTTGCGCATTAACTTCAGTCATCCGCATTTGGTTCATGCGCATTTCCTTGGGACACTTGGAATATTTTCGGAGGTGTTCATCCGCATTTGTTTTGTCCATGCGCATTTGTTTGTTCATCCTCATTTCTTTAAGGAGACGGAATTTTCTGAGATTTTGAAATGTAGAGCTTAAGTGTTGAGAAAGGAGGTTTTATGGGGGACTGTGCTTGTTTACGTTTTTGCATGCTTTGTGTGCTATTGTGATGATGTTGTTCCATGTTATGTTTATGTCGTGACCTTACGTGGTGTGAGGTATGTATATGCTTATGTTAAGTATTACTTAACGAAAGTGGAAGATAACTAATGGGAAGTAAGAATGAATGCATGCATTAATGAACGATCGGAAGTAAGAAAAGTCTTGCAAGCACTGTAAGGAGGTTCACACCCAGTGAAGGGTGTTAGCTCAACGGTGTGCGGGTTAGCTACCCCAAAAGGATGCACACTGGGGTCTAGTCCTTGTGACTGACCATACGTATGGGACCATTGTCGTTTACCCCGGTGCTGGACCCGCGTCGGGCATGATGTTTGAAGTCTATTTATAGACTTCGGTCCAGTACCCGCCTTGTGCATGATGTTTGGGGTATAGCACATGGCATGGTCCAAATGATGATACCCCGGTACTGGGCCCGCCTCGGGCATGATGTTTGAAGTCTATTTATAGTCTTCGGTCCAGTACCCGCCTTGTGCATGATGTTTGGGGTATAGCTCGAGGCATTAGCCTGGAGCATAGAGAAGTGAAAGTAATAATGATCAAACGAAATATACGATAAGAGAATGAATGAATGTAAGTTGAAGATGATAAAAGATAATAATGAGATTATCTATTTGTAGGTATGATGTATGATCGCTTACGAAGTAATGTATGGTTTTAATCGAAAGAAAAGTATTTTATTTATAGAACTATAACTCACTCAGCAACGCTGACTTTTATGTGTTTCCAGTTGGCAGGTAATTGTTGCTGAGGATGGCACAGGGCAGCTACTTGGCATTTTTGGATGGCATTCGTTGTTTAGAATTATAATGTTTTGTGATGTAATGCAAATTATGATATTTTGTAACAGTTAACTACAATGTATTATTTTGCAAAAGCAATTATAATGAAATGGTTTGTTTAAAAGAATTCCGCTGCAACATTTTGGAAATGGTAAATGTAAATTATATGCTTTATGTGCGATGATTGCCCAGCTGTAAGCGTTCCGGGAACGGGGCCTTACAAGTTGGTATCAAAGCCAAAGTTTAAGTGAAATGGGTAAATATTGTCAAAAGAAACCTAAACTTAAAATGAGAATGGGACAAAGGGAAGGGATGCCAGTCCGAGTAGCTGTGTGCCATCAGGTATTTTCTTAATGTTAACCGGTATTACGTGCGCATGTTATGTGATTTATGTACTTCTTAGTAGATTTAGATACTGATGTAGTCAGGATAGGAAATTCTTGGGGTATGAAGAGTAAAGTAAGTGGCTAATCACAACTAGCCACTATAATTAGAGACTTACTATACTTGACATAAACTAAGTTGTTACCTTGAATGACCGTGTTGGTGTTTGAATCTTATAGCGTCTTAGAGGATGGTCGGTGGAAGATCTTCGAAGGTTTCTCGAGGTGGAGGTCGTGGTGGACGTGGTGCTAGACCACGGGTCACGAGACGAAGGCCTAGGGCTGAAGAGGTGGCTCACGAAGAGCTCGAGAACCCTCATCCCGAGGGTGGTGATGAAAGTGCTAACTTCAGGGACTCGGTGAAGGAGGCTGTTGTAGAGGAGGTTCATCAGGTCATGCAGAGGATCTTATCATGTGTGGTGACCGAAGTAATAAAGGCTGTAAGAGAAGGGGAAAGGAAGGAGAGGAACCGGTCCCCGGGAGTAAGGGAGCAACCGAGGAATGAGACGGTTGTCTCTACTGATAAGGAAGAAGAAGAAGAGCCTGTGTCGGAGGTAGTACGAGGCTGTAACTATGGGGCATTTCAAAGATGCAAGCCCCCAACTTTTGACGGAAATGGCATTGCGGCTGCTGCTCACCGGTGGGTGAGAGAGATGGAAGCTGTTCTAGATATCAACGAGTGCCGGGAAGATCAGAAGGTGAAGTTTGCCACTCATTCATTTGTGGACTCGGCCCTATGTTGGTGGGACAATATTGTCCAGGCCGAGGGTAGTAGAGCGATTGGCACGATGAGGTGGAATGAGTTGAAGAAACTGGTGATCGAGAAGTTTTGTCCTCATCGAGAGCTCGACAAGGTTGAGAGGGAGTTCCTACGGCTGGAGGCGGGAACCATGACACATCAGCAGTATACCACCAAATTTAATGAGATGGCATGGGTTGTGCCGGATCAGGTGGCACCCTTGTCACGAAAGATTAAGAGATACATTCAGGGCTTGCCGGCGGACATCCGCAGGCACATGATCGCCGCCCGACCGAGCACGTTTAGGTCAGTGGTTGATCTGGCAGGGAGGCTGTATGATGAACAGGAAGTGGTGGTGGCTGAGATGAGTAAGAAAGGTGGTGGTGACCGAAACTGGAACAGAAAGTGGTTTGGTAGGGGTGGTGCCCCGACAGACAACAAGCGTGCACGGGTGGATGACCGCCGTGTGGTCACATCTGGTGCGAGGTCGAAGAGGTGTGGCAAATGTGGAAAGGAGCATTTCAGAGAATGTAGGCGGGGATTGAATGGATGCTTCCTGTGTGGGAGGACAAGGCATATAGCAAAGGATTGTCGTATGGCCAGATGTTTTAACTGTGGTGGAGAGGGTCACATGAGCAGGGAATGCAAGAAGCCAAGAGCTGAGAGTTCCAGAGCGAAGAAGACGACCGAAACCAAAGGGCAGAAAGCAAGTGCCAGAGCATTCACGATGACCCAGGAGGAGGCTAGGACGGACCCCGATGTTGTGTCAGGTACGTTCCTAGTAAACCACACTCATGCCTCCGTGTTATTTGATTCCGGTACTAGTAAGAGCTTCATTTCTGCTGCCTTTTGTGCTAAGTTGAATTTAAGGAGTAAGAGTATTGATGAGCCCTTCGATGTAGAAACTGCCATAGGTAAGTCTACCAGGATTTCTGAGATGATGGAAGGCTGTGTCATAGAAGTAGAAGGTCATAAATTTCCGGTTAGACCGTTCGTGATGACCTTAGGCAGTTTCAATGTAGTCCTGGGAATGGACTGGTTAGCGGCCTATGAGGCGAATATCGTATGTCGTAAGAAGATGATTGGACTGACAGCGCCTGACGGGAGTTTGGTGATGATCTACGGTGATCAAGTTACGACCATTCCGAAGGTGATTTCAATGGCGGTGGCGGGAAAGTGTATGAGGCGTGGATGTAGGGCCTACTTGGCCTACGTAAAAGATGTTGATACGCCAACACCACAATTGTCTGATGTACAAGTTGTGTGTGACTTCCCAGACGTGTTCCTAGAAGATTTACCAGGTGTACCGCCGGACCGTGAGATTGAGTTTCAGATCGACCTGATACCCGGTACCCAACCTGTTGCTAAGGCACCGTATCGGTTAGCCCCCTCTGAGTTGAAGGAAGTGATGGAGCAACTGCAAGAGTTGCTTGATAAGGGGTTCATTAGACCGAGTATCTCTCCATGGGGTGCCCCGGTTTTGTTTGTAAAGAAGAAGGACGGTAGCATGAGGATGTGTATTGACTACCGCGAGCTGAACAAGTTGACAATGAAGAATCGGTATCCATTGCCGAGGATTGATGACCTGTTTGATTAGCTCCAAGGTGCCAGTTGGTTTTCGAGAATAGATCTTCGATCTGGTTACCATCAGTTGAAGGTGAAAGAGCAGGATATTCCTAAAACAGCTTTTCGTACGCGTTATGGACACTACGAGTTTCTCGTTATGTCTTTCGGTTTAACCAACGCACCAGCTGCTTTTATTGATCTGATGAATCGAGTGTGTCAGCCGATGTTGGATAAATTAGTGATTGTGTTCATTGATGATATCTTGATTTATTCTAAGAGCGAAGTGGAACATGTCGGTCACATTCGAGAGGTGTTAGAGACGTTGAGAAGGGAGAAGTTGTATGCCAAGCTCTCCAAGTGCGCGTTCTGGTTGCGCGAGGTTCAGTTTTTGGGTCACGTGGTAAATCCCGAGGGGATTATGGTGGACCCGGCAAAAGTGGAAGCTGTGATGCAATGGAAGTCTCCAAAGACGCCATCCGAGATTCGTAGTTTCTTGGGGTTGGCGGGATGTTATAGGAGATTCATTCAAGACTTCTCTAAGATAGCTTCTCCGTTGACTAAGTTGACCCGTAAGGATGTGAAGTTTGTTTGGGGTCAAGAGCAAGAGAAGGCTTTCGAAGAGTTGAAGACGAGGTTGACCCAAGCTCCAGTCTTATCATTACCCGAAGGGAGCGAGGAATATGGTGATTTATTTAGATGCTTCTTACTCAGGTTTGGGTTGCGTACTGATGCAGCGAGGAAAGGTTATAGCTTACGCATCCCGACAATTGAAGGTTCATGAGGTTAATTACCCTACTCATGATTTGGAGCTAGCAGCTGTGGTCTTTGCGTTAAAAATTTGGAGGCACTACCTGTACGGGACGAGGTGCACCATCTTCACTGACCACAAGAGCTTGAAGTACTTCTTCGAGCAGAAGGATTTGAACATGAGGCAAAGGAGATGGTTGGAACTGATAAAGGATTATGATTGTGAAATCCATTACCATCCCGGCAAAGTCAACATAGTGGCAGATGCCCTCAGCCGAAAAAAGAGGCCTGAACCAATCCTGGTGAAGGCTTACCAATTGATTTTGACCTCCGATGTGATGAAGAAGGTTAAGGAGTTTCAAGATGAGGCGTTGAAGGAAGATCATCTTAACTCTGAAAGGATGAGAGGTCTAGTCACGGAATTGGGTGAAAATACTCTCGGTGTTAGAACCCGATTCGGACCGATGTGGATCCCTCATTACGGGGATTTACATGGGAGGATTATGGATGAAGCTCATAAGACTCGATACTCCATTCATCCCGGTGTACAAAGACGTATCAAGACATGAAGAAAGATTTTTGGTGGCCGGGTATGAAGCGCGATGTAGCGGAGTATGTGAGTAAGTGTCTTACTTGCTTGCAAATGAAGGCCGAGCATCAGAAGCCGTATGGGAAAATCCAACCTTTGGATATACCCGAGTGGAAGTGGGAGCATATCACCATGGACTTTATCACAAAGCTACCACGTACCGTGAAGGGGAACGATGCCATATGGGTGATAGTCGACCGTCTAACGAAGAGTGCTCACTTCCTACCGATCCAAGAGACGTATTCATCTGAGAAGTTAGCGGATCTATGCATCAGGGAGATTGTAACTCGTCACGGTGTGCTGGTGTCTATTGTTTCTGATCGTGACACTCGGTTTACATCTAAGTTCTGGAAGAGATTTCATGATGCAATGGGGACGAGGTTACACATCAGCATGGCTTATCATCCACAGACGGATGGTCAGTCGGAGAGAACCATTCAGACGCTTGAGGATATGCTTCGGGCATGCATCATTGATTTTGGAGGTATTTGGGATGACCACTTACCGTTAGCTGAGTTCTCATATAATAACAGTTATCATGCCAGCATTGGTATGCCCCCTTATGAGATGCTATATGGTAGGAGATGTAGAACACCCGTTTGTTGGGGTGATATTGGTCAGAAGGAGTTAGGAAGTATTGAGGTGATTGAAGCTATGACTGAGAAGCTCGAAAAGATCAAAGCCTTTATGAAGGCAGCCAAAGATAGGCAGAAGTCGTATGCCGATAAGAGACGTAGACCGATTGAGTTCCAGGTGGGCGATAGAGTTATGTTGAAAGTCTCACCTTGGAAGGGTATCATTCGGTTTAGAAAGCGGGGCAAGTTGAGCCCGAGATACATAGGGCCTTTCCGAATCATTGCTCGAGTAGGAGAGGTGGCCTACAGGTTGGAGTTACCCGATGAGTTAAGTGGAATTCACCCGACATTCCATGTATCTCATCTGCGGAAGTGTTTAGCTGATGAGGATATGGTTGTACCACTGGGGGACATTGAAGTTGATGAAAGGCTCAATTATATGGAGCAACCAGTGGCAATTATTGACCGCAAGGAGAAACTGTTAAGGAATAAAGTGGTTCCTCTTGTGCGCGTACAGTGGAAGCACAAGAAGGGATCCGAGTCTACATGGGAGACTGAAGAAGAGATGAGGCAGCATTACCCACATCTATTCGAGAAATAGCAGGTTTCGGGGACGAAACCTATATAAGGGGGGTGGACTTGTAACACCCGGAAAATTTTTTAAAGACGAGAAAGAGGAATAAAAGTGAAGAAAAGAGGAAAACACAATTTAACCTAAGTTAAGGGGCTAAATGTGTAAAAAGGACAAAAAAGAATAAAAGTGGGTGTAAAAAGGTGATGGCCGCCCACTCTTCTCTGCATATCTTCTTTTCACCAGATTAGAGAGAGAAAGCAGAGCTGAATTTTTCGGATTTTGAAGAAAGAAGAAGGAGAATTCGAATTCAAGGTAAGAATTCTTCGTTTTAAGTTGTTCTTGGCTGGCCTATGCCTCGGTTGCATGCTTATGTGTGTTTTGTTGTGTTCAGGTGTGTGTTTTTGGTGGGTTTCTAGGTGGTTGAACTCATAGTGCAGACGGGTTTGAAGGAAGTCACACTCGAAGGCTGCAAAGGTGAGTTCTAGATCCCCAGTTTCTATGTTTTAAACCTGTTTTAGGGTTGGAAATGCATGTATCAATCTTTTTATATGTCCGGTATTTTGTACCGTAAGTTTGGCCCTGTTCTTTTATTGGGTGTGTTAGGGCCTGCATGTTTTGCTCGGTTTACGTGATTGTATGCTTGTTCTAAGAGATTAGCATGCAAGATCGGTGCGATGAAGAATGATGATTGGGAACTGATTTTAGTATAAGATGCGGTTTCAGGTTATTGATCATCCGCATTAAGTTTGAATATTTGCAAGTGTTGTTCATCCGCATTAGTTTAAGTCTTCATCTGCATTTGATGAACACATCGACTACTTTGTTCATCCGCATTAGTTAAGTGTTCATCCGCATTTGTTTGTCCTTGCGCATTAACTTCAGTCATCCGCATTTGGTTCATGCGCATTTCCTTGGGACACTTGGAATATTTTCGGAGGTGTTCATCCGCATTTGTTTACTCATCCGTATTTGTTTTGTCCATGCGCATTTGTTTGTTCATCCGCATTTCTTTAAGGAGACGGAATTTTCTGAGATTTTGGAATGTAGAGCTTAAGTGTTAAGAAAGGAGGTTTTATGGGGGACTGTGCTTGTTTACGTTTTTGCATGCTTTGTGTGCTGTTGTGATGATGTTGTTCCATGTTATGTTTATGTCGTGACCTTACACGGTGTGACGTATGTATATGCTTATGTTAAGTATTACTTAACGAAAGTGGAAGATAACTAATGGGAAGTAAGAATGAATGCATGCATTAATGAACGATCGGAAGTAAGAAAAGTCTTGCAAGCACTGTAAGGAGATTCACACCTAGTGAAGGGTGTTAGCTCAACGGTGTGCGGGTTAGCTACCCCAGAAGGATTCACACTGGGGTCTAGTCCTTGTGACTGACCATACGTATGGGACCATTGTCGCTTACCCCGGTGCTGGACCCGCCTCGGGCATGATGTTTGAAGTCTATTTATAGTCCTCGGTCCAGTACCCGCCTTGTGCATGATGTTTGGGGTATAGCACATGGCATGGTCCAAATGATGATACCCCGGTACTGGGCCCGCCTCGGGCATGATGTTTGAAGTCTATTTATAGTCTTCGGTCCAGTACCCGCCTTGTGCATGATGTTTGGGGTATAGCTCGAGGCATTATCCTGGAGCATAAAGAAGTGAAAGTAATAATGATCGAATGAAATATACGATAAGAGAATGAATGAATGTAAGTTGAAGATGATGAAAGATAATAATGAGATTATCTATTTGTACGTATGATGTATGATTGCTTACGAAGTAATGTATGGTTTTAATCGAAAGAAAAGTATTTTATTTATAAAACTAGAACTCACTCAGCAACGCTGACTTTTATGTGTTTCCAGTTGGCAGGTAATTGTTGCTGAGGATGGCACGGGGCAGCTACTTGGCATTTTTGGATGGCATTCGTTGTTTAGAATTATAATGTTTTGTGATGTAGTGCAAATTATGATATTTTGTAACAGTTAACTACAATGTATTATTTTGCAAAAGCAATTATAATGAAATGGTTTGTTTAAAAGAATTCCGCTGCAACGTTTTGGAAATGGTAAATGTAAATTATATGTTTTATGTGAGATGATTGCCCAGCTGTAAGTGTTCCGGGAACGGGGCCTTACACAGACCGGTAAAACCGATCCTGAGGGGCGGTTGTCAAACCCAATAGATCTATCAATATATCCTGTGGCCCTCCAAGGGTTAATGATTATGTAAGAGGGTAATCATGCGCAAATAATAAAACAACTCAAGGCCATCATAAAAATCACGCAGTTATTCCATAATTAAATCATATCACAAATAAAACGTTATAGCATGTTTTTCCCCCGAAATAGTTAAATAAAACGTTATTTAAAAATAGGGGCTGTGAAAACTCACCTTCAAATGTGACAGAGAGATGATCTTCCCCCGAATTCCGCTACGTTATGTACTATACAAACAAACAAACAAACAAATAAATAAATAAATAAATAAATAAATAATTATTAATTCATAATAATATTTAATTTAGGATTAATATCAATATTCTTGCTTTAGTTAAGAAATCTATTTCTTATATTATTATTTTATAACTACTACTTTATTTAACACATGCCAACGTTTATTAATCTTTTAACAAATAGTAACATTTTCAGTAGTAAAAAATATATACAAATCTATTTTAGATAAATTTTTATTATAAAAATATGCTCTATTATGTTTGACCCATATTTCACCCATATATGGTAATTTTTTACCCGAAACCGCACGGTTTTTCACGCATAAACCGTACATCAACCCATATATATCTTGTGACCATTTTAAATGTTTAAAAATGGCTCTTTTATACCAAAAACATTCTGAAATAATTTGTTAAAACTCAATTCAAAACATTCCATTATTTTTAACCCAAAATTGTCGGTTTTTGGCTTTTTCGCGTGTATAAAGTCATCACCGAAGACCTTGCTTGTTATGGGTTTGTTATATACTTAAAAACATAAGTTTTTAACTTAAAACAAAATATTATTTTCTGTCCAAAACCGGACTTGTACATAATTACTTGTTTTAAACCCAAAAACATCGTTTTTAACGCGTTTTTAAACGTAAAATATTTACGAGATTAAACCCAATCATTAAGACTTTTATTTTTAGTAATATTACTAAATTTTAACTTATATTTTATATGTTTTAAACCTATTATTCCATATTTTACAAAGATACTTTCCTTGTTAGCTATCAACTTTTATGACATGACCACTAGTGGTCATGTCCCATCTATACTTGAGTACCTTTAATTCTAATTTGTTTTTATATTTTCTTAAAATCAAATATGAATAAAAACATCAAAATCTCGAGATCATGATCACCATATACATGGATCATTTCAATCTTCTCTAAACTTATGAGTGAAGAACAAATCAAGAACAAAAGTGTAAACCATACATACATACATATACATGATTTTATACATACATATATAATCCATATCATATATTTTATTTTATGTTCTTAGTTTTCATTTCAACAAAACATAATTAAAAATCAAAATATTTCAGATCATGATCGCCATTATTCATGGATCATCTCAATCCTTTATGAAATCAAGAGCAAGATGGGTTCAAGAACATCATTCTTTACATACAATCTTATATTACCCATTTTCATCATTTGATAGACTCCTTTTGGAGGTGGATTTCTTATGATGTTCATAACCCTAAAACAAAGTTTGATCATCTTTCATGCAAGTGAAAATCAACAAAATATTAAAAGATCATTAAAACACAAAATCATCACACACACACACATACTTGCGGCACACACACACTCACACACACACACATGGTTTAACAACACATTTTCTTGATTAAAACCTTTGTTGGAACCTTGGATTTCAAGAAAAGCTAGTTTTTGGTAAACAAAACTTGCAACAATCATCCAAAAGTCATGTTCCATGAAATAAAAGTTAAAGGTTCATACCTAAGATGAACAAATTTTGAAGATTCAAGAATGATTTCCTTGAAGATTTCTTCTCCTTTGAGTTGGATTTATGCAATGTTTTGCACCAAGCTCATAAGGGATCCTTGAAATCAAGAAATCAAAGCTTGAAACAAACTTTGGATGATCAAAATCAAAGAAATGAGGGCTGTTCTTGGTGGTTCTAGCCGTGACTTTTAGAGAGAAGGGAGAGAAAAGTGTGTAGGTGATTTCTAGTGAGAGAAAGGTGAGGTTGAGTGTGTGTAAAAGATGGAGTGTGAAGTTGTTTATATAGAAATGATTAAGTATGGTTAAAGTAAGTTAATCATGTGATTATATTGAGGATATGGCTGGTGGATCTCCAAGTGAGATGTCACCCGGTGTAAGGCGGGTGTCGGTCTCGTTAAATTTTTCTGTAAAAATCTTAAACGTTGGGGTTTTTACGCAAAAATTTTATATAAAATCAAAGTATTAGTTTGAGACTTTCCAAAGGTTCACAACATTTAATAATAGTGACAAAAAGCCAAGAATAGAAATATACACGGTATAACAAAGTATGCAACGGACTATACGTTACAACAAGGCAATATTTTAAAAAGTCTAAATTTTACGCAATCGAGGTAAATAATAATTATTATTATTTTTCATGACTAATAATACTCTCACTTAAGATATATTAAATCATAAAAATCAACATATATTGACCAAATTTATTTAACCAAATTGTCACCAACGCTCGTTAAAAGTTTTGTCGCTATGCGACCCTGTAATTCTCAAAATTAATAATTACAAAATTTATGCACAAAGGGGCTTTGCTAGACCTTAAATGACCTTAATTATCATAGAATTAAGTCTTATGATGCATTTAATTATTTTATCACATTTTATTAACGTACGAATATTAACCTGGAAACACGGGATGTCACAAATTACTTTGGATTTGGCTATCTTAAAGTCTTTGAAATTGGTCTTGCTTTGCCTTCAGATCATATTTCTAATCCAGTTTCCTTTACCATAATTACTTGGGTTAATGAACGGAACATGACCCATAGCATATAAATCTGACACTCTGAGTGTATGGAAATTGTGTTCGTCCTGATAATACTCAATAGCTCCACTCCTTCTCTTGATCACATACATCTTCTTTTCTTCATCGTATGTCTAGCTGATAATAGGTTCTGAGTTTCCGTACCTTGTGAAAGATTTGGAATGTCTCAACGTGTGAATATAAGCTGGTGGAGGAGGAGCGGCAATTGTAAGGTTTTCGACCTGACGCATAGCACTTTGACCCGTTATATTAGCTGTCTTGTCAGTTGTTTTCTGAGTGCTCGACTCTCCAACGATCTTCCCTTCTTCAACTAAAATATTTGAGAACAAGTCCCTAACACTATTTCCAAATATATCTGTGTAGTCTATGGTTTCTTCCAAATCATCAAATATACCAAAGTCCTCTCCTGACTCCTCAGCAATAATCTTTTGCTGGAAAGTATAAAATTGTCTCTCGTAGGCTTCTTCGGTAGTGGTATCTAGAGGTGTGTAGTCAACTGAGTCATCGGGACTTGGTCCAGAGACATTTGTTGGACCCTGAAAGGATCATACATGCTATTTCAAGAGGTGCTAGGTTGTTCTGGTTGGTAGAATCTACACAAGTTCAAGATGTAATGCGGGTGAAGACAATAGAAGAAAAAGACCAAGTGTCGCCTGTCCGCATTAGTCAATACGGATGAGCATTAACAAATACGGCCAAGTATTTGTTCATCCTCATTTACTAATGCAGATAAGCATAACCAAATGCGGATAAGTATTTAGTCAACTGCATTAACTAATGCGATGACATACTTAATGCAGATGCACATCTAAAGAAATGCTGATGATGATCAACACATCCACATTAACTAATACGGATGAACATCACAAATGCTAATCAACATTATTGTACTTAGACTAGTATTCTGACGTCTAGTTGTTAGGGTAGTTTAGTCATTTTGTACAGGCATTGTAATAGCCTATAAACAGAATAGTATACGGATGAGCATTGTATCAGCCACGGCTCTTGAATTCGTCTCAAAATCAGCACAGATCTTGAATGAAAATCGATTGAGCTGGTGATTGAGTTGTTCATTAGCAAGTTTCAGACTTCTAATAAGAATTCTTACTGAAAATACTTGAAGCTTTATCAACTATCACTGTTCTTTTGCTCGATAAACACAAGAACATTGTTCGATTGTTGATTCTCAACAAATATTAGACAAAATCCACTCATAATCACAAAATATTGACCAAAATCAACCTAAAATCAACTTGTTAGTGGACTTTTCATCAAATCAACCTAAACCCAACCTTACTACTGCTGTTGTTCACCGATTCAGAACTATAAAAAACTTGATATTGACTGTTTGAACATTCTGGACATAAAAATAAACTTAATCAATATTCAACCCATCTAAAATCAAGTTTATTATAATAGATTCTGTTAACTTTTCTAAAATTGGTCATGCATCTAAACCTCCAATGCTTAAACACAAGTCTGAGTTTTAGTGGAAAATAAGGCTTAGAAATTGCATTACAGGTGTGGATCCCGACTACTGGATATCTGTCTGCAAAGGACCTTATAGTCATGTTTCTCTAAATGCTGATCAAGCAGCTCAGTACAGAACTGTTAGAATTCCATTGAGGATCCTAATCTAAATCTTGATGATGAGGAATAAAAGAAAATCAAGATAGATCTCTGTAGGGCCCCATTCCGGAGACCTCACAGTTGGACGATCATAGCACAATTAATAAAAACATACATAGTTATTAAACATTGCAATGGAATTTTCATCAAAATAGCCATTCATTAATCAATAAACACTGTTGCTAAGCAATACATAAAAGTTTGTTATCAGTTACAAAAGATCGTTTGATTGCATTACAAAGCAACAATGATATTAACCATGAACAGATGTCAGCCTTGCCCCGACGAGTAGCCTCCCCGAGTGCCATCCTCAGCAATATTACCTGCCAACTGAAAATGCATAAAAGTCAGCGTTGTTGAGTGAGTTCTAGTTTTAAAGTCATAAAAATGCCTTGTAAGGGTTGTATACGGAAATACACTTTTAAATACTATATCTCTCCTTCTTAGGTGATCACACACCATACATACATTCAGTTCATTCCATTATCATCATCATAATTCTTCCTTTTCATCATTATTATCTTTCACTTTCGATGTGGACAATTGTGAAATACCCCGAACATTCTGCACGAAGCGGATACTGGGCCTGAGGTCTATACTTAGACCCTGCATACGGAGCACGAAGCTTAGCCCAGTCGCTTGGGGTATGCAACAAAGGTCCCGTCAATCTCAATGATTAAGCCCGTGTGCATCCTCATGGGTTTTACAACTGCACGCAGTTGAGCTAACAACCCCAGGCTGTGAACCTCCTTTCATTTGCTTGCAAGCCTTTTCATTCATTCATTTGTTCATTATGTTCCACTTTTCATTAACATTAATCTTTCCCCTTAATTAATGATAATACTTCATGAGCATAGTCAAACCACATAAAGCCACATAATATAATAATAGGAACACAACACCCAACATAAAACATGAATAAAATAATCAATAAATAATCACAGGTCAACCCTAGGTCAAACCCTACAATTTAACTTTCTTCAAAATTTTAGAAAATATTCTAAGTGTCCTAGGCGCATGAGGACTATGCAGGCGCATCAGCACTGCATGGGCGCATCAACACTATTTGGGCGCATGACCTCAATACTTAGGCATTTTTTATAACTATCCTGGGCGCATGACACTGTTCAGGCGCATGGGCCTACCCTAAATATACTAAGGCAAACTTTTGGGCACATGGGCACTATTGGGGCGCATGAGCCCCTACTTAGAAATTTCTATGGAAATTTCCAGGTGCATGGGCTCTATTTGGGTGCATGGCCTGAACTTATACATATTTTCACCAAGTTCCCAGGCGCATGGGCCCTGTTTGGGAGCATGACCGCCTGTTTTGCACTTCTACATATCAGAATCAGTTCAAACCTGTTGTAGCACCTATTCAAAGCCTAAATAAACATTTTTGTTAGACCCTGAAAGGATCATACTTGTCAACTTAAGTAGTGGTTGGAGGTTGTTCTGGTTGGAGCACAATATTTACAGAAGAACACAGAAGACATCATCAACACAAGAAAACAGAAGACAAGAAAAGACAAGTATAGAGCACCCGCATTTGTTAGTGCGGATGACTAGTGAACAAATACGGATAAGTGTTTGTTCACCCGCATTAACAAATGCGGATCAAGACAACTAATGCTGAACAGATGTGTTCATCCGCATTAGTCCTTGCGGATGAACTGAAGAAATGCTGACAAGTGTTCACCTGCATTAGTCCATGCGGATGAACAACAGTAAATGCTGATGAAGACTTGTTCACCTGCATGAACTAATGTGGGTGAGCAAACACAAATGCTGATGTGGATAAGTGTTTGTTCACCCACATTAACAAATGCGGATCAAGACAACTAATGCTGAACCGAAGTGTTCATCCGCATTAGTCCTTGCGGATGAACTAAAGAAATGCTGACAAGAAGTGTTCACCCGCATTAGTCCATGCGGATGAAC
This sequence comes from Flaveria sonorensis, assembly GCA_025506505.1. Lineage (NCBI taxonomy): Eukaryota > Viridiplantae > Streptophyta > Magnoliopsida > Asterales > Asteraceae > Flaveria > Flaveria sonorensis. The sequence continues at coordinate 17,217,976 of CM046437.1, read as the reverse complement.
AACAGTAAATGTTGATGAAGACTTGTTCACCCGCATGAACTAATGCGGGTGAGCAAACACAAATGCTGATGGACTTGTTCACCCATATGAACTAATGCGGGTGAGCAAACACAATTGCTGATGAAGACTTGTTCATCCGCATGAACTAATGCGGATGAACAACTTACACATTTATTTTGTACTTAGACTAGATTCTCTTGTATAGATCAGGGTTAGTTTAGTCTTTTGTACAGGCAATGAATTCGCCTATAAATAGGGTCACATACCCTAACTTTGTAAGGTTGTTAACTTCAGCAGTAATATTCACAATAATTTACAACATTCACTACGGTTCTTGATTCTCTTACATTCAAGCATTTACTACAGCAGTTAATGTTCTTTGATATAGTAATTCCGCTGCTATATTATTGACTCAGTCCACATATTCGATCCTAGGTTGAGTCACATCAACCGAGAATATCATTCTCAAACCCAGTCAATTGGTATCAGAGCCTTGGTTCTTGAATTCATCACAGAATCATCTTGGATTTTGGGTGAAAATCGATTGAACTGTAGACTGAGTTGTTCATCAGCAAGATCTACTCTTCTAATAAACAAACATACTATAATCGAACACCACAAAGTACAAAATCTTTAGATCTGCTGCTGTCGAACCCAACAACACAAAATCAAGAACTTAGAACTCCTTCAAATCAACAGATTTAAACTTAACAGACCTGCTCTTGACTGAAAACAGAAGATTTGAAGAAAAACACACTGTTCAAACTTAAAATCAACTTAAAACAGTATTCAACAAGTTAAAATCAGTTTAACTAACATGGATTCCTATAATTATACAGAAATTGTTCATGCATCCAAACCTCCTATGCTTAAACACAAATCTAAGTTTAAGTAGTGGAAAATTCGTTTCAGAAACTACATTACAGGTGTAGATCCTGACTACTGGATATCTATTTGCAAAGGTCCCTATATTCCACTGTCTCTAAATGCTTATCAAGCTGCTCAATACAAAACTGCAAGAATTCCCATTGAGGATCCAAACTTAACTCTTGATGATGAAGAATATAAGAAAATCAAGATTGATCTTAGAGCTTATTCCATACTTACACAAGCACTGAAAATGTATGTTCTAAAAAGATTAGAAAAATATGGAATAGCTAAGGGTGTCTGGGATGCTTTACAGATTATGTGTGAGGGAAGCAGTGAAGTTACTGAAATTAACAAAGACAAGTTGATAAATCAGTATGAGACATTTCATCATACCAAAGAAGAGTCTATCTCCAGACAACTTCGCAGATTTATGCAACTTGTAAATGACCTTGAAATTATGGGGGTCACTTACAAGGAGAAGGAATTAAACAAGAAAATGTTGCACAGCTTGCCTGAAAGCTGGAAACGGAATGTTACAATGTTGAAGAATACTCTTGATTTGGAGAGTACTAGCTTGGATATCATGATTGCGAAAATTGAGGCTCTTGAACTTGATGAAAGGAGCAGAAATCTGAGTGGACCTCAAGTCATTGAGGCTTACAAGTTTCCATCTGAAACTCATTCTGTTGAAAATGCCTTTGTTACTGAAGAAGAAGACTTTCTGTCATCAAGAGATCAAACAAGAACAACATGATTTTGTGCTGCTCCACAACCTCAAAAACAACCATCTTCTGCCCAACCCACTGTATCTCCTAACAACATGCATGATGAGCAAAAATTTGAAGAACAAAAGGCATCTAACAATGCCTTTGTTGCTAGCTTTGAAGCCTACCTTGGAGGGAGACTCACATCAGCTCATCTGATTCAAGAAGATCTAGAAGAAATGGATCCTGACGATGTTAAAGAAATGGATTTGCAATGGCAGATGCCTATGATTGCTATGAGAGTAAAGAAATTCTTTCGAAAAGGGAAGAAACTGAGTCTCAATGAGAATACAAAGCTGGGATATGACAAATCCAAAGTTAAGTGTTTTAACTGTGGATTGAGTGATCATTTCTCTTGGGAATGTAACTCTCCCAAGAGAAGCAACAACAATTTTCAAAGACCTTCACATGGCCAGCATGCTTCTCAACACAACACCAACTTTCAGCCAAGCAACTCTTATTCACACCAACAACAAAATCAGCAACAGCCAATTCAGCAAAGACAACCTCTGCTGACTCATCAATCTCAAGGAAGTAATCAACAAACTTCAAATGCACTTGTCATCAGACAAGATGGAGTTTGTGATTGGAGCGTGTATGCTAAGGAAGTTCAACCATAGTTTCAGAATCATGCCCTTATGGCACATATTAATGATGGACCAACTCCAATGCCATCTGAGGTGAAATCCAATCTATGTTCTGAAAAATGTGTTCTAGAAGTACAGGGGTACAGGGAACACAATTACAAATTGGCTAACAAAATAAGAGAAGAAAAGGTGAAATCAGAGATGTTAAAACAAGAAATGAGAATTTATGAAGTTAAAATCAAATCTCTGTTGTCTGACATGGAAACACTCCATGGTGAAAAGTACACACTTGTGGCTAAAAATAAGAGGTTAACTGAATTGTTGACCAAATCAAAAGCTGAGCAATCAGCTACTAAAATGAAACTTGAAAAGTTTCAGCTCTTATCTGTCAAGCTGCAAGAGTTACTTGCGTCTCAAAAGGGGGCTAAAGATATGACTGGAATAGGCTACAAAACTTTTCCTCCTCCATATAATGATAACTACACTGTTATGCCTGAGTAACTTACTCAATCAGATACAAAAGAATCTAAAATTATTGAAACCGAATCAATGATTTCTCAAACAATAAATCCTCAAAACAAACCAGGTGTTTACATTGAAACTGATGAGGATAAAATCAGATTGGGTCATCCTATCAAAATCAAAGAGTGCTCAGACAAACTTGTGGTTATCAAGAAACCAAAGAGCCCAGTCAAAGCTATTGTGCCTTTTTTAAAATTTGTTCCACAAAATTTTAAATTGAAGCATAATGCTGAATGCTCAGTGAAACCATCCGCTGAAAGCAGATCTGATTATAAGATCATACCTCCTAAAAATTCAAGCAAATCAAACAAGGTTTCATTGAACATCAAGGATAAAACCAAAGCTCCCATAGTTACGAAAGGAAAAACCACTTCTGTTCAAAAATCTAAAGTGAAATCTGATTCACCATCTTCATCAAATATCAAACAAGGGAGTGGGTTTGATATCTTCAACAAAGAACAGGTAGAACAATTCGATAGGGAAATAAGGGAATACAGAAAGAAGCATCATCAGTCCATAAAAACAAAGCAAGTCAGATTTGTGAAACAATCTGTTGGCACTCCAAAGACTGATATGACTTCTGTTTCAAAATTAAAGGACAATCAAATGTATTGTGAATTCTGTGATATGACCAATCACAAAATAGATAAGTGCTATTTCACTGAGTACTGCTCTATCTGTGACATGAACAATCACTCAACAAAAAACTATCATTTTAACAAATATTGTTCATTGTGTGATATGACCAATCACAATACAATTGATTGTTACTTTAATCAAAAAAGATTGAAAAATTCACAACACAAGCCCATTTCATCGGTTCCAACTGACATGGTCAGACACAAAAGTCCAACAAACCTAAACAAATCACCAAATTCTCATCAAAAGTATAAAATAAAAGTGATTTCTGAAAAACAAAAATCTGTTCATCCTTTGCACAAAAATCAAAAGGAAAGGTTTGTATACTCCTCTGACACATCAGATGAAATTGATGAACTGAAACCTCAAAGAAACAATAAAAAAGGGCTGAAATCGTCCTCCTCTAAAACACACACAAGAGGAAAGTATCAAGAAGTAATAGTGATAGATGCTAAAGGACAACCCAAGACCATTATGGCTTGGGTTCCTCACTCTAACTAGTTCTTTTGTGCTTGTAGGGTCATTCATATAGGTCTAATAGCCTATGGTACGTGGACAGTGGATGCTCCCGACACATGACAGGAGATAGTTCCCTCCTTCATGACTTCAAGAACATTCAAGGAACTACTGTGGCATTTGGTGGAGATTCACAGGGCGGTAGAATTACTAGAGAAGGTTTAGTGACGAATGGGATTCTGAGCTTTGACAAAGTCAATTACTGCGAGCAGCTGAACTTCAATCTGCTCAGTGTATCCTAGATTTGTGACAAGAAATATTCTACTCATTTCACCGACACTCATTGCTACATCTTGAAACTAGGATTTTACATTCCTGAAGAATGGGTTGTCTTGAAGACACCGAGGAAGAATAATACATATGTGTTGAACCTTAATTCTGCTCGTCCATCAGAAGAGACATGTCTATTATCTAAAGCATCATTTGATAAATCACAACTTTGGCATAGACGCTTAGGACACACGAATTTTAAAAATATGAATAGATTGGTCAAAGGGAACCATGTAATTGGTCTTCCTCAAAAGCAATTTCATTTTGTTGACCACTGTACCGCGTGTCTCAAAGGAAAACAACATAAATCATCTCATAAGCCAAAACTTGTGAACACTAATGATTGTCCATTGAAGTTACTTCATATGGATCTCTTCGGGCCGACTCACGTCATGAGTCTTGGCAAGAAGCATTATTGTTTAGTGATCATTGATGACTTTACTAGATTCACATGGGTCTTCTTCCTTCTTCATAAGAATGAGGCACCCCAAATCATAATAGATTTTATAACCAAAATTGAAAATCAACTTGATTTAAAAGTAAAATATATTAGAAGTGACAATGGGACGGAATTTAAAAATGAAAGCATGAGTTCATTTTGCACCACAAAAGGCATTGTTCATCAGTTCAGTGTAGCTCGTACTCCACAACAAGATGGAGTTGCTAAAAGAAGGAATAGAACTCTAACTGAAGCAGCAAGAACAATGCTAGCTGATGCAAAACTGCCTATTACATTTTGGGCAGAAGCAGTTAACACTTCATATTTTGTGCAAAATCGAACTCTAATAATCAAAGAACACAATAAAACTCCTTATGAACTTCTTTTTCATAGAAAACCATTCATTGGATTTTTGAAGTCATTTGGTTGTCCTGTCTCAATATTGAACACGAGAGACCATTTAGGAAAGTTTGCTCCTAGGTCTGACGAGGGATTCTTCGTGGGATATTCCTCAGTGTCTAAGCCTTTTAGGGTGTTTAATCCTAGATTAAACATCATTGATGAATCAACAAATATTCAATTCAATGAGCATTCGTTTCCCAAATCATCAAATGGTCCTGACTGGTTGTTTGATATTGACTCATTTACAAGATCTTTTGATCAGTTCAATTTGTCAAATGTAGGAACATCAGGGTCAGTTGAAAGAAGAACAGACTTCCCATTGATTCCTCCTTCTTCTGATCAAGACAATGAAGAAGTGCCCTTACAAGCTGATCCTATCCGGTAAGTTACACAAATTGAAAGTATCTCAACAGATGCTGGTCATAGTTCAATGCCATCTCCTTCAACTGAAGTGAGCCATTCAGAACCAACTCATGCACTAACAGATTCTAACAGAGATGGAAATGACGAGAGTATTTAGAGTGCTGCTGAAGCTGAAGATGTTGTACCCTCTGATTCTGGTCATCACTCTCCCACACTATAACAACAAGATGCCTCTCACCAAGATGATCTGAATGTCTCCAATCTTGATGTGTCCATTGCTGGTGATTTGATTCCAATTACCAGGACACACAAGAATCGTCCAGTGTCCGACATTATTGGTGATTTAGACGAGGGAGTGACACGAAGCAAGTCAAGTATTGCAAACATTTGTTTGTTTTCTTGTTTTCTATGTCAAACTATACCTAAAAACATTAAAGAGGCTCTTCAAGACAATAGCTGGATTGAGGCAATGCAGGAAGAATTGCTACAATTCAAGAAACTGGAAGTATGGCAGCTGGTGGATCTTCCCAAAGGTCAATACCCTATCGGCACCAGATGGTTGTACCGAAACAAGACTGATGATAGAGGGATTGTCATTAGAAACAAAGCAAGACTGGTAGCACAGGGCTATACACAAGAAGAAGGAATAGATTATGACGAGGTGTTTGCTCCTGTTGCTAGATTAGAAGCCATACGACTCTTTCTTGCGTACTCTGCATCCATGAAATTCACAGTTTATCAAATGGATGTAAAGTGTGCATTTTTGTATGGAAAGATATCTGAAGAAGTCTACGTGCGTCAACCTCCAGGCTTTGAGGATCCTGATTTCCCTCACAGGGTATACAAGCTTGATAAAGCTTTGTATGGCTTACATCAAGCCCCTCGAAAATTGTATGAGACTCTGTCATCCTTTCTTCTTGACCATGGTTATGAAAGAGGGAAGATTGACCAGACTTTATTCAGAAAGAGAAAAGGGAATGAGATGCTGCTTGTCTAGATTTATGTGGATGATATTATATTTGGCTACACCAACAAACAACTCTGCAAAGACTTTGAAGATCTTATGTTGGACCAAAAGAACTAATGAGCCTGATCAGAAAAACCTTTAAGTCCCACGGACATTACAACAACTGAAGTAGTCTGCAACAGCTGAAGACATCAGCTGATAACAAGGTCTGAAGACAAAGTCTGAAGTGAAAGAGCTGAAGACAAAGTCTGAAGACAAGAGCTGAAGACAAAGTCTGAAGTGAAAGAGCTGAAGACAAAGACTGAAGACCAAGTTTCAGATGATTGTCACAACAGCTGAAGAAGACCTCTTCAGTAGTTGTGATGGTTTCCTTTCAGTAGTTGTATTTCCTTTTCTGTACTTGTAGTTTCAGTAGTTTTATGTTTCTTCGTGTACTTAGACTACTAGAGATGTTCTCAGTTGTTATGAACATTCTCAGTAGTTTGCTTACTTTCAGTAGTTTGTAATAATTCTGTTAGATGTCACTATCAAGTGACATCAGCAGACGTCACATTCCTTTATATAAGGAATGCTGACCTAATTGTAATCGGTGCAGCTTAGGAAAACCTAGCAGCCGCCATACCGAAGCATGTGTGCATGAATGTTATTATCCCAATACAGAAAACCCTATTTCTATATAACCGTGTACTATTCCATTGAATATTTATTGTGTTCTTGCTATATTTGCTTAATTCTTGCTCTAATTCCGCTGTGATTAAACTCTAATTGATCAAACTTAGATCATGATCCTAACAAATGGTATCAGAGCAGGTTAATCATTGATCGGTTTAACAATTGATCATTGAAACTGCTATTTTGATATCTATAGTTTGATCGAATTAGCATATGTGCAAGAATTGGTTATAAAGATTGATTTTCTGCTGCTTCTGGTTATTTAAATTGAGTTTCTTCTTGGTTCTTATTGAGTTTCTTGTGTTTTTGTGCTAAATCTTTTGAAACTTGATTGATTTGGTTTGAATCTGAGAATGACTACTCCATCTAATGATCCTCACAATACTGGCTCCTCAACCAAGCCTCCGATGCTGGTTAGGAGTGAGTATAACATATGGCAACGAAGAATGCTCCATCACCTGTCTGTTAACAGTTCAGGTTGTTGGACATCTGTGGTTCATGGTCCACACAAGCCTATGGTGAACAATTCGGAGACCAATCAAATGGTTCCGAAGAAGAAGGAGCAATACTCAGATGAAGATCGTAAACTGTTTGAGATTGATGCTAAAGCCCATGGAATTCTGGCCATGGCACTGCCGAATGAAATCTATTCTGGGCTTATGCATCATGAAACTGCTCATGACCTCTGGAATGCTTTGAAGGAACAATTCGGAGGAACTGATGAGGTCTTAGCAAACAACAGAGAAATCCTCGCCCAACAATATGAGACATTCTCTCATAGGAAGGGTGAGACACTGACTCAACAGTTTGAGCGTTTCTCCTGCTTGATCTCTGAGCTGAAAATGGTCAAGCATGAGTACACTAACAGCCAGATGAACAACAGATTCCTCAGATCACTGCCTGAGAGATGGGACACATACACCATTGTCCTACGCTCCAGTGCAAATCTGGATAGCCTATCTCTCACCCAACTCCATGGGAAACTGCTTACATTTGAAAGAGAGATAGAGCAGAAAAGGAAACTGGCATCATCAGGAAAGCTCTCTGATGACTTTGTACCAGGTAACACTGCCTTGGTCGGTCATGAGTCAGAATATGCTGGATCAGAAAGTCATTATGATGAGCATATAGATTTCTCTTCAAACAGTTCTGATCATGCATTTGTTGGTGTTGACAGTCATTCTGGGTGTAATAGTGATAATTTATGCTTTATCATGGATGATTTGCAAGGTATTGCTGATGATGATTTAGAAGAGATGGATATTTTGAGCCAAATGGCCCTGATCAATATCAGATCTCAAAAGTTCTACAAGAGAACTGGTAGGAAATTTCCAGGACTCTCTGGCAAAACCAAAGTTGGTTTTGACAAGAGTAAGTTGAGGTGTCACAAATGCCACAGGCTTGGGCACTTTGCAAGAGAGTGTAGATCAACTGGATCTAACTCCTCTGCACCCTTTGTGACCTTTCCAAGCAATAGCTCACAAAATAAAGGGCAACATCCTGCTAGTTCTGGTCATCACTCACAACCTCAATCTCCTGCATACTTTGTCCCTCAGGGTCCAATGCCATATCCTTATCCCTGCTTTACATGCCACAGCCAAATCCTGTTCATGTCCCTATAGCACAACAACCTCAAGCCCTACCTGAGCCTCAACCATCTCCATCACAATCTCAACCTCATCACAGCTTCTTCACACCAGGAGTTGTTGACTGGAGCAGCTTACCAGATGATCTTTCTGGTTTCAATGAGCAATTATCTGCTGGTGCTGGTCAACATGGTGGTGAACATCCTTTTGGGAATCTTGCTCTCATGGCCCTGGAGTCTACTGAGGGTTCTGCTCCGATGCTTCATCTTCACAGGTAACCCAGGTATCTTCTGAGGCTAAAGCCAAGTTATGTTCTGAATCATGCATAGCTGCCTTTGTCTCTATTAGAGAGGCAAATGTAGCTTTAATCAATCAAAATCTTGAGCTTGAGAAAACTATTTCCAAAAGAAAAGATGAGTATGTGTCTGCACTTAATGACAAAGATGATGAGATTTACAAGCTTAAATGCCAACTTAATGATGAAAAGGCTAAGGTAGAGGTCATACTCGAGAACCACAGAAGTCTCAAAGAGACACTTGCAGCTACCCAAGTTGAGTGTGACCGCTGGGTAACATCCTGCAAGGGATTTGAAATGCTTCTCAGCAAGCAAACAGCTTCAAATGTGAAGTTTGGAATAGGTTACAATCATACTGCACCACCTACTGATTTTACTTCAAAAGTAATAGTAAAATCTGAAGGTGAAAGTAATTTCCAAACCACATCATCATGTGATTCATCCTCAAATGATAATACAAAATTAGAGGATGAAGTCAGTGTTAAGATCTCAGCAAGTCAATTGCCTGATGGTTTAAATGCTGATAAACACATGAAGCTGAGAAATTCAGATGTTGTCCCTCAAAGTACTCCAAGTACTGAAGGGCAAGTCACAACATCTGAAAAGCATTTCAAATCTGATGAAATAAAAGGAGTAACAACTGCTGAGGAATCTATCATACAGTCTTTCAGGACGGATAGAGAACAGCTGAAGAACAAGTCTTCAGTTGTTACCGATCCTTCAGTACTTAACACAAGTACTGAAAGGAGGAAAGTACTGAAGATCACACCTTCAGTAGTTTCCACTTCAGCAGTTGATCAATCCAAGATGAAGAATAAGCCATGTGAAATATGTGGTAAATTCAATCATCTATCTGATGAATGCTGGTACAAAAAGGGTTCCAAACTCAACAGAGATAAGCTCATTAAAGAAGAGATAAATAAAATGAAAAATGAGTTTGAAACCAAGTTTGTACCACAGTCATCTCAAACTGATAAACCCAAGGCCTCACCAAAATCCAAAAAGAAGGATGGGGTTTATCAGAAAACAGCTGATAGTGTTCTCATGATAAACATCAGACGAAGTCTGTGAATTTCAAGGAGGAAATGGTGGGTCACAGGAACTCATCAAAAACAAGTACTGATGTGTCAAATGAGCTGAAGGCTTTAGCAACAAATCAGACACAACTTGTTATGATGGTTCAGCATTTGTTGGGGAGAGTTAACCAACTAGATGCACCTGTGATCAAACCACTGAAAAGGAAATCCAAGCCCAAATCTAAGAATTCCATTTCAGCACCATCTCCACCTTCATCAGCTGTTAATCATGAGAAACAAGTTATGGTTAAATCTGTTGATGAAAACAGACCCAAAACCAAAAAGGTTTGGGTCTCTAAAGCTAACTAGTTTCTTATGATAAATGCAGGGTTCTTCAGCATGCCAAAGAAGCATCTGGTATGTAGACAGTGGAGGATCTATGCATATGACTGGGAGCAGTTCTCTTCTTAATGACTACTCTCAAGGAAAGAAGGGATTTGTCTCATTTGGAAATGATGCTAAGGGTTACATCATCGGGAAAGGATTTGTGTCAAATGGAGAAATCAGATTTGATGATGTTAACCATGTGGAGAATCTCAAGTATAATCTACTGAGTGTCAGTCAGATGTGTGATAAAGGGCATGTTGCACTTTTCACAAGCCAGAACTGCCGGATTCTGTCTTCCAAAGTTCTGAGGCTGATTGACAAGGTATTGGATGAACATACTCTCCTGAAGGCCAACAGGATAGGAAGAGTATATGCCTTGGATTGTCAAAGAAGATTGCGTTAAAAGGTCATCCTTGCCTGTTCTCCAAGGCCTCTCCTCAGGAATCTAAACTGTGGCATAGAAGGCTGGGTCATGTTAATCTCAAAAACATGAATCAGCTGATCCACAATAGTTTAGTAAGAGGTCTACCAATAAAGGAGTTCCTCTGTGATGAAACCTGCACTGCTTGTTTAAAAGGAAAACAACACAAAGTCTCATTCCCTCCTATAGAAGAACCAAAGTCCACTGCCTGCTTGCAATTACTGCACATGGATCTCTTTGGTCCTGTGAGAGTAATGAGCATGGCAAAGAAGAAATACTGTCTGGTAATTGTGGATGATTACTCCAGATTTGTATGGACCTTCTTCTTGCATTCAAAGGATGAGGCTGCTCAGACAATTATTAACTTTGTGTTGTATGTTGAGAAGCAGTATTCCCTATCAGTCAAGTGTATAAGAAGTGATAATGGAACTGAATTTAGAAACCATACACTTGATGATTTCTACCTTTCAAAAGGAATCAAGAGGCAGTATAGCATTCCAAGGACTCCAGAACAAAATGGAGTAGTGGAGAGAAAGAACAGGACCCTAATTGAAGCTGCAAGGTCCATGTTGGCTGACTCTGGTTTGCCACTGACCTTTTGGGCTGAAGCTGTCAACACAGCATGCTATGTGCAAAATAGAGCTCTAGTGAATCAGAGGTTGATGAAGACTCCTTATGAAGTTCTACATCATTTGGCTCCTCTAATTTCATTCTTCAGAGCATTTGGGTGTCCTTGTTACATTCTCAACACAAAGGATCAACTCCAAAAGTTTGATTCTAAGGTGGATGCAGGGTATTTTGTTGGGTACTCATCCACTTGCAAGGCTTACAGAGTGTTCAACTGTAGAACAAAGATGGTTGAAGAAACCTTGCATGTGAAGTTCAATGAATCTCCTAAGGACAAAATCCCACAAAACCCTGTGGAGTTGTTTGATCTGGACATACTGCAATATGTTCCTTATCAGCCTCCAGCTGTTGCAGATCATGTGAATTCATCACCTTCTGCAGCTAGTCATCCATCTGGTGGTACTGATGTTCATGATGATCCCAGTACTCACCTATTCAAGTTTAGTGATCAACTGCCTGAGTCTACTCAACTTGATGTTCCTGTAGCTTCAGTAGCACCATCCACAACAAATGCTGATGAGATTTCTGAATCCTCTACTTCATTTGACCTGCCATCTAACACTTGGTTTCAAGAATCTGGATCAACATCTGTTGCTGCTGAGCGTGCTACAAACACTTGCACAGATCTCATAGTGTATCCAGAGCTGAAGAATCACCCAACGTCTCAAATCATTGGTGATATCAATGCTGGTGTCTCAACTAGAAGTCAATTGTCCAACTTCTGCTTCTATGCTCTTTTCATCAGTCAGCAAGAGCCAAAGAACTATCATATTGCATTAAGAGACAATGGATGGGTTGATGCCATGCAGCTTGAGCTTCTTCAGTTCAAAAAGCAGCAAGTGTGGGAACTGGTTCCTCTACCCCCAGGTAAGTGTGCAATAGGCACTAAATGGGTGTTTAGGAATAAAACAGATGAAAATGGGCAAATTGTCAAGAACAAGGCCAGACTGGTTGTCCAGGGGTTTTCACAAGAAGAAGGTATTGATTATGATGAAACCTTTGCCCCTGTAGCCAGACTGGAGGCAATTAGATTGTTCTTAGCCTATGCTGCATTCCACAATCTTAAAGTTTTTCAAATGGATGTCAAAAGTGCATTTTTATATGGTAAAATAAAAGAAGAGGTTTATGTGTGTCAACCACCAGGTTTTGAGGATAATAAACATCCTGATTGGGTGTATAAACTTGATAAGGCTCTTTATGGGTTGAAACAAGCTCCTAGAGCCTGGTATGAAACACTGTCAAACTTTCTTCTTCAGAATAATTTCACTAGAGGCTCCATAGATAAAACTTTGTTCATTAAGAAAGTGGGTCAGCATAAGCTCCTTGTTCAAATTTATGTTGATGATATTATTTTTGCTTCCTCTGATCCACAGTTGTGTGATGCATTTACAAAGTTGATGCAACAAAAATTCGAAATGAGTGCCATGGGAGAATTACAGTTCTTTCTAGGTTTGCAAATCAAACAAAAGGCTGATGGAACTTTCATTCATCAGTCAAAATACACAAAAAGTCTTTTGGCAAAGTTTGATTTACAACACTGTAAGCCCTGTTCTACTCCCATGTGCAGCACCACACAACTGGATGCAGATCAGAAAGGTAAAGCTGTTGATGAAACACTTTACAGATGTATGATTGGGTCCTTGATGTACTTAACAGCTTCTAGACCAGATATTATGTTTGCAACTTGTGTTTGTGCTAGATTTCAGGCTGCTCCTAAAGAGTCTCATTTGATTGCAGTCAAGAGGATCTTTAGATATCTGCAAGGTACTCAATCTCTAGGTCTTTGGTATTCCACTGGGCACTCTTGCAAATTAGTTGCTTTTTCTGATAGTGACTATGCAGGGTGTAAATTAACTAGAAAATCAACTTCTGGTGGATGTCAATTCCTAGGCAACTGTTTGGTTTCTTGGCAGAGTAAGAAACAAACATCTGTTGCTACATCCACTGCTGAAGCCGAGTACATTGCTGCTGCAAGTTGTACATCTCAGGTACTCTGGCTTCAGAATCAATTACTGGATTATGGCATTACAGAGACTAAGACTCCATTACTAATGGATAGTGCTTCAGCTCTTTGTATTGTCAAGAATCCAGTCCAGCACTCTAGGACCAAACATATTGAGATCAGACACCATTTTATTAGGGATTGTTTTGAAAAAGGTCTGATTGATCCAAAGTTTGTTCCTAGTGCTGATGAGCTTGCAGACATATTTACTAAGCCTTTGGACAGTTCAACTTTCCAAAACCTAGTGTTAAGGCTTGGTATGCTGCAGCTAGAATAAGTGACAACTACTGATGATCTCAGTCAACAAGTACTGATGAGCATTCGTATACTACTGTCACAAATAAGTACTGAAGTTCTTTTATCCTCAGTAGTTTTCATAACTACTGAAGACTAAATTACTTAAAAGTACTGAAGTACTCATCTGTTGAAAAGAACTGATGTGGTTACAACTACTGCTGTAGTTACAACTGCTGATGTCAGAATAACAGATAAGTACTGATGACCTATGAAACATCTGAAACTCAGACAAAGTCTGATGAAGTGTTGAGGTCAGAATGAAACAGCTGATGAGCTAAGAATTGACGACAACAGCTGATGAGAAATTTTTCTCTTCAGTTGTTTCTACAACTGCTGCTTCACTTCAAACAACTGAAGCCAAAACCATGTCTTCAGTAGTTTCACAACTACTGATGACTAACACCAAGTCTTCAGTTGTTACAACACCTGAAGCCAAAACCATGTCTTCAGTAGTTTCACAACTACTGATGACTAATACCAAGTCTTCAGTTGTTACAACTTCTGAAAGTTAAAACCAGGTCTTCAGTTGTTTTCAAACAACTGATGACAGCACCAACACTTTCAGTCGTTTTATATCAGCTTTTTCTTACCCTATAAATACCTAAACCTACTTTCAGACGTTTCATTAGCCGTTTTCCGTCCTTCACTCTCTCAACAATGGCGACCATGAAACTCAAACCCAGACACAACTGTGTTGCCTACCTCTCGAAATCGGCCTTCTGGAACAAATTTGATAACGCCATCGATCTTATGGTAGATTCCCAGTACCGAACCGCGTTTCTTCTGAATCCTACCATCTACCCCGATTCCCTAAGCCAGTTCTGGACCAACGTCTCTGTGCAAACTAGTGAGAATGATAGCCAAATCACTCTCCAGTCGTTGGTCAACCAGAAACAGGTGGTCATCACTCCGGACATCATTCGACAAACCCTAGATCTACATGATGCCACCTGTGTCACAGAATACCCGAAAGGCACAACCGATATGTCTTTCATCAACAACGGGTATGAAGGAGACTTAAGTGCTACCACCATTCTGAAGAAGCACTTCCATGATGCTGAACGTCTTATATTCCACATGGTGAATGTCTGCCTTGCACCAAAAACCTCCTCATGGGATCAAATGTCTTCCCGATGGCAACAGGTATTATACTCTATCTTTGAACGACAAACTTTAAATTTTTCTGAGATAGTGTTTATGGAACTAAAGGATCTGGCCTTGAAACCTGTGGCAAACAGATGGATATTATATCCCAGGTTTCTCATGGCCATAATTTTAACACAGCTAAAATCAGACGGCCTTGTTGGCCTTGGAGTCCCTGCTCCGGCTGTATTGCCTGAAGTATACTCCAGGCACAACTCTGACCCTACATTGAAAGGGGCTGCCCGGCTGCTAAAACCCAAGCAGCGGGAACCCACAGCCTCCACTTCCAGATCCAAAGTCCCCACCAAACCCAAAACCAAAAAGCCCAAAAAGGCTACTCAGGGAGATGAGTCCCCTGAGGATGCCCCTGTAACACCAATACAGGTAACACTTACTGGTTCTAACCCCCCAGTAGTGTCAAAGACTCCACCAGCCCTAGCCGCTCAGGCATCCTCTCAACAGGATCCTGATGCAACCATAATTGGGGATACCACAATGCTGGAACCTATCTCAATTGAGAAGGTTACCATTGAAGAGCACCAGTCACCCCGGGTGCAATCTGCTTCAAACCTATCTCCAAATGCAACCGCCCCTCAAAGCCCAACATTTATTGTTGCACAAGTGTTGAGTCAGCTGCATTCCTCTCCTCCTCCCCAGACACCAATTACAATGGGGAGAACCTCAACAGCTGAGGAAGAGGACCAAAATGCTGCTGATAACCCACAGCACAGGGGTTATAATGTTCAATCTCCCGTGTAGAGGAGGAGGTTAGAACATCTGGTGAGGCTGCCACTTCTACTGATTCAGCAAATGAACAGGATGAAGTTGGTAACATCTCTAAGACCTCACCAGAGGCAACTGCCGATGAAGGACTCAGTCCTGAGGCAGGAAGTCCCCAGAACCAAGAACAAGGGGCACATGCTACAACTGATCTACACTCAGGGCATGTACATCCTGATTCAATCAGGAGGTCAGATGATTCAGCAAAGACTGATGATGACCTGGGCTTTTTCTTTGATGTTTTAGCCCATAACACAATCCTTGAGGCTGAGGTGAGCAGACTCAAAGAACTGCTTGCCAAAATGTCTCAGGATCAAAGTCCATCTGCCCCAATAAACCCACAGATGGCACCTTCATCTGAAGGTTTACCAAACACTCAGCCACTACACTCAACTGAGCCACCAGCCACTGTTTTTGGCACCACCTCTCAGGGACAGAACCCCTCTGAGCAGATGGTTGCTACCTTTCAAAATTCCTTATCTCTCATCACTCCCATCATCAATGAGATTGTGCATAAAGCCATTGATGAGAGGATTTCCTCAAATCTACAAACACTTGTTGATGATGCTGTGCAAAGGAAGCTTTCTGCCATTCAAACCCCTGAACCCAATGCACCCAAAAAGGGGGAGTCTAAGGCAGTGAAAGAACGAAAAAGAAAGAGTGTGGAAAATGAGAAACAAGAGAAAGAAAAGGAAAAACAGCTGATCACATACAAAAGAAAGAAAAGTGCTGAAACTCAAAAGCCTGATGAAGAGAAATCATTGGAAGATCTGATTAAAGAAGCCGATGAAGCTCACAGCAGATCAATGGACAGAATAATAGATCAACTCTTCAGACAGGGCTTTGATACAGCCACATTAGACACTGAGATCAGAAAGCTGGAGATTGAAGAGATACAAGAAAGATGGGCCAGTTATAGTGTGATGGAAAGGGAGAGGTTGGAAATAATGATCAGGTTTACTGCAAAATACTTGGGAAGATCATTAATTGAGATTAAATCATGGACCAGAGACAGTATTCTGGCAATAACCACCAGAATCTGTACTTCTGAAGCATTCAACAAGGGGTTAATTATTGAAGCACTAGATGAAGCAGGTGCTGGGAAGAGAACTGATATGGCCAAGCTTTCCAAAGCCAAACTCACCATAAAAATGCTAGATCAGCCTTCCCAAACTCCCTCTCAAAAACAACCAACCCCACAACTCTCCAAATCAACTAAACCCTCAAAACCAACTCCCTTACCCCAAAAACCACCTCAAACCACATCCAGTGATGCACCCAGAA
The DNA here is from genome assembly GCA_025506505.1 of Flaveria sonorensis. Lineage (NCBI taxonomy): Eukaryota > Viridiplantae > Streptophyta > Magnoliopsida > Asterales > Asteraceae > Flaveria > Flaveria sonorensis. The sequence goes on along the minus strand of CM046437.1, from coordinate 17,201,127 downwards.
GGAGGAGAAGGGTGTTGAGGATGGTAGAAGATGAAGAAGAAGATGATGAAGAAGATAGTCTGCCAATCTCTGCTGTTCTGAAATTACCTGAGCCCAGAAGTCAACAAATGATCACACCAGACTTTCAGAGGCAAATGGTGAAAGTTAAGATTGAAGAAGAAGAACAGCATAAACAGCACGATGAGCAACTTTTGAAGATGATTGACAAAGAGTTTCCTCAGTCATCATCTATACAAGCGATGAAGAAACATTCTCAAAGGCTGTATGCTCTCAGGTATACCTTTCAATATCAAAAGGAGAGAGTAAGGATTTGGCCAGACCCCAGGGTTAGTTCTAGAATTCATAAGAAATCCATACCAAGTAGATACAATGGCCAAGTGAGAAAGACCATAGATGCTGCTATTATGTTGGCCATTGTAGTCTCACCCTGGGAAATACTTGAAGACTTCAAGAGAGCCTACAAGTCAAAGCTGACCCCTCAAACTCTAATGGAGAACAAAATGGTCAAGAAGGGGTTGTTATACAAGAGGCTTGAAGAGATCAAGAAAAATGAACTCCAGTTGTTATTAGAAGGGACTCACCCAGATGAATTTGCTTACAGAGAGATAACAACTGTTGAGTTGAAAAATGGAAAGACGATAAGTACTTATCAGAGTACTATGGCCCAGAGTTCTTCTTCGAAGGAGAAGCAGAAGAACTCACTAAGGAGGAACAAGTTGTTCTCCTTGAGGCCTACGTCAGAGAGTCTTATAGACTCATCAATGGGAAGTAGGTTTCATGGTTGGGATAACGGCTCTGTGTCCAGTTCCCCAAGACAGAGTTCCCTTCCATCCTTTGACATTCACATCTACTGAAACCTGTTCCCTGGCCTGTGCTTATCCTATATCTCTAAAGCTGATCAAGAGAGTATTTCTGCCAAGAATAAGTGGGACTTCAATAAGCTTAAAGGTTTTGGCTGCATTGGTTCAGGGGGAGTTTGTTGGACCAAAAGAACCAATGAGCCTGATCAGAAAAACCTTTAAGTCCCACGGACATACAACAACTGAAGTAGTCTGCAACAGCTGAAGACATCAGCTGATAACAAGGTCTGAAGACAAAGTCTGAAGTGAAAGAGCTGAAGACAAAGTCTGAAGACAAGAGCTGAAGACAAAGTCTGAAGTGAAAGAGCTGAAGACAAAGACTGAAGACCAAGTTTCAGATGATTGTCACAACAGCTGAAGAAGACCTCTTCAGTAGTTGTGATGGTTTCCTTTCAGTAGTTGTATTTCCTTTTCTGTACTTGTAGTTTCAGTAGTTTTATGTTTCTTCGTGTACTTAGACTACTAGAGATGTTCTCAGTTGTTGTGAACATTCTCAGTAGTTTGCTTACTTTCAGTAGTTTGTAATAATTCTGTTAGATGTCACTATCAAGTGACATCAGCAGACGTCACATTCCTTTATATAAGGAATGCTGACCTAATTGTAATCGGTGCAGCTTAGGAAAACCTAGCAGCCGCCATACCGAAGCATGTGTGCATGAATGTTATTATCCCAATGCAGAAAACCCTATTTCTATATAACCGTGTACTGTTCCATTGAATATTTATTGTGTTCTTGCTATATTTGCTTAATTCTTGCTCTAATTCCGCTGTGATTAAACTCTAATTGATCAAACTTAGATCACTGATCCTAACATCTTATGCATTCAAAATTTCAGATGAGTGCTATGGGAGAACTCACATTCTTCCTAGGTCTTCAAGTACAACAAACATCCAGTGGAATCTTCATCAACCAGTCAAAATATGTGGAATCAATGTTGAAGAAGTTTCACTTTGCAGACTGTCAGTCCATCAGAACACCTGTTGATACAAAAGTGAAGATTGGCCCAGACACAGATGGCAAATCTGTGGATCAGACTCTTTATCGATCCATGATTGGTTCACTTATGTATTTAACAGCCAGTAGACCTGATGTTATGTTTGGTGTTTGTGTATGTGCCAGGTATCAAGCAGATCCCAAGGAATCTCACGTGAATGTAGTCAAGAGGATATTCAGATATCTTAAGGGCAAACCTGCTCTTGGACTATGGTATCCAAAGGATGGAGACTTCAATCTCTATGCATACACCGACAGTGACTACGGGGGATGAAATTTCAACAGAAAATCCACATCTGGCGGTTGTCAATTTCTTGGTCCCAGACTGGTGTCATGGCATTGCAAGAAACAGATCAATGTTTCTGTATCGATAGCTGAAGATGAGTACATAGCAGCATCAGCTTGTTGCTCTCAAGTTCTCTGGATTCAAAACCAAATGCTTGATTATGGTTTCAATTTCTTTCACACACCGATTCATATTGACAACACTGCTGCAGTCTTCATAACAAACAATCCTGTTCAGCACTCAAAAACAAAACATATTGAAATTAGATATCATTTTTTGAGAGACTGTGCTGAAAAAGGTTTAATCAAGTTGATTCAGGTTAACACAGACAATCAGCTAGCTGACTTGTTTACTAAGGCATTTGACCCAAGTCAGTTTGAATTCTTAGTCCAATCAATCGGCATGATTAACCTTGATTAACATCAATAAATTCACAAAATTACAAAAAGAAATCAATTTTTGTTGAAGTCCTTGTTTTGTACTTCTTTTGGGGAGATGATATAATTACAGTCGTTATATCATTCACTATGCTTAATTCAATATCTTGAAAGACTGACATGACTTACCTGATATGAGGGTAGGCTCAACTTGGAACAGAAGATAAATGTTGTGATACACTAAAGATCACATTCAACTGTGAATGCATCATCTCAGAGCATCTATGTATCTAACCAATCCAAGTGTATGTATGTGTGGTAACCTAAACACACCAGGTCATGATACCTTATGAAACTCATTCACATCAGTTTCTCCTTTGTTTTGCTGAGCAAAGACCTGGGGAAACAGGCACATAGTGCTGATGTCTACATCCAAAAAAAAAAAAAGAGTCCCAATGTGGAACACATCCAATACGGGTGACAAATAAAACAGAATATAACAAAAAGAATCCCAAAATGGATCACTTCCAAAGTGAAGAGCAAAAAGAATCCCAATATGGATCAAACAAAATAAGGATCAGGTAAAAGAATCCCAAAGTGGATCCCCCTTACCAAAATGAATGAGGTTCATAATTTAAATGACCAGGTATTGAAAGTTGTGAGAAAGTTCTACCATACAGTACATCAGGATAGTTGATCTTGCTATGGTTATGAGTGTGAAGTTCATGTTGAATGTTTTATTAAATCAAAACATGATAAAAATCACATGCATTACAATATTGACCAAGCATGAGTTTAAGAGGACAAATATACCTTCAATCAATAAACTCATGACAACTAGCACTTATGAAAGATAAGATTGATATGATCCCAAAATTTCTAACAAAAGTGCAAAACAATTAAACAGTTTAGAAATATTGTCCTAAAATTTTATAAAGTTCATTTAAAGTTTTGATCCCGCATGGATATAAACTTTAGGGGGAGTAATAAAACTTTTTTTAAAAAAAGGAAATATTTACAAAATCATGAAATTTGCAAACATTAAGTTGACAACTTTGTCAAATTGATTGTGTCTGTATGGAAATTACTCCATAATCAGCTTCAGAAGATGCATATGCTCCAAAATCAGTCAAGTTGGAAATCTGTGTCACATCAAAGATACATGACAATCCAAGCAAGAATTGACAATCTCTGAATCTGCAAAATCTTCGAAAAACAACAAAAATGCAGACTCATCTTCATAAAATCAGAAGCAGCAGTACAAACCAATCAAATTCAGCCACTGCAAAAACATTAATTTTTGACAAAGTACAAAACTTAATGCGGGTAAGTGCATTGGTTAATGCGGGTGAAGGTAACCCTGCCATTTAACCAATGCGGGTAACTGTTTTTGTTCAAGTAAACTAATGCGGACAAAAAAAAAAGTGTTCTTCCACATTTGCTACAGTAAATGCGAACAAGTCACTTGCACACTCGCATTTACTACAGTGAATGCTGATCACTTTGTTCACCCGCATTTGTCTCAGTTAATGAGGACAAGTTATTTGTACACCCGCATTTACTACAGTGAATACTGATCACTTTATTCACCCGCATTTGTCTCAATAAATGCGGACAAGTCATTTGTACACTCGTATTCACTACAGTGAATAAGTTTGTTCGCTCGCATCTCAGTAAATGCGGACGTCTTTTGTTCTTCCGCATTTGCTACAGTTGAGATTTTTCAATGAATGCTGAGAACTTTTGTCACCCGCATTTGCTACAGTGAATGCGGATAGGTAAAATTAACTCTTCCACATTTGTTACAGTAAATGCTGACAAACTTAATTTAATCATCAGCATTTGCTACAGTGAATGCGCCCTTAGAAATTCTATATGCGCATTTGCTACAGTACAGAACTTTTCAACACTTGGTAAAATTTTGTGAAAATTATGAAATGTATTATAAATACTCATTTAATGTGAGTCATTTATTACTTTTCAAATTTTTGAGTGAACTTTTATAGTGAGTCGAGTGCCAGAAAACCGTTCGTCTTCGGAGTTCGAATCTACACTAATCAAGCCTTATTTTTTTCAAATCCAACATCAAAACAAACAACATTGTCTGTTAAATCGAAGCATTATCAACCACAAGGTGATCATCAGATTCTGAAAAACTTAGACTGTCGAACGAAATTTCTTGAAATGGAACCCTAATCTTGTGAAATGATTCAAATACACTCAAGAACACTGGATTTAGATGAATGACAGAGTTCATTAAAACCAATGATCAGTGTAAACTTCAAAGATTTCATATGGTTCTAAGAACACATAAAACATCGATGAACAGGGGATACTGGCGTATAACAATGTTGACATCACAACCTGTTAAAACACTATCAAAATCAATATATCCCAACACAAAGAAACAAAATTTTGAACTATTCTTCATGAAAAATCAAAATCAGGTCAAGTAACCAAATGTAACAGTAATAATCAGAATTCATTTTGACCTAAAAAGTCAAAACTAAACAAATCACATACAATTCTCACTAATTCATACTCTCTGTGTGCATATTACATAATGGCTAACCTGACTTGGAGCAAGCTGCATAATGTCAGTGGTCTTCTTGATTCTGATGTCCCAGAAGCTGAGGGACTCAGAGACATGATCAGGTTCATAGCCACAACAAGAGTGGCTCATGCCATATCAGTAAGACCTGTAATCTATGAGAATTACATTAGATCTTTCTGGGGAAATGCAGAAGCTTTGGATATTGATGGAGAGAAAGCAATCTCAGGAAGAATATCTGCTGATCACACTCTGGTGATATCAGAACAATCTGATAGAGAATGCCTTCAATTTCAAGATGATTCAAATTCTCCAACTGAATTTGATGAAGAAGATATCACGTCATTCTTTACTGACATTGGATATGAGGGAGGATTTTAGGCAAAACAGATAGTGAAAGGATTGGTTGATTTGCAATGGAGGTTTCTCATTCATTATATCCAACACTGCCTATCTAAAAGAAAAACTGGGTGGAATGACATACCATTAACTACATCTTCACTGGTCTGTGCCCTCTGCTCTAACAGACCCTATAACTTCTCTGCATATGTCTTCAATGGAATGATGTCAAATATTTAAGAGGGGAGAATGAACATGTTCTTAATGTACCCCAGATTCATTCAGTGTCTTATTAATGAAGCCTTTCCTGATCTGGTTTTAGAAGGCGCCATTCTTGAAGTTCCTCATTATAATGCCAAATCTTTGAAGTACATCAAGAAGAGAGATCCAAGAAACTTCTATAGTGGTGCTTTCATTCCACTCTTACCTTGGATGCAACAAAAAATAGATCCCCAAAATGATGTTCCAATGGATGAGGAACAACTACAACACCAAGAACCGATTGTACATGATGATATTCCTATTGAGGAACCTACACAAGAAATGGCAGCTGATGTTCCTGATGATGAACTAATTCATGAAGTAAATGTTCAAGAAGAAGCTATAGAACAATCAGTGGAGCAGGCTGATGCTCATGATCAACACCATGTTGATGAGCATGCAGAAACTAAAGAGCACATTATAACAGTGTCACCTTTGATTGGTGATCCTCACACTGGTGAAACACTACAAGAAGCTGCTGTTTTATCCCCTTTGAGGGTTGATCCCATTATCCCACAATCATTCTCTCCAATTCATATACAAGAAGATTCACAAGGCAGTTCTCCTCCTGAAGCAATTGTTGAGGCTGGGAGTTCTGGTGAATCTACCAGCTCCTCAAAATCTTCTAAATCTTCTGATGATGAAGAAGATAATCAACATACTATGCCTCTACCATAGAGACAATTGTTGAGGCTGGGAGTTCTAGTGAATCTACCAGCTCCTCAAAATCTTCTAAATCTTCTGATGATGAAGAAGATAATCAACATACTGTGCCTCTACCATAGAGACAACTTGTCTCTGAAGATGCTCCTTCTGAGAGCTTTGCAGAATCAGAGGTGAACAGACTTGATGAAAAGGATAGGATGATATCTGATCTCTTAGCCAAAATGTCTAGAATGGAGAAGACTTTGGATAGAAGGGCAGGGATAATCAATGATAGAATCCTAGAGTTGGATGAAAAGAAGAAAGAACTGAGTGAATTAAAAGCCAAGTATGATGTTGATTTGAGAACAAAAGATGAGGAGATCAAACAATTAAAAGCCTCTTTAGAGATGTCAAGAGAAGAAATCAGTGGTCATGTGGACACTGTGGCCATTCAAACTATAGCTATGGAAGATCAAGAGCACATGTTGGAGATAAAAACAGAAATTATTGCTGATCTGAACAAACAAAATAAGGCTTTGAAGAAAAGAATTGATGAATTGGAACTGATTGCTCAATTAAAGGCTGAATTTGAAAGAGAAGCAACAGAACTTGAAGCTGAAGAAACTGATAAGGAAGTTCATTCACAACAGCAAGAAACCAGTGGTATTAGGGATGATGATAGCTGGGAGATGGTAGTACATTCTGATCCATCTACTGAAAAAGAGGCCATGATGAAAGAACTAATAGATGACATGGACAGATTCTCTTCAAGTGAATTCATTATAGATGAGGAATTCTAGGATTACATCAAAAACACCAAATCCCCCTCTGAGTCTATAATTGTAATTCCATCACAACCTGTGACAATAGAAGAAGAACTCAGGATGCAACTTGTTCCTATTGTTACCTTGACCACTGAACAACAAAATTTGATAAGAAATATTTGTGAAGAGTTTAAAGAAAAGGAAACAGTTGAAAAGGACAAAATAGAAGCTGAAATCAAGAGATCACTGCTGAAAAGGAGGCTGTTGAGGAAAAGCAACAGGCCAAAACTGATGTAGCATCAACATCAGGATCCAGAGTGATCACATAAAATAGAAAAAGAAAGTATTTATCTAAAAAGGCAAAAGGAAAGCAGCCTGTGGTTGAGGAAGAACAACCCAAAAAGAAAGCAAAAGATGATCCAAGAAGTTTGGCAGCAATCGCTAAATTCTTAGAAGAACATGAACAAGCAGAAAAAGAGCTACAACAAACTCTGGAAATCATAATGTTGGAAGAAGGAGAGAATGAAGATGATAAAACTGAGAAATCTACTGATGTGCACAGCCCTGCATTTATTAAGCCATCAGTAGAAGGCATGATTGAAAAAGCAAAGTCTAATGATCTCATGATTTATGCCATGTATCTAATAAATCATGGTTATGATGCTGATAATGTGTTTAACATGACATATGTGGAGATTGTTGAGGAGGTAAAGAAGATGGAAAAGCTGTTAGATCCTACATAGTGATAGAATATGAGAAAACAAAAGAGACTGAAAAGCCAACATCCTCTATCCTCAAAACAACAAAAAAAGATGAGCAATAGTTTGCTTTTCCTGATCCCTATAACATGTCAGATAGGGAAATGAAGGATTATCTCAACAAACAGGGATTTACAAAAAGAAAGTTAGGGAACATGAAGACTAACTCACTTCGGGCTGCTATGTTAAGAATGATTAATGAAAAGAAAGATAGAATGAAAGCAATTGAAGAAGAAGTAATTGCCCAGAAGCCCAGAACAAGATCTTCTGCACAAGATGTACAATTGACTATAAAAGACAAAGATGTTCTGGCCCCTATTCTGCACAAAAACCCAGAGTGGTTCATTGAACCTTCACAACTAAAACTTCAAGAGGGTTTAACCACTGCTAAGATGATTAGAGGGGTATCTACTCCCAAAGGCAAAATAGATGTAAAAATCATTGCCTGGAAGTATGATAGCAGCTGGAATATGTTCATGGTCAAGAGAATCTCAGGCCTGGTGCAATTCTTTACAGAATATACAGCCTTAGTCAATGCCATGAAGGTCCATGACTTAAAAGAATTGGCTGAGTTAGATCTAATCAACAGTGATGGAATATACAGGGGTTATGAATTTGAGGATATTCTGAAGATGTTTAAGAGAACCAAAAAGTTCAACTCTCTAAAAGCCATCTGTACTAGAAAAGACAAATCTTTCAGAAATCCCCTTGAACAAAGAAGAAAGAGAGAGGCAGAAGAGGTAATGTTCCCTGAGCTGCATGTGAAACCAACAGAATCATTGAAACGAAAAATGATTGCTGGAACTCACAAAACCAAACCAATTTCTAATGTGTACTATGATGAAGAATCCTGTGAGTTGGTGATTGAGAGAAAGTGGGAAGGAAAAGAAGCCCCAGAGATCAGAATATTCAGTGGTTATGAGGTCAGACTGCTAGACGAGTCTTACATACACTATATCTTCACAAGACACTTCAGAGCCCTCAAAAATAAAGCTGCTGAAGATGATCTGGAGTTTATGTTAAAGTGTGTTAAGATCTTGAAGCTGGCATTTGACAGAATCAACAACAAAAGGGAACAAAGGAAGAAGAGAAAGGGCCAATGCAGATGGGCAATATTGTCAAGTTGGAAGTTGATGCTGATGGTTTACTGGTGATTCATAGAGATGGGTTATCTTCTATTTTAGTTTGGGAACCCATCTCTTTGAAACAAATGCCCATTGCTGCTATTCATACAATGAGTGAGATGAAGATTCATGTGCTTAGTAGAGAAAAAATGAAGGAAGCTAGGGATTTTTCAAACATGATAAAGGCAATCCTCAATCCTTCCCTTGTAGAACATGAGGTACATCATGAAGCTGCTGCAACAATCTCTCCAACAACAGACCAACAGAAGACAACACAAGAAGATCAACCAGAATCTTCACAACCACCACCACCATCACACACTTGAGGAACCTAGGCAGTATAATCCTTAGGGGGAGTATTGTTAGACCCTGAAAGGATCATACTTGCCAACTTAAGTAGTGGTTGGAGGTTGTTCTGGTTGGAGCACATTATTTACAGAAGAACACAAAAGACATCATCAACACAAGAAAACAGAAGACAAGAAAAGACAAGTATAGAGCACCCGCATTTGTTAATGCGGATGACTAGTGAACAAATACGGATAAGTGTTTGTTCACCCGCATTAACAAATGCGGATCAAGACAACTAATGCTGAATAGAAGTGTTCATCCGCATTAGTCCTTGCGGATGAACTGAAGAAATGCTGATAAGTGTTCACCCGCATTAGTCCATGCGGAGAACAACAGTAAATGATGATGAAGACTTGTTCACCCGCATGAACTAATGCGGGTAAGCAAACACAAATGCTGATGCGGATAAGTGTTTGTTCACTCGCATTAACAAATGCGGATCAAGACAACTAATGCTGAACAGAAGTGTTCATCCGCATTAGTCCTTGCGGATGAACTGAAGAAATGCTAACAAGAAGTGTTCTCCCGCATTAGTCCATGCTGATGAATAACAGTAAATGCTGATGAAGACTTGTTCACCCGCATGAACTAATGCAGTTGAGCAAACACAAATGCTGATGGACTTGTTCACCCGCATGAACTAATGCGGGTGAGCAAACACAAATGCTGATGAAGACTTGTTCATCTACATGAACTAATGCGGATGAACAACTTACACATTTATTTTGTACTTAGACTAGATTCTCTTGTATAAATCAGGGTTAGTTTAGTCTTTTGTACAGGTAATGAATTCGCCTATAAATAGGGTCACATACCCTAACTTTGTAAGGTTGTTAACTTCAGCAGGAATATTCATAATATTTTACAACATTCACTATGGTTCTTGATTCTCTTACATTCAAGCATTTACTACAACAGTTAATGTTCTTTCATATAGTAATTCCGCTGCTATATTATTGACTAAGTCCACATATTCAATCCTAGGTTGAGTCACATCAACCGAGAATATCATTCTCAAACCTAGTCAATTTCTAAGCATTCTCAACACATAAACAAGCTTCATACAGGAACATATACTTATACAAGCTCACGGATACAAACATACATTCATAAAATCTTTTAACCATGCATTTTCAGCCCCAAAATCAATTTAAAATACATGTAAACGGGGTCTAGAACTCACCTATTGCAGAAGACAAGTAAAGCTCCACCAAACTTGGCTGCACTAGGGTTCAAGACACCTAAACAAGCAAAACAACCAACCAAGACATAAATAACACTTAGGAATCAGTTCCTAAGGGTGAAACCACCAAGAAACTGAGCCAATTAACATGTAAGCACACATACCTCGAAGATTTCAGCTTCTCTTCTTCTTCACAACTTAGAGAAACAAAATGCAGCTTCTTCTTCCTTTTCTTCGGTTTCAGCAGCAGTTAGAAAGGGGTGTGGGCGACCATACCCCTTTTATACATGCTTTTTGACTTTTTGTGTAAATTTACACTTTACACCCCTTATCTTTGCCTTCTTTTTTATTTTCTTCAAAATACTTTCTTTTCTTTTTAGTTGACCAAATTTTCGGGTGTTACAAGTCTACCCCCCTTAGAGAGGTTTCGTCCCCGAAACCTGTCATTCTTCAAATAACTGTGGGTAATGCTGTCTCATCTCCTCTTTAGTCTCCCACGTAGACTCGGAACCCTTTCGGTGTTTCCACTGCACTCGCACAAGTGGAACCACTTTATTCGTCAACCTTTTTTCCTTCCGATCGATGATTGCTACTGGTTGCTCTACATAATTGAGTAGTTCATCCACTTCGATCTCCTCCAGTGGTACAATCATGTCTTCGTTGTCTAAGCACTTCCTCAGATGTGATACATGGAATGTCGGGTGAATCCCACTTAACTCATCAGGCAAATCTAATCGATAGGCCACCTCTCCTACTCGTGCAACGATTCGGAAAGGTCCTATGTATCTAGGGCTCAGCTTGCCTCTCTTCCTGAACCTGATGATCCCATTCCAAGGCGAGACCTTCAACATGACTTTATCACCCATGTTGAACTCGATCGGTCTACGTCTCTTGTCGGCATACGACTTCTGCCTATCCTTGGCGGCCTTCATAAAGGCTTTGATCCTTTATAGATTCTCAGTTGTAGCCTTGATCACCTCAATGCTTCCCAATTCTTTCTGCCCAATGTCTCCACAACATATGGGCATCCTACACCTCCTACCGTATAGCATCTCGTATGGTGGCATGCCAATGCTGGCGTGATAACTGTTGTTGTACGAGAACTCTGCTAACGGTAAGTGATCATCCCAGCTTCCTCCAAAGTCGATCACGCACGCACGAAGCATATCCTCGAGTGTCTGAATCATCCGCTCAGACTGACCATCTGTCTAAGGATGGTAAGCTGTGCTGATGTGTAGCCTCGTCCCCATGGCATCATGAAACCTCTTCTAGAACTTAGACGTAAACCGGGTGTCCCGATCTGACACAATAGACACCGGAACACCATGACGGGCTACAATCTCTTTGATGAACAGATCCGCCAATCTCTCATATGAATACGTCTCATGGATCGGTAGGAAGTGAGCACTCTTTGTCAAGCGGTTGACTATCACCCAAATGGTATTGTACCCCCTTACAGTACGGGGCAGCTTCATGATGAAGTCCATGGTGATGTGCTCCCACTTCCACTTGGGTATATCCAACAGTTGGATCTTCCCGTATGGCTTTTGATGCTCTGCCTTCACTTGTAAGCAAGTAAGGCACTTACTCACATACTCCACTACATCGCGCTTCATACCCGGCCACCAATAGTCTTTCTTCATATCTTGATACATCTTAGTGGCACCGGGATGAATGGAGTATCGAGTCTTATGAGCTTCATCCATAATTTGCCCACGTAGGTCTCCATACCAAGGAATCCACATCCATCCAAAACGGGTTCTAACCCCGTGGGTGTTCTCTCCTAATTCTGTGACTAGACTTCTCATTCATTCAGAGTTGAGGCGATCTTCTTTCAATGCCTCTTCCTGAAATTCTTTGACTTGCATCATCACATCCGAGGTCATTATTAACTGGTATGCTTTCACCCGAATCGGCCCGGGTCTCTCCTTTCGGCTAAGGGCATCGGCCACTACGTTGGCCTTGCCCGGGTGGTAATGGATCTCGCAGTCATAGTCTTTGATCAGCTCTAACCACCTTGTTTGCCTCATGTTGTGATCCTTCTGCTCAAAGAAGTACTTTAAGCTTTTATGGTCAGTGAAGATTGTGCACTTTGTCCCGTATAAGTAGTGCCTCCGAATCTTCAACGCAAAAACCACCGCAGCCAACTCCAAGTCATGAGTGGGGTAATTGGCTTCGTGGTTCTTCAACTGTCGGGATGTGCATGCTATAACTCTTCCTCGTTGCATTAGTACGCAACCCAGTCCTGAATAAGAAGCATCTGAATAGACCACTAAATCCTCACTCCCTTCGGGCAGTGTCAAGATAGGAGCCTGAGTTAATCTTGCCTTTAACTCCTCAAAAGCATCCTCTTGTTCTCGTCCCCACACATACTTCACATCCTTGCGGGTCAATTTGGTCAAAGGTGAGGCTACCTTGGAAAAGTCTTGAATAAATCTTCGGTAGTAGCCCGCCAAACCCAAGAAACTACGAATCTCGGATGGCGTCTTTGGAGACTTCCATTGCATCACTGCCTCAACCTTTGCCGGGTCCACCATGATTCCTTCAGCATTGACCACGTGACCCAGAAATTGGACTTCGTGTAACCAGAAAACACACTTAGAGAATTTAGCATAAAGCCTCTCCCTTCTAAGTGTCTCCAACACCTCGCGTATATGACCGGCATGTTCTTCTTCGCTCTTCAAATAAATCAGGATATCATCAATAAACACAATTACTGATTTATCTAACATTGGCCGACACACACGGTTCATCAAATCCATAAAGGCAGCTGGCGCGTTAGTCAGACCAAAAGACATAACGAGTAACTCGTAGTATCCATAACGCGTGCGAAACGATGTCTTAGGAATGTCTTGTTCTTTTACCTTCAGCTGATGGTAGCCAGATTGAAGATCTATCCTTAAGAACCAACTGGCACCTTGGAGCTGATCAAACAAGTCATCTATTCTTGGCAGGGGATATCGGTTCTTCACTATTAACTTGTTTAACTCACGGTAGTCTATACACATCCTCATACTACCGTCTTTCTTTTTAACAAACAAGACCGGAGCACCCCAGGGAGAGTTGCTTGGTCGGACGAATCCCTTGTCCATCAACTCCTGTAGTTGAACCATAAGTTCCTTCATCTCTGTCGGGGCTAATCGATACGGTGCCTTGGCAACAGGTTGAGCACCGGGTATCAAATCGATTTGGAATTCGATCTCGCGATCAGGTGGCACTCCTGGGAGATCTTCGGGAAACACATCCAGGAACTCACACACCACTGGCACTTCAGACAATCGTGGTACCGATGCGTCCACATCCTTTACGTAGGCCAGGTAGGCACTACATCCGCGTCTCATGCACTTCTCTACCACCGCCATCGAGATCACCTTCGGGACCGTAGTGACTCGATCACCATAAACCGTCACCGAAATCCCATCGGGCGCAATCAATCGAATCATCTTCTTGCGAGATACGATGTTTGCCTCGTAGGTTGCTAGCCAATCTATCCCTAGTACTACATTGAATCCTCCTAGGGGCATCACATATAGCTTAGCAGCAAACCTATGGCCTTCTAATCTATACCACAGTCTTCAATTATACTAGAAATTCTGGTAGACTTACCAATAGCAGTTTCTACGTCAAAAGGCTCATCAATACATCTACTACTAATAGGCAACTTAGCACAGAAAGCAGCAGATATGAAACTCCTACTAGCACCAGAGTCAAATAATACAGAGGCACAAGTTTGATGTACTAGAAACATATCTGACAAGACGTCGGGGTCTACCCGGGATTCCTCTCACGTCATAGTGAAGGCTCTAGCACTCGCCCTCTGCCCTCCTTCTTTGGCTCTCTTCTTCGCCCCGGAGCTTTCGGCTCTCGACTTCTTGCAGTATCTGCTCATGTGGCCGTACTCACCACAGTTGAAGCACCATGGGACCCCATACATCCTTGCCATGTGGCCGGGATTCCCACACTTGAAGCAGACATTCGACCCCAAGCGGCATTCCCCTCTATGCTCCTTTCCACACTTGTCACACTTCTTCGACCCCGAGCCTGCAGTAACAGCTCGACGGTTATCCACCCTCTGCCTCTTGTTATTCGGGGTGAAACCACCACGCTCGAATCTCTTTCCTCTCCAGTTATTACCACCACCATCAACCTTCTTCACCTCAACCACTGCCACCTCCCATTCATCATATAATCTTCCCGCCAAATCCACTGCCGACCTGAAGGTGCTTGGTCGGGCAGTGATCAGATGCCTGTGAATGTCAGCTGGCAACCCTTGAATATACCGCTTGATCTTCCTTGATGTCGGTGTCACCTGTTCGGGGACCAGTCTCGCCATCTCATTAAATTTGGCGGTGTATTGCTTATGGGTCATAGTCCCCGCCTCCAGCTGGAGGAACTCTCTCTCGATCTTGTCAAGCTCCCGATGAGGACAGAACTCCTCAATCACCGACCTCTTCAGTTCTCCCCACCTCATCCTTCCAATGGCCCGGTTGCCCTCAGCCTGGACTATGTTGTCCCACCAACATAGCGCTGTGTCGACAAAAGAGTGAGTGGCAAACTTCACCTTTTGGTCCTCCCGACACTCACTAATCTCCAGAACAGCCTCCATCTCCCTTACCCATAGGTGAGCAGCGGCAGCATCACCATTGCCGTTAAAAGTCGGGGGCTTACATCGCTAAAAGCCCCATAACTACATCTTTTCGTAGTTCCCCGCACCACTACTTCTTCATCATCACTAGAGGCTCCCCCTCCAACATTTAGCTCCTCCTTCTCATCGTGATCCCTCACATCACCTCTCCTACCAGCAGTTGTTCTCTTCTCCTCTTCCTTCTCCTTTCGTTCATCCTCCCTCACAGCCTTGATCACTTCAGTCACGACAGACGGTAGGATTGTCTGCATGACCTGGTGAACCTCCTCCACCACTCTCATCCACCCCTTCCGGGTGATGAAGATCAGGCTCAGCATGAGCCGCCTCTACAGTCTTGGTCTTGTTCCTTGTACTACGTGGCCTTCCACGAACGCCCCGCGTTCCACCACGAGAAGCTTTAGACGATCTACCACTAGCCATCCACTAAAACACTATAAGATTCAAACACCAACACAGTCATTCAAGGTAATAGCTCAGTTTATGTCAAGTATAGTAAGTCCCTAATTATAGTGGCCAGTTGTGATTAGCCACTTACTTTACTCTTCATCCCCCGAGCATTTCCTATCCTGACTACATCAGTACTCAAATATACTAAAGGCATATAAATCTAATAACATGCGCACATAATACCGGTTAACATCATAAAAAGAGTTACATGATGGCATATAGCTACTCGGGCTGGCATCCCTCCATTCGGTCCCATTTTCAGTTTAAGTTTAGGTTTTGTTTTGAAAGCTTTTACCCATTTCTCTTAAACTTTGGCTCTGATACCAACTTGTAAGGCCCCGTTCCCGGAGACCTCACAGTTGGACGATCATAGCACAATTAATAAAAAATTACATAGTTATTAAACATTGCAGTGGAATTTTCATCAAAATAGCCATTCATTAATCAATAAACACTGTTGCTAAGAAACACATAAAAGTTTGTTATCGGTTACAAAAGATCGTTTGATTGCATTACAAAGCAACAATAATATTAACCATGAATGGATGTCAGCCTTGCCCCGACGAGTAGCCTCCCCGAGTGCCATCCTCAACAATATTACCTGCCAATTGAAAATGCATAAAAGTCAGCGTTGCTGAGTAAGTTCTAGTTTTAAAGTCATAAAAATGCCTTGTAAGGGTTGTATATGAAAATACACTTCTAAATACTATAACTTCCTTCTCAGGGTATCACACACCATACATACATTCAGTTCATTCCATTATCATCATCATAATTATTCCTTTTCATCACTATTATCTTTCACTTTCGATGTGGACAATTATGCAATACCCCGAACATTCTACACGAAGCGGATACTGGGCCTGAGGTCTATACTTAGACCCTGCATACGGAGCCCGAAGCTTAGCCCAGTCATTTGGGGTATGCAACAAAGGTCCCGTCAAACTCAATGATTGAGCCCGCGTGCATCCTCATGGGTTTTACAACCGCACGCAGTTGAGCTAACAACCCCAGGCTGTGAACCTCCTTTCGTTTGCTTGCAAGCCTTTTCATTCATTCATTTGTTCATTATGTTCCACTTTTCATTAACATTAATCTTTCCCCTTAATTAATGATAATACCTCATGAGCATAGTCAAACCACATAAAGCCATATAATATAATAATAGGAACACAAGACCCAACATAAAACATGAATAAAATAATCAATAAATAATCACAGGTCAACCCTAGGTCAAACCCTACAATTCAACTTTCTTCAAAATTTCAGAAAATATTCTAAGTGTCCTAGGCGCATGAGGACTATACAGGCGCATCAGCACTGCATGGGCGCATCAACACTATTTGGGCGCATGACCTCAATACTTAGGCATTTTTTTAGAACTATCATGGGCGCATGACACTGTTCAGGCGCATGGACCTACCCTTAATATACTAAGGCAAAGTTTTGGGCACATGGGCACTATTGGGGCGCATGAGCCCCTACTTAGAAATTTCTAAGGAAATTTCCAGGCGCATGGGCCCTATTTGGGCGCATGGCCTGTACTTATACATATTTTCACCAAGTTCCCAGGCGCATGGGCCCTGTTTGGGTGCATGACCGCCTGTTGTGCACTTCTACATATCAGAATCAGTTCAAAGCTATTGTAGCACCTATTCAAAGCCTAAATAAACATTTCTAAGCATTCTCAACACATAAACAAGCTTCATACAGGAACATATACTTATACAAGCTCACGGATACAAACATACATTAATAAAATCTTTTAACCATGTATTTTCAGCCCCAAAATCAGTTTAAAATACATGTAAACGGGGTCTAGAACTCACCTATGCAGAAGACAAGTAAAACTCCACCAAACTTGGCTGCACTAGGGTTCAAGACACCTAAACAAGCAAAACAACCAACCAAGACACAAATAACACTTAGGAATCGGTTCCTAAGGGTGAAACCACCAAGAAACCGAGCCAATTAACATGTAAGCACACATACCTCAAAGATTTCAGCTTCTCTTCTTCTTCACAACCGAGAGAACAAAATGCAGCTTCTTCTTCCTTTTCTTCGGTTTCAGCAGCAGTTAGAAAGGGGTGTGGGCGACCATACCCCTTTTATACATGTTTTTTGACTTTTTGTGTAAATTTACACTTTACACCCCTTATCTTTGCCTTCTTTTTATTTTCTTCAAAATACTTTCTTTTCTTTTTAGTTGACCAAATTTTCGGATGTTACAATCTCAAAGCCTACTCCATTCTAACTCAGGCTTTAAAAATGGATGTCCTCAAAAGACTAAAGAAGTATGGAACAGCCAAAGGTGTCTGGGATGCACTACAGATTATGTGTGAAGGAAGTAGTGAAGTGACAGAAAAAAACAAAGACAAACCGGTGAACCAATATGAAACCTTTCATTATACCAAGGGTGAATCAATTTCCAAACAGCTACATCATTTTGTACAGTTGGTAAATTATTTGGAAATCATGGGGGTTACATACAAAGAGAAGGAAATGAACAAGAAGATGTTGCGCAGTCTGCCAGAAAACTGGAAGCAGAATGTTACAATGCTGAAGAACACTCTTGACTTGGAGAGCACCAGCTTAGACATCATGATTGCTAAGATTGAAGCTCTTGAGTTAGATGAGAGAAGTAGAAATCTTAGTGGACCTCAAGTCATTGAGGCATATAAGTTTCCATCAGAAACTCATTCTGTTGAAAATGCCTTTGTGACAGAGGAAGATGATTTTCTGTCTTCCAAAGATCAAGCGAAAACAACTGGATTAATTGCTGCTTCACAACAGAACAAGCCATCATCTTCAACTCCAGCTACTGCAACACCCACATGCATGCCTAGTGATTAAAGATTTGAAGAGCAAAAGGCAACTTACAATGCCTTTGTTGCTAGCTTTGAGGCATATCTAGGAGGAAGACTCACTTTAGCATATCTGATTCTGGAAGAAATGGATCTAGATGATGTTTAAGAAATGGACTTGCAATGGCAGATGGCCATGATTGCAATAAGAGCCAAGAAATTCTTCAGAAAAGGAAAGAAGCTGAGTCTGAATGAGAATACAAAACTTGGATATGACAAATCTAAGGTAAAGTATTTTAATTATGGTGTGACTGGCCATCTCTAGGGAATGCAATGCTCCCAGAAGAAGTACCAACAATTACCAAAGAACTTCACATGGTCAGCCATCATCTCAATCCAATTCAAGCTTTCAATCAAGCAATCAACATCAGTATCAACATCAAAATCAGCACCAACAAACTCATCAATGTCAACCCCAACTGACTCATCAAGCTCAGGGAAGAAACCAACCAACCTCTAATTCACTTGTCATCAGACAAGAAGGAGTCTGTGACTGGAGCCTATATGCAAAGGAAGTCAAGCCTTACTTCCAGAATCACGCTCTCATAGCTCACATTAATGATGGTCCAAATCTAACGCCAACTAAGGTAAAATCAAATCTTTATAGTGATAAATGCATTCAAGAAGTACAAGGATACAGAGAACATAATCACAAGTTGGCTTTTAAAATCAAAGAAGTAAAGGTCAAATCTAAAATGTTAAAACAAGAGATGAAAAGTTTTGAAATTAAAATCAAATCACTTCTTTCAGATATTGAAAAACTCCATGGTGAAAAGTACAATCTAGCAGCCGAGAATGAGAAGTTAACTGAATTGTTAACAAAAACCAAAGCTGAGCAATCGGCAACGAAAGTGAAACTTGAAAAGTTTCAATTCTCTTCGGCTAAGCTGTAAGAGTTACTTGACTCATAGAAAGAGCCAAAGGATATGACTAGGATAGGATACAATTCTTGTCCACCTCCATACAATGACAACTATACGGTTATGCCTGAGGCACTCATTCATTCTAATTCAAGTGAACCTAAAGTTATTGAAACTAAAAAAATGGTTTCACAAATAACTAATCCTCTAAACAACCGAGTGTTTATATTGAAACCAATGAGGATAAAATCAAGTTTATCACAGACTTGTTGAAGATTTCAAATGAAGATCTGTTGCAAGATATAATGTATGATAATGAATGAATGATGAACAATCAAGAACACATATTCATAAATATTTCATTCATTCGTATGGATGATGATGCTAGGAGATTACAAAGAGAGTTTGTAAGAAAATTCTTGTAAGGCCCCGAACCCGAAAACCCTACAGTTGCTCATTCATAGCAACATTCATTATTAAAATCTCATTTAAAATATATTAACATAGGAAAATATTGCGGCGGAAGAATTATCAAAAAACATTTCATGCATTAATAATTACTTTTGCCAAGTAATACATCATTGATTAAAGTTACAAAAGAATATTTAGTTGTATTACAAAACAATAATATTATATCTGCATGAGATGGATGTCAGTCTTTGCTTGCCAAGTAGCTTCACCCCCATACCATCCTTAGCAAAATCATTACCTGCCAGCTGAAAGTACATATAAAAAGTCAGCGTTGCTGAGTGAGTTCTAGTTTTATAAATAAAATCCTTTGTTTATATAAAAAAATATCCTTTACTTTCGTTCGTCATCACATCATACGTACATTTAGATAATATTCATATATTATCTTTCATCATCATTCGTTCTTTCATTTATTAACATCGTTGCACTTTCTTATATGGATCCTGTCACATGCCATACCCCCACGTCATGCTAAAAAGCTGGTACTATGCCGGGGTTTATCAATAAACCCCCACATCATGCTAAAAATCTGCACAGTACCGGGGTACGCGACAAGGATCCCATCATGGTCAATCATTAAGATTAGACCCCTGTGTGCATTTTAAAGGGTTAGCTAAACCGCACACAGTTAAGCAGACAACTACCTCATTAAGTTGTGAACCTCCTTCTCATGGCTTGCAAGTCTTTCAATCATTAATTATGTTCCACTTTCATTAACTTCATCTTTCACTTTTATTATGATAATACTTTACGTACAAGAATATAACACACCACGTAAAGTCACATAATAATACGTAATATAGAACATCAACAACAGCCCATAATCATACATGACATCAACAGGCATAAACCACCAAAACATTACAGAACTTAATAGAACTTAACTCTACTTTCTACTTCCGAAGATTTCAAAAGATCCTAAGTGCTAAAAGAAATGCGGATGAACCAAATGCGGATGAACAAGTCAAAACGCGGATGCACATAACAAATGTGGATGAACAAAAATACTGAACTATTGAACATAAAACCAATGGGTTGAATGTTCAGCAAATACGGAGGAACTCCAACAAATACGGATGAAGAAAATGAAAATGCGGATGAACACATTACTTAGGCTATTCCACCAGTTCCAAATCCTCGTTCTATCATATTCTTAACACCGATCTATCGTACAACATACATAGAACAAAGCATACAACTTCAAAGAAGACATTTAGAACTTACATCACACACAATTCAGACACAAATACAAAAAATTCATGTTACGGTTGCAAAACTACAGTTAATATGCACATCATCCCCAAACTAGTTTAAAACAAGTAAAATAGGGAATCTAGAACTCACCTCTAAGAGCTTTTGAGTAAGACTTCTTAAAACAGAGAGCAAACTAGAGTTCTAGCACCTAAACACACCGAAACAAGCCGCCAACACATGAAACACGTAAAAATTGGTCCAGCAGCTTGAACACAGCTGAAAACCGAGCAGAAAATACAAGAAAACCTCACCTTCTAGGAGAATTAAGCTTTCTCACACTAAGATTCGGTTGAAACTTCTTCTTCTCTTCTTGCAGCCGAAAGCAGGTATGAAATGGGAGTGTGGGCGGCCATCCCCTGCTTTTTGAACCCATAATAGACAAGTTTGCCACTTGCACACTTTAACCCCCTTTACTTTGAGATGTTTCATTTTTCCTTCTTTTTACTTTTCGTTTCTTTTCTTTTTTAATAAATTTCTGGGTGTTACAAGTCCACCCCCTTACATTGGTTTCGTCCCCAAAACCTGTCACTCCTCGAACAGGTGTGGGTAATGTTGTCTCATCTCTTCCTCAATCTCCCACATAGCTTCGGACCCCTTCCTGTGTCTCCACTGTACTCGCACTAGTGGTACCACTTTATTCCATAGCCTCTTCTCTTTTCTGTCAATGATGGCCCCTGGCTGCTCCACATAATTGAGCCTATCATCCACCTCGATATCCTCCAGTGGCACGATCATATCGGCTAAGCACTTTCTTAGATGAGATACATGGAATGTCGGATGAATTCCACTTAACTCATCGGATAGCTCCAACTTGTAGGCCACCTCTCCTACTCGAGTAATGATTCGAAAAGGCCCTATATACCTTGAACTCAGCTTACCCCGCTTTCTAAAACGGATGATCCCCTTCCAAGGTGAGACCTTCAATATGACTCTATCACCCACCTTGAATTCAATCGGTCTACATCTTTTGTCAGCATACGACTTTTGTCTATCCTTTACCGCCTTCATAAAAGCCTTGATCTTTTCCAACTTTTCGGTCATAGCCTCGATCACCTCAATGCTCCCTTACTCCTTCTATCCAATGTCACCCCAACCTCTTAGATGAATACGTCTCCTTACCGTATAGCATCTCATAAGGAGGCATACCAATACTGGCATGATAACTATTGTTGTATAAGAATTCAGCTAACGGTAAGTGTTGGTCCCAACTTCCTCCGAAATCAATGACGCATGCTCGGAGCATATCCTCTAGTGTCTGTATGGTTATTTCTGACTAACCATCTATCTGAGGTTGGTAAGCCGTACTGATCTGCAATGACAGGATCAGTGATCTAAGTTTGATCAATTAGAGTTGAATCGCAGCGGAATTAGAACAAGAATTAGACAAATATAGCAAGAACACAATAGATATTCAATGGAACAGTACACGGCTATAGAGAAAGAGGGTTTTCTGCAAAATGGATAATATCATTCATGCACAAATGCTTCGGTATGGCAGCCGCTAGGCTGCGCACAGCCGCTAAGCTTCGCACCTTACAATTAGGTCAACATTCCTTATATAAAGGAATGTGACGTCTGCTGATGTCACTTGATAGTGACATTTAACAGAATTATTACAAACAACTGAAAGTAAGCAAACTACTGAGAATGTTCACAACAACTGAGAACATCTCAGAGTATGCTAAGTACAAGATGAAACTAAAACTACTGAAACTACAAGTACTGATTACAAGAAACATAAAACTACTGATTACAAAAGAACTGAAAGGAAAATATAACTACTGAAAGGAAACCATCACAACTACTGAAGAGGTCTTCTTCAGCTGTTGTGACAACATCTGAAACTTGGTCTTCAGTCTTTGTCTTCAGCTTTTGTCTTCAGACTTTGTCTTCAGTTCTTTAGCTTCAGACTTTGTCTTCAGCTTTTTCACTTCAGACTTTGTCTTCAGACCTTGTTATCAGTTGATGTCTTCAGCTGTTGCAGACTACTTCAGTTGTTGTAATGTCTGTGGGACTTAAAGGTTTTTCTGATCAGGCTCATTGGTTCTTTTGGTCCAACAAACTCCCCCTGAACCAATGCAGCCAAAACCTTTAAGCTTATTGAGGTCCCACTTATTCTTGGCAGAAATACTCTCTTGATCAGCTTCAGAGATATCAGATAAGCACAGGCCAGGGAACAGGTTTCAGTAGATGTGAATGTCAAAGGATGGAAGGGAACTCTGTCTTGGGGAACTGGACACAGAGCTGTTATCCCAACCATGAAACCTACTTCCCATTGATGAGTCTATAAGACTCTCTGACGTAGGCCTCAAGGAGAACAACTTGTTCCTCCTTAGTGAGTTCTTCTGCTTCTCCTTCGAAGAAGAACTCTGGGCCATAGTACTCTGATAGGTACTTTACTGTCTTTCCATTTTTCAACTCAACAGTTGTTATCTCTCTGTAAGCAAATTCATCTGGGTGAGTCCCTTCTAATAACAACTGGAGTTCATTTTTCTTGATCTCTTCAAGCCTCTTGTATAACAACCCCTTCTTGACCATTTTGTTCTCCATTAGAGTTTGAGGGGTCATCTTTGACTTGTAGGCTCTCTTGAAGTCTTCAAGTATCTCCCAGGGTGAGACTACAATGGCCAACATAATAACAGCATCTATGGTCTTTCTCACTTGGCCATTGTATCTACTTGGTATGGATTTCTTATGAATTCTAGAACTAACCCTGGGGTCTGGCCAAATCCTTACTCTCTCCTTTTGATATTGAAAGGTATGCCTGAGAGCATACAGCCTTTGAGCGTGTTTCTTCATGGCTTGTATAGATGATGACTGAGGAAACTCTTTGTCAACCATCTTCAAAAGTTGCTCATCGTGCTGTTTCTGCTGTTCTTCTTCTTCAATCTTAACTTTCACCATTTGCCTCTGAAAGTCTGGTGTGATCATTTGTTGACTTCTGGGCTCAGGTATTTTTAGAACAGCAGAGATTGGCAGACTGTCTTCTTCATCATCATCTTCTTCTTCTTCTTCCATCCTCAACACCCTTCTCCTCCTTCTGGGTGCATCATTGGATGTGGTTTGAGGTGGTTTTTGGGGTAAGGGAGTTGGTTTTGAGGGTTGAGTTGGTTTAAGTTTAGGTTTAGGGATTGGTTTGGAGAGTTGTGGGGTTGGTTGTTTTTGAGTGGGAGTTTGGGAAGGCTGATCTAGCATTTTTGTGGTAAGTTTGGCTTTGGAAAGCTTGGCCATATCAGTTCTCTTCCCAGCACCTGCTTCATCTAAGGCTTCGATAATCAACCCCTTATTGAATGCTTCAGAAGCACAGATTCTGGTGGTTATTGCCAGAATACTGTCTCTGGTCCATGATTTAATCTCAATTAATGATCTTCCCAAGTATTTTGCAATAAACCTGATCATTATCTCCAACCTCTCCCTTTCCATCACACTGTAACTGGCCCATCTCTCTTGTATCTCTTTAATCTCCAGCCTTCTGATCTCAGTGTCTAATGTAGCTGTATCAAAGCCTTGTCTGAAGAGTTGGTCTATTATTCTGTCCATTGATCTGCTGTGAGCTTCATCAGCTTCTTTAACCAGATCTTCCAATGATTTCTCTTCATCAGGCTTTTGAGTTTCAGCACTTTTCTTTCTCTTGTATGTGATCAGCTGTTTTTCCTTTTCTAACTCCTTTTCTTTCTCTTGTTGTTTCTCATCTTCCACTCTCTTTCTCTTTCTTTCTTTCACTGCCTTAGACTCCCCCTTTTTGGGTGCATTGGGTTCAGGGGTTTGAATGGCAGAAAGCTTCTTTTGCACAGCATCATCAACAAGTGTTTGTAGATTTGAGGAGATCCTCTCATCAATGGCTTTATGCACAATCTCATTGATGATGGGAGTGATGAGAGGTAAGGAATGTTGAAAGGTAGCAACCATCTGCTCAGAGGGGTTCTGTCCCTGAGAGGTGGTGCCAAAAGCAGTGGCTGGTGGCTCAGTTGAGTGTAGTGGCTGAGTGTTTGGTGAACCTTCAGATGAAGGTGCCATCTGTGGGTTTATTGGGGCAGATGGACTTTGATCCTGAGACATTTTGGCAAGCAGTTCTTTGAGTCTGCTCACCTCAGCCTCAAGGATTGTGTTATGGGCTAAGACATCGAAGAAAAAGCCCAGGTCATCATCAGTCTTTGCTGAATCACCTGACCTCCTGATTGAATCAGGATGTACATGCCCTGAGTGTAGATCAGTTGTAGCATGTGCCCCTTGTTCTTGGTTCTGGGGACTTCCTGCCTCAGGACTGAGTCCTTCATCGGCAGTTGCCTCTGGTGAGGTCTTAGAGATGTTACCAACTGCATCCTGTTCATTTGCTGAATCAGTAGAAGTGGCAGCCTCACCAGATGTTCTAACCTCCTCCTCTACACGGGGAGATTGAACATTATAACCCCTGTGCTGTGGGTTATCAGCAGCATTTTGGTCCTCTTCCTCAGCTGTTGAGGTTCTCCCCATTGTAATTGGTTTCTGGGGAGGAGGAGAGGAATGCAGCTGACTCAGCACTTGTGCAACTATAATGGTTGGGCTTTGAGGGGCGGTTGCATTTGGAGATAGGTTTGAAGCAGATTGCACCCGGGGTGACTGGTGCTCTTCAATGGTAACCTTCTCAATTGAGATAGGTTCCAGCATTGTGGTATCCCCAATTATGGTTGCATCAGGATCCTGTTGAGAGGATGCCTGAGCGGCTAGGGCTGGTGGAGTCTTTGACACTACTGGGGGGTTAGAACCAGTAAGTGTTTCCTGTATTGGTGGTACAGGGGCATCCTCAGGGGACTCATCTCCCTGAGTAGCCTTTTTGGGCTTTTTGGTGTTGGGTTTGGTGGGGACTTTGGATCTGGAAGTGGAGGCTGTGGGTTCCCGCTGCTTGGGTTTTAGCAGCCGGGCAGCCCCTTTCAGTGTAGGGTCAGAGTTGTGCCTGGAGTATACTTCAGGCAATACAGCCGGAGCAGGGACTCCAAGGCCAACAAGGCCGTCTGATTTTAGCTGATTTAAAATTATGGCCATGAGAAACCTGGGATATAATATCCATCTGTTTGCCACAGGTTTCAAAGCCAGATCCTTTAGTTCCATGAAAACTATCTCAGAAAAATTTAGATTTTGTCGTTCAAAGATAGAGTATAATACCTGTTGCCATCGGGAGGACATCTGATCCCATGAGGAGGTTTTTGATGCAAGGCAGACATTCACCATGTGGAATATAAGACGTTCAGCATCATGGAAGTGCTTCTTCAGAATGGTGGTAGCACTTAAGTCTCCTTCATACCCGTTATTGATGAAAGACATATCAGTTGTGCCTTTCGGGTATTCTGTGACACAGGTGGCATCATGTAGATTTAGGGTTTGTCGAATGATGTCTGGAGTGATGACCACCTGTTTCTGGTTAACCAACGACTGGAGAGTGATTTGGCTATCATTCTCACCAGTTTGCACAGAGACGTTGGTCCAGAATTGGCTTAGGGAATCGGGGTATATGGTAGGATTCAGAAGAAAAGCGGTTCGGTACTGGGAATCTACCATAAGATCGATGGCATTATCAAATTTGTTCCAAAAGGCCGATTTCGAGAGGTAGGCAACACAGTTGTGTCTGGGTTTGAGTTTCATGGTCGCCATTGTTGAGAGAGTGAAGGACATAAAACGGCTAATGAAACGTTTGAAAGTAGGTTTAGGTATTTATAGGGTAAGAAAAGGCTGATATAAAACGACTGAAAGTGTTGGTGCTGTCATCAGTTGTTTGAAAACAACTGAAGACCTGGTTTAACTTTCAGAAGTTGTAACAACTGAAGACTTGGTATTAGTCATCAGTAGTTGTGAAACTACTGAAGACATGGTTTTGGCTTCAGGTGTTGTAAACAACTGAAGATTTGGTGTTAGTCATCAGTAGTTGTAAAACTACTGAAGACATGGTTTTGGCTTCAGTTGTATGAAGTGAAACAGCAGTTGTAGAAACAACTGAAGAGAAAAGTTTCTCATCAGCTGTTGTCGTCAATTCTTAGCTCATCAGCTGTTTCATTCTGACCTCAACACTTATCAGACTTTTTGTCTGATTTTCAGACGTTTCATTGGTCATCAGTACTTATCTGTTATACTGACATCAGTAGTTGTAACTACATCAGTAGTTGTAACCACATCAGTTCTTTTCAACAGATAGAGTACTTCAGTACTTTTAAGTAATTTAGTCTTCAGTAGTTATGAAAACTACTGAGGATAAAAGAACTTATCAGTACTTATTTGTGACAATAGTATACGAATGCTCATCAGTACTTGTTGACTGAGATCATCAGTAGTTGTCACTTATTCTAGCTGCAGCATACCAAGCCTTAACACTAGGTTTTGGAAAGTTGAACTGTCCAAAGGCTTAGTAAATATGTCTGCAAGCTCATCAGCACTAGGAACAAACTTTGGATCAATCAGACCTTTTTCAAAACAATCCCTAATAAAATGGTGTCTGATCTCAATATGTTTGGTCCTAGAGTGCTGGACTGGATTCTTGACAATACAAAGAGCTGAAGCACTATCCATTAGTAATGGAGTCTTAGTCTCTGTAATGCCATAATCCAATAATTGATTCTGAAGCCAGAGTACCTGAGATGTACAACTTGCAGCAGCAATGTACTCGGCTTCAGCAGTGGATGTAGCAACAGATGTTTGTTTCTTACTCTGCCAAGAAACCAAACAGTTGCCTAGGAATTGACATCCACCAGAAGTTGATTTTCTAGTTAATTTACACCCTGCATAGTCACTATCAGAAAAAGCAACTAATTTGCAAGAGTGCCCAGTGGAATACCAAAGACCTAGAGATTGAGTACCTTGCAGATATCTAA
Source organism: Flaveria sonorensis (assembly GCA_025506505.1). Classification (NCBI taxonomy): domain Eukaryota; kingdom Viridiplantae; phylum Streptophyta; class Magnoliopsida; order Asterales; family Asteraceae; genus Flaveria; species Flaveria sonorensis. Next base: position 17,173,254 of record CM046437.1, on the reverse strand, counting down.
AGATCCTCTTGACTGCAATCAAATGAGACTCTTTAGGAGCAGCCTGAAATCTAGCACAAACACAAGTTGCAAACATAATATCTGGTCTAGAAGCTGTTAAGTACATCAAGGACCCAATCATACATCTGTAAAGTGTTTCATCAACAGCTTTACCTTTCTGATCTGCATCCAGTTGTGTGGTGCTGCACATGGGAGTAGAACAGGGCTTACAGTTTTGTAAATCAAACTTTTCCAAAAGACTCTTTGTGTATTTTGACTGATGAATGAAAGTTCCATCAGCCTTTTGTTTGATTTGCAAACCTAGAAAGAACTGTAATTCTCCCATGGCACTCATTTCGAATTTTTGTTGCATCAACTTTGTAAATGCATCACACAACTGTGGATCAGAGGATGCAAAAATAATATCATCAACATAAATTTGAACAAGGAGCTTATGCTGACCCACTTTCTTAATGAACAAAGTTTTATCTATGGAGCCTCTAGTGAAATTATTCTGAAGAAGAAAATTTGACAGTGTTTCATACCAGGCTCTAGGAGCTTGTTTCAACCCATAAAGAGCCTTATCAAGTTTATACACCCAATCAGGATGTTTATTATCCTCAAAACCTGGTGGTTGACACACATAAACCTCTTCTTTTATTTTACCATATAAAAATGCACTTTTGACATCCATTTGAAAAACTTTAAGATTGTGGAATGCAGCATAGGCTAAGAACAATCTAATTGCCTCCAGTCTGGCTACAGGGGCAAAGGTTTCATCATAATCAATACCTTCTTCTTGTGAAAACCCCTGGACAACCAGTCTGGCCTTGTTCTTGACAATTTGCCCATTTTCATCTGTTTTATTCCTAAACACCCATTTAGTGCCTATTGCACACTTACCTGGGGGTAGAGGAACCAGTTCCCACACTTGCTGCTTTTTGAACTGAAGAAGCTCAAGCTGCATGGCATCAACCCATCCATTGTCTCTTAATGCAATATGATAGTTCTTTGGCTCTTGCTGACTGATGAAGAGAGCATAGAAGCAGAAGTTGGACAATTGACTTCTAGTTGAGACACCAGCATTGATATCACCAATGATTTGAGACATTGGGTGATTCTTCAGCTCTTGGTACACTATGAGATCTGTGCAAGTGTTTGTAGCACGCTCAGCAGCAACAGATGTTGATCCAGATTCTTGAAACCAAGTATTAGATGGCAAGTCAAATGAAGTAGAGGATTCAGAAATCTCATCAGCATTTGTTGTGGATGGTGCTACTGAAGCTACAGGAACATCAAGTTTAGTAGACTCAGGCAGTTGATCACTAAACTTGAATAGGTGAGTACTGGGATCATCATCAACATCAGTACCACCAGATGGATGACTAGCTGCAGAAGGTGATGAATTCACATGATCTGCAACAGCTGGAGGCTGATAAGGAACATATTGCAGTATGTCCAGATCAAACAACTCCACAGGGTTTTGTGGGATTTTGTCCTTAGGAGATTCATTGAACTTCACATGCAAGGTTTCTTCAACCATCTTTGTTCTGCAGTTGAACACTCTGTAAGCCTTGCAAGTGGATGAATACCCAACAAAATACCCTGCATCCACCTTAGAATCAAACTTTTGGAGTTGATCCTTTGTGTTGAGAATGTAACAAGGACACCCAAATGCTCTGAAGAATGAAATTAGAGGAGCCAAATGATGTAGAACTTCATAAGGAGTCTTCATCAACCTCTGATTCACTAAAGCTCTATTTTGCACATAGCATGCTGTGTTGACAGCTTCAGCCCAAAAGGTCAGTGGCAAACCAGAGTCAGCCAACATGGACCTTGCAGCTTCAATTAGGGTCCTGTTCTTTCTCTCCACTACTCCATTTTGTTCTGGAGTCCTTGGGATGCTATACTGCCTCTTGATTCCTTTTGAAAGGTAGAAATCATCAAGTGTATGGTTTCTAAATTCAGTTCCATTATCACTTCTTATACACTTGACTGATAGGGAATACTGCTTCTCAACATACAACACAAAGTTAATAATTGTCTGAGCAGCCTCATCCTTTGAATGCAAGAAGAAGGTCCATACAAATCTGGAGTAATCATCCACAATTACCAGACAGTATTTCTTCTTTGCCATGCTCATTACTCTCACAGGACCAAAGAGATCCATGTGCAGTAATTGCAAGCAGGCAGTGGACTTTGGTTCTTCTATAGGAGGGAATGAAACTTTGTGTTGTTTTCCTTTTAAACAAGCAGTGCAGGTTTCATCACAGTGGAACTCCTTTATTGGTAGACCTCTCACTAAACTATTGTGGATCAGCTGATTCATGTTTTTGAGATTAACATGACCCAGCCTTCTATGCCACAGTTTAGATTCCTGAGGAGAGGCCTTGGAGAACAGGCAAGGATGACCTTTTAAATCAATCTTCTTTGACAAATCCAAGGCATATACTCTTCCTATCCTGTTGGCCTTCAGGAGAGTATGTTCATCCAATACCTTGTCAATCAGCCTCAGAACTTTGGAAGACAGAATCCGGCAGTTCTGGCTTGTGAAAAGTGCAACATGCCCTTTATCACACATCTGACTGACACTCAGTAGATTATACTTGAGATTCTCCACATGGTTAACATCATCAAATCTGATTTCTCCATTTGACACAAATCCTTTCCCGATGATGTAACCCTTAGCATCATTTCCAAATGAGACAAATCCCTTCTTTCCTTGAGAGTAGTCATTAAGAAGAGAACTGCTCCCAGTCATATGCATAGATCCTCCACTGTCTACATACCAGATGCTTCTTTGGCATGCTGAAGAACCCTGCATTTATCATAAGAAACTAGTTAGCTTTAGAGACCCAAACCTTTTTGGTTTTGGGTCTGTTTTCATCAACAGATTTAACCATAACTTGTTTCTCATGATTAACAGCTGATGAAGGTGGAGATGGTGCTGAAATGGATTTCTTAGATTTGGGCTTGGATTTCCTTTTCAGTGGTTTGATCACAGGTGCATCTAGTTGGTTAACTCTCCCCAACAAATGCTGAACCATCATAACAAGTTGTGTCTGATTTGTTGCTAAAGCCTTCAGCTCATTTGACACATCAGTACTTGTTTTTGATGAGTTCCTGTGACCCACCATTTCCTCCTTCTTGAAATTCACAGACTTAGTCTGATGTTTATCATGAGGAACACTATCAGCTGTTTTCTGATAAACCCCATCCTTCTTTTTGGATTTTGGTGAGGCCTTGGGTTTATCAGTTTGAGATGACTGTGGTACAAACTTGGTCTCAAACTCATTTTTCATTTTATTAATCTCTTCTTTAATGAGCTTATCTCTGTTGAGTTTGGAACCCTTTTTGTACCAGCATTCATCAGATAGATGATTGAATTTACCACATATTTCACATGGCTTATTCTTCATCTTGGATTGATCAACTGCTGAAGTGGAAACTACTGAAGGTGTGATCTTCAGTACTTTCCTCCTTTCAGTACTTGTGTTAAGTACTGAAGGATCGGTAACAACTGAAGACTTGTTCTTCAGCTGTTCTCTATCCGTCCTGAAAGACCGTATGATAGATTCCTCAGCAGTTGTTAATCCTTTTATTTCAGCAGATTTGAAATGCTTTTCAGATGTTGTGACTTGCCCTTCAGTACTTGGAGTACTTTGAGGGACAACATCTGAATTGCTCAGCTTCATGTGTTTATCAGCATTTAAACCATCAGGCAATTGATTTGCTGAGATCTTAACACTGACTTCATCCTCTAATTTTGTATTATCATTTGAGGATGAATCACATGATGATGTGGTTTGGAAATTACTTTCACCTTCAGATTTTACTATTGATTTTGAAGTAAAATCAGTAGGTGGTGCAGTATGATTGTAACCTATTCCAAACTTCACATTTGAAGCTGTTTGCTTGCTGAGAAGCATTTCAAATCCCTTGCAGGATGTTACCCAGCGGTCACACTCAACTTGGGTAGCTGCAAGTGTCTCTTTGAGACTTCTGTGGTTCTCAAGTATGACCTCTACCTTAGCCTTTTCATCATTAAGTTGGCATTTAAGCTTGTAAATCTCATCATCTTTGTCATTAAGAGCAGACTCATACTCAGCTTTTCTTTTGGAAATAGTTTTCTCAAGCTCAAGATTTTGATTGATTAAAGCTACATTTGCCTCTCTAATAGAGACAAAGGCAGCTATGCATGATTCAGAACATAACTTGGCTTTAGCCTCAGAAGATACCTGGGTTACCTGTGAAGATGATGCATTGGAGCAGGAACCCTCAGTAGACTCCAGGGCCATGAGAGCAAGATTCCCAAAAGGATGTTCACCACCATGTTGACCAGCACCAGCAAATAATTGCTCATTGAAACCAGAAAGATCATCTGGTAAGCTGCTCCAGTCAACAACTCCTGGTGTGAAGAAGCTGTGATGAGGTTGAGATTGTGATGGAGATGGTTGAGGCTCAGGTAGGGCTTGAGGTTGTTGTGCTATAGGAACTTGAACTGGATTTGGCTGTGGCATGTAATAGCAGGGATATGGATATGGCATTGGACCCTGAGGGACAAAATATGCAGGAGATTGAGGTTGTGAGTGATGACCAGAACTAGCAGGATGTTGCCCTTTGTTTTGTGAACTATTGCTTGGAAAGGTCACAAAGGGTGCAGAGGAGTTAGATCCAGTTGATCTACACTCTCTTGCAAAGTGCCCAAGCCTGTGGCATTTGTGACACCTCAACTTACTCTTGTCAAAACCAACTTTGGTTTTGCCAGAGAGTCCTGGAAATTTCCTACCAGTTCTCTTGTAGAACTTTTGAGATCTGATATTGATCAAGGCCATTTGGCTCAAAATATCCATCTCTTCTAAATCATCATCAGCAATACCCATCAAATCATCCATGATAAAGCATAAATTATCACTATTACACCCAGAATGACTGTCAACACCAACAAATGCATGATCAGAACTGTTTGAAGAGAAATCTATATGCTCATCATAATGGCTTTCTGATCCAGCATATTCTGACTCATGACCGACCAAGGCAGTGTTCCCTGGTACAAAGTCATCAGTGAGCTTTCCTGATGATGCCAGTTTCCTTTTCTGCTCTATCTCTCTTTCAAATGTAAGCAGTTTCCCATGGAGTTGGGTGAGAGATAGGCTATCCAGATTTGCACTGGAGCGTAGGACAATGGTGTATGTGTCCCATCTCTCAGGCAGTGATCTGAGGAATCTGTTGTTCATCTGGCTGTTAGTATACTCATGCTTGACCATTTTCAGCTCAGAGATCAAGCAGGAGAAACGCTCAAACTGTTGAGTCAGTGTCTCACCCTTCCTATGAGAGAATGTCTCATATTGTTGGGCGAGGATTTCTCTGTTGTTTGCTAAGACCTCATCAGTTCCTCCGAATTGTTCCTTCAAAGCATTCCAGAGGTCATGAGCAGTTTCATGATGCATAAGCCCAGAATAGATTTCATTAGGCAGTGCCATGGCCAGAATTCCATGGGCTTTAGCATCAATCTCAAACAGTTTACGATCTTCATCTGAGTATTGCTCCTTCTTCTTCGGAACCATTTGGTTGGTCTCCGGATTGTTCACCATAGGCTTGTGTGGACCGTGAACCACAGATGTCCAACAACCTGAACTGTTAACAGACAGGTGATGGAGCATTCTTCGTTGCCATATGTTATACTCACTCCTAACCAGCATCGGAGGCTTGGTTGAGGAGCCAGTATTGTGAGGGTCATTAGATGGAGTAGTCATTCTCAGATTCAAACCAATTCAATCAAGTTTCAACAGATTTAGCACAAAAACACAACAAACTCAATATGAACCAAGAAGAAACTCAAATTGAATAACCAGAAGCAGCAGAAGATCAATCTCTATAACCAATTCTTGCAAATATGCTAATTCGATCAAACTTTAGATATCGAAATAGCAGTTTCAATGATCAATTGTTAAACCGATCAATGATTAACCTGCTCTGATACCATTTGACAGGATCAGTGATCTAAGTTTGATCAATTAGAGTTGAATCGCAGCGGAATTAGAACAAGAATTAGACAAATATAGCAAGAACACAATAGATATTCAATGGAACAGTACACGGTTATAGAGAAAGAGGGTTTTCTGCAAAAGGGATAATATCATTCATGCACAAATGCTTCGGTATGGCGGCCGCTAAGCTTCGCAAGCCGCTAAGCTTCGCACCTTACAATTAGGTCAACATTCCTTATATAAAGGAATGTGACGTCTGCTGATGTCACTTGATAGTGACATCTAACAGAATTATTACAAACAACTGAAAGTAAGCAAACTACTGAGAATGTTCACAACAACTGAGAACATCTCAGAGTATGCTAAGTACAAGATGAAACTAAAACTACTGAAACTACAAGTACTGATTACAAGAAACATAAAACTACTGATTACAAAGAACTGAAAGGAAAATATAACTACTGAAAGGAAACCATCACAACTACTGAAGAGGTCTTCTTCAGCTGTTGTGACAACATCTGAAACTTGGTCTTCAGTCTTTGTCTTCAGCTTTTGTCTTCAGACTTTGTCTTCAGTCTTTAGCTTCAGACTTTGTCTTCAGCTTTTTTCACTTCAGACTTGTCTTCAGACCTTGTTATCAGTTGATGTCTTCAGCTGTTGCAGACTACTTTAGTTGTTGTAATGTCTGTGGGACTTAAAGGTTTTTCTGATCAGGCTCATTGGTTCTTTTGGTCCAACATACAGCCTCATCCCCATTGCATCATGGAATCTCTTCCAAACATAGATGTAACCGGGGTGTCACGGTCAGGGACACTATAGACACTGGTACCCATGAGAGTCACAATCTCTTTGATGAACAGATGCGCTAACCTCTCAGATGAATACATCACGCGGATTGGCAGGAAGTGAGCACTCTTCGTCACACGATCAAATATCACCCATATGACATCGTATCCCCTTGCCGTACACGGTAACTTCGTAATGAAGTCCATGGGATGTGCTCCCATTTCCACTCGGGTATATCCAAGGTTAGATCTTCCAGTATGGCTTCTGATGCTCTGCCTTCACTTGCAAGCAAGTAAGGCACTTGCTAACATACTCCGCTACATCGCGCTTCATTTCCGGCCACCAGTAATCTTTCTTCATATCATGATACATCTTTGTAGCATCAAGATGAATTGACTATCGAGTCTTATGAGCTTCATCCATGATTTTCCCCCGTAGGTCATGATAACGAGGAATCAACATCCGCCCAAAACGGGTTCTAACTCCGAGAGTGTTCTCACCCAACTCCGAGACTAGGCATTTCATCCTTTCAGAGTTGATTCGATCCTTTTTCAACGCCTCATCCTGAAATTCCTTGACCTGCTTCATCACGTCAGAGGTCATAACCAGCTGATAAGCCTTCACCCGGATCGGCTCGGGTCTCTCTTTTCAGCTAAGGGCATCTGCCACCACGTTGGCCTTGCCCGGATGGTAGTGGATCTCAGAATCATAAGCCTTGATCAACTCTAACCACCTCCTTTGCCTCATATTGAGATCCTTTTGCTTGAAGAAGTACTTCAAGCTCTTGTGGTCAGTGAAGATAGTACACTTCATCCTGTACAAATAGTGCCTCTAAATCTTCAATGGAAAGACCGCCGCCTCTAACTCCAAATCATGAGTAGGGTAATTAGCCTCATGGGTTTTCACTGAAGGGACGCAAAGGCTATTACCCTCCCCGTTGCATCAGTACGCAACCCAACCCCGAATAAGAAGCATCAGAGTAGACCACTAAGTCTTCGCTCCCTTCAGGTAACGTTAAGACAGGAGCTTGAGTCAACCTTGTCTTTAGCTCTTCAAAAGCATTCTCCTGTTCTAGACCCCATACAAACTTCACATTCTTACGGGTCAACTTGGTCAAAGGTGAAGCTATCTTGGAAAAGTCTTGGATGAATCTTCTATAATAGCCCACCAAACCCAAGAAACTACGGATCTCGGATGGCATCTTTGGAGTCTTCCATTGCATCACCGCCTCCACCTTTGCCGGGTCCACCATAATCCCTTCAGGATTGACCACATGACCCAGAAATTAAACCTCGCGCAACCAGAATGCGCACTTGGAGAACTTGGCATACAGTTCTCCCTTCTAAGCATATCCAGCACCTCCCGAATATGACCATCATGTTCCTCCTTGCTCTTCGAATAAATCAGGATATCATCAATGAACACAATCACTGATTTATCCAACATCGGCCGACACACTCGATTCATCAGATCCATAAAAGCAGCTAGCGTGTTGGTTAAACCGAAAGACATCACGAGGAATTCCTAATGCCCGTATTGCATCCGAAACACGGTCTTCAGTATATCTTGTTCTTTAACCTTTAGCTGATGATAACCAGATCAGAGATCTATCCTCGAGAACCAACTAGCACCTTGGAGTTGATCAAACAAGTCATCAATCCTTGGTAGCGGATACCGGATCTTCACCGTAAACTTGTTCAACTCACGGTAGTCGATGCACATCCTCATGCTACCGTCCTTCCTTTTCACAAACAAGACCAGAGCACCCCAGGGAGAGATACTCGATCGGATGAACCCCTTATCTAGCAACTCTTGCAACTAGACCATCAATTCCTTCATCTCGGATAGAGCTAATCGATACAGTGCCTTGGCAACAGGTTGGGCATAATGTATCAAATCTATCTGGAACTCGATCTCGTGGTCCGGTGGCACACCTGGTAGATCTTCCAGGAATACGTCTGGGAAGTCACACACGACTGCTACGTCAGACAATCGTGGTACTAACGCATCCATATCTTTCACATAAGCCTGGTAGGCACTACATCCACGTCTCATGTACTTCTCAGCCACCACCATTTAAATTACCTTTGGAACCGTACTGACGCTATTGCCGTAAATCATCACCGAACTCCCACCAGGCACGATCAATCGAATCATCTTCTTGCGACACACAATATTTGCCTCATAGGCTGCTAGCCAATCCATCCCTAGAACAACATCGAATCCGCCTAGGGGCATCACGAATAATTTAGCAGAGAACCTAAGGCCTTCCAACTCTATGTCACAATCCTCTATCAGATCAGAAATTCTGGTAGACTTACCAATGGCAATTTCTACATCGAAGGGCTCATCAATACTTCTACTTCTAACAGACAACTTAGCACAAAAGGCATCAAAAATAAAACTCTTACTAGCACTAGAATCGAATAGTACAGAGGCACAAGTTTTGTTTACTAGGAAGGTACCTGACATAACATCGGGGTCCACTCTAGCCTCCTCCCGGGTCATAGTGAATGCCCTGGCCTTCACCCTCTGCCCTTCATTCTCAGTCCCCTTCTTTGCCCCAGAGCTCTCAGCCCTCGACTTCTTGCAGTCTCTGCTCATATGCCCAATCTAACCACAGTTGTAGCACCTCATCACCCTACAATCTTCCGCCATATGCCCTGCCTTCCTGCATTGAAAGCAAAGATTTAGTCCCCACTAACACTCTCCCATATTCTCCTTCCCGCACTTACCACACCGCTTCGTCCCCGCACCTGCCGACTCTACCCTCCGATCATCCACCCTTGCCTTTTTGTTATTTGGAGTGAAACCACCATGACCAAATTGTTTCATGTTCCAGTTTCTGTCACCACCACCCTTCTTACTCACCTCCACCACTGCCATCTCCTTCCTCTCATCATAAAGTCTCCCCACCAGATCAACCACCAACCTAAATGTACTCGGCTGGGCGGCGATCATGAGCCTACGGATATCTACCAGCAGACCCTGGATGTACCTCTTGATCTTTCTTGACACGGGTATCACCTGATCGGACACCAGCCTTGCCATCACATTAAACATCGTCATATACTGCTGGTGCGTCATGGTTTCCGCTTCTAATTGCGGGAACTCTCTCTCAATCTTGTCGAGTTCCCTGTGAGGACAAAACTCTTTGATCACCATCTTCTTCAGTTCACTCCATCTCATCTTCCCAATCGCCCTGCTACCCTCGGCTTGGAAAATATTGTCCCACCAGCACAAGGCCGAGTCCACAAATGAGTGGGTAGCAAACTTTACCTTCTAATCCTCCCGACACTCGCTAATATCAAGTACCGCCTCCATCTCTCTCACCTATCGGTGAGCAGCAGTGGCATTCCCATTCCCATCGAAGGTCGGGGGCTTGCATCTTTAGAATGCCCCATAGCTGTAGCCCTTTGCAGTTTCCTACACTGCTTCTTCTTTCTCTTTGTCATTGGAGACAACCATCTCAGTCTCTAGTTGTTACCCTTCATAAGAACCTCTCTCCTCTCCCCTTCTTCCAACAGTGTTCCTCCTCTCCTCTTTCTCTTTCTTTTCATCTTCTCTCACGGCTCAATAACCTTAGTCACAACAGATGGCAGAATCGTCTGCATGACCTGATGAACTTCCTCCACTACTACCTCCTTCACAAGGCTCTCATATTAGCACTCTCATCAACGCCTTCCAATGATAAAGCTCGGGCTCTGCAGGAGCCGTTTTGGCTGTCTTAGCCCTATTCCTCATGGCACGAGGTCCAGCACCACGACCACCCCATACTCCACCTCGAGAAGCCTTCGAAGATCTACCACCAGCCATCTCTAAACACTATAAGATTCAAACACCAACAAGGTCATTCAAGGTAATAGCTCAAATTATGTCAAGTATAATAAGTCCCTAATTACAGTGGTCAGTTGCTATTAGCCACTTACTTTACTCTTCATCCCCCAAGCATTTCCTATCCGGACTACATCAGTATCCAAATCTACTAAGAGCACATAAATCAAGCAGCACACGCATAAAATACCGGTTAACTTCAAGAAAATTACCTGATGGCATGTAGCTACTTGGGCTGGCATCCTTCCATTTAGTCTAATTTTCAGTTTAAGTTTAGGTTTTGAAAATAATTTACCCAATTCTGTTAAACTTTGGCTCTGATACCAACTTGTAAGGCTCCGAACCAGGAAACCCCACAATTGATTATTCATAGCAACATTCATTATTAAAATCTTATTTAAAATATATAACATAGGAAAATATTGCGGTGGAAGATTTATCAAAAACCATTTCATGCATTAATAATTACTTTCAAGTAATACATCGTTGATTAAAGTTACAAAAGAATATTTAGTTGCATTACAAAACAACAATATTATATCTGCATGAGATGGATGCCAGTCTTTGCTTGCCAAGTAGCTTCACCCCCGTACCATCCTCTGCAAAATCATTACCTGCCAACTGAAAGTACATATAAAAAGTCAACGTTGCTGAGTGAGTTCTAGTTATATAAATAAAATACTTCATTTAAAAATATCCTTTACTTCCATCCGTCATCACACATCATAGGTACATTTAGATAATATTCATATATTATCTTTCTCATCATTGTCTCATTCGTTCTTTCATTTATTAACATCGTTCCACTTTCTTATATGGATCCTGTCACATGCCATACCCCATGTCATGCTAAAAAGCTGGTACTATGCCGGGGTTTATCCATAAACCCCCACATCATGCTAAAAAGCTGACACATTACCGGGGTACGCGACAAGGATCCCATCATGGTCAATCACAAAGATTAGACCCCTATGCCCATTTTCGTTAGCTAAACCGCACACAGTTGAGCAGACAACTACCTCATTGAGTTGTGAACCTCCTTCACATGGCTTGCAAGTCTTTCATTCATAATTATGTTCCACTTTCATTAACTTCATCTTTCACTTTAGTTATGATAATACTTTACGTACAAGAATATAACACACCACGTAAAGTCACATAATAATACGTAATATAGAACATCAACAACAGCCCATAATCATACATGACGTCAACAGGCATAAACCACCAAAACATTATAGAACTTAACACTACTTTCTACTTCCCAAGATTTCAGAAAATCCTAAGTGCTTAAAGAAATGCGGATGAACAACTCCAAATGCGGATGTACATAACAAATGCGGATGAACAAAAATACTTAACTATTGAACATAAAACCAATGCTGTTGAATGTTCAGCAAATGAGGATGAACTCCAACAAATACGGATGAATAAAGTGCAAATGCGGATGAACACATTACTTAGGCTATTCCACCAGTTTCAAATCCTCGTTCTATCACATTCTTAACACCGATCTATCGTACAACATACATAGAACAAAGCATACAACTTCAAAGAAGACATTCAGAACATACATCGCACACAATTCAGACACAAATACAGAAAATTCATGTTACAGTTGCAAAACTACAGTTAATATGCACATCAGCCCTAAACTAGTTTAAAACAAGTAAAATAGGGGATCTAGAACTCACCTCTAACAGCTTTCGAGTAAGACTTCTTCAAACCGAGAGCAAACTGGAATTCTAGCACCTAAACACACCGAAACAAGCAGCCAACACATGAAACACGTAAGAATCGGTCCAGTAGCTTGAACACAGCTGAAAACCAAGCAGAAAATACAAGAAAACCTCACATTCTAGGAGAATTCAGCTTTCTCACACTAAGATCCGGTTGAAACTTCTTCTTCTCTTCTTGCAGCCGAAAGCAGGTATGAAATGGGGGTGTGGTCGGCCATCCCCTGCTTTAAACCCATAATAGACAAGTTTGCCACTTGCACACTTTAACCCCCTTTACTTTGAAATGTTTCACTTTTCCTTCTTTTACTCTTCTTTTCTTTTCCTTTTAATAAATTTCGGGTGTTACAAATTCTCTCTCACACAACACTCAACCTAATGTTTCTCTCCCTAGCCTAATTCTCAGTAATGCTTTGGTAAGTATCATCTTCAATAGTCCAACAAAGAGTGCTCATACAAACCTATAATGTGTTAAGAAACCAAAAAGCCCAGTCAAAGCCATTATGCTATTTGTGAAATTTCATATCTGAAAATCTCAAGGTGGTGAAGAATGCTTAAGTATCAGTGAAATCCTCTGCTGAAAGCATATCTGATAGTGAGATCAAATCTTCTAAAAATTCAAGCAAATCAGAAAAGGTTTCACTAAAATCCAAAGGTAAAGCAATAGCTTCTCCATCATCCAAAGGGAAATCATCCATGGTTCAAAAATCAATTGTAAAAACTGAATTTCAATCATCATCAAAGTACAAACAAGGGGTTGATTTTGACATTTGCAATAAAAAGGACGTAGACCAACTTGAAAGGGAGTCAAGTAAAGGTAAAAAGAAGCAAAAGCAGTCTCTAAAGACCAAGCCAAGTAAAATTATGAAACAATCGACTAAAACTAAGAAGACTAAAATTGCTTCTTTATTAAAAACAAAATTAGAGGCTAATTTAAAATTTGTTAAATCACATAAAGCCTCCACATCAAAATAAAAAGACAAACAAATGTACTGTGACATTTGTGACATGTCAAATCACAACATAAATTAGTGTTATTTTAATTAATATTGCTCCATCTGTGACTGAACAATCATTCTACTAAAACTACTATTTCAACAAGTATTGTTTGTATGTGATATGACAAATCATAATCATCTGATTGTTTCTTTAAACAGAAAGTCTTGAGAATTCCACTAAACAAGCCTATTTCACTAATTTCAACTGACAAGGCCAAACATAGAAGTCAATCACACTTTAAACAAACACGGGTTTCAAATTCAGATCATAGCTTCTATGATCAATGGCAGTCAATGAGTGTCAAAAGGAATCTTAATCATAATATGAAACAATCACTTAATTCTTATCCAAGATTTAAAAACAAAGGTGATTTCTAAAAATCAAAAACGTGCCCAAATTCTACATAGAAATAGGGATGAAAGATTTGACTACTATTCAGACAGCTCTGTTGAAATTGATCAAATAAAAAAAAAGGACTCATATAAATTCTTCAAAGCATCAACCTCTAAATCACAACCTAGAGGCAAGTATCAAAAGGTTATAATAGTGGATAGGAACGGGCAACCCAAGACCATCATGGCTTGGTTTCACATTCTAAGATTCAGAATCTGATTCTAATAGTATTTTTGATATTTGATTTTTTAAATCTTCATCTTCTAGCTTATTAAGCTTTTTCCTTACCCAGGAAGTTTTTGCTTTGTGACCTATTTCCCGCATTTTTTACAAATTAATTTTGACTTATATGTCTTGTATGAAGGTTTATATTCTTCATATTTCTAAATTCTTTTATTTTTTCTATCTTCCCTTTTCCTTTTTCTTTTTTGATGTTGGTAGGGATTTGATTTCTTAATTTTTTTTATTATTACTAGAGGTTTTTTCTATACCAAATTGACTACAGAATTCACCAAATTGTTTATTCTCATTCAAAAAATGTTTCTTAATTTGTTGGTTTATTTTATTTCATTACATAAACTTAAACCTTCTTAAATACAAGTTCCTATTAACTTGTCATGAGTATAATTATCATAATATACTAATTCCTCATTTCCTGAGGTTATTCTTAACTCTTTCTACAAATAAATAAGGGAAGCCATCTATGAATTTTGACTTCCAATATGAGCTATTAGACTCTGGGAGTTCCATTCATTACTCTGCTTAGGAAAGTATCCTTATACCACCTAAAAGATGTTAGGGTTCTACACTTAAGATTTTGTAGAAAAGTCCTAATATTCTCCGAATTATCAGACCATCTGCCTGTAAAATGTTCTATAATATTAATTATCAAAGTATAGACTGAGTTGTTTTCAACAACACCATTATCCTCCTTTGTACTATTAAGGATTTTCTCTATCTGAATCCGATAAATAATTATCCCACCAACCTTTAAGTTGGCCTGTAAAACCTGATATAATCATTTGAGCTATTGTCTTACTCGTATTCTTATATTTTGGCAAATAGTGCTATACATAAGCATCATATGGACAGTATTATAAATCTGCCCTTCTGTTTGACCATCTATATTCCATATAATCATAAATCATTTTTCCACTATACGAATTATTTACTATGTATTCCTGTTCTTCTATTAGAACATCCTGCGGAGCTGGCCTAGGATAATAATACATCCTTTGAGTTGGCTTATTAGCAAACTTAGATAATTTCATAATCTCATCATTAACTTTTGCTTATAATCTTCTTCTTTTAAACTATCTTCAAAATCTGTTAACGTATTTATTTTTAGATTTTTGAAAATATTAATTGAATCATTTAATGTATGCATTAAATTTTCTTCAGATTTCGTTTTGAAATCTGTTACCTTAGAAGGTAATTGAATGCTAGGAGTAGCAATAGATTCTTTTTCTTTTAACTGATAATTTATTATGACATTTTTTTTCTTTGAAATGGCATAATATTTTATCCATCTTTTTTGAAATATCTTGGAGTTGTTCTCCAATTATTATTAAATAGAGATTTGAATAATTTTATTGTTTTATTACCCAAAATATATGAGAATCGTTATTTGTAAGGTTTCACCCTCCAATAATTTTTGAAAAGCTTGATAATATATTTCTTCTCCTTGTTTTTCTATTTTAAAACCATATGTAGAAGGAAAAACATTAAAAATTATATTTCCATTAATATTAAATTTCTTTCTATAACCGAAACAATACTATTAGTATATTTTTTTAATAAAACATGGAACAAAAGGTATAACCTCCTGTTTTTCAGTTAATTCCTTATAATATTCTTCTCTAAAAATTATTTGTCTGTTTTTTCAAAATTTTTGAAAAACCATGTTTAAATAATTCTCATTTGGGTTGAAGAAACTCAATAAAGATTTCTTTTCTTACCGTGACCTCGGCGTAAAATCTAATTTTTCTCTTGGATTCATAATTTATGCAAAATTTATTTCTGATTCGGTTAATTCCGGATCTATTCTAACTCCTCGAACTATATTATCCGAGTTTATTCTTAATTGATCTATTTTTTTTTCAGGAAATTCTTCCCTAATTCTAGATGTTAATGCCCTAGAAGGACTTCTAACTGTGTAATCTATAGGAGAAATATAATAACACCGATTTTGACAAAGAGGGTTCATATTTTATTTTATTATTTTCAAATTGTATTTGTACTGACCTTCATTTTTTTGGAAATATTTATTGGATTATTATCTACATATTGTTGAGATGGGCTTACTTTATCTAATACCCAATTTTCTGGAAAATCGATTTCTTCCCATTTATTCTTCTTCTAGTAGTAATATTAGCTTTATTAAAAGTAGTTTCTATTAGAATAGTTTCATTTAAAGATTTATCTACCATCTACAATGCGGATTAAGTGTAAACAAAGGTTTATAATAAATCCTATAACAGATACATATTACCTCTGATTCTGGTACATAATTGTAGCCATGTGTTTTCACATTTAAAGTTAAAACCTCTAAAATATTAACATCAGACAATGATAATTGTAAATTAGAGTAAACATTAAAATAAACTGGGTCATGAGCCAGACTAGATTGAACAATTCTAATAAGGGATTGTTTTCAATTTAAGTTTCTAGCATCTCTAAGAGCTGCTACAAAACTTTCTAGTAAGTCTTCTAAAGTTAAAGGCTTAAATTCAATTTGCACAAGACCTATATGAATAAATTTATATTCTTTTTTATATTTTTGTAAATCTCTTTTTGATAATAATTTTATTATCATTTCATCATCTTTGTTTAAGGAAAATGTTTCCTCGGTTGTTTTAACAACTTGTTTTAATCTCAATTTTTCAAAAGTTCCTAATTTATATATTAATTTATAATCAATCTTTGGAATAGTCCATTTATTTAATAAATCTAAATTATGAGGAATATCATATTCTTCCTCCATACTATTTTTAACAGTATCTTCAGATCTTATAATATTCATATTTGAATATCAGAGTAAGTGTGACATCCGGTACTTTTCCGTTACCAAACTCCGTTAGTTCGTTAGGCTTTGCATACACGTGTCGTGAGCACACACTAGTTGTCGTTGAACGTTGGTGACTTAATAATAATTAATAATGATAAAAAATATAATTTTATCTAATAATGTTGTTTATTAGTTGTGCTTATGTGATTTAAATATTATTTGTGGATTTTATCTTGTAACGTGCCAACGTGTGTATTTAATTCGTGTACTTTTGTGACTAGTGAAAATAATGCATATGAATATTATTGTTGCCTAATAATGTTTGTATTATTAAGTTAAAACCTTTTAAAAAGTGTTTAAAAGATTAGTTTTTATAAAATATAAACAATAAGGGTTAAAAGGTAATTATTCTAAACATAAAACTTACAAAAATCCAACCCTAATCCCCCCTAACCCTTGTTCGGCAGCGATCACCACCCCCACACACACACATTGCGAAATTCGACCAAAACAAGCAAGAAAGCCTCAATTTTGATTGATTCCAAGCAATACAACACGTTAGAGGCTTCAATTCTTGTCCATTACGCGATTAAAGGTTAGATCTTTGTGGTTTTTTCATGGATTTTTTGATGTGGGCTGAAACCCTAGTCGATTTGGGTGCTTGAGTGTCGAATTTTTGATGGTTTGTTGATTTTATGATGTTAGTTAGATAGTATTGATGATAGTTTACGTGGACTGTGCAAGAAATTCGTGGTTTTGATGCGTAGTTCATAGCTTACTATTATAGTAACTTTTGTGCATGAACTTGATGATTTGATGATGAATTGATGATGTTATGATGTTAATGATGTTGTATGAATGTTGGATAGTGATTGTTATGCTAGGTAATCCATGAATTGATCGTGTAGTTCATACATTGCTAAAAGTAAAACTTTGTATATGAGATTGATGAATTAGGATTTTGATGATGTTGAACATGTTTAATGATAGTCATGAGCTTGAATAGGTTTGGGTTGGTGAATTCATGATTGGATTGAGTGTTAGATAGATTTTGGGATACTACTTTCCCAAAAGGGAAACTTTATTTGTGTGGAACTTTGGATATTATGAATTGGACATGTTTGTGATGTTAGGGTCATGTTAGAATGTTTATTGATGATATTTAATGTGATGGAATGTGTTAATTTAGTTATATGGATGCTTATTGGTCATGTGGAAATTTGGACTCTTAGTGGTTATATGATGATGAGTGGATGATAAACTAGATTGTAAGATGATCTTGGTAGAACAAGTGGTTAATGATGTGGCATACGTGAACAAATTGTATGATAACCATGTATGATGAATTGCTATGCTTGATTAATGGGATTTCAACAAAAATGTCACCAACGGGTCAATGGGTCAACTGGGTCAATGTGTCTTGTTTTTCCACAACCTTGAGTCCATCTGTTTATAGAGTACTTATGGTTAATGATGATTTTGTGCACACGTACTCATGTACTTGCGTGTTTCTAGGTAACCTCTGAAGGTTGTCTTTCCTCTCTCTTTTTCAAGTAAGCTTTTATATCGTTCGTGTGCACCAGGTGAGTTCATGCCCCACTCTTGTGGACCAAAAGAACCAATGAGCCTGATCAGAAAAACCTTTAAGTCCCACGGACATTACAACAACTGAAGTAGTCTGCAACAGCTGAAGACATCAGCTGATAACAAGGTCTGAAGACAAAGTCTGAAGTGAAAGAGCTGAAGACAAAGTCTGAAGTGAAAGAGCTGAAGACAAAGTCTGAAGTGAAAGAGCTGAAGACAAAGTCTGAAGAGAAAGAGCTGAAGACAAAGTCTGAAGACAAAAGCTGAAGACAAAGACTGAAGACCAAGTTTCAGATGATTGTCACAACAGCTGAAGAAGACCTCTTCAGTAGTTGTGATGGTTTCCTTTCAGTAGTTGTGGTTTCTTTTCTGTACTTATAGTTTCAGTTTCAGTAGTTTTATGTTTCTTCGTGTACTTAGAATAATCTGAGATGTTCTCAGTTGTTGTGAACATTCTCAGTAGTTTGCTTACTTTCAGTAGTTTGTAATAATTCTGTTAGATGTCACTATCAAGTGACATCAGCAGACGTCACATTCCTATATATAGGAATGCTGACCTAATTGTAATCGGTGCAGCTTAGGAAAACCTAGCAGCCGCCACACCGAAGCATGTGTGCATGAATGTTATTATCTCTTTGCAGAAAACCCTATATCTATATAACCGTGTACTGTTCCATTGAATATTTATTGTGTTCTTGCTATATTTGCTTAATTCTTGCTCTAATTCCGCTGTGATTCAACTCTAATTGATCAAACTTAGATCACTGATCCTAACAAATGGTATCAGCGGGTTAATCATTGATCGGTTTAACAATTGATCATTGAAACTGCTATTTTGATATCTATAGTTTGATCGAATTAGCATATGTGCAAGAACTGGTTATAAAGATTGATTTTCTGCTGCTTCTGGTTATTTAATTTGAGTTTCTTCTTGGTTCTTATTGAGTTTGTTGTGTTTTTGTGCAAAATCTTTTGAAACTTGATTGATTTGGTTTGAATCTGAGAATGACTACTCCATCTAATGATCCTCACAATACTGGCTCCTCAACCAAGCCTCCGATGCTGGTTAGGAGTGAGTATAACATATGGCAACGAAGAATGCTCCATCACCTGTCTGTTAACAGTTCAGGTTGTTGGACATCTGTGGTTCATGGTCCACACAAGCCTATGGTGAACAATCCGGAGACCAATCAAATGGTTCCGAAGAAGAAAGGAGCAATACTCAGATGAAGATCGTAAACTGTTTGAGATTGATGCTAAAGCCCATGGAATTCTGGCCATGGCACTGCCGAATGAAATCTATTCTGGGCTTATGCATCATGAAACTGCTCATGACCTCTGGAATGCTTTGAAGGAACAATTCGGAGGAACTGATGAGGTCTTAGCAAACAACAGAGAAATCCTCGCCCAACAATATGAGACATTCTCTCATAGGAAGGGTGAGACACTGACTCAACAGTTTGAGCGTTTCTCCTGCTTGATCTCTGAACTGAAAATGGTCAAGCAAGAGTATACTAACAGCCAGATGAACAACAGATTCCTCAGATCACTGCCTGAGAGATGGGACACATACACCATTGTCCTACGCTCCAGTGCAAATCTGGATAGCCTATCTCTCACCCAACTCCATGGGAAACTGCTTACATTTGAAAGAGAGATAGAGCAGAAAAGGAAACTGGCATCATCAGGAAAGCTCTCTGATGACTTTGTACCAGGTAACACTGCCTTGGTCGGTCATGAGTCAGAATATGCTGGATCAGAATCATTATGATGAGCATATAGATTTCTCTTCAAACAGTTCTGATCATGCATTTGTTGGTGTTGACAGTCATTCTGGGTGTAATAGTGATAATTTATGTTTTATCATGGATGATTTGCAAGGTATTGCTGATGATGATTTAGAAGAGATGGATATTTTGAGCCAAATGGCCCTGATCAATATCAGATCTCAAAAGTTCTACAAGAGAACTGGTAGGAAATTTCCAGGACTCTCTGGCAAAACCAAAGTTGGTTTTGACAAGAGTAAGTTGAGGTGTCACAAATGCCACAGGCTTGGGCACTTTGCAAGAGAGTGTAGATCAACTGGATCTAACTCCTCTGCACCCTTTGTGACCTTTCCAAGCAATAGTTCACAAAACAAAGGGCAACATCCTGCTAGTTCTGGTCATCACTCACAACCTCAATCTCCTGCATACTTTGTCCCTCAGGGTTCAATGCCATATCCTTATCCCTGCTATTATATGCCACAGCCAAATCCAGTTCATGTCCCTATAGCACAACAACCTCAAGCCCTACCTGAGCCTCAACCATCTCCATCACAATCTCAACCTCATCACAGCTTCTTCACACCAGGAGTTGTTGACTGGAGCAGCTTACCAGATGATCTTTCTGGTTTCAATGAGCAACTATCTGCTGGTGCTGGTCAACATGGTGGTGAACATCCTTTTGGGAATCTTGCTCTCATGGCCCTGGAGTCTACTGAGGGTTCCTGCTCAGATGCTTCATCTTCACAGGTAACCCAGATATCTTCTAAGGCTAAAGCCAAGTTATGTTCTGAATCATGCATAGCTGCCTTTGTCTCTATTAGAGAGGCAAATGTAGCTTTAATCAGTCAAAATCTTGAGCTTGAGAAAACTATTTCCAAAAGAAAATGAGTATGTGTCTGCACTTAATGACAAAGATGATGAGATTTACAAGCTTAAATGCCAACTTAATGATGAAAAGGCTAAGGTAGAGGTCATACTCGAGAACCACAGAAGTCTCAAAGAGACACTTGCAGCTACCCAAGTTGAGTGTGACCGATGGGTAACATCCTGCAAGGGATTTGAAATGCTTCTCAGCAAGCAAACAGCTTCAAATGTGAAGTTTGGAATAGGTTACAATCATACTGCACCACCTACTGATTTTACTTCAAAATCAATAGTAAAATCTGAAGGTGAAAGTAATTTCCAAACCACATCATCATGTGATTCATCCTCAAATGATAATACAAAATTAGAGGATGAAGTCAGTGTTAAGATCTCAGCAAATCAATTGCCTGATGGTTTAAATGCTGATAAACACATGAAGCTGAGAGATTCAGATGTTGTTCCTCAAAGTACTCCAAGTACTGAAGGGCAAGTCACAACATCTGAAAAGCATTTCAAATCTGATGAAATAAAAGGATTAACAACTGCTGAGGATCTATCATACGGTCTTTCAGGACGGATAGAGAACAGCTGAAGAACAGTCTTCAGTTGTTACCGATCCTTCAGTACTTAACACAAGTACTGAAAGGAGGAAAGTACTGAAGATCACACCTTCAGTAGTTTCCACTTCAGCAGTTGATCAATCCAAGATGAAGAATAAGCCATGTGAAATATGTGGTAAATTCAATCATCTATCTGATGATGCTGGTACAAAAAGGGTCCAAACTCAACAGAGATAAGCTCATTAAAGAAGAATAAATAAAATGAAAAATGAGTTTGAAACCAAGTTTGTACCACAGTCATCTAAAACTGATAAACCCAGGCCTCACCAAAATCCAAAAAGAAGGATGGGGTTTATCAGAAAACAGCTGATAGTGTTCCTCATGATAAACATCAGACGAAGTCTGTGAATTTCAAGGAGGAAATGGTGGGTCACAGGAACTCATCAAAAACAAGTACTGATGTGTCAAATGAGTTGAAGGCCTTAGCAACAAATCAGACACAACTTGTTATGATGGTTCAGCATTTTGTTGGGAGAGTTAACCAACTAGATGCACCTGTGATCAAACCACTGAAAAGGAAATCCAAGCCCAAATCTAAGAATTCCATTTCACACCATCTCCACCTTCATCAGCTGTTAATCATGAGAAACAAGTTATGGTTAAATCTGTTGATGAAAACATACCCAAAACCAAAAAGGTTTGGGTCTCTAAAGCTAACTAGTTCTTATGATAAATGCAGGGTTCTTCAGCATGCCAAAGAAGCATCTGGTATGTAGACAGTGGAGGATCTATGCATATGACTGGGAGCAGTTCTCTTCTTAATGACTACTCTCAAGGAAGAAGGGATTTGTCTCATTTGAAATGATGCTAAGGGTTACATCATCGGGAAAGGATTTGTGTCAAATGGAGAAATCAGATTTGATGATGTTAACCATGTGGAGAATCTCAAGTATAATCTACTGAGTGTCAGTCAGATGTGTGATAAAGGGCATGTTGCACTTTTCACAAGCCAGAACTGCCGGATTCTGTCTTCCAAAGTTCTGAGGCTGATTGACAAGGTATTGGATGAACATACTCTCCTGAAGGCCAACAGGATAGGAAGAGTATATGCCTTGGATTTGTCAAAGAAGATTGCGTTAAAAGGTCATCCTTGCCTGTTCTCCAAGGCCTCTCCTCAGGAATCTAAACTGTGGCATAGAAGCTGAGTCATGTTAATCTCAAAACATGAATCAGTTGATCCACAATAGTTTAGTGAGAGGTCTACCAATAAGTGACAACTACTGATGATCTCAGTCAACAAGTACTGATGAGCATTCGTATACTACTGTCACAAATAAGTACTGAAGTTCTTTTATCCTCAGTAGTTTCATAACTACTGAAGACTAAATTACTTAAAGTACTAAGTACTCATCTGTTGAACTAACTAATGTGGTTACAACTACTGCTGTAGTTACAACTGCTGATGTCGAATAACAGATAAGTACTGATGACCCATGAAACATCTGAAACTCAGACAAAGTCTGATGAAGTGTTGAGGTCAGAATGAAACAGCTGATGAGCTAAGAATTGACGACAACAGCTGATGAGAAAATTTTCTCTTCATTGTTTCTACAACAGCTTCTTCACTTACCAACTGAAGCCAAAACCATGTCTTCAGTAGTTTCACAACTACGATGACTAACACCAAGTCTTCAGTTGTTACAACACCTGAGCCCAAAACCATGTCTTCAGTAGTTTCACAACTACTGATGACGAATACCAGTCTTCAGTTTGTTACAACTTCCAACAGGTATTATACTCTATCTTTGAACGCAAACTTTAATTTTTCTGAGATAGTGTTTATGGAACTAAAGGATCTGGCCTTGAAACCTGTGGCAAACAGATGGATATTATATCCCAGGTTTCTCATGGCCATAATTTTAACACAGCTAAAATCAGACGGCCTTGTTGGCCTTGGAGTCCCTGCTCCGGCTGTATTGCCTGAAGTATACTCCAGGCACAACTCTGACCCTACAATGAAAGGGGCTGCCCGGCTGCTCAAACCCAAGCAGCGGGAACCCACAGCCTCCACTTCCAGATCCAAAGTCCCCACCAAACCCAAAACCAAAAAGCCCAAAAAGGCTACTCAGGGAGATGAGTCCCCTGAGGATGCCCCTGTAACACCAATACAGGAAACACTTACTGGTTCTAACCCCCCAGTAGTGTCCAAGACTCACCAACCGTAGCCGCTCAGGCATCCTCTCAACAGGATCCTGATGCAACCAAAATTGGGGATACCACAATGCTGGAACCTATCTCAATTGAGAAGGTTACCATTGAAGAGCACCAGTCACCCCGGGTGCAATCTGCTTCAACCCTATCTCCAAATGCAACCGCCCCTCAAAGCCCAACATTTATTGTTGCACAAGTGTTGAGTCAGCTGCATTCCTCTCCTCCTCCCCAGACACCAATTACAATGGGGAGAACATCTGAGGAAGAGGACCAAAATGCTGCTGATACCCACAGCACAGGGGTTATAATGTTCAATCTCCCCGTGTAGAGGAGGAGGTTAGAACATCTGGTGAGGCTGCCACTTCTACTGATTCAGCAAATGAACAGGATGAAGTTGGTAACATCTCTAAGACCTCACCAGAGGCAACTGCCGATGAAGGACTCAGTCCTGAGGCAGGAAGTCCCCAGAACCAAGAACAAGGGGCACATGCTACAACTGATCTACACTCAGGGCATGTACATCCTGATTCAATCAGGAGGTCAGGTGATTCAGCAAAAAGATGATGACCTGGGCTTTTTCTATGATGTCTTAGCCCATAACACAATCCTTGAGGCTGAGGTGAGTAGACTCAAAGAACTGCTTGCCAAAATGTCTCAGGATCAAAGTCCATCTGCCCCAATAAACCCACAGATGGCACCTTCATCTGAAGGTTTCCCAAACACTCCGCCACTTCACTCAACTGAGCCACCAGCCACTGTTGTTGGCACCACCTCTCAGGGACAGAACCCCTCTGAGCAGATGGTTGCTACATTTCAAACTTCCTTACCTCTCATCACTCCCATCATCAATGAGATTGTACATAAAGCCATTGATGAGAGGATCTCCTCGACTCTAAAAACACTTGTTGATGATGCTGTGCACAAGCTGATCACATACAAGAGAAAGAAAAGTGCTGGAACTCAAAAGCCTGATGAAGAAAATCATTGGAAGATCTGATTAAAGAAGCGCTGAAGCTCACAGCAGATCAATGGACAAAATAATAGATCAACTCTTCAGACAGGGCTTTGATACAGCCACATTAGACACTGATATCAGAAGGCTGGAGATTAATGAGATACAAGAAAGATGGGCCAGTTATAGTGTAATGGAAAGGGAGAGGTTGGAGATAATGATCCGGTTTGTTGCAAAATACTTGGGGAAGATCATTAATTGAGATTAAATCATGGACCAGAGACAGTATTCTGGCAATAACACCACCAGAATCTGTGCTTCTGAAGAATTCAACAAGGTTGATTATGAAGCCTTAGACGAAGCAGGTGCTAGGAAGAGAACTGATATGGCCAGCTTTCCAAAGCCAAACTCACCAAAAAATGCTAGATCAGCCTTCCCCAAACTCCCTCTCAAAAACAACCAACCCCACAACTCTCCAAATCAACTCAACCCTCAAACCAACTCCCTTACCCCAAAAACCACCTCAAACCACATCCAGTGATGCACCAAGAAGGAGGAGAAGGGTGTTGAGGATGGTAGAAGAAGAAGAAGAAGATGATGAAGAAGATAGTCTGCCAATCCTTGCTGTTCTAAAATTACCTGAGCCCAGAAGTCAACAAATGATAACACCCAGACTTTCAGAGGCAAATGGTGAAAGTTAAGATTGAAGAAGAAGCAAACAGAAACAGCACGATGAGCAACTTTTGAAGATGATTGACAAAGAGTTTCCTCAGTCATCATCTATACAAGCCATGAAGAAACATGCTCAAAGGTTGTATGCTCTCAGGTATACCTTTCAATATCAAAAGGAGAGAGTAAGGATTTGGCCAGACCCCGGGTTAGTTCTAGAATTCATAAGAAATCCATACCAGTAGATACAATGGCCAAGTGAGAAAGACCATAGATGCTGCTATTATGTTGGCCATTGTATCTCACCCTGGGAAATACTTGAAGACTTCAAGAGAGCCTACAAGTCAAAGATGACCCCCCAAACTCTAATGAGAACAAAATGGTCAAGAAGGGGTTGTTATACAAGGCTTGAAGAGATCAAGAAAAATAACTCCGTTGTTATTAGAAGGGACTCACCCAGATGAGTTTGCTTACAGAGAGATAACAACTGTTGATTGAAAAATGGAAAGACGATAAAGTACTTATCAGAGTACTATGGCCCAAGTTCTTCTTCGAAGGAGAAGCAGAAGAACTCACTAAGGAGGAACAAGTTGTTCTCCTTGAGGCCTACGTCAGAGAGTCTTATAGACTCATCAATGGGAAGTAGGTTTCATGGTTGGGATAACGGCTCTGTGTCCAGTTCCCCAAGACAGAGTTCCCTTCCATCCTTTGACATTCACATCTACTGAAACCTGTTCCCTGGCCTGTGCTTATCCGATATCTCTAAAGCTGATCAAGAGAGTATTTCTGCCAAGAATAAGTGGGACCTCAATAAGCTTAAAGGTTTTGGCTGCATTGGTTCAGGGGGAGTTTGTTGGACCAAAAGAACCAATGAGCCTGATCAGAAAAACCTTTAAGTCCCACGGACATTACAACAACTGAAGTAGTCTGCAACAGCTGAAGACATCAGCTGATAACAAGGTCTGAAGACAAAGTCTGAAGTGAAAGAGCTGAAGACAAAGTCTGAAGTGAAAGAGCTGAAGACAAAGTCTGAAGTGAAAGAGCTGAAGACAAAGTCTGAAGTGAAAGAGCTGAAGACAAAGTCTGAAGTGAAAGAGCTGAAGACAAAGTCTGAAGTGAAAGAGCTGAAGACAAAGTCTGAAGACAAAAGCTGAAGACAAAGACTGAAGACCAAGTTTCAGATGATGTCACAACAGCTGAAGAAGACCTCTTCAGTAGTTGTGATGGTTTCCTTTCAGTAGTTGTGGTTTCTTTTCTGTACTTATAGTTTCAGTAGTTTTATGTTTCTTCGTGTACTTAGAATAATCTGAGATGTTCTCAGTTGTTGTGAACATTCTCAGTAGTTTGCTTACTTTCAGTAGTTTGTAATAATTCTGTTAGATGTCACTATCAAGTGACATCAGCAGACGTCACATTCCTATATATAAGGAATGCTGACCTAATTGTAATCGGTGCAGCTTAGGAAAACCTAGCAGCCGCCACACCGAAGCATGTGTGCATGAATGTTATTATCTCTTTGCAGAAAACCCTATATCTATATAACCGTGTACTGTTCCATTGAATATTTATTGTGTTCTTGCTATATTTGCTTAATTCTTGCTCTAATTCCGCTGTGATTCAACTCTAATTGATCAAACTTAGATCACTTATCCTAACATTCAAAAT
Organism: Flaveria sonorensis; assembly: GCA_025506505.1. Taxonomy (NCBI): domain Eukaryota; kingdom Viridiplantae; phylum Streptophyta; class Magnoliopsida; order Asterales; family Asteraceae; genus Flaveria; species Flaveria sonorensis. The sequence continues at coordinate 17,146,259 of CM046437.1, read as the reverse complement.
GGATGAATCAATAAAAAATCAAAAGAATCCCAAAGAGGATCACCTTCCAAAGTGAAGTGCAAAAATAATTCAATGAGGATCAAATAAATATAAGGATCAAAGTAAAAGAATCCCATGAGGATCCCCCTTACCTAAAACAATTAAGATTTCATAATTTAAATGACCTAGTCATGTAAGTTGTGAAAAAGTTCTGCCATGCATTTCATGCGGGTGGTTGATCATGCCATGCATTTGAGTGTGAGGTACATGTTGAATATTTAATCCACTCAAAACATGAAGGATCACTAGTATTAAATATTAACCAAGCATGAGTTAAGAGGACAAACACCTACAATCAATATGTTTATGATTATGTCTATTTTACTAACAATTGCTTGCACTTGTGAAAGGTAAGATTGATATGATCCCAAGTAAGGTACACTTCCTCTTCATGTACAGATAAGAAAATCAAAAATTACATAAAATATTTTCCTTTCAAAATTTTGAAATCTTTAAGTTTTTATCCCATATGGTTATAAACTTTAGGGGGAGTAATTAAATTTAATGAAAATATTCATAAAAACATGAAAAATTTGCAAAATCTCAAAAATATTTTAATTACTTTGTACAGTTGCTTCTTTTCTTGAAAATATCCAATTAGAAAAATGGTTATGTTGGAGTGAAAGTTATTCTATAGTATCTCAGTGTATGCAGATTCATGGAAGCACAAAATTCCAAGATCAGTCAAATCTGGGAGATTTGTGCCACACCGGATGTAGAATTCAATCCAAGCAAGAATTGACAATCCAAGCAACAGTCAAAACTTCATATAAGTCAAAGCAACAGTCATATTTATATAAAAGTCAAAGCATTAGTGCAAAAACAGTCAAAACTATCCACAACAAAACATTAATTTTGTACAAGTTCAAAGTTTAATGCGGGTAAGAGTATTGGTTAATGCGGGTGAAGTAACCCAGGCATTTAACCAATGCGGGTAATAGTTTTGTACAAGAAAAACCAAAGTGAAATTAATGCAGATATGTTAATTCATCCATATTTGTTTCCAAACAAATGAATATAACAATGTCTTAAGTATCATGACAGAAAACTTATGCGGATAAAATTTGTTCTTCCCGCATTTATCAATGCAAATAAGTTTTGTTCATTCGCATTTCCTTAATGCTGATGACATGATCAATGCGGGTTACATTGTTGTGTATTTGAACCAAAAATAAAACATGTGCTTTCACTCTTCTATTATTGTGTTTGAATCTCAGTTAATGCGGATAGAAGTTTATGAAATGCGAACAACTAAATTGTTCATCCGCATTTGTTACAGCAACAATGCAAGTTCTGATGTAAATGCGGACAAGTCCAAATGTTCTTCTGCATTTGGTACAGAACCAATATGGACAAGTTTATGCTTCCGCATTTGTCTTAGTACTCAAATGCATACAAGTTAAAACATCCGCATTTTCTGCAGTACAAAAATTAAAACTTCCGCATTTGTTCGTTCACTTGCAAAATTTGAGAAATTCATTAAATTGACTATTTAAACACATTAATCAGAGTAATTTAATACTTTTCAAATTTGAGATAAAACCCAAAGTGAGACGAGCGTTCTTCGACTGCTCATCATCAAACTTTCAAATCATCATAAACCTTGTGTGTTGGTTGTTCATTTAGCTTCATTTCATCTATATTTCGATTCTTAGAACAAGTAGTATCGAAACAAGGTGATTCTCGGTCGATTTGAGTACATCAAATACCGAACCAGTGATGAACATAGAACCCTAGGTTTAGAAAAATCAAAATTAACCATGAACAGTGGATTTCAATGACATTTTCAAGTTCAATGAAACTGATTCCGATGCTTACAACATGTAACAATCGATTCAGAAACCCTAGGTTAACCACGATGAACAGGGGAAACCGAAACTTAAAAATGTTGAAATTAAATCCAATGTTAAAGTGTAATGAGATGTTTAAAACAATGAATATTATCGAAAATCATCATAATCAAACATAACACAAATGGTTAAACAACATAAAATCAAAGAAAGGCCAAATTGCTATGTAACAGTGACCTTGAACTCTTAATTTTGACCTAAGAAAGATGTAACAGTGACCTTGAACTCTTAATTTTGACCTGAGAAAGTCAAACCCGTTCTTACTTGTACAATCTGATATTTGCTAGTACATTTCTAACACATGTGTCTCTATTGCAGAATCTATGGCAAACCTTACCTGGAGCAAAATCTACAATGTCAGTGGATATCTTGATCCAGATGTGCTAGAATCTGAGGGTTTGAGAGATATGATTAGATTCATCTCAACAACAAGAATAGCACATGCCATCACTGTTAGACCCATTATCTATGAGAACTTTATCAGATCATTCTGGGGAACAGCTAAAGTGAATGAAGTAGATGGTGTAAGGACCATATCAGGAAGGATCACTAATGATCACACACTAGTTATCTCTGAACAAATTGTGAGACAGTGTCTACAGTTTGGGGATGATGCTAACTCTCCCCAAGAACTAGAAGAAGATGACATTCTGACCTTCTTTGCCAACATTGGTTATGAAGGGGGATTTGAAGGAAAACATATTGTCAAGGGGTTAGTTGACTTGCAGTGGAGATTTCTAATTCATATGTTCCAACATTGCTTGCCAAAAAGGAAGACTGGTTAGAATGACATCCCCATCACTACATCATCAGCTATTTATGCCTTGTGCACTAACAGACAATTCAACATGTCTGCTTATGTGTTCTATGGCCTGTTGTCAAACATTCAGGAAGAAAGAAGGCATATGTTCCTGATGTATCCCAGATTTATTCAATGCTTCGTCAACGAAGCATTCCCTGATCTTATAGTAGAAGGCCCAATGATGGACATTCCTCACTACAATGCCAAATCCTACAAGTACATCAAAAAAAAAGATCAAAGCAACTTTTACGGTGGAACTTTTACAGTGGAACTTTCTTTCCTTTACTTCCATGGATGCTACAACAGATCAAGGTAGAAGAAGTTCATGAATAAGAAGCTGAGAAAGTTGTTCCTGGTATTGAGGAACAAGCTCATAATGATGTTCCTGCTGATGAACATGAGATTATAGAAGAACAACCAGCTGCTCATGTTCAACAAACTGTTGAAGAGCATGCTGAAGAAGCAGAAGAAGGACTGAGGCAAGTGTCACCACAGGTTGATATAGGTGGTGATCTTCACACTGTGCCTTCAGTTCAAGATGTTGATACCCCATCACCATTCAGAGTATCACCTGTCCATTCTCTCAAATTATTTGCTATCCACCCTCATCATGTATCTCCTAATTATTCTTCACCAGAAGCTGTTGCTGAATCTGTTGAATCTGGTGAATCTACCAGTTCATCAGATAGGTCTGAATCATCTTCGCATGAGGTGGATCCTCATTCAGGTTTTCAAATTCCTGTGAGACAAGTAAACTCAGAGGCCGGTCCTTCAAAAAGCTTTGTAGACCTGAAGCCAACCGACCTGATGCTAAGGATGAAATGATCTCTGAGCTATTACTGAAGGTAGCTAGAATGGAGAAACTTTTGGATAGAAGATCTAGCATCATAAGAGATAGACTTGTTGAACTAGATGAGAAGGAGAAGAATTAAAAGAACTAAAGGCCAAATATCAATTTGACAAAGGAGAAAAGGATAAAGAGATTGGTAGACTCAAAGCAGCCCTAGAACATGCCAAACAAGAAATCAGTGGACACTTGGATGCTGTAAACATCCAAACTCTTGGCATGGAAGAACAAGAGAATCTTCTTGATGTCCAAACTGATATAATATATGATCTCCATAGACAGATAGAAGCTCTAACAAAGAGAGTTTCTGAACTTGAGATGTTGATTAAGATTAAAGATGAATTGGCCAAAGAAAAGGATGAGAAGGGTGATGATGAGAATGATACAGACAAGGATGATGAGCCTGAAAAGGAAAAAGAATTAAAACAAGATGAAGATGTCTCTGGTAAGAGTAGTAATGATGATGATGGCTCTACACCTTCAAAGAGACAAAGAATGATAGAAACTGTTTAGCAATCCCAACCCAGTGAGGTTAGGGAGGAAGATGAAAGCCTAGTTATGGTTGTTTATTCTTATCCAACATCTGAAGAAATAATGAGGAATCTGAGATGAAAGAGCTAATTGAAGACTTACACATTTATTCATCTGGAGAGTTTATTATTGATGAAGACTTCTGGGATTTTATCAGAGAACTCAGAGCTCCAGTTAAACCAATACTTATGATTCCACCTAACCCTGTGCCGTTAGAAGAACAATTAAGCTTATAGCTTGTTCCTGTAGTCACTTTGACTGATGAGCAAAAGAAACTTATAATGAAGCTGTGTGAAGAGTTTAGAGCAAAGGAAGTTGCTAAAAAGAAAACAGAAGAAGCTAAACAACTTGAAAAAGAAAGGAAGGAAAAGGAAGCCAAAGCCTTTTTACCCTCTTCTTCTGGCCCTTGATTGCAAACATATTCCAGGAAGTACTTATCTGAGAAGGCCAAAGGCAAAAGGCCTGTGGTAAAAGAGGAACCGGCTCCCAAGAAGCAAAAAGATGATCCAAGAAGCCTTGCTGCTATTGCTTAATTTTTGGATGAGCATGAGAAGGCTGAGGAACAATTGAAGAAGAAAACTGAGGTGATTATCTTAGAACAAGGAGAGATAGAGGGAGGATATGATGAAAGCATCCTTGATGACCCTTTGTTCAGGGACAGTCCTGCAAAGGTTGAGTCATCTGTTGAGGAGATGGTTGAGAAGGCACAAACTGATGATCTGATGGTTAAAGCCATGTACTTGATTAATCATGGTTATGATACTGATGAAGTGTTTAGAATGACATATAAGGGAATGGTAGAGGAAGTGAACAAGATGCGTAAACTTCTAGATCCTACCTTTGTGACTGAATATGAAAAGAAGAGAACTGAGAAAGAAACAAAGCTAAAAAAGCATGATGTGATAGTCAGATTCCTAATCTCATTCACTCCAACACAACCTCAACAGGCCCAAGTGCTTCAATCCCAATATTCTGATCCCTACAGCATGACAGATAGGGAAATGAAGGATTATCTATCTAATCAAGGATTCACCAAAAGAAAGCTGGGTAACATGAAGACAAATTCCTTCCGGGCTGCAATCCTCAAGATAGTCAAGGAAAAGAAAGAAAGATTGAAGACTATAGAAGAAGAGGTTGTAGGGAGGAAGCCAAGAATAAGAATTTCAACTCAAGATATCCATTCACTACCAAAGACCATGATGTCTTGGCACCCATGCTGCATAAAAACCCTAAATGGTTTATTGAACCCTCTCAAGTGGAGTTACATGAAGGGTTAACCACTTCAAAAATGATTAGGGCTATATCTGCTCTAGAAGGCAAAGTAGATATAAAGATAATTGCCTGGAAGTATGATAGTGATTGGAATATGTTCATGGTGAAAAGGATCTCAGGGTTAGTTCAGTTCTTCACTGAGTACACTACTTTAGTAAACTCCCTGTAGATACATGATCTGAAAGAATTAGCTGAGCTGGAATTGATCAATCATAATGCTATGTACAGAGGATATGAGTTTGAAGATATACTAAAGATGTTCAAGAAAATAAACAACTTCAAGTCTCTAAACGAAATATGCATAAGAAAAGACAAATCTTTCAACAATCCTCTAGAAAAAAAGAAGAAGAAAGGAACTGAAGAGTTGGTATTTCTAGAGTTGAATGTAAAACCAATTGAATCACTAAAAAGAAAGATGGTTGCTGGAACCCACAAGTCCAAACCAATCTCCAATGTATTCTATGATGAGAAGACTTATGAGTTGGTTATTGAAAGGAAATGGGGAGGAAAAGAAGGTTCTAAGATAAAGCTATTTAGTGGATATGAGGTGAGACTGCTAGATGAATCCTATATCCACTATATGTTTACAATACACTTTAGAGAAATAGATAACAAGATGGGAGAAGCTGATATTTATTTTTTTTTAAATGCATCAAGATACTCAAGATAGCCTATGACAGAAGCAATAGAAAGAAAGAACAAAGGAAAAGAAAAAGAGTTCCTCTTCAGCTGGGAAACATTTTTAAGCTGGAAGTTGAAGCTGATGGTTCATTACTAATCCACAGAGATAGGCTGTCCACTGTATCTGTGTGGGAACCCATATCTTTGAGACAGATGCCTATTGAGGTAATTCACACCATGAGTAAAATGAAGATCCATGTTCTTAGCAGAGACAAGATGAATGTGTTGGAAACGGTCTGCCCAAGACACATATTGAATTGATATGGCTAGTACGTTATGATCCAAGCCAGGTCATACCCAATAACAAGCTAGACAAACACCTATAATATTGATTTTATGATATGATCATATAAATAAATATTAACAGATAGAGTATTTAGAAATTGGGTTTCTAAATATTTGCACTTGTGTTGTAAATAAATTATATGGATAATTTATTTTAGAGAGTGTATTCTATATTGTTATTCAAATGGTTGAACAACAATATAGTCTTTTGTCCGCATTTCTTAATTACTCATACACATTTACTAATGCGGATGTGCTTTTGAGGAAATGCGGATGAAGATTACTCATCCGTATTAACTAATACGGATGAAGGTTCCTCATCCGCATTTACTAATGCGGATGTGCATTTATGGAAATGCTAATGGAAAATGTTCGTTCGTATTTACTAATACGGATGTACATTTGTGGAAATGCTGATGGAAACTATTCGCCCTCATTTACTAATGCGGATGTGCATTTGTGGAAATGCTGGTGGAAATTTTTCATCCGCATTTACTAATGCGGATGAGCATTTGAGGAAATGTTGATGAAACTACTCATCTGCATTTACTAATGCGGATGTACATTTGGGAAATGCGGATGGAATTTCTTCATCCGCATTTACAAATGCGGAAGGAGATCATTCATTCGTATTTACTAATATGAGTGAATGTTTGAGAAATGCTGATGGGACAAGGGGCTGGGCCCCGCCTACTTTTCTCTCTCCTCGTCTAAAATTTCAAATTTCCAAGACATGCAATATATGATTGCAATCAACCACTCTCTTTGATATATCCAACTAGACACTCAAAGTGTATTTTGCTTCTGCTTCTGGGTTTTCTCTCGATCTGTCGAGAACAAAAACAAAGAACAGAGGTTCGTTCAAGTGTAGAAATCCTAGTAACCGTGGTGTTTGTTAGAGGCTTGAGGGTAGACTAGCTTGAGGCGTCCTCCTTTTGAAGCTGCCATTCTACTATCATCTTCCTTGAATTCCTTACGAGAGGTAGATTGCTAAACACCTATGGTTGTTTTGTAAGCATGTTTTTCATATATCGATCCATAACGAGTTTTTAACAGATATATAAAATGGTTTATATATATTGACTGTAACAAGTTTTGAATCTTTATTCCGCTACGTTTTTCATTTTATTTGGATAAAATGACTCTGATAAACTTGTTCAAAACCTAACAGAATGATGCCAAAGACTTCTCAAATATGATCAAAGCAATACTGGATCCTTCATTGGCTGAACCACATCAGTCTCCTGAGCCTAAACAAGTACCAACTCCATCAATAGTCCAAGTTCCTGAGAAGCAAGCACCTACTCTAGAAGAACCACAAGAATCTTCACAACCTCTACCACCCTCAAACCCTTGAAGTACATAGGCTGTATAATCCTTCGGGGGAGTATTGTTGGGCCCTGAAAGGATCATATATGCCAATTCAAGAGTTGGTTAAAGGTTGTTCTAGTTGGTAGAATCTACACAAGTCCAAGATGTAAAGCGGATGAAGACAATAGAAGAAAAAGACCAAGTGTCGGTTGTTCGCATTACTCAATACGGATGAGCAGGAACAAATACGGCCAAGTATTTGTTCATCCGCATTTACTAATATGGATAAGCAGAACTAAATGTGGCTAAGTATTTAGTCAACTGCATTAACTAATGCGATGACATACTTAATGCAGATGCACATTTGAAGAAATGCTGATGAAGATCAACACATCCACATTAACTAATGCGGATGAACATCACAAATGCTGATCAACATTATTGTACTTAGACTAGTATTCTGATGTCTAGTTGTCAGCATAGTTTAGTCATTTTGTACAGGTATTGTATCAGCCTATAAATAGAATAGTATACACTATATTTGCAAGTTTAGGGTTTTGAGGTTGAAGTTTATGTTTTGTGCTGAAAACCCTAGCACACTTTGTATCTTGTTTTAAATATCAATATACAAAGCATTTATTAGTATTTTCAGCATTTAATGTTCTTTGATTCTGTATTTCCCCTACATAATCATTGACTCAATCATCATATTTGATCCTAGTTGAGTTACATCAACTCAGATTCACATCTCGGACCCTGTCAACATTATCAGTACCCGACAAACCAGAAGGACCAGCTGCTGAACCCATATCTCCGCCCTGATCATCATCATCATCATCATCCTTCTTATCATCTTTATCATCACCCTCATTATCATCAGCATCATCATCAGCATCATCATCAACCTCATCTTCAACACTAAAGTCATAATCGACCAAATCCAAATCAACATCATCATTAGCAGGCTCAAGATTGGTAAATCATATTCAGGCTCCACAAAAGCTTCTCCAGTATAAACTACAGGTTGATCCTCAGTAGCCAAAGTATGTTTAACTAAGTGTTTATAATTATCCAAGAACCCTTAATTTTGTAAAATTTTGTAAATCAAAAAAAAATTAACATAAAACAAATGGATATTTTCTTTATACTTATAACATAAATGTTTTTGTTAAATTTTCAAATATAGGATCATATTTTTTATGAAATCAATCATTAACATCATCCAGCTTTATTTAAATAAGACTTGTTATGTTGATTGTCAATATATTTTGTCTATTTTAAACATAGACTTCAAATTTACTTGGACACATGTCTTGTGATTTTATCATATATAGATTGAGTTATATGAAATCTATGAATTTCACAATCAAAAATCCTATAGAACTCTTATCTAGCTTCAAGACACTTTTGAGAATTCAAGTCATCCCAATTTGACTTAAACCTTTTATCTCTGATCAGCATTTTTAGAAAAAAAATTTCCTTATTTTAATATCTATTTAGAGCATAACTAGCCTGAGAAACATTTTTGAACACAGAATATTAACAAGTTTTAGGACTTATTAACTGCCAGTCAAACTTATGTTTTGCCGTTGCAAGATGTTTAGGACTTACATGCCAAGTCGTACTTACATGCCCCATCTTTTGATTTTGCCTCCTGTTCAGAACATATCCTCAAAAAGTAAAATATTTATCATATAGTATGTATGTTTATGACATATCTTTTATTATTATGCACATTGGCATCTTTATTTCTATATGGCCTTTTTGGCATATTTTTGCTCTTTTGATAAGATTCATTTTCTCTTTTTGTCTTTGCTTTTCATATCTTTTTCTTCTTTTGATATTTATATATACATATTTCATATTTTCTTCTGAAAGACGCTGAATCAGATAGTAACTGGCTTGAGTATGACTAGACTGTAACTCTCAGTCTGTTTTAGCTTGGAATCAGTGTTATTACAAAACCTTGATGAGTAATCCACTTCAATTATTTTGAGTTTACTTTAAGTGTATCACAGATCATAGTGCTTTTCAGTCTTGGAAGTCAAGCCTATCAACATATCAAACATAATCCAAGTCAGTTTCTTTTATGCCTTAAGATGTAGTGAATCAAAATTAAGAAATGTACTATCATATCCTATATATCCTTGAAAATTTTAATTTTCTTTAATATGTAAAACAAAATATTTTTTGCAAATTTTCTTTTACTCCCCCTAAGAACAAAAATGTTTTTCGATACTTTTTCAAATTTTTCCACATATTGTTGCACTTGATAATCGAATTAAGACGGATTTGTGCGTGTGTGATATCAACGAACATAAAACAAACTCAATCAAATATTATTAATCAAATGATTAGTATACCAAAGGAATATACATCGTTTAAGCTCGATCCACCTGAGGTGAGCTCCCCTCGGGTGGCCTATCACACAACTCTCTTCTTCTCACCCTCAGAGCACTTTTACAAAATGAACACACATAATGAAATACAAAGGAAAAACATCTATATATACTGTCTAGATGTTCTCGTGCGAGAACATCAAGTTCTCACACAGCAACTCCAAGTTCTAGCACGCTAAGTTCTTCATCAATCATCTTGGAGTTCTCGCATCCTTGTACTTCTCGCATGAATTGAGTTTTTGCTTTTCACTTGATATTGTAATCCATAAAAACTAGGTCCTTACAATTTCCCCTTATGGATTATGATATCAAGTTATGTTTAACTTCAGTCACTCATCTTCATGAATTATCTGATCCTTGGTATCTTTCACTTTAGTCTTCCCCTTCAACTGTAACCTCCTCCTAATGTATAGCTTCATAAAGGATATCATGTCTGAATCAATCTTAATTACTTAGAACTTAATTGTATTAGGCATATGACAGAGAGGTCCAACTTCCATTTTAGATTCCCGAAGAACCCAATTCTTCAATCCGATGACAAGATTTTGTGACGACAAACTAGATCATCTAAAGTATTCTTCCCATATGTAAGATGTAATAAGCCCATATTTTCAGAGCAAGAATACAAAACAATCTTGATTCTTCACTTAATTAACATGTTTAATCATTGTCCCCATCAGTAAGATAAGATATGCCCACATTGTCAAGTTTCAGTTCACGAACGACTCGAATCAAATGTTATAAATATAGAATCTTGAACTTGTTCAAACATCACAAAAACCCATGTTTAAGTACTAAACTTCAAATCATTCGGCATCCTCTAGATTTGGGCTGAAACACTTGTTCTAAATGTTCACAAACTAACAAGTTTTCGCATCTAGACAATGTTCTTGCATTTTTGCAAAGTTTTTGCAAAAATCAAGTTGATAGTAAAAGTTTTCGCGCAAATGTTGAAGTTTTCGCTTGATGAAGTTTTCGCATATGAAGTTTTCGCAATAAGCAGTTACCGACGCAAAAACTGCCCAATTTTCACAAAAAGCGGTTATTCATGCGAAAACTTCGTCAAAATCGACTTTTTGTGTTTGAGTCACTGCTACAATCTCAATTCTTTAGTTTTCACCATCATAACTTGAAGATACTGAACGTATTGATACAGATCATCATTTTAGCATGTAATAAAGTCAATTATTCATGTGTCATCTTTGATTTCTTCCATTTTACCTTCGAAATCGAGTCAAACCGACCATAACCTTCAGGTCTTCAATCTTCATGTTTAACGTCTTAATACGGATGATTGCGAAATGAAAATCCATGTATCAAGAGCAATACCTTGCTCTGATACCAAAAGTAAAGTTCTCATCATGATTGTTTCCAAATATTGTTGAACTTGATAAACAAATTAATATGGATGTGTGCGTGTGTGATATCAACAAACATTAAACAAACTCAATCGAATATTATTAATCAAATGATTACGATACCAAAGGAGTATACATCGTTTAAGCTCGATCCACCTGTGGTGAGCTCCCTTCGGGTGGCCTTAAAAAATGAACACACATAATGGAATACAAAGGAAAAACATCTATATATACTGTCTAGATGTTCTCGCATGAGAACATCAAGTTCTCGCACGGCAACTCCAAGTTCTCGCGCGCTAAGCTCTTCATCAATCATCTTGGAGTTCTCGCATCCTTGTACTTCTCGCATGAATTGAGTTTTTGCTTTTCACTTGATATTGTAATCCATAATAGCTAGGTCCTTACATGTTCAAAAATAATGTTCCAATATCTAATGCTTTTGTAGGAGCGGTCTCGTCTAAAGTCCACTTTTCTAGTACCTTAGCACCGTTACCTGAAAAGACATGCTCTAAAAAGTCAACATACGTTGGTGAGTTCACAGGTTTACAAGTTCAAAATAATTTTCTGTGTATAACATGTACATAAAGTTGTATGTGGGTAAGAGTACATAGCATCCATAGATATAAACACAAGTTTACAATCAGTCCAAGTCCAATTAACCGGATTATATTCACCCAAGGGGCACACATAGACCAAGTAAGTCTCAACTAGCATACCGAAGACAGGGGTGGATGTCTCAACCCGTTAGTACTAACAATACCTCTCCATGACAGTCTAGTACAAGTACAAGTACATACTAATGAATGAATATCTAGACTCAACCCATGACCCAAACCACATACAATGATTCAAAATAATCTTTAAAACACGGCATAGACCAAGACAATGAGCAAGCATTTCCCCCAAGTTAAAATGTTAAAAAAGGGCCCATGAAACTCACCATGAAATAGTAAGGTCCAAAGTCCACAATATGCAAAGAAAGCAACTAAAAGTACAAATCACAAAAGCATTACTAAAGACCAAAGTGACCAATATGGGTGTAATCCTTGTAGCCTGGTCCTTAATACTCATCAAAGTTTTTATTTTATGAAAAAATGTTTCATTTTATGTTTCAAATCCAATGCCCAACGTTTAGTTCCCAATCCCTATCTTTTTAGTTCTCAAGTCCTTAACACGCACCCTTTGTCATTGTTGTTCCCATATGTACATTTATTAATCTAAGTTTGTTGTCATATTAATCTTTGATGCACTTATTGTTAAATGTGTGAGAATCCATATTTGAACCCAACTTTTAACGGATTTTAGTTAATTAGACCCATATCTTAGCATTTAAGTTTTATAAAATATTTTAGCTTGTATATCTGATCGCACATCGATCTTGCATAGACTGTTTAGAGGTCGAAACGGTAACAAACAATCACGTAATAGGAATCATTTGAAAGATAAGATCTTAACATAACTTCCAGAAAAAGAATCACCTTAAGTGGGTGAATTATGAGAGAGATATGGCTCAGCAAACACAGCCTAACATTCTGCCCGAATTTAACAGCTTTGACCTTTCATTTTGTTTATTACGTTTGGAGGACCAAACGACGTCAAAAAGACATGATACCACATGGGTTAGTTAGAGGACTCTTTGAACTTGTTTACAACCCAAAACAATAAATCCAAGAACATATGAACATTGAAAACTAGGGTTTTACCAATTTCAAAGAATCAACACCCGGAACTCCTATTTCTTCATGATTCAATGCCCAAAACTAAGAAGAAAATCAATAACATTATTAAACAAGAACTAAATCATCAAATCAAATGATTTTCTTATCGGAAAATAAAAGGTTGAACACGGTTTGCTTAAAATATAATCTTGAATGTCTTGATTACTTCAAAAATCAATAGAATGGTGGAATGATGATGACTTTTGATGACGATGATGAATAACAAGAAGAAAAGCTTGATGGGGGCAAGGGTTTCTAGAGAGAAAACTTAGAGAATAAGTTTCAAAATGAAAGAATGCGGAAAAAAAGGGAAACCCTTCCCTTTTGAAAGAATTCAGCCAAGGGTAGGCCTCCCAGGCCCGTTGCTCGTCTCGTCCAATTCCGTATTGTCCCGATTCGCGTGTCATCAAATTTTTGTGTTTTTAAATTCTATGCGGTCATACGATTCTAACAGACTATTATATGGGATATAAATTATTTAATTTATACTTTTGGAGTAAATTAAGTTTATTTAGTAGAATTTAGGCAAATTACACAAATGTCTGGTTTTGTTGGGTTTTAACGTAAATTTTAACGTTTCGCCTTTTGAAAATCTTTGATTAGACTTAATGCACAGGATATTGTACGATGGCAAGCCCAATGGTCATCTTACTAACAATAACCCTAGGCCCAATACTATAACATAAGCCCATTAAGCAAAATTGAAAAGAACAATCAAAGTCAAAAGTAAAAGTCAAAGGTCAACACAACTGTTAGGATGACTGATGCCACAACTGTTGTGTTTCACCTTTTGGAGACAACATAGTACTTAAGCTGCCTAACTCTGATGTGCCGATTATCTGTCTTGCTGTACATTCTAAACATAGAATAGTTTATTCTTATTGTTTAGATTTCATATATAAAGTCCTCACACTTGTATAGTAGAGGCAATGTTAAACCACTTGCGTATCTATTGAATATTACTTTTTGTACTCAGTTCTGATTAATCAAGTGAATACTTTAAAAAAACAACTTGTGTGCTTATTATTACTTATAGTATTTGTATTTGTTAGTAAGTTGTTAACTTAGATTCCATATTTATTAACTTTTGATCAAACAAAAAAGTCTTTTTTATCCATAAACCCGATCCAACGACCCCCATAAAAGAACGAGACCAACTTTGATAAGAAGTTTGTAAGACCATTAAGAAATTTTAAAACTAAATTATTTATTGTTAATCGACCCTGTAAAATATGTAACAAATGCAAAACAATTAGTTTGGATAACTAAGTCATTTATTTTATTGGCTGGTTATTTGATAGATTATTGATAAAGATCCTTTATTTATAATTTAATAATTTTTATCATAGTTTTTATATGATAACAATTATCTATATAGATATATTTTTAATATATTTTGTAAAGGTTATATAGAAAAAAATTATTTCTAGAGGCCTCAATACTTGAAGCTCTGACTCAAGCTCGTTTATTAAATGTTCAATAGTATAAGCTCGACCTCGAGCTCGAGCTTATTTGAGCTCAGTTAAATCCGAGATTGTAGCGAGCCAATCCCGAGTAACTCGTGATTTCATTTGTCAATTACACCCCTAGTATTGAATATTATTTGTTTGAATTTGATTTTTGTGTCTTTTGTTGTGTGATCTGGCCTGATTTGAATCGGACCGTATAAAAAAGATTTAGTAATTAGGGATAGAGAAACGACCCTAAAAATTTTTGACCCCATATAAAAATTTATAAGGATCAGCACAATACAATTAGATCGATCTCGTGATGAGAATGCGGAATGTATCATCACGGTAACAAGATTGAATATAGAGATTGAAGAACACGCACGAGTAAATAACTTTCAAATCTATTGATCTCTGATTTGTTTACAAGGCAGAAGTACAAATCAGGAAATGAAAAATGTATCTATTAACTGCTACCTATTACAAAGCAAAACTTCTATATATAACAAAAAGAAGTTCTCGTGCGAAAACTGGAGTTCTCGCGCGACTAGTAGTTGTCGCGCGACTAGTAGTTGTCGCGCGAGAAGCAGTTTTCGCGCGATAGCGCGAGAAGCAGTTTTCGCGCGATAACTCTAGGTTCTCGCGTGACTTGATCTTGATCTTCATCTTGATTTGATTTCCCGAGCCTCATAGGTTCAACCTCTACAATCTCCCCCTAGGCTCGGTAAATCAATGTTGTTAGAAGTCCACGTCTGCAACCTGATAACTGCACCCATAAGCATACATCTTGTTGTTCAGGGCCTTCGTAATCATCAAACCGAACAGTGCCGCTATGAAGTGTACAGATTCATCATCTACAATCGGACATGCCTGTAACTTAATCAAATCTTCTTTACCAAACTATAGCAGATCTACAAGGTCAATGATACGGAACTCTTTATCTTCATACTTAATCATTGCATGACCACTATCCTTTTCACAACTCCACCCCTTTAGCTTAGACAAGCTGTTAATTGGCACAGGAGCGTGAATAGGAATCTTCTTAGCATATCTTGGATGTCTATAAACCCTTATCTTCATTGGCTTGTTCGTGTTAGGGTCCATCCTGGTCTCATCTTTAATGACTTTTGATTTGGCTGTCTTAAAGTCTTTGAAGTTGGTTCGGCTCTATCTATAAATCATATTACGAATCCAGTTAGCCTTACTGTAATTACATGGGTTAAAGAATGGAACATGACCCATAGCATATAAATCTGATGCTCTGAGTTTATGAAATTTATGCTCGTCCTGAAAATATTCTATAGCTCCGCCCTTTCTCTTCATAATATACATCTTTCTTTCTTGATCATAAGCCCAACTAATGATAGGTTCTGAGTTTTCATACCTTGTGAAAGGTTTGGAATGCCTCAGCGTATGAATATAAGTTGGCGGAGGAGGAGCACTAACTGTTAGGTTACCGACCTGACGCACAACACTTTGGCCTGTAACATCTACTGTCTCGTCAGTCGTCTGTGTGTTGCTAGACTCCCTCACGAACTTACCTTCTTCAATCAAAGTATCGGAAAATAAATCTTTTAGACTGTTACCGAATATATCTGTATACTCAAAACCCTCTTCCAAATCATCAAAAGTATCAAACTCTTCTTTCGTCTCCTCAGCAGTAAGACTTTGCTGGAATGTGTAAAATTCTCTCTCATATGCAGCCTCTGTTTCTGGGTCTAGTGGAGTGTAATCAACTGAATCATTGGGACTTGGTCTAGAGACATTTTCAGTGCCTGTTGTTCTAGCATCACCTGTAGCTGTAGAACCAATGTCACCACCCTGATCATCATCATCATTTCCCCCATCATCATCATCATCATTTCCCTCATTACCATCATCACCATGATCATCATCATCATCCTTATCATCATCACCATCCTCATACGAATCATAATCAATCAAATCTAATCTTTCATCTTCATCATCAACTAGGTTTGGGATAGGCATCATGTGTTCAGGCTCAACAAACGCCTCTCCAGTAAAAACTACAGGCTGGTCCTCAGTAGTCATATGAACATTAGTAGACGGTGACTCTTGACTAGCTTCAGCAGTCTCTGTTGTCCTTTCCTGAACAACAAGATCAACAAGATGCTCTATAGGAATGATCAGGTCTATCACAGGTTCTAGATCAGTAGATTGCTAGCCACTACTCTTTCTAACTTCAGTAGTCCTTTGAAATGACCCCCTTGAAGTAAACTCTCTCAAATTCTACTCGAGGACCTAAACATAGCTGAATATAAATGTTTGCTAATGTTCGAGATCTTAATCCTTTCATCTCTATCAATCAACTGCCTTTGCAGATCATCTATCACTTTGGCCTTCTCCGACATCTCTTTCTCAAGATTATGTACACGTTCCTCCAATCTAATACGTGTAGGTGAACTAGTTGACATACTAGCACCTTGTCTTTGCTCAGGAGGTGTACTTAGGAAGTCTTCCATCCTAATCGTCTCATCCACAATCTAATCTCTAGAAGGTGTCCTCGAAATGCCAACAATAGAAGTGGGCAACTCAATGAATACAGTTGGTGTTGCCTCACTATCTGTGATAGGAGTCTCAGCAAGATTAACCTCCTCAACAATAGGCTCAGTGGTCACTGGGGTCTAACGTCTCCTCAACAAACCACGTCCTCTACCCCTACCATGAGGACTTTCACCTGCTCTCCTCGCCAACCTCTTTCTCCTCCCTCTAATCATTGGAGTCTCATCAGGAATGAAATCAAAATCATGCTCCTTAGCAGTGCGTTTGGCTGGTGTTTCTCGCACTCTGAGAGGTTCCTGTAATACATAGGGTACATTCCCAATCTGGTCACTATCGGTCTCACTCCCACTGCTAGTAAACCAGGAATCTATCTTAGCATCAACATTAGATCTAGTAGCAGCTTGAGAACTCTCAGGTGCTTCTGGTGCAGTACTCGAAGATGGACCGGCTGTATCAGCTTCAGTAGCCTGAGCAGTAGATGTAGATGCACCAGATGTGACATCTCTTTGGACATGAAAAGTATCACTCTCTAGCGGTCTATCTTCAGCTTGAAAATCATCTACAAATCGACCCAACTTAGCGAAATATGAACCATCCCATGCATTCCCTCGTGCTCCCATCAAATTTGTAAAAATATCCTTCTTCAGAGTCATGACCACATACGTAGGTGAATCAGACATAGCTAGCTCGGGTGAGTAGCATTCACTATCATTTGAATAAAATGAGGGTACATGATAAACTTCTTCCCCACTACAGCAATGACGTTCTTCTGCATCTCAAAAAATATTGCCTTGGATATGCTATAAGGTAAATCATCAACGAGTGATATCAGCAGGGATCCGAACACCGCACTCAAACTATCCATGCCTGCCTTAAGATTGCTAAGGCAATGGATGACAACGTGAAACAAGTACTTCCAAAAGGGTGGAAGATACTTCTTCTCCAGAGATGGGTATCTATGACTGTAACCAATACGTGTCAAACAATCCTTGACAGCATCATCATCAATCTTTACAGGTGCATTGGGTACATACTCAAGCAATAGCTCACTGTTGATTACTTCTGCTGTAATAACAACCCTTTTGCCTTTGACTGTGGCAGCAATACAGGGTTCACCGTCTTCATCTATCTCATTGGCTGCCGATAGCCAGAACTGATCAATGACGTCCGTATAGATGTTAGGACACACAGATATGGCATAGTGTATACGTGAAGACTTCATCCCCTCTATTAATGATCGAAACAAAGCTTTATCTTCATTTACATCCCCAAGATAAGCTATGGCATTATGGTTCTTATTGAAAACCATAGACCGAGCCATCTGAAACATTAAGCAATAACACCAGTACTCAAGAATAAATAAAATAAAAACATTTCAGACTTAAGAAAATTAAAATCAACACTTAGAAAAATTCTTGAAATTTTGAACTTCTCACGCGACAGCATTACTACTTTTCATGCGACAAGTCAAGTTGTCGCATGAATTTTGAATTTGACCAGAAGTCAACTTTTCACGTGACAAGTTCAATATCATGCGAATAGTTTTGAAAGTTCTCG
Organism: Flaveria sonorensis; assembly: GCA_025506505.1. Taxonomy (NCBI): domain Eukaryota; kingdom Viridiplantae; phylum Streptophyta; class Magnoliopsida; order Asterales; family Asteraceae; genus Flaveria; species Flaveria sonorensis. The sequence continues at coordinate 17,127,638 of CM046437.1, read as the reverse complement.
TTTCTGTTCATATGCCCAGTACTTTTAGCATGCGAAAAGTCTGGTACACTTCAAAATTTTCAAACTATCAATTTTAAGTGATACAACCATTAAAACATGTTCACTGAGTGTCGTCTAGGTGATTATTAAGGTTTATTAAGGTTAATTAGTTCAAATTTAACGTATTTTAGGTTCTAGAAGATTCGGTCTAGTTAAAAAACACTCAAATCATCATTATAACCAACATTATACCTTAATGCATGTATGGTAATCAATAGGCGACTTTAACGAACACTAGTTTCAATTTTGACAGAGTTTCAACACTTAGAATTTTTAGAGTGAAAATTTCAGAATTGTTGTGCGAATACTTGACTTTTCGCACAACTGCACCTTTTATAGTACTCTAACTTCTCGCGCAAAAAGTCAGAGTTCTCGCATATGAACTTTTTGCATGACTTTCATCCTTTCACATGAAATAGAACTTCTCGCATCAGAAAATCTTTTCGCATGAAATGAACTTTTCGCTTGAAATGAACCTTTCACGCGATAAGTTCTAGTTTCTTGAAATAATGTAACTTTATAATTTTTCAAATTTTAATGAAATTATTGAGATTTATGATTTGTTATGAAAAATGATTATGTTTAACTAAGTGTTTACAATCATTCTAACACTCTTAATTTTGAACATTTTGTAGAACAAAAACTAAAGCGAAAACTAAAACAAGTAAACAAAATTCATTGTTAACACAAAATCAATTTGACACAAAAACTATTCTAATTAACTTAAATATTTTTGATAAATTCTCAAGTATAGGATCATATGTCTTAGATATTGATCATTACTATCATCCAGCTTTATTATAAATAGAACTGATTATGTTGATTGTCAATATATTGAGTCAAATTTAAACTTAGACTTCAAGTTTACTTAGACACATATGCTGTGATTTTATCATATTTTGATTAAATTATATGTCTGCAGTGTGTCCCATAATCAAAAATCCTGTAGAACCTTATCCAACTTCAAGACACTTTCGAGATTTCATATCACCCCAATTTGACTTAAACCTTTCACTTCTGATCAGCCTTTTCAGAACGAATTTTCTAATATAATATCTATTATGAGCATAACTAGCCTGAGAAATATTTCTGAACACGAAATATTAACAAGTTTTAGGACTTATTTAACAACCGGTCGGACTTATGTTTTTGCCCTCGCAAGACGTTTAGGACTTACATGCCAAGTCGAACTTACATGCCCCATCTTTTGATTTTGCCTCATGTGTCAAAACATATTCTCAAAAAGTAAAAATATTTATCATATAGTATGTATGTCTTTGATGTATCTTTTATTAATGTGCTCATTGGCATCTTTTATTCCTATATGTCCTTTTAGGCTTCTTTTTACTCATTTTGTTTGTTTTTCTCTTTGTATTTTGTTTTCATTTGTATATCTATATTTATTTTTTTATTTTGATTTTATACATATATATACAATATCTGAAAGAAGCTGAATCAGAAAGTAACTGGCTTGAGTATGACTAGACTATAACTCTCAGTCTGTTTTAGCATGGAATCAGAGTTACCACAAAACCTTGATGAGTTTCCCACTTCAGTCATAGAAAGTTACTTTCAATGCATCACAGAACATAGTGCTTTTCATACTTGAATATCCAGCCTGTCAACATAGCAAACTTAATCCAAGTTAGTTTCTTGTAAGCCTTAGGATGCAACGATTCAAAATCAAGAAATGTAATATCATTTCCTATGTACACTTGAAAACTTAATTTTTGTTTTTTTAAATTTTATAACCAAAATCTTTTTGTAATTTTCTTCTATCTTTAAACTCCCCCTAAGAACAAAAATATATATATTTTTTTTTATTTTCAAAATTCCCCCCCCCCCTAAAATTGTGATTATCTAGACAAAAAAATAACAATTTTAACAAACAAAGAAAAATATTTTTGAAAAGGATGTCAGAATAAGTGTTAACCAAAGTTAATCATACCCAAAGATTTAACTAAAAAGTCAAATCTAGAATGATCAAACGCCTTAGTGAACAAATCAGCAATGTTAATCATACCCAAATATTTAACTAAAAAGTCAAATCTGGAATGATCAAACGCCTTAGTGAACAAATCAGCAATGTTGTCATCTGTAGAAATTGACTCCAAATGGATAAGTTTCCTTTCAAAACAGTCACGGATGAAATGCATTCGGATGTCGATGTGTTTAGTCTTAGAATGTTGAATTTGATTCTTCACAATGTTCAAAACTGCAGTATTATCACAAAAGATTTTAGTATCATAAATATTAAGGCCATAATCAAGAAGTTGTTGAATTCAAATGATTTGTAAACAACAGATTGATGCAGCCACATATTCAGCCTCTGCAATTGAAGTGGATACTATCTGCTGCTTCCTGCATTGCCAAGAAATCAACCTATTGCCAAATAAATTGACAACCGCCAGTAGTAGACTTCCTGTCCAAGTTACATCCTGCATAATCACTGTTAGTATAAGCAAATAAGTTGAAATCAGAATTTTTAGGATACCAAAAACCAAGTGTGGGTTGACCCTTGAGATACTTAAAAATCCTCTTGACAGCTTTCATGTGAGATTCCTTTGGATTACTTTGATAATGTGCACACTGACAAACAGAAAACATGATGTCCGGTCTACTTGCAGTGAGATACATCATACATGTGTTGATCAACATCTTCTCCTGTGAGATCTGGAGTCAAAGTAGGACGAGAAGACATAGGAGTAGGAGTTGTCTTGGAGTTTTGGAATTTGTACTTATCCAGGATACTATGAATATACTTTTCTTGATGTATAAGTATTCCCTTCTCATCTTGTTTAACTTGAATACCGAAGAAAAACGTCATTTCTCCAAGAGCACTCATCTCAAATTTCTTCTTCATAACCGCCTCAAACTCCTTGCACAAGTCATCATTGGTAGATCCAAAGATAATATCATCAACATAAACTTAAACTAGAATCGATCATAACTAGTCTTCCTTATGAATAAATTTTGATCAATAGCACCTCTTGTATAACCATTTGTAAGAAAATGTTTAGTAAGAGTGGAATACCAAGCTCGAGGTGCTTGGTGTAAACCTTAAAGTGCTTTATCTAACTTGTATACATAGTCAGAATGATCAGGATCTTCAAATCCTGGTGGTTGACAGACATAGGTTTCTTCCTTCATTTCGCCGTACAAAAACGCAGTTTTCACATCCATTTGATAAACTTTGAAGATCTTGTATGAAGCAAATGCCAGAAAAATTCGTATAGCTTCTAGTCTTGCAACTGGAGCATATACTTCTCCATAATTGTAACACCCCGAATTTTTATTTAAAAGACGAGAAAAGAAAAGTGTCCAAAAAGAAAAGTAAACGGGCACAAGTTGAAGGGGGCAAAATGCAAAAGGTGCACAAACTCATTATTTTAATATAAATGAGGGTATGGCCGCCCTATAAAGCAGCAGATCTGTTTTTTTTTGGCCTCGGCTGAAGAAGAAGGAAAGCAAGAAATCAGTTTTTAGAGAAGAAGAAGGAAGAAGAAGTTGCAAAAAGGTTAGTTCTCGGGTTTATGTTCGGTTTTAGCTTAGTTTGCAGCTTGTAACCGAAGTTCTTGGTGTTTAGAGGTTGTGTTCAGGATTTTTGAAGCTGCTGTTGCAAGTGGGTTTCGAGTTGGAGGTGCTTTGTTCGAAGAGCTGCTTCAAGGTGAGTTTTAGGACCCCTCTTTTACTGATTTTTAAAGTGTTGCGGTTATTATGCATACCGGACAAGCATTTTTATAAGATAAACGTGAGTTTATGCTTTATGTTCGAGGGTTGTTTTGTGAATGTTTGTTTAGAGGTTGTTTTTGGGTTAGACTTGATGTTTAGTATGTTCTAAGTGTGTGGTATGATAGATCTGAGCCATGGATGTATTAGGATAGTGATTGGGAGCTGGAAATAGCATAAGTATGTTGCGGGTTAATCTGTTCATCCGCATTTCTTTTATTCTCCCGCATTTGCTATAGTATCCGCACTTGCAACAGTGTTCGCATTTGTAGATGCTTATGCGCCTAAGTGTTCTTCCGCATTTCTTTTATTCATGCGCATTCGCTACAATGTTCATGCGCATTTCTTTGGGACAAAATATTTTCTGAGGTGTTCATCCGCATTAGTGGTGTTCATCCGCATTAGTGGTGTTCATCCGCATTAGTGGTGTTCATCCGCATTTGTATTTGCTCTTCCGCTTTTCTTTGGGGACTTAGGTTTCTTTTCTGGAATTTTGGGAAGTAGAATTTAAGTGCTAAGAAATGATGTCTCGGGGTTGCTTATGCTTATTTATGAGGTGGTGGCTTGTGATGATGTCTATGGTGTGATTGTTGTGGTTGTATGTATGTGTTATCTTTCTTCGTTAAACGGTTTTCAAAACGTATGTATTATGTTATAATACCTGTTGTGTATTATGTTGTGACTTTACGTGGTATGATGTATGAATGTGAGTAAAGTATTATGTAATGAAAGTGGAAGATAACGAATGATGAGAATAGAAGTAACGGATGATGAGATCCTTGTCGCGTACCCCGGTACTGTGTCAGTCTACGGACATGAGTCGGGGGTTTGTTTACAGGCCCCGGCACAGTATCAGTCTTCGGACATGAGTCGGGGGTATTGCATGAGACACGATGGTATGTGAAGGAGATGAGATCCTTGTCGCGTACTCCGGTACTGTGTCAGTCTTCGGACATGAGTCGGGGGTTTGCTTACAGGCCCCGGCACAGTATCAGTCTTCGGACATGAGTCGGGGGTATTGCATGAGACAGGATTCAGATAGGGAGTCTTTATGGCTCGAAGGGGGTTCAATCCTTGAGATTTACTCGAAGGGGATCCCTGTCACGTACCTGGTCTGTCTTCGGTAGGAGACGGGGGTATTGCATGTGACGAGATCCATATGAAGGTATATGATAATAATGAATGAAAGATGGAATGAATGAATGATGATGAAGATAATAATTATTATCAATGTGTACGTATGATGTATGACCGCGAATGAATATAAGTTTTGGTTTTAAAGAAAGTAAAGTATTTTTATTATGAAAACTATAACTCACTCAGCAAAGCTGACTTTTTGTATGCATGATAGTTGGCGGGTATTTTGTTGATGTTGAGGAGTTGCAGGCATGGATGCATACGCTACTGGAGTGTTTTGAAGATTGGCATCCATATTTTGACATATCATTGTATTTTAAACTAATGAAATGTATTGAAATGACATGCTTTTGATTATAAATGAAAGTTATTAATTTCCGCTGCAAAGAAATGAGTATTTTAAATGTTTTATGCGATGACGGTCCAGCTGTAAGCGTCCCGGGAATGGGGCCTTACAAGTTGGTATCAGAGCCAAAGTTTAAGTGAATTGGGTAAATATATTCAAAGGAACCTAATCTTAAACTGAGAATGGGATGAAAGGAAAGGGATGCCAGTCCTAGTAGCTACATGCCTGCAGGTAAAAGTTTTAAGTAAAAGGTTTTATGTAACTTAATGTTAACCGGTATTATGTGTGCATGTTATGTGGCTTGTGTGCTTTTGTGTGGATTTAGATACTGATGTAGTCAGGATAGAAAATGCTTGGGGAATGAAGAGTAAAGTAAGTGGCTAAACACAACTGACCACTGTGATTAGGGACTTACTATACTTAACATTAACTAAGCTATTACCTTGATTGACCGTGTTGGTGTTTGAATCTTGTAGTGTTTAGATGGCTGGTGGTAGATCTTCTAAGGCTTCCCGAGGTGGAGTACGTGATGGACATGGTGCTGGAACACGTGCCACAAGGAGAGGAGTTAGGGATGCGGAGACGACTCCTATAGGTCCCGAGGTTCATCAGCATGAGGGCGTTGATGAGAGCGCAAATTTAAGGGCCTCAGTGAAAGAGGCGGTGGTTGAGGAGGTTCATCAGGTCATGCAGACAATCTTACCATCTGTAGTGACCGAAGTTATTCGTGCTATGAGGGATGACGAGCAGAAGGAGAAGGAGGAGAATAGGAGAACCGCCCGGCGGGGGGTGAAGCTGGAGGTTCCAGGGATATGGAGCAACCTGATGCGAATATGGTTGTCTCCGATGATGATTAGGAGGCAGTGCCTGGAACTGCGAGGGGATGCAGTTATGGGGCATTTCAAAGATGCAGGCCCCCGACGTTTGATGGAAATGGAAGTGCTGCGGCTGCTCAGCGTTGGGTGAGAGAAATGGAGGCGGTGCTTGACATCAGCGAGTGCCGTGAGGATCAAAAGGTGAAGTTTGCTACCCACTCCTTTGTGGATTCAGCCTTATGCTGGTGGGACAATATTGTCCAGGCTGAGGGTACCAGGACAGTCGGGAGGATGAGGTGTAAGGAACTGAAGAGGTTGGTGATTGAGGAGTTTTGTCCTCGTAGGAAGCTGGACAAAGTCGAGAGGGAGTTCTTGCAGCTGGAAGCGGGAACGATGACACACCAGCAGTACACCACGAAGTTTAACGAGATGGCAAGACTGGTGCCAGATCAAGTGACGCCTATGTCACGGAAGATCAAGAGGTACATCCAAGGTCTGCCAATAGATGTCCGCAGACATCTGGTCACTGCCCGACCAAGCACGTTTAGGTCGGCGGTCGATTTGGCGGGAAGGTTGTACGACGAGCGAGAGACGATGGCGATGATGGACGAAGAGGAGGAGCGAGGCTATGATGGGAATGGATGTGGAAGAAGGGGTGATGAAGATGGATTTGAGGCTGGTGGTAAGAAGGTGAGGATAGGCAATCAGAGGATGGTAACCGGGGAAGTGAGGGCATGCAAGAAGTGTGGAAAAGGCCATGAGGGAGAGTGCAAGTGGGGACTGAATGTCTGTTTCCAGTGCGAGAAGGAGGGCCACAGGGCAAGGGATTGCCTTATGGCTAAATGCTACGACTGTGGTGAGACTGGACACATGAGCCGAGACTGTAAGAAGAAGAGGGCAGGAAGCTCCGGCGCAAGGAAGGATGGCAGAGGATGAAGGCTGAAGCAGGTGCCCTGACCGAGAGGAGGCTGGAGCGGACTTCGACTTGACGCTAGGTACGTTTCTGGTAATTTAAATTGTGCATCTATGCTGTGATTGTGGTGCAAGTAGTAGTTTCATTCCTGCTGCCTTTGTGTTAAGTTGCACGTTAGGAGTAGGAAGATCGATGCATCCTTCGATGTAGAAATTGCTATTGGTAAGTCCACTAGGTTACCGGATGTCCTAGAGAATTGCGTGATAGTTTTGAGAGAGCGCGTGTTTCCTGCTAGACTGTTCAGGACAGACATGGATGGATAGACGTGTGCCTTCGAAAGGATTGGCTAGTAGCCTATGAAGCAAACACCTAGTGTTGCAAGAAGGAGGTTTGAGCAATCGTGCCCGAAAGGAGTTTGGTGCCGATCTACGGCGGTGGAGTAACGATGAAGGTCTCGTCTTGGGAAAGGAGATCACTTGGTTCTGAAAGCAAGGGAAGCTAATACTGAGGTGTAAAGAACTAATCTGAACTGTTGCTCAATTAGGAGAAGTGGCATGTCGACTGGAGCTACCCGACGTGTTAAGTGGGACTCATCTGACATTCCATGTATCTTGTCTAAGAAAGTGCTCAACTGATGGGGATGCGATCGTGTCACTAGAGAATACTGAGATGGATGAAAGATTTAACTACGTGGAGCAACTGGGAGTCAATTATGATAGAAAGAAAAGAAAGGCTAAGGAGAATGGTGGTTTCACTTATGCGAGTACAGTGGAGCCTAGAATGGGACTAAGCCTACATGTAAGATCAAGGAATAGGTGAGACAACGTTACCCGTGACTGGTTTTTGGGACGAAACCTATATAAGGGGGGTGGACTTGTAACACCCCGAATTTTTATTTAAAAGACGAGAAAAGAAAAGTGTCCAAAAAGAAAAGTAAATGGGCACAAGTTGAAGGGGGCAAAGTGCAAAAGGTGCACAAACTCATTATTTTAATATAAATAAGGGTATGGCCGCCCCATAAAGCAGCAGATCTGTTTTTTTTGGCCTCGGCTGAAGAAGAAGGAAAGCAAGAAATTGGTTTTTGGAGAATAAGAAGGAAGAAGAAGCGGCAAAAAGGTTAGTTCTCGGGTTTATGTTCGGTTTTAGCTTAGTTTGCAGCTTATAACCAAAGTTCTCGGTGTTTAGAGGTTGTGTTCGGGATTTTTGAAGCTGCTGTTGCAAGTGGGTTTCGAGTTGGAGGTGCTTTGTTCGAAAAGCTGCTTCAAGGTGAGTTTTAGGAACCCTCTTTTACTGATTTTTAAAGTGTTGGGGCTATTATGCATACCGGACAAGCATTTTTATAAGATAACCGTGAGTTTATGCTTTATGTTCGAGGGTTGTTTTGTGAATGTTTGTTTAGAGGTTGTTTTTGGGTTAGACTTGATGTTTAGTATGTTCTAAGTGTGTGGTATGATAGATCTGAGCCATGGATGTATTAGGATGGTGATTGGGAGCTGGAAATAGCATAAGTATGTTGCGGGTTAATCTGTTCATCCGCATTTCTTTTATTCTCCCGCATTTGCTATTGTATCCGCACTTGCAACAGTGTCCGCATTTGTAGATGCTTATGTGCCTAAGTGTTCTTCTGCATTTCTTTTATTCATGCGCATTCGCTACAGTGTTCATGCTCATTTCTTTGGGACGAAATATTTTCTGAGGTGTTCATCCGCATTAGTGGTGTTCATCCGCATTAGTGGTGTTCATCCGCATTTGTTCTTGCTCGTCCGCGTTTCTTTGGGACTTAGGTTTCTTTTCTGGAATTTTGGGAAGTAGAATTTAAGTGCTAAGAAATGATGTCTCGAGGTTGCTTATGCTTATTTATGAGGTGGTGGCTTGTGATGATGTCTATGGTGTGATTGTTGTGGTTGTATGTATGTGTTATCTTTCTTCGTTAAACGATTTTCAAAACGTATGTATTATGTTATAATACCTGTTGTGTATTATGTTGTGACTTTACATGGTATGATGTATGAATGTGATTAAAGTATTATGTAATGAAAGTGGAAGATAACGAATGATGAGAATCGAAGTAACAGATGATGAGATCCTTGTCGCGTACCCCGGTACTATGTCAGTCTACAGACATGAGTCGGGGGTTTGTTTACAGGCCCCGGCACAGTATCAGTCTTCGAACATGAGTCGGGGGTATTGCATGAGACACGATGGTATGTGAAGGAGATGAGATCCTTGTCGCATACTCCGGTACTGTGTCAGTCTTCGGACATGAGTCGGGGGTTTGCTTACAGGCCCCGGTACACTATCAGTCTTCGGACATGAGTCGGGGGTATTGCATGAGACAGGATTCAGATAGGGAGACTTTATGGCTCGAAGGGGGTTCAATCCTTGAGATTGACTCGAAGGGGATCCCTGTCGCGTACCCTGGTCTCTCTTCGGTAGGAGACGGGGGTATTGCATGTGATGAGATCCATATGTAGGCATATGATAATAATGAATGAAAGATGGAATGAATGAACGATGATGAAGATAATAATTATTATCAATGTGTAAGTATGATGTAAGACCGCGAACGAATATAAGTTTTGGTTTTAAAGAAAGTAAAGTATTTTTATTATGAAAACTAGAACTCACTCAGCATAGCTGACTTTTTGTATGCATGATAGTTGGCGGGTATTTTGTTGATGCTGAGGAGTTGCAGGCATGGATGCATATGCTACTGGAGTGTTTTGAAGATTGGCATCCATATTTTGACATATCATTGTATTTTAAACTAATGAAATGTATTGAAATGACATGCTTTTGATTATAAATGAAAGTTATTAATTTCCGCTGCAAAGAAATGAGTATTTTAAATGTTTTATACGATGACGGTCCAGCTGTAAGCGTCCCGGGAACGGGGCCTTACAATAATCAAGACCTTCAATTTGATAGAATCCTTGTACAACAAGTTTGGCCTTGTTGCGGACTATCACATCCTTTTCATCCGTCTTGTTTTTGAAAATCCATTTTGTGCCGATTGGCAACTTACCTTTTGGTAATTCACACAGATGCCAAACATTTAGCTTTTTGAATTGCATCAGCTCGTCTTACATTGCCTCTACCCAACTGTTTTCTTTCAATGCCATTTCAACATTCTTCAGCACTATTTGAGATAGAAAACATGAATATAGACATGTATTTATTACTCCTGATTGACTTCGAGTTCTGACGCCTTGGGATAATAGACCGATGATTGCTTCAGTTGGATGGTTTCTATGAACTCTTAGCTATGGAATAGCATCTTTAGAGATAACTTCGTCTAAGTTGGACATATGACCAATAGGCTCTTCAACAGTGTTCCCTCCTTCTGGTTGATAAATAATTTCTTCTAGATTATCATCACCAGTAGAAACATCTACAAATGGTTCTTGAATAGTATCAATTGGATCTCTTAAAGGTAGAAGATGAAATCTGATCAGAAATTTATGGTTCTTGTTCAATAGCTGTATCCAGATAAGATGAATCTGTTTGAAGAACAAAATGTGGAACAGTTGCAGCATTAGAAGATGAAGGTACATCTAAAGATATTCCTTTAGCTTGAGAAGATGTAGATCCAACATCATCAACAAATATATCTTGAATTGAGGATGTCAAAGGTGGATTAGCTGTAAAAACAACAAATTTTTGATTAAATGTTTCAAATAATGAAGCATAATCATAAACCCATGAAGGAGCAGAACCTGCATCTGTTTTGTTAGATTCGTGCCAATCAATATCAAATGACTCAACAATTTGTTTAGTTCTTTTATTATAAACCCGATATGCTACTTTGTTGGCTAAATAATCAATAAAATAACAATCATCAGCTTTTTCATCAAATTTTGATATATTATCAGATGTGTTTAACGGAGTACAACAACATCCAAAAGTTTTGAAATATTTGACTTTGGGTTTATGTTTGAAAAAGATTTCATAAGGCGTCTTATTTTTTTGTTTGTTAATTAAAACACGATTCTGAACATAACAAGCAGTCTTAACAGCTTCAGCCCAAAAGAATGAAGGTAATTTGGCTGCTGATAACATTGTTCTAGCTGCTTCAATTAAGGTTCTGTTACATCTTTCAGCAACTCCATTTTGTTGTGGAGTTTTTGCAGAACTGAATTATCATGCTATCCCCTTTGAATCGCAGAACTCATTCAAAATACGATTACAGAATTCGATGCCATCACTCCGTATGCATTTGATAGTCTTGTCAGTCTGATTTTCCTCAAGTGTCATGAATTTCATTAACAAATGAGGAGTCTCATCATTGGTTGCTAAAAAGAAAACCCATGTAAATCTAGAAAAATCATCAGTAATAACCAAACAATATGCACGACATCCTAAACTCAAAACACTTACAGGACCGAATAAATCCATGTGTAGCAATTAAAGAATAGAGTCAATTTGTGTATGAGCAACTGGTTTATAAGGAAGTTTATGTTGTTTGCCTTTAGAGCATGACAGACAATGCTCTATTAGTTGAAATTCTTTTAATGGTAAGCCAACTATATGATTTCCTCTAACCAGTTTGTTCATTGTTTTAACATTGACATGACCAAGACGACGATGCCATAACAATGTGTCACTTTCCGAGGCTTTAGATAACAAACACGACGCAGTTACAAATGAATGTGTACCATTCATGTCTAGTAAATACGTGTATTTGTCTCTCGAAGTTCTCAATAAAAGCCATTCTTCAGGTATTACAAAGCCAGGTTTTAAGATTAAACATTCTTTATCAGTGAAATGTGTTGAATACTTTTTGTCACAAATTTGAGAGACACTAAGCAAATTATGTTTTAGTTCCTCTACAAAATTAACATCTTCAAAGCTTAATACATCATTAGTCACTATACGTTTCTTTGTAATCTTACCTCCCTTGTCCCCGAAAAAAATAACATATCCTCCATTATATGGTTGTATGTTGCTTAATAGAGATATATTACTAGTCATGTGTCTCGAACAACCACTATCTACATGCCAAACACCGTTGATAGCTTGCCTTGGTTGTTCCTACACAATAGGACAAATTTAATCATTTTTAGGAACCCAAGCCATGGTTGACTTGAGCTCTTTGTTTTCATCTAAATATGATACATTTTGCAATATCATATCTCTTTTGTCATCGAAAATGCCTTTTTCAACAACAAAAGGCTTAGAAGTTTTGCCTTTAATTTTCCATCTTTGCATTTGTTTGACTGGTGGTGTGGTGAAATTGTTTTTATCAACTTGTACTGATTTTACTTGTGTCTTTTCCTTGTTTAAATCAGTTTATTTTTAGCAAAAACATTCGATTGATATAAGTTTCTTTTAAAATTTGCATTAACAAAGAAAAGTTTTCTATTGTTCGTAATTGAATTATGAAACTTTTGTTTGCTTGTCAATTGATGTTGATGACGACAATTTTTAGCCATGTGATTTGGCTTTCTACACACATAACAACGTCTTTTACTATATGCAGTTGACACTCGCATGTTTTGCTCAAACTGTTTTTGATAACTTCCATAGTTATCACAGAATCTGGCCTTAGTATGTCCTTGGCCTTTTGATTCTTTAACAGTCTCTCTTCCTTTCCACTCATGTTGATTACCTTGAGTTGAATTCGAAGGAATTGAGGTATTGGTCCTAGCTTTTGGACTTATTACAGATGCTGATGTAGCATGATTTGTGGCTTTTGCTTTATGAATCTTCTATACTGGATTAGGACCAGTGTCTTTTAAACGTGTTCTACACACATCTTGTTTCATATTGTTAGCAATAATAGAAGATTTATTTTTAAAGAAACTTGCATTTGTTTCTTTAAAAATATGATCCTCATCATTAATATTGCCTACAGAAACAAATCTATTCTTGAAATCATTTTTCAAGTCAGACATAGATGTTGTGACTCGTTTATTTTCTTTGTTTTTAAAGTTTATTTTTGATTCTCGTTCTTATCCTTATTTGACAATTTTGGACAAACTTTAGAATCAACTGAAACTTTCAAACCTTCATTAAACTCTGATGATGAATTACAAGATGGTTTTTCATTACAAATCTTATTTTTTATAGAATCTAATTCATCATCACTCTTCCATTCTTCAACTAAACCATCTATCTTCACACTTTATGCAAAAAAAATTTCATTATTAATATTAATTTTTGTTTTTATGATAGGGTCAACAATTAATGAAACATTGACTGAAGGTGTGAAGTCTGATTTTGGTTTAAAACCAAACCATAGGTCTCTTCATTATGAGTTGTGATTGATGAAGGCAAAGATGTATAATCATGATTAATTGGTGGTGCAATGTTAGCATAACCCACTCCACTTTTTCCACCATTAATCTTTTGTGTCATCTGTGACTTGATTATACCTTCAACCATGTTAGATGAAAGTTCAAATTTATCAACAACTAATTTTACAGATGAGAGTTCACTATTGAGTTTGTTAATTTCTAAAGATAATTCATCATTGCGTTTTGTCAAATCTTTTATGTTACATTCTTTATCATGAAGATTTAGTTTTGATTGGTAAATAGATTTGCTCAAACCCTCAATTTTATCTTTAAAAATTTTCTCATCAGTTTTATACTTACGGCTTGATATTGAAGTTTTTCAACTTCTAATATCAAACGTTCGTTGTGAACTCTGTATCTTTGTACCTTTTCTTTACACATATCTGAACAAAAAGAAATATATACCTTATTGGTTTCTTCTTTCTTCTTTGTCTCTTCATGGACCACATTCACCCTGAAGGCCTTTAAAACTCTTGATTCATCTGTTTTTGTTGCTGGAGTGATCTCAGCAGCACTTTGCTCTTTTTCACATGCAAACGCTGGAGCAATCTCAACAGCTTTAACTGATTCTTCAACTTGGACTGGAGTGATCTCAACAGTCTTCTCTTTGACATCTTCATCTTTTGCTGGAGTAGACTCAACAGTATTTTCATTACTTTCAACCACTGCTTCAGTTTTCACCTCTTTCACTTGTTCCTTCACAGACTTCTCTACTATTTCTACTTCAATCTTCTCTTCCTCAACAAACACCCCATCTAACACATCTTCAGACACAAATTCAGTAAACAAATTGTCTTCAAGAGGCTGTTCAACTGGTTCAATTTCAGCAAATAGTGCAGTAGACAACTTGATGTCAAGAATTTCCATTTGGTCTAACCAATCATAATCCTCATTGGTCTGAGACACCAAAGCTTTGTTATTAGATGTGCTGGTTTGATCTTTCTTTGTTTCCACCTCCACTGTTACCAACTTCTTTCCATGATCACTCTGATTTGCTCTGGGTTCAGTGCATTCTCTGGCAAAATGACCAGGTTTGTCACAGATGTAGCATCTCAAACTGGACTTATCAAATCCTATTTTGCTGGAGTTGTTCATCCCAAACACTTTCCTTCTAGTTCTCCTAGCAAAGTTCTTAGCTCTGTACACTACCATAGCCATCTGGTATTTAATGTCATTTTCTTCAACGTCATCAGGATTAACTTGTTGCAAGTCATCCACCAAAATGTTAGGTGCACTAAGTCTTCCAGCTGAAAATGCTTCATAGCTGTTCATGAATGTAGTGAATAATGTCGAATGTTCTTCAGCTATTTGTATGGTTTCTTTGGGTGGTTGGGAGTTAACAACAAAAGCTTGTTGTGTAGGTTGAGAAACTTTAATTTGTGGGTAGACTTGAGGTTGGGATAGATTTGGAGTTTGGACATAAGGAGTTTGAGGAGTTGCTTGATGTTAAGACAAGGATTGGGGCAAGGCTTGGTTTTTGATGGTAGGAAGGGCAGAAGATGCTGACTACTGTTGTTGACACAGTTAGGAATAGCTGACATAATAGTTTGGGTTATTGGCCATTTTGGCATACAATGCCGATGCTTCAGCTCCCATTGAGTTGATGTAGTTTGCAGCCCTCTGTTTATCATCTATATCATAAGACTTGATAGTGGAAATGAGATCACTGAGTGTTAAAGTGAACAGATCCTTGGTTCTTTTGATGGTTGTGCAGTTGCTGTTCCAGCTATAAGGTAGAGAATTTAATAGCTTTTTGTTAACTGCTATATTCTCCAAGGTGATTCCTGCACTCTTCATCTTAGTGACTAGTTTCACGAACCTAGACATCTGAGTTTCCAAAGTCTCACCCAGTATATGATTAAACATGTTAAACTCCTGGTTCAACATATCTTTTCGGCTCTCTCTCATATATTTATTCCCTATAATTTGTTCCTCCATTGCGTCCCATAAATCCTTAGCCTTTGTAAAATCTTTGAACTTCTGTGCAATCTCAGTCGTGAGTGCCATAGTGATTGCAGCATAGGCTCTGATATCAATTGTAAGGATCAACACAATACAATTAGATCGATCTCAAGATGAGAATGCGGATTGTAATCATCACGGTAAAAAAGATTGAATATAGAAATTGAAGAACACGCACGAGTAAATAACTTTCAAATCTATTGATCTCTGATTTGTTTACAAGGCAAAAGTACAAATCAGGAAATGAAAAATGTATCTATCCAGTGCTTCTTCTTCATATCCTCTTCATCCCACAAATGTTCAGGTTTTGGGATTAATTCATCCTTATCATTCGTACACACTGGAATGTATGGTCCTTGCTTAATTGATCTCATCAACTGGGGTTCAGTATACATGAAATGGTTCTCAAATCTAAATGTCCAATCAGGGTAATCATCTTCACTGAGCAGCCGAGGTGGCTTCGTGCTCGTACCAATCTCATTGTCGAGATTCAAAGTGGCAGTAAGATACTTCAGATTAGCCATTTATTTAATCAGAAAGTCAAATTCTTCACAAATTCTAATTTTTTTTTCAAACCCAAAGTTCTCGCGTGAAATCTCAACTTATCACGCGAAATCTTTTGTAACTGAATCTTGCGAAAACTTAAAGTTGTCGCACGAGTAGATTCTGTTGTAACAAACTTGGATCCAACTTTTGCGAAATCCTCAACTTCTCGCGCGAAAGGTAACTTTTCGCACAGAAAACCAAGTTTTCGCTTGAACTGTTCTCTGTGATTCTGAGTGTTTCAGCCTTAAATTTTTCACCCAATTGATTAAACTTTGATTAATTAAGTGTTCAATTAGTGATTTAAGTTCAAATTAGATCCTAATTGTCTCTAATTAATTCAATTAATCTTGTTTTAAGCTCAAAAGGTCATCAAATCAACGAACATGAAGTTTATCAGCTTCAACATCTTCAAATGATCAATTTCAGCAAGAATAAGCAGAAAAACTTAGAATAACCATGAGTTTAATGCTCACAAGCTCTTCAAAACACTTCTTCAAACTTCAACAAATCAATCTATAGCAACCTTGCTCTGATACCAATTGTAAGGATCAACACAATACAATTAGAACGATCTCGTGATGAGAATGCGAAATGTAATCATCACGGTAACAAGATTGAATATAGAAATTGAAGAACAATCACGGTAACAAGATTGACTATAGAAATTGAACAACATGCACGAGTAAATAACTTTCAAATCTATTGATCTCTGATTTGTTTACAAGGCAGAAGTACAAATCAGGAAATGAAAAATGTATCTATCAAGTGCTGCCTATTACAAAGCAAACTGGAGTTTTCGTGCGAAAACTGGAGTTCTCGCGAACTAGTAGTTGTCCCACGAGAAGCAGTTTTCGCGCGATAACTCTAGGTTCTCGCGTGACTTGATCTTGATCTTCATTTTGATTTGATTTCCCGAGCCTCCAAGGTTCAACCTCTACAAAATTTTATTGGTAGGCTATTGAAGATGAAACCCCATTATAAACAAATTATTATTGAATGAATGTAATTCAAAAAAAAATTACTATTAAATTATAAAAAAAATTCATAGAATAGTAACCAAGTTTTAACAGTGTTTCAATTAGATCATTTATATTTTTATTTGTTCCAATCAGGTAACTGATATTTTTATTTGTTCCAATTAGGTCACTAAAATTTTAGGAGTGTTTCAATTAGCTCACTCATATTTTTTGCAAAATTTTTAAATAATTCACAATTTTTTATAATGATTTGATTCTTTATAAATATAGTTAATATTTTATATATTTCAATTGTTTTTATAATATTTTTACAATTTATGAGTGTTCTAATTAGAACAATTGTGAAACTTTAGTGACCTGATTGGGACAAAAAAAATTTATAAGTGACCTGATTGATACAAAAAAAAATTATGAGCGACACGATTTGGACAAATGAATTTTTAAATGATCTGATTAAAATAATCTTAAAACTTGATTATTATTTTACAAAGTTATCCTTAAATTATATTTACCACAAAAATAAAAATTTGGGACACCCTAATATTTTAAGCTAGATCTATCACTGTGGAAGGTTGTCCTTACGGTCTCCTAAACTCCACATGAAAATTCATGTGCATCAAGTAGTCCAACCAGGGGAATGCCCACTGCTTCCGACTAAGTGGAGGCGCACAAAAACAGTTCATAGTCGTCGTTAGCCACAGTCCAGTAGAAACATTCTGACATTTTAAAATATTTTTTAAAAAAAAATACCATTATGTTTGACTATTTCTCCTCCTCTACCTTTATATATATATTGTGAATGACTAATAGGCATCTTCCATTTTAAATAATAATAAAATGGTATAGTATAATATAATATATGTAATACTTTAGATAGATATATATCGTAAATAAATGACGATTAGTCGTCTTCAAATTCAAATATGTTTAACGGGTCTAAACATGCCGTATTAATAATAATAATATTATTTATTACTTTAAGGCTCTCACCCAACCAACCCCCAATCAAACCAACAGTCAACCGCACCATGCATTTTACCAGCTCAGTGGTCTGCCAAATAAAGAAAGAGAAAAAGAAATCCCATCGTGGCGATCCTACGGTCAAGACAATTAAGTGGGTTGATCATCCTCCACGTGTCGACGCCTCATTTGACTACCCTCTCTCTTTATACCCCAATCCCCCGATCCAATCCCAATTTCACAGCCAGATACACTCATTCGTTCATACATATTCTCATCAATGGCGGAAAAGTCCTTCAAGTATGTCATCCTCGGCGGTGGCGTCTCTGCCGTGAGTTTCTTCTATTCGTCGCCTTTATTTCTTACCATTGATTGATTGATTGATTGATGTAGGAGTTCATTATTGCGAGATCTGAGGATTCTGTGTGTGTTTTTTTAATCATTTTGTATGCGTCTCCTGTTGATGTATATATGCTGGCAGAATTTACATCTTAACACTGCTCTAGATGGAGCTTATGTTCATCGGGGATTTATTTTCCCAATTTGTGATCATATCTCATCCAGGAAAGGGCAAATTTTACAATTTGATTATAGCTTTTGTGCTAGGGCGACAGGAATTTATTGACCTTCAGGGTTTCACACTTAGAATTTTGGGAGGATAAGATGCTCCCACCCCTAGCTCCTTCGGTGAGAACAAAAAGGATTACCGTCATATAGATAGACACACACGCACACACATATTGTATATGTAACTTATTTGTGTAGTTATTAAACTCCTCACTGAATGAGAGCTACAATTGTTCAGTTCCTATATGTCAGGATCCGTCAAGTGGTTATGTTCTACTAACTTAGTTGATTGTTTAAGTGATACACAGCGAGAATTTTAACAAGCAGACTACTTACAATGTTCAATTATCAATCAAAGCAACAGTAACACAAAGATATACTCCAAACTTCAATTGTATTACTTGCAAATATTATGCGTACACTCTTGTCCGCCGACAGAGATTACAGTGCTATAAATACAAAGAGAATGGAAACGACTACAACCCACTAACTCTATAGCAGTTGTAAACGAAAGACTAGAGTTAACTTCTCCTAACTTTTAGCCATGATTACAATCATGAATTAAGTAAATACATATTTAACTATATGAAAACATGAATCAACTAGCACATGAGGACACATTGAGTATCAGTCCTGACTTGGCAACATTCTTCAGCACCAATATTGTTTCTCAGTAGTAACAGATTAATCATTAGTAACTTGTCCTTCAGTAGTATTAATGCCTCGGTGGTAATAATGATCTTCAGTAGTAATTCACCAGCACTACTAACTTTCATCTTAATGTTAACTTTGTCTCTTCAGCACAAACTCTTGACCTTGGTATCAACTTTACCATCAGCAGTAAAGTTTGGTCTTCAGCATTAACATCTTATCAGTAGTAACATTGGCTTTCAGCATCAACGTCAGTCGTTAGAAAAACACTTAGGTATTTGGTCATCAGCCCCTCATAACCCGACACTGCTCCTTGTTGTAATCAGGACCTGGAGTTGCAACTCATAAAGTAACTTGTTTGACATCCAACTACTAAAGTGTATTTTTTTCCTTTTAGATTGGTCGGTCTTTGTATTACTACCTTAGTTTTACATGAATATGATTCTGTATTACAATTATGTAACTGAGGACACACACACACTTGTAAAGTAGTTAGTTTGGTGAGAAGTAAACTCAAAAATTGGAATTGACTTTTTGTATCCCATTTATTATGAAAGTGGTGTCTTTAATTAAGCCTTTAGTATTGGAATTTCGGCTTGAAAATCCAACAATAGAGGATCATGTTTCGTGTATTGCCAACTGTATGTTGAATGTGCGCAATTGTAGATTCGTATGAAATTCATGTAAAGTTTGTTGTTGTACTTGCAGGGTTATGCTGCCAGGGAATTTGCAAAGCAAGGAGTCCAACCAGGCGAGCTAGCAATCATTTCTAAGGAGGCGGTATTGTGATCAGTTTTTGTGTCTCTTTGTTTAATTCTAAAATACTGGTGGAATATTCTTAAACTATGTGTGCTGAATCGTTGAATTTTGAATGTATTATTACATTCATGCTTGAAGATATTATCGACAGCATATTTTATTTATTATGTTGTCTCTCTTGCGCACCTTATCGATATGAATGTCACCATGTCTTGGATGATTCAAACTAAAACGAAAAAGAAAAAAACTGTTGCTTTGGCCATAAATAAATAGTTAAATAGTTTGCCAGCTTTACCAGAATTGTCGGAAGAATTCATTGTTAGGATTGACAAGTAATCATCATTGTGATTGAGGAGTGAGGAGTCTTTGTGAATTCTATTTTGTAAGCCGAATAGTGAGAGTATTGAATAAAGGAGGATTCCTAATCGCCAAAGTCAAGCGTTTACCACCCAAGTTCATTTTTTAAATTTCCATAGGTTTCCCATACTTGGTTCAACAAGTTACCTATATCAATGTGGCATCTGGAACTTTTTAATAAGATTGGTGAGTTTTGTCGAAATTCAAAGATGAAGACAAATAACCTTCTATAATATGCTTATTGTTTTATCCTAATGCGACCTTGTACCTTCTATTTTTCAAAGATGTCTAATTTAATAGATTACTTGAGGTGGCAATTTTGCTTCCAGCAGGATCCTGTACTATGGCTCTTTCTATTGTCAGTTATTTTAATTCTAATTAGAAGATTGGCCTCTTTTGTTTTTATTGTATTAATTATCTTTGCTTATTATGTACAACTATTTATATGATTTTGCTAAGCTTATTCTCTTTGGCTCTTGTAGGTGGCCCCATATGAACGCCCTGCCCTAAGTAAAGCTTATTTGTTTCCTGAAGGTAAGTCAAGGTCTGATAGTAGTTATGTTATAAAAGTTTTAGATATATGTGGTGTTCTAACTATTGTTTTTCTTGATCTATTATTTTGCTTCAGGAGCTGCTAGACTTCCAGGGTTTCATGTCTGTGTTGGAAGTGGAGGTGAGAAACTATTACCAGAGTGGTACACAGAGAAAGGTACATTTGGTGTTTCTATGGGCCTATATAAAATAAAAGATGAGATATATTATATATTCTTATCTAAAACCACGTAATGCTTCTACAACAGGGATTGATTTGATTCTTAACACGGAGATAGTGAAAGCAGATCTTGCTTCAAAATCTCTTACTAGTGCAGCCGGTGAAACCTTCAAATATAAAATTCTAATCATCGCCACTGGCTCCACAGTAAGCTCTGAAATAGTAACCAACTTCTCTTCTTCACATCTATAACTTTCAATCTACTTTCAGGTTCTCAAACTGACAGACTTCAAAGTGGAAGGGGCTGATGCCAAAAACATTCTTTATTTGAGAGAAATTGATGATGCTGATAGACTTGTAGAAGCTATCAAAGCGAAGAAAAATGGGAAGGCTGTTGTCGTTGGGGGAGGATACATTGGTCTTGAGCTTAGTGCTGTATTGAGAATCAACAACTTTGATGTTAAAATGGTTTACCCAGAACCATGGTGCAGTAAGTCCATACAGCTCTTTGTTTAATTTTATTTTATATGTTGAAAATTAGGCCCTTGATTGAGCACACCAACCAAGAATCATGAACAATTATGAGAAACAAGAACAAACAACATCATGATTTTTTTTGTGGAATCCCTCTCACGTCTCTTGCATAAATATATCAATGTAAAACACCATTACTATAAACCAAAGACATCTATTATTTATAATCTAGACCCTTAAAGAACAAGAAACCTAATTAGACTCAACTTAGGAAAGTAAATCAAACTCAATCTCTCATTACCAAATACTATACAATACCAATTAAAAGACCATTACCAAAACTAATAAAAACCCTTAACTGACTTCACACTAGACCGACCCAAACATTGGATCATGACCCATTTGGTTATATTAAATGTAAACAAATTCGAACAAGTCCAACAATCACCCCCTAATTATTGTTTGTTAAGACCGATCTTCACAGCAACGTTGGATCACCATCGTCTTGAATCAAATTTGCCATGTCCTTGTTTTGATAGCACACTATTCATTCTACAGTGTTCACAAAATTTCTAGACTTTGATTCCTTCTTGGCTCGTAAGCCGCTTGCTATCTACTACAAACCAGAAATCAAGTCATATGCTTCTCTGTCTTCCAAGTAACTAAACCAAACCACCCTGCTGATTCGTCTTTTCGGTGCTGTTTGGTTGGAATACTTTTGCCAAAATAGAACTAGCCACCTGCTGTTCTTGTCCTAGGCGAGGAAAAATCGAGTCTTGATTAACCATGATTGAAGAATTGCACCACTAATCAATTAGCCCTGCCATACTAGGCTGATTTAATTAGACCTGCTTTTTGATCAACACCCCTGAACGTCGACTCCTGCCCTGTTGTTTGATCGACTCCTGCCTGCTGGTAGACCGATCAAAAACCTGTTGTTGATCGAAACCTCCTACTGCTGCTGCTGTGACCATTTAATGGCCCAAGAAACACCAATATAAGTCATGACCAGAACCAAGTCGCCAAGTAGCAGCTCTTTGCCGCCTCAAAAAAACAGCTCTAATGGTAGACTTGCAGCCAAAGGCTGCTCTCCCTCTTGAAAGTCGACTCTCAAACCCGCTCTTTTACCATGCTCTGATACCAATCGTTGGAATCGAACCTATGTAATCAAAGGCGCTAGGCTCACTCAAGGCGCAAAGGCCTCGCCAATAGCCTAGGCGCAAGACGCAAAAAAAGCGCACGCCTGAGACAAAGAAGACGCACATATAAGAATATATATATAATAGACGTAAATTGTAATAAAAATATAATATCTGATAATAAACAATTAATTATCTAACTATAAACATTTTTTAATATAATAATTAATTAACTTCTTATGTTTTCTAGATTAGATGTAGATTATATATAAGATTAACTAGTATACTCCTGTCCTATTTAACCTATTTGAAGTGTAGACTGTACCATTCCTACTGTTCTTAAATAGTGTTCTATCCCATCAGAACTTTTAACATTTTTCCCCATAAAAGAACTTGGGTTCAGATTTTTTTCTTCATCTTCTTTCTACCTACCCCTTCTCTCTTCATTAGAACTCTGTTCAGGCTTCTTTTTGTCTAATTCCGGCAAGTGCAGGCCGGCTGTTGGCCGATCCAAACCAAATTTGGCCGGTTCAGGCAATGTTTTGGCCGATTCAGGTATATTCTGACCTGTTCAAGCTGGTTTTTTCAGACTATGTGATAGGAACCGAGAATTGATAAAACAGTCAGCTTTATTAACAGAACTAAAGGCCCTATCCGAGATGGGCAAAGTCTCCAAATACAAAAGAAATCAACACTTTTGATAATCTAGACTGAAACTACAAATTCAGAAAATAAAGTACTTAAACTAAAGTTAAGGAGGGAACAGGTATGGTCTGGTGTTCACTATCTTTTGATTTCGTGGATCACTACCCCTCACTTCCATACTTCAAAGTTTTCCTCCATTCGATTTCCCTCCATGTAGCAGTAGATGGGTCTGCCCTGACCCGTGCCCTGACCCGTTATGACCCATTTCCATTCTCGGGTTCTTATCAATGCAGCCTTCCCAAAGAACCGACTTGTCCCCAAGTCGGGTAACAGAAAATGGAGCCTCTAGACCGGCGGTGTGCAACTATGGTCTGGTCATCTAGTGGTAATCCTTGCAACTTGTACTCCTTGCCATCAATGGTAAATGCGAGGGACATGTGCTGCTAGTTTGCTTGGATGGTATTAAGTGTTGCCAGCCACTTGATACCTAATACCACATCAGCCCCTCCCAAAGCAAAAGGATATAAATCTTGAATCACCTGGAGGTCACCGATTTGAAGTTTAGCATTTCTACAAACACGATTGCATCGAATAGCATCGCCATTCCCAATCTGAACCCTAAATGGAGTAATAAACTGTGCTGTGATCTTTAGTCATTCATCAACTTATCTGAGATGAAGTTATGTGTCAACCCACTGTCAATTACGACTAGAATCTTTGCTAATTCAAGTATTCCTTTTAACTTTATGGTGGTTGTTGTTGACTGACCAAAAAGCGCATGGAGGCTGATTTCGGCTAAATCTTCGGGCCCACCTTCCTTGTGTTGTTCCTCCATATCAGCGGTGAGTTCGATCAGTTTGTAGGCTCCTGTTTTGCACTTGTGGCCCGGTCCGTACTTGTCATTGCACCTAAAACATTCACCCCGCAACAGCTGATTCTGTTTTTCTAGTTTTTGAAATGCGAGCAAGTGGTTTGCTGGCAGTTACAACCTCGGTTAGAAGGGTGCTTGCAGGCTCGTTTTCTGCAGAAACAGGCTTGGAATTAGTAGATGCAGATAGGCTTTTCCCAATCCGGGTTATGCAAAGCTTTGATTCAAATTCAAGGGCGATGCTCATAGCTTTATACACAGTTCTAGGCTTGCGAATCCGCACATCAGCTTTCAAGTCGACTTTGAGGCCATTTAGGAATACTCTTAATAGGCAGTGTTCGGGCCAGTTCGTGACTCGCGACGAACGTTTTGCAAATTCTTGGCGGTACTCCTGCACGGTACCAGTTTGTCGGATGCTAGTGTTCGTCCGGATTTTGAAACTCAATAGGTCCAAAATTCTTTTGTAAGGCTCAGACCAACTCCTCCCAGTAGCAAATATCCTGATCAGTGGACAACCAGGAGCAGAGATCCAGCGCGTCCCCCTCCAAATGCATTGAAGCCACGTCCACTTTCTCCTCATCCGGTATGTTATAATAGAGGAAGTACTTCTCTGCTTTAAATATCCACCCTCGCGGATCACCATCGCTGAAAACAGGAAAGGATATCTTGTGTTTGGGGTGGTGAGATCGGCTGTTGTTCCAGGAAGTCTCCCCATCATCCATTCTGCCAGGACCGTCACTCCCTTTGTCTCTGGACATCGCACAAGTCTTGAGGGCTGCAACATCTGCTTGCAGCGATTCCATCGACTCCGGTTTGGAAGCTATAACTGCTAGTTGGGCTGCAATCACATCAGGGGTTGAAGAAGAACCTTCTGGGTTGCTGCGAGTTGAAGGTGCCATGTTGATGTTTTCCTGGCAATGGAACCAAATGATAGGAACCGAGAATTGATAAAACAGTCAGCTTGATTAACAGAACTAAAGGCCCTATTCGAGATGGGCAAAGTCTCCAAATACAAAAGAAATCAACACTTTTGATAATCTAGACTGAAACTACAAATGCAGAAAATAAAGTACTTAAACTAAAGTTAAGGAGGGAACAGTTATGGTCTGGTCTTCACTATCTGCTGATTTCATGGATCACTACCCCTCACCTCAACACTTCAAAGTTTTCCCTCCATGTAGCAGTAGATGGGTCTGCCCTGACCCGTGCCCAGACCCGTTATAACCCATTTCCATTCTCGGGTTCTTATCACGATGGCACCGGAATTTGTGCCTAATACCGGCCGTAATCGTCGCCTGAGCGCCATGATAGACACAAGGCGTTATTGCTGTGCCTCTCCTTGCCTGAGAGCCTAGGCGAGTGCCTTTTGCGCCTTTGACAACATAGGATCTAACACACCTAACAAAGAATCACAGACTATTTTGAGAAACAAGAAAAAAGAACATTATAATTTTCTTAGAATCTCTCTCATGTTTTTTTTTTTTTTGATATATCAATGAAAACATACTATTACAATAAATCAAAGACCCCTATTTATAATACTTTAAACTCTTAAAGAACAAGAAACCTAATTAGACTCAAGTCACTCAACTTAGGAAAGTAAATCAAATTCAGTCTCTCCTTACCAAATTCTAAACAATACCAATTATAAGATAATTACCAAAACTAATAATAACCCTAAACCGACTCCAAACTAGACCAACACACACATTGACTCGTGACCCATTCGGTTACATGTCAACAAACCCAATTAAGTCCAACATTATATGTGTGGTATTTATGTGGCAAAATAAGTAACGTGTCATAACGGATTTTTTTCACATGTCGTTACATATTTATACAAAAACTCTTATAACTACAGTAATCTAGTTTTTTGAATGGATGGGTTTAGGAAGATGTATATGTACATAAAAAAATACACTTTAGGTAACTTTTGATCCTTTTAAGTATATTACTCTTGATTTTTACCCAATATAAACCCATTTCTAGTATAAATTTCGAAATTAGCTCAGCAATTCTGTAAGTTGTTTTGTGTCGTGTATAAACAGTGCCTCGACTATTCACTGCTGATATTGCTGCTTTCTATGAGGGTTATTATGAGAAAAAGGGAGTAACTATCATCAAGGGTACAGTTGCTTCCGGCTTTACCAAGAATGACAACGGAGAGGTTTGTACTAATGAAACTGAAATCCTTAGGATTTTCACTTTGTGTGCCTTCTATAATAGCCGCAATTTCAACCTCACAGGTGAAAGAAGTAAAACTTAAGGATGGAAGGGTGCTAGAAGCAGATATTGTGGTAGTTGGTGTTGGTGCTAGACCCCTTACAAATCTATTCAAAGGACAGGTTGAAGAGGACAAAGGTGGAATTAAGGTTTGTCTATAATCTTTTAATCAATTCCACTTCCCCTCTCATTCTTTTCTTTTTTATATTTAATCTTAGGTTACATTCATGTGTGGTAGGGTGGGCGGCGAGGGAATTTGGCAAACATGTTATACAAATATTACTCATTTTGAATAACTAGAAGTGTTAGTTTTGATCTCTCTAGAATGGATCAATTCAGGTTAAGCTATAACAGGCCAAACTCTTGATATAAATAATGATTAGCTTAAAAGAAACACGTTGAAAGTCCCCATATCATTTTATTCACAAAAAAGATTATTTTTTAATTAATTTTTCTTTACTAACAAATTTAAATATTATAATCTATATTACCATAATTGATAGGATTATTATATGTATACGAAATTAAAATAAAAGTAAATTATACTGATAGTCCTTATGGTTTGGTCAAAATTTTGGATTGGTCCTTAAAGTTTTATAATTACGAATATAATCCCTAATGTTATATTTATATTTCATCAATGGTCCTTAATCTGTTAGTTCAGTTAGTAATGTTAAATTCATCAAAATGATTATATTTCTAGGATCATCAATGTAATTTACATTTTATTTTAGTTTTATATTTATTTTTCATTATTAATATATTTATTGGTTAATACACAAAAAAAATATTTTTAAAAATGAATTTTTTTAAACATTCAGGTTTTAAATGCTTTTCAAACCTTTTACTTTTAGACTTCTTTCTTAAAACTCTTTGTTTTTTAAAGGTATCTTTAAAAGATTATCATCTTTCTTAAAACCATTTGATTTTTAAATGTTAATTTTTAAATTATTCATTTTCTAAATATTTTTTTTAAACCGTTTGTTTATTAAATGTTTTAGAAAATATTAAAAAAGACGTTTAAAAATGAATTTTTTTTAATAATGACTTTAATTTAAAAACTGTGTATTAAAAAACAGATGTTTGAAAAAATGAATGGTTTTAAAAAAAGAACTTTAAAAAACCATTTAAAGAAATAAAAATTAACTGGTTTTAAGAATGGAATTTAGAATACGAATGGTTTCATAATGTTAAACTGTAAGATGGTAAAAGACTGAATTATATTATTGAATAGTTAAGTTACAATATATAGAGATATTTAGTAACCCTAGAAACCTAACTGGGCCCGTGAGCTCATTCTAATCAAACCCTAATAATATATTCTAATACTCCCCGCAGTCGTAGCGGAAGTAACCGTACGCTAAGATTGGAAAACAAAAAAAAACATAAAACCAATAATAATAAAATAAAATGCTTCGATCGACTCAGATATCCAAACTTTTGCCAACAAATTAATATTATTGCTGATCTTGTCATTCATATTTTGGTTGACTGTGCTATCCATAGTTTGATTGATACTTCATGGTTTTTGATTCTTGGAATAATAAGTTGAGAACTGACGATCGTAGTCATTGGCGATGTCGAGGCTAGTTACCGGCGGTCACTTGGATCCGTAGATCAAGAGTTGAAATCTATAGAAAAAAAAAAGAAAAAGAAAGCAAGGCACGTGACCGTGTTCAGGCGGCGGTGTTTTGGATCCGTAGATCAAGAGATTAGATCCGTAGATCTATAAAAAAGAAAATAGAATAAAATCAATCAAACCGTAGTTTAAGATCGATGGCCGTCGACCGTGGTCCTTGGTACGGCTAAAAGAAAGCAAAAGAATGACCATGTGTGAAACTTTCTAGGTGGCGGTCTCTTGGACCGTAGATCAAGAGATAAGATCGGTAGATCTAAAAAGAAGAGAAATATTTATCAAACCTTAGTTTGAGATCGGTGGCTGTGGACCGTGGTCCTTGATGCGGCTAAAACACCGATAAATGAAAAAATAAAAAGAAAAAGAAAATATAGTGACCGCCGCAAATTGGGAGCCATAATCCAGAAACAAACTAAAAGAATGGATGTGAACGAACCAAGAGAATGGATGTGAACGAACCAAAAGAATGGATATGGGTAATAGGTTTGAATCATCAACCGATAACAAAGCTTTATTCAACATAAACTAGAAAATAGATAAGAAACGAAACAGAAGACAAAGGTGGGACAGGGCAGCGGCGGTGGCGGCACACCGCCCTGTCTAGGGTTTGAACTTGGTGGCGACGGCTAGGGTTTGTATGTTTTTGTGGTGGTGCAACGAAGAAAAAGGTAACAACCTTAAAGCTCTGATACATGTAAGATGATAAAAGATTGAATTATATTATTGAATAGTTAAGTTACAATATATAGAGATATTAAGTAACCCTAGAAACTTAACTGGGCCCGTGGGCTCATTCTAATCAAACCCTAATAATATATTCTAATATAAACATCGAACATTTTTAAAAAAATATGTTTTTAAAAACTTTTTTATTCGTGTATTTAAAAAAGCATGCTTTATTAAATAAATAAACATATTAATAATGAAATAATAAAAATTATACAAAAATAAAGAAACATTGAATAACAAAAATATAAAGCTTTCTTTAATAAAAATAATACTATACGGACCTAGGGAATATGAATGAAAGAGAAAGAAATGATAGGGACTATATTCAAGATTTTTAAACTTTAGGAATCAAATCCAAAATTTTAACATAACCACAGGGACCATCCATGTAATTTACTCTAAAAAAAATTTAAAAAAGAGAGAATTGGATAGATTTGGTTTCGGGACAACATAATCTGTGACCCAATTCAATTCAAACTGTACCAGGAAAGTAATTATTTTGACCTGAACCTTCACCTGACCTGCCCATTCTCACTGTACAAGTATACTATCGTAAGGACTTTGCAGGACTAGGAACATTTCCTAGCTATATATTTTTGATTGATGGCCATCACTAATTAAAAGTGCTTGTTATTTTGTTTGGTGACTAAACACTAATCATAATATCAAGCATGTCATGCCTAGAATGAACAAATTCACTATTCCTCATTATCTTGTTAATTACAGACCGATGCATTTTTCAAAACAAGCGTTCCTGATGTATATGCTGTTGGCGATGTTGCTACTTTCCCAATGAAAATGTATGGTGACATTAGAAGAGTTGAGCATGTTGACCATTCCCGCAAATCTGCAGAACAAGCTGTCAATGTAATCAGTCCTATTGGATTTTGCATTACTTTTTTGCATGTGAACTCAACAAAAATAAACGAAATAAATTGTTAACATTTACGTGTTTATGCAGGCTATATTTGCTAGTGAGCAAGGGAAGGATATTGAAGCTTATGATTACCTTCCATACTTCTATTCGCGTTCATTTGATCTATCTTGGCAGTTTTATGGCGATAATGTTGGTGATGCTGTTATCTTTGGTGACCATGATCCAGCATCAGCAAAAGCCAAGTTTGGGTCGTACTGGATCAAGGATGGCAAGGTTGTGGGTGCGTTTCTTGAAGGTGGTGCACCCGAAGAGAACCAAGCCATAGCCAAAGTTGCCAAAGCCCAACCTGCTGCCTCTAGCTTGGACATACTCGCCAAGGAGGGCCTTGAATTTGCCAGTAAGATCTAAGAAAGTTTGGTTTTGCTTCCATTACATTAAACACCATGATGAATAACAATGTATTTGAGCATTTATGATTGTTTTAGTGTGTCTTCTGCATGTTGCATTTGCTTGTAAACTCTTCCTATAAAAACATTAAAAAAGTTGTTTCCTTTTATTCAACCTACTACCTTAATTATGATAGGGTTTTACTGATACACAGTTAGAAGTTAATTGAACAATTCGAGGTAATAAACCTCCAAACTTCCAAGGTGGTGGGATCCATGGGGCAACACCTTTGGTGGGGGTTTAGTTGATAAATTAGTAAAAGTTCCTTCGGATTTCCATAAATGATGAAAATTTGTTGAAGTTGATAATCAAAAGGAACTTATAAATTAGTAGTAAATTGCTATTGATCGGTAGAAACTATGATCAATAGCAACTTAACCTTTGGTAGAAACTAATGATTGTTAAGAACTGATGATTAGTAATAACTAATAATCTACCCTAAAGAGAGTTAGTTTACAAAAGGATAAAATTGTGGATCCCTTTACAAAAGGCTTAAGCAAAGAGTTAATTTACAAGTCGTCGTGTGAAATGAGACTAAAGCCTCTGGAGTAAGTTAATAGAAATAAAAACCTACCCTAAGAGATTGGATATCCTAAGATCTAGGTTTTATAGAAAAACCTAGTTGTATAAATTATGTAAAAAGTCAGACATTATTGAGTAAATCACTAGAATGGAATTGATAGGGTGCTTCGGATATTATCTCAAGAGGTGGCTTGAAGGAGATCAAAGTCTGTTTAACAATTAGGTAATAATTAAAATAAAAAAAAAGTTTTAAATTCAAAAAGGTAAGTAAGACTCTTAGTAATTAATTTGTTTAATCAATGATTGAGATTAAATTATAAAAATATTTGTTTGTGAGGTATGATTATTTTTGTTGGCTGTTTTTAAGTTCCTTTATTTTTTTAACTTTTATAATTTTAAATACGGCAATATTTTTATATAAAAATCACAGCAAAAAAACTAAGTGTTTTTATTTTTAAAACAAACACACTATCGCTACATAAAAATATAAAACAAATTCTATGTTTTCAGTACACATGAATTCTACTTTGCGTTGGCTTTTTGTTTGTTATTGTGTTTTTTTAGAAACTATTGCGTCTTTCTTTAAATGATGAATTTATAACAAAAAAACATAATGATGAAATTAAATTGTTGTGGGCTTCTAGTATGCAAACCATAATAATAAAATAACAAATAATTAGTCTAATACCTTAAAAATTAACACAATATGATGTAAAATGTGAGACATAATGATAAAATATCTCATTATGTTTTTTCTGTTAGTAATTGTGTTTTCTTAAACATTATAAGTTTTGAAAAACACATTGGTCAAATAACATTATTATGTACTTCTAATTATAAAACATAACGATAGAAATATAACGCAAAGACGAATCCATATAACGTAAGATGAAAAATATTTGACACAATGACTTGATATTTGACACCTAACGTATTTGACACAATTATCAAAATGTCATACTCTTTGAAAACAATAAAGGACACATATCAAGCCTAGAATTCCTCTTAACCTTTTTAGATGAAATATTACTTTTATTATAATCTACCCTGATTATTATTATCTATTGTGTTTAGATAAGTTTGGCTTAATTTAAATTCATTATTTGACTTTTGAACTAGATGATGATCAAGAATAGGGTGTATTCAACTGGGCGTTTGTTTTTTTGTTTTAGTTATAGTTTATGATAGTTTAGATATTAATGTAATAGGATCTAGTTTACTTTTGTCTTCTTTTGTATTCTGTGGCATGTGAAACTGCATGCAAAACTGTAGTTTCGTCCGGTAGTTTCTCATGCCATGGTGCATATAGTTTCGCATACTGCAAAACTGTATGCGAAACTAGGTCCTGTATATATATGTTTCTTTGTTCTTCATGATGTAACTCTTGAAACTTTATTGATTATCAGTGATTGAGTTCATTGTTTGTTTGTGTATTGTTAGGAGCTTATATTTCATACATTTGAGCATTATTCTTCTTTATCTTCAAAAATTCTTCTTCAAATGGGTCTTATGTTTGATTAGTGTTCATATTTCATCATTACTTGGTCCCCAAGCTATTAGACTTAGTGATATCTTGTGGATTTCAGTGTTGAATCTATCAAAAGCACATTCACGACTTGGGTCCCAAATTCCAAATCTTAATAATTTTTTGTTCAAATGCCAGGATCATTCCAGAAAAAACTGTCAATAGTTTCTGGCACGTTGATAGCGGATGTTCAAGGCATATGACCGGGTTGAAGGACCTACTTATAAATTATCGCGTAATAAATGCAGGATATGTTGCTTTTGCTAGAGACAAGAAAGGAGGAAAGATGATCGGTCAAGGGGAAGTATCAAAATGGTTCTTTGACTGTGGAGAAAGTGAACTACATTTCAGAGCTGGCATTCAATCTGTTAATGATGAGTATCTAAACCTAACAGTTAAGTGTATCACAAATCTATGATAAAGATATTCTAGTGCTATTTATGTCCAAAGAATGCTTGTTTCTTAAACCAGAGTTTATTATCTCTGAAGATTTAATGATCATGCGTGCTCCAAGGAAGAATGATACCTATTTGTTGGATATGGGATCAAAAGAATCCACCTCAACCGTGACATGTCTCCTGTCAAAAGCTTCATCTT
The DNA here is from genome assembly GCA_025506505.1 of Flaveria sonorensis. Classification (NCBI taxonomy): domain Eukaryota; kingdom Viridiplantae; phylum Streptophyta; class Magnoliopsida; order Asterales; family Asteraceae; genus Flaveria; species Flaveria sonorensis. Next base: position 17,095,190 of record CM046437.1, on the reverse strand, counting down.
CTGAATCCTTCATGTGGCATAGACGATTAGGACATGTTAATTTTAAAAATATTAATAAGTTGGTTAAGAACAATCTTGTGAGGGGGCTACCACTTAAATATTTTTCAGTGGTAGAAAAGTGTATGGCTTGTGCTCAAGGAAAACAGCATAAAAGGCCACACAAGCTTAAGCTTGAAAATACCATTTCAAAACCCCTTGAATTGTTACATACCGACTTATTTGGTCCTATTAGTGTTAAATTTATTACTAAGAAATCTTATTGTTTGGTTGTTAAAGATGATTATTCAAGATATTCTTGGGTAAGATTTCTGGCACACAAGGGAGACACCGCTGAAGAGTTGTAGAAGCTTATCCTCTCAATTGAAACCATCAACAAAAGAAAGGTTATGGCTATCAAAAGTGACAATGGAACTGAATTCAGAAACCATATCTTTGACTCATTCTGTGCAAGCAAAGGGATTCTCAGACAGTTCAGTGCTGCTAGGACACCTCAACAAAATGGTGTTGCTGAAAGGAAGAATTGGACTCTTATTGAAGCAGTAAGAACTATGCTGATTGAGTCAAAGCTTCTAATCATTTTTTGGGCAAAAGCAGTCAACTGTGCATCCTATGTACTAAACAGAGTTCTTATTGTGAAAGACAAGATGAAGACTCCTTATGAGCTTCTTCGTAAAAGGAAACCCTTGATTGACTTCTTTTTTCCGTTTGGTTGCTCATGTACTTTGCTGAATACTCAAGCATAGAAGTCAAAGTTTGGTGCAGTCTCTGATGAATGTTTCTTTGTTGGCTATTCTACCTCACAAAAGACGTATCGAGTGTACAACAAAAGAACGTGTATTGTGCAGGAATCCTTTTATGTTGATTGGCAGGAGTCTAATTCACCAACCATGGGATCAGAACCAGAATGGTTTTATGACTCCAACACTGTCTTCAAATCATTCAATCTTCCAGTATTTGACGATGATGTCGTTCCTCAAACCAATATGCAAATCATTCCTCCACCTGAACCTGTTCCACAATTTCCAATTAAACCTCCATCTCCATCTCCATTTGATGTTCCACCTACACCTCCTACACCTCCACCACAACTAGTTCCTCCATCACAACCAATTCACAACCATCACAAACCGCATCTTCATCTCAATCCAATCCATTAACCCTTAAGACCAACTTCGAAACCTTAAAAGATCACCCACATGATTACATCATTGGTTCCATTACAGATGGTGTGAGGACTCGAAGTCAATCTGGATTGATAAATAAATGTCTTTACACATGTTTCTTATCTTAAATTGTTCCCAAAAATATCTTAGCAGCTCTTCAAGACCCAAGTTGGGTTGAATCTATGCAATTGGAGCTTCAACAGTTCCAGAAGTTGAAAGTTTAGGAGTTAGTTGATCTTCCTCCAAACAAATATCCTATCGGTACCAAATGGGTGTTCAGGAACAGGCCAGATGATCGAGGAGTGGTAGTAAGAAACAAGGCAAGACTGGTTGTTCAAGGATTGTTCAGGAGGAGGGAAATGACTACACTGAAGTGTTTGCTCCAGTTGCTCGCATTAAAGCCATAAGAATTTTTCTTGTTCACGCTGCTCACAAGAACTTCAAAGTTTTTCAGATGGACGTGAAGTGTGCATTTCTATACGGGAACATTGACGTGGAGATTTATGTTTGTCAGCCACCAGGTTTTGAGGATCCAGATTTTCCAGAGAAAGTATATAAACTTGATAAATCTTTATATGGATTGCATCAAGCTCCTCGTATCCGGTATGAAACACTGACACAGTATCTGCTTAGCAAGGGTTTCTCTCATGGAACTATAGATATGATATTATTCAAGAAGGAGGTTGATGGTGAGATGTTGATTGTTCAAGTGTATGTTGATGATATTATTTTTGGGTCTACAAACGAGAAACTGTGTAGAGAATTTGAAGAAGTGATGAAGGATCGTTTTGAAATGAGCATGATGGGGGAGAGTGCTTCTTCTTAGGGCTGCTGGTTGAACAAAAGCCTGATGGTATTCTTATTCACCAAGAAAAGTACATTCAAGAGATTCTCAAGAAGTACAAGATGGATGATGCTTCTCCAGAACTTACTCCATTCACTGCTCAAACCTGCTTAACTCTAGATGATAATGGGAAATCCATGGATGCTCATTGCTATCGTTCTATGATCGGATCTCTCATGTATCTCACGACTAGCCGTCCAAATATTACATTCGCCGTGTGCTACTGTGCCCGTTTTCAAGCCAACCCAAAAGAATCATATGAAAAAGCTGTTAAACGCATCTTTCGTTACTTAAAGGGTTCTTCTCGTTTGGGTCTTTGGTATCCAAAAGGAGGGAAATTTGATTTACATGCTTATTCTGGGATTTCCTTGTTTCATTGCAAAGGAAGAAGCAAATAACAGTATCTCTATCTACAGGAGAGGCTAAATATGTTGCTACATCAAGTTGCTGTTGCCAAGTGCTTTGGATACAACATCAGATGATGGATTACGGAATCAATTTTCTGCATATACCATTCTTTTGTGATAATGAAGCTGCTATCGGAATCGCCAAAAATCCAATTCATCATACTTGTACCAAGCACATTGAAACAAGGATTCATGCAATCCGGGATGCTGGGGAAAAGGGTTTCATTGATATTATTCCTATTGACACAAAGAATCAAAGAGCAGATCTTTTCACAGAAACATTTGATAAACCTTGTTTTATGAATTGATCTCAATGTTGGGTTTAATATCTTTTAAAAAACTCTTTTCATAACAAATTGTGTAAATACTGTAAATAAACTCTTTCTGAAAAGCTTCATTGTCCCATATGCCTTCACTTCTTGATCCTTAAAAATATAAAAAAAATTATAATTCATGTATTGTGAAGCTTTAAAAAAACCCACACTTCCCCAAAGTGTATACTTGTTTAAAAGGAAATTTCTTTTGTTGCACTTTAATAGAAATTCAGGGGAGAGTAGACTTTGACCATTTTATAATTTTTCTTTTGTTGCGCTTTAAGGTGTTGTGTATATAATCTTATTTTTTTGGTATAGGATTCAGAAGCTTGGATAGTGTCTGAAGGAGGTCAGAGGCATCGTGTTGGGATATCTCGTTATCATGGGGAGCTTAAAGTTTGATCCTAGATCAAATGTGGTGGCATATCTAAATGATCGCGATCCTAAGTCTGCTGGAGACAGAGATGCCATTGATTGGCTTAGGAGATCTCCCATTTTCTATGCCATTTCTCACTCTCCTATCATAAACGAGAAGCAGATTAGAGAGTTTTGGAGAACGGCTGTACATGACGCCAGGTAAAGGATTATTAAAGCATCTGTTCAGGGAGAGCTAGTTGAGATCTCGGTCGAGACAGTGGCTAAGGCCCTGCATTTGGAGGATGATATGGGGGATAGCATTGATATGACTGATACAGAGGTGATTAGAGCGTTTAAAGATATTGGTTATGAGGGAACAGACTTTGAGAAGAGGAAGGAAATCAAGAAGTCCTTTCTATCTAAGGAGTGGAGGTTCATAGCTCACGTGTTTATTAGTTGTCTGGATCACAGGAAAGGGGGATCAGATGGGCTGAATCTGAGATGGTCCACAGCTATGATCATGTTCTGTAAAAGTGAAAAAACAAACATAGCTCAGATCATCCATGATTATTTGCTGGAGAATATCATGGCTCTGAAGAAGGATAAGTGGCTGCTCTATCACAGATTTATTCAGATCATTGTAGATTACTTAAAGCCAAACTTGCCTAACCTTAGGGATGAAGTAAGATTGACTCCGATGAACCCAAGGATCTTTGCAGACTGTGCTGCCTCCAGGCATGACTTCTTAGGGAAGATTACATATCTGCTGGAGAGCATGTATATAGAAGAGAGGTGGAATTATATCAAGACTCTAATCCCTCTGGAGGAAAGGAGAGCAGCTAAAACTGGGGGAAATATGGAAGAGATCAGAAAGAGGAAGAAGTATACGAAGGAATCTGATATGACCTTTGAAGAACAACTAGATGAGATTGAGGAGGAACTGAGAAAGAATAGGAAGAAGAAGAGTGTTGATAAAACAACTAAAGCTGATTCCCCGATACGGGAGAGGAGGAGTAAGAGCAAACAGCCGGTCATCCCTGAGACCAGGCCTACAGGAGATGGCGAGAGGCCAAGGAGAGATACGAGATCAGAGTTTGATAAGGATGTGATTAGAAATGTTAATACATCCCTATCAAATGAGCTAAGCATGATTAAGACCAAACTGATTAACTTAGAAGAGAGGGAGAAAGTGAGAGATTTGGAGATTGAGGAGATGAAGAAGGTGATATTGAGCCAACAAGATCTAATCAGAAGGTTGTTAGAGTAGATAAGTGATTTGAGGAGACCTGCAGGTGCTGATGATGTACTGAGTGCAGAGTAAATCAGGGACATCACTGACACATCAAAGTTCCATTTTTTTCATAAAACATCTGGTGTTGGTGCTAGTGGTGCTAGAACCTCTGGAGCTGGTGGAAGTGGTGCAGGAGGTAATGAAGCTAGTGGAAGTGGTGCAGGAGGTAATGAAGCTGGTGGTGTTGTTGCAAGAGTGAGTGGTGAAGGAGTAGGTGCTGGAGAAGATGCTGAACAAGTATTTGAAGCTGGATTCCTTAATATGGGATTTGACATAGATACTAATTTTACAGAAGGTGAGGTGATAAGGAGTGAGGTTCAAGTAGGAGGGAAAGGGTAAACCGAGTTAAATTTAGTTGATTAGGAGGAAGAAGTGGAGGAGCAGTTGGTTGACTATGATTCAGAGCCTGAGTTTTACATAGTTGATGAGAGGCTAATGACTTATGTGGGTCAGAGGAGTTCTATCGAAGGAGATGTGTTTGAGTTGAACAAGGAGGACTGGTTCACTAAGAAGGAGGAACCAGAGAAGCTAACCCCTCTGTTTCATAACATTAAAGAACCAGGAAGGAAGGAGTCAGATAAGAAGATTGTGAGTTGGAAGTACAACTCAAAACTAAAAATGTTTATGATTAAAAGACGTGAAGGTGGGATCTCTTATTTGCATAAAAGGAAGGCGTTTAAGACCCTTTCTAAGTGGGATTTGAGGAGATTGGCAGAGATTCCCCTCCTAGATTCAGCTTCGAGTGAACGTGCTACATTGTTGGAGAACGAGATTCATATGGGCGTAAAGGACAACTTTGAAGCTTTTGGATATATGAAGCCAGAGAGGAGACGATCAAAGAAGGATCTAGATTGGGTGACCGAGAAAGGAAAGATTGTGTTGAAGCTAAAGCCTGCGAAGACCGCCAGTCGAGTGAGGCTACCTGATCAACAGCCGTCAAGAGGCTGGGTTGCCATGGTTGAGGTCCCATTGATGTTATCACTTGCAAAAGTGAGAGCCTTTTCCATATGGATCTCCTGAACAAGTTCAGGAACATCCACCTCAATGGAGGGTAGATGATGTGGGCTAGACCTGGGTGAGTCAGAAATACTCATCTCTCTTTGAGCAGGGGTGGAGAAGAGAGACTCATGGTATTCACTGACATCCAAGTCCTCATCATCATAAAAGTCTAAGCTGGGTATTGGTTGGTTGAGATCTAGAGGTTGGGGATGGTAGCTGTCCCCTGAAGGTTGATAAATTAAGTTTAGAGACTCAGAGTGAAGGCTAGAGGCTGTTTGGGTAATGAGCTCATCAGCCTGAGCATGAGGAACCTCAGAACTAATTATTGGAAAGATGGGAGTGGTTTGCTCCTTAGGGGAAGTAGGAGCTTGAGATTCCACTTCCTCCTGTATGGGTTGTGATATGGGAGCCTGCACATGCTTAGTAGCAAGTGCAGGGATTCGTTTGGATTTTCTTTTGTAGGTGATGGTGATGGTAGGCTGTGTTTAAGGTGGTTGAGAAGTGGAAGGTGTGGGATCAACACTAGCTGGTGCTGCTAGGTTGTCACCCTAAGTAATGAGCTCAAACATTTGTGGGACAAGGGCTGTTTCTACCACTGAGAAGCCAACAGTTGGCTTCTTCAAGATTTTGAAAATGCCGGGCCTCATTTGTCCCAATTTAAGAATATTTCCTGTTCCCCTCAACTGTGGTCCCAATTCACAGTTAAGAATGTGTAACATACTTGGGGAACATGTAATATTCTAAGGAGTCCAAGTTAGCAAGTAAATTTGTGTAAACAAACTGAGAGTACCTAAACTTAACCCCTTGTACCATCCCATGGACTATAAAGGAGAGATCTTCTGGAACTTGATCCCATCCTCCATGTTTGTTAGATAAGTTGTGTATGATGACATGGAGGAGGTACTTCCACTAGGATGAGACCTTCCCCTTCCTGAAGGTTTTGACTGAGAAGTCACCTTCATAGCCCATCTGCTAGAAGGAATGGTTGACAGCAGATTTTGGAAAGGACAGTTCACCTGCTTTATCATCCAGCTGCAAATGGGTGTTTATGATGGCCGGAGTGATGAAAACTGTCCTCCCCTGCATCGTAGCAAATAGTGCCTTCTCCCCATCCATGGTCACCTCTTGACAGGTCCGCCAGAATTCAAGCACCTGATCCTCATAGAGAGGAGGATCGATTGTAAGGGAGGTGAAGTAGTGAGACGAAGAAAGGTACCTACAAACATCTGAGAAGCTTGGATCCTTCTCAGAGTTTAACATGGCAACTTGATTGTGTTGCCTGTGTAGGTGCATGGTGAAAACAGGGTCGTTTCTGCGATCGATGTTGGCCATTTGGTGAAGCTTATCAGTGAAGAAAGGAAGAAGAAAGTGAGTTTGGGGTGAAATTAGGTTAAAGATTATGAGAGTAGAGATAAAAAAAAATAGAACCGTTGAGAAGATATATGCAGTGGATTTGAGACAACGTTAGAACAAAAAGATAAACTTTGAAATCCACAAGTGGGTCCCACTTCTGAAAAAGCGCCCAAAAAGTTAGTTTTCTTGTAAGTTGAAAATCTTCCGAAGGTATTTTTGTTTCGGAAGTTTTTTTAAGAAAAGCTTCCAAAGGCAACTTTGCTTCGGAAGATATTTTAGAGAGTTGTGAAGATTCGGCTTTGGAAGGAATATACTTAAAGAAATTTCTTCCGACATAAATTTTGCTTCGGAAGAACTAACTCTGAGAAAATTAATATCCATGGATAATAAATCTTCCGAGACGAAATTGCTTTCGGAAGATATGTGTTCTTTGAATGCATCGAAGTACTTATAAGCACATTTAAGCTTCGGAAGATATTCTAAGAATTTCTTCCGAAGGTAATCTCTTATGAGTAGTTAAATGATTTAAAGACATAAATTTCTTCAGAAGGTAATTTGAGTTCTTCCAAGACAAAATAATAAATTTTCACAAATCTAAGGAATATCTTAGGACAACTTACTTCCAAAGAGAACTGGGCTTATGAAGGTGATAATATAGACAACTTAGGACACACAATTTTTTTAGAAATAAGTTGATTAAGTGTTTAAAGAAAAATTCTATTCAAAGTTAATCATCCCAATAGCTGAAATAAGATATTTAAACCTCTGTTCATCAAAGGCTTTAGTGAACAGATCAGCATATTGTTCATTTGTGTTAACTTTGATCAGTTTGATTAATCCTTTCTCAAAATTATCTCTAATCAAATAATACCTGATGTTGATGTGTTTGGTCCTAGAATGCTACCCAGGATTCTCTGTAATAGAGATAGCACTGTTGTTGTCTATATGGATAGGAGTCTCCTTAAAATTGAATTCATAGTTCAGCATCTGATTCTGAATCCAAAGCACTTGAGCACAGCAGCTTGCAGCAGCAATGTATTCAGCTTCAGCAGTTGATGCAGACACACAGGACTGCTTCTTGCATTACCTAGATACTATCCTTCCACCAAGGAATTGACATCCCCCAGATGAAGACTTTGCAGTCATGTTGCAACCACCATAGTCACTATCTGTATAAGCATACAGATTAAAGTCTGAATTCTTTGGATACCAAAGGCCTAGTTTAGGAGCACCTTTGAGGTATTTGAGAATTCTTTTCACAGTAACTAGGTGTGACATCTTGGGGTTGGCTTGATATCTTGCACATATGCATGTGGCAAACATAATATCAGGCCTGCTAGCAGTGAGGTACATAAGAGACCCAATCATAGCCCTGTAGAGATGTTCATCAACACACTCCCCCTCAAGATCAGGACCAAGGGAGTGGTTTCTGGCTATGGGTGTCTTTGCAACCTTACAATCAGTCATCTTGAATCTTGTAAGTATGTCTTGTACATATTTTGACTGACTAATAAAGATGCCATTTTCAACCTGCTTCACTTGAATTCTAGAAAGAAGTTGAGTTCCCCCATGGCACTCATTTCAAATCTATCCTTCATCAGCTTCTCAAAGTCTTTGCAGAGCTTTGGATTAGTTGAACCAAAGATGATGTCATCTACATATATCTAAACTAGCATTATGTCATTCCCTGTTTCTTTGATGAAGAGAGTCACATCAATAGTACCTCTTTTGTATCCATGTTGACAAAGATACTTTGATAGTGTCTTATACCACTTTCTTGGAGCCTGATGCAGTCCATATAGAGCTTTATTAAGCTTGCAGACATAATCAAGATGATCTGGGTCTGCAAAGCCAGGTGGTTGTTTGACATAAACTTCTTCATCTATCACCCCATAGAGAAAGGCACACTTTACATCAAGCTGGTAGACCTTGAAATCCTTGGATGCAGCATAAGCCAGGAATATTTTTACAGCTTCAAGTCTTACTACAGGAGTAAAGACATCAGTGTAGTCAATTTCTTCTTCTTGAGTGTACCCCTAGACAACCAGTCTAGCCTTGTTCTTGATGACAATCCCTCTATCATCAGTTTTGTTCCTGAATACCCATTTGGTTCCTATGACACTTTTCCCTTGAGGAAGAGGACATAGGTTCCACACCTTCTGTCTTCTGATTTGAAGCAACTCTTCTTGCATTGCCTCAATCCAGTTTCCATCCTTTAAAGCCTCATCAACTTTCTTCGGCTCAATCTGGGATAAGAAACAAGAATGCAGACAAAGATTGCTCTCATGTGTTTGTCCTCTTGTTCTCACCCCTGTGTCAACATTTCCAATGATGTTTGTGGTGGGGTGTGACTTGTGGATCCTAAGTTGAGGGATCACAGCAAGTTGATTTGAGAGATCTAAGTTAGAGAAATTTAGATCTGGCAAAGAAGTGCTACCCACCACATCAACACACTTATCAAGAGAAGCTTGATCCAATGAGTGTGTTACATCGTTAATGTTGTCTTCTATGGAGTGGTTATCAGCATCAAGAAATTCCTGATCACTATCACCACCTCCATCTCCTTCTGCATTTGAAGTTCCTTCACCTGGATTTGGAGCCTCTGAGCTGGAATTTGAAGGCATCTCAGATGAATCAGCAGTATTTGTCATGCTTGTGCTGATAGGAGCTTCACTTGCAGGGTTAGTTACTATTAGAGCTGAAGTAGTATTCTTGTTTGGTCTTCTCAGCTCAAATCTTGGGGCAGGATTACCTATTGATATATTATCTGTAGATCCTGAAACATTCTCACAAGACTCGTTAAAACATTTGGTAACTAAATCAAGATCAAACAGCCAATCCGAACCAGAACCTTTAACACTGGGAGTGTTTTCATTGAAGGTCACATTGGCTGACTCCTCAATTACTCTAGTTCTGAGGTTGTATACTCTATAAGCCTTAGCTTGAGAGGAGTATCCAATATAGTGTCCATCATTTTATTTCTCAGCAAACTTGGCTACTTGATCTCTGGTATTCAAGATGGTGCATGGACATCCAAATGACCTGAGGAAACCAATGAATGGTCTCATTTTGTGCCACAGCTCATAAGGAGTCTTACCATGAGTCTTAACTACTAAAACTCTATTCTGCACATAGCAGGTTATGTTGACAGCCTCTGCCCAGAAGTTGATAGGCAATTTAGAGTCAGACAACATGGTTCTAGCAGCCTCAATAAGTGACTTGTTTCTCCTCTCAGCAACACTATTTTGCTGAGGAGTCCTGGGAGCACTATATTGTCTTGAAATACCCTTTTCATCACAAAATGTATCAAGGATTTGGTTTTTAAATTCTGTTCCCTGATCACATCTTATGGTTTTGACCTTGTGATCACATTGATTCTCAATTTTCAAAATGAAGTTCTTCAAGATCTCAGGAGTCTCATCCTTAGTTCTAAGGAAGAAGACCCAAGTAAATCTTGTGAAGTCATTTGTGATCACTAAAAAATAAGAGGTCCTTCCTAGACTCATTACACTGGTGGAGCCAAACATATCCATATGTAATAAGTGTGGGGGAGTAGTGATGGAGTTGGTTTCCTTTGGCTTGTGAGACACTTTGTGCTGCTTCCCTTTCAGGCATGCAACACAATGGTCATCACTTGTAAACTCTTTCTTTGGCATTCCAGTTACCAAATAATTTTTAATCAATTTATTCATGTTTTTGAAGTTTACATGGCACATTCTTTTATGCCAGAGGAAAGACTCATCACTATTTGCTTTAGATAGAAAGCAAGACACTTCTCCGGAGGGAGTTGTTTCTTGCAGATCCATCTTGTACATGTTTCCCTTCCTGGGGGCTCTGAGTAGGATGTACTCCTAAGGAATAACCACCCCAGGCTTGAGAACAATGCACTCATGCTCATTGAAGAGCATGCGATGTTTTTGGTCACAAAATTAGGACACACTCAAAAGATTGTATCCAAGCTCCTTGACAAAGTTTACCTTCTCAATGCTGAGCTAACAATTTGACAAAGTTTACCTTCTCAATGCCGAGCTAACTCATGCTCAGTGAAGAGCATGCGATGTTTTTGGTCACAAAATTGGGACACACTCAAAAGATTGTATCCAAGCTCCTTGACAAAGTTTACCTTCTCAATGCTGAGCTAACCATTTGAGACCATGCCCCTGCCAGTGATGTAACCTCCTGCATCTCCTCCAAAAGCAACTGGCCCTCCATCAAACTTTTTAATGTTTTGAAGTAAGGAGCCATTGCCTGTCATGTGTCTTGAGCAGCCACTATCAATGATCCATACATTCCTGTTGGTTTTCAGCTGCCCTTGCACAACAAGAGATGATTTAGTTACATTTGGGAACCCAAGCCTTATTGGTCTTGGGCTTGTCAAAGTGAATAGAAGACAATGAAACAGTAAGTGATCCTATGTTCAGGCTTTGAGGATCATTTGTTATTGCTGATGATGAACTTTCAGTCACATGGTCTTCCTTCATCTTCCACACCACCTTCGGAAGACTGGGCTTGACCTTCAAAGCTTCGAAAGTTTTAACAACTTCAGAAGATTTGGAGACTGGGTCTTCGGAAGATCTAGCTTTCACTGCAGCTGGCTTTGGTGCTTCGGAAGTATTCCTTTCTTCCAAGACCATTTTTCCTTCCGAAGGCAATTTACCACCTGTTATCCTTTTCACTTTGGAACGTCCGAAGGAAACAAATTTTCCTTCCAAAGCTAGCTTTTTCTTCTTCTTCCCAGAAGCTTTCTCTTTGATCATGTGGATAGTGCTTTTGGAATTATAGATGCAATCCTTAGCCAGATGAGAAGTACTACCACACATGATGCAGTCCATTTGCTTCCTTCTGAGAGTCTTCTTCTGAGAGCAAGACTGAGCTTGAACACTTTTTTTCTCCAGCTTCTTCTTCACAGATGATGCTGCAAGCTTCTTAGGGAGAGACTTGCTCTTGGAGGAGGATGGTTCAGACTGTGTAGTAGTGGTACACAACAATTCAGCCTTCTCTTTCCTGGAATGAGTTGGAACTATACTAAAAATCCTGGTACTAGAGTTTGTAGTTGATTCCTCAGCCTTTACCACTTCAAACCCTGTAGAGATGAACACTTGTTTTTGCTTGGAGTCAAAAGTGGCCATGATCTCTTGAGCCTTCTTTGATCTTCTCTTTGCTCTTCTGATCAAGTTCTTCCTCTTTGTCTTTGTCATACCAGCCTTCTTACTCTCCTTAGGAGCATGGTGACCCTTTTTGGATTGACTCTCTTCACTCATCTCAGAGTCATCCCTCACCATCTCCTCTTCATCCTCTTCAACACTAGGGTCTATGAGGGGAAGCTCATCTTCACCAGTTCCACACCTTGGAGATCTTACAAATAATAGAGTGTGTGGAGGAGCTATCTCAGTAGATCCAGTCTTTGCTTATTCTGATAACAAACTTTTGCATGCAGGGATGAGGATATGATGTTCTTGAAGGTCTCTTCAAGAACACATTTTTCAGCCCGGGCTTTGCTGATCACAAGCTCAACCTGGCATTCAGTCAACTTGGTAATGAGATCTTTAATTTGAGTCCTGTAATTTGTTTGCTTATGTTTAAGAGTTGAAATTGTTTTCTCTAGATCTTCTATCTTAAGTTTATAGTCATTTTCAGCTCTTTTAAAATCAGCTTTTAGGATATTCAAGGACTTAATATCAGATCTCATTTCTAAGTTGTAGGACATGTATCTATTCACTTTAGCAATACATTCAGGAGAGCAAAGATGTTCTAGTACCTTAACCTCATCATGGTCAGCCATGAGTGCTTGATTTGGTGAAGCATCTTCAGCCTGAAAGCTCCAATCAAAGCCTCCTTCTTCAACAGCAATAGCATCTTGCTGTTTTGGCTTCTCATTCAGGTGCCCTCCCTCAGTGTAGTTTGGCCTGGATGATGCTTGGCCACCATTTGACTTAGGTGCCTTGCATTCTCTGGCAAAATGACCCATCAGGTTACAGTTGTAACACTTCACTTTGCTCTTGTCTAGTCCAAACTTGCCACTGGCAGCATTGCTGGGAAACCTTCTCCCTGTCCTCTTGTAGAACTTCTGGGCTCTGTGAGTGAGAAGAGCCATCTGCTGGACTATCTCCATGTATTCCAGATCTTCTGGATGGATACAATCCAGGTCTTCAAGAGTGAAAAGAAAGTTGCCTGAACTTTCATCAGTAGAGACAAAGGCTTGAGAGGTGCTTGTCTCTTGGAATGCATTTCCTTGGATGTAGCACTCTCTGGGTGTCTCTGGGAAGGTGATGAAAGGACCATTTTATGAAGTTTCAGGGTAGCAGATAAGATGGTGCTGTGGTTCTCTGCTATCCCTTTCACCCATAGAAGGGCAGAACTCTGGTGAGTGATGGAGTTACCAGATGGGTTTTGCATGTTCATCTCCATCTGGTATCCACTGAGTATTCCATATAACTCAGTGAGAGTCAGGGTCTTGAGGTTTTCAGTCCTCTTAATGACCACATAATAGTGTGTCCATTGTCTAGGAAGAGAGGACATGAACTTCCTAACAATATCCCTATTCTCAATAGTTACTCCAACATCAGCCAGAGTATCCACAATCTCAACATACCTAAAATACTGTTGAGTCATGGTTTCACCTGTCTTGAAGGTGAAATTTTCTAACTGCTGCTTCAAGAGGTCCTTCTTGTTTTCCTTGGCTTCATTGGACCCCTCATACATCAGTTTCAGTGCATCCCACAATTGTTTAGCGGTCTTGCACTTCTTGAAACCTCTATAGATGGAATTTGGAAGAGCAGTTTGAAGGGCTATCATGGCTTTCTGATCAATGTCAATCTTCTTCCAGTCTTCTTCAGAGAAGTCAGCCCTTTCTTTGGGTATCATACCACCACCAACAGCAGCTGAAGTGGTGTATGGTACATGAGGTCCATTGACAATAGACTCCCACATCCTGGAATCCTGAGACTTGATGAAGCCTTCCATTGTTTCGCACCAAGTGTCAAAATCCTCAGGAGTGATCAGTGGGGACTTTGTCATAGTTTCAGTTTCCATATCAGCCTTAGAGATAGCTACCATTTGAAGAGTTAAGTGATGTGTGAAGCTAAGAGGATTAAAGATGGTGAGATCTTACAATCAAGAGCCTGTAATGCTCTGATACCAATTGCAGGATCGGGTAAGGGTGCTTAAGTTTGTAATTAGGTTCACAGGAGGAGAGAACTTTAGATCACTTAACAATTTAAATAGGGAACTGGTAACTATTTAGAAGATACTAAGCCAACAAAAGTAATGTAAGTGAAACAAGAACAAAATCACAAGAACACAAGATAAAGTTTTCAAGGAAGTTATATATTGATTCTCTAGTTCTATTATAAGTGTGTTTTTAGTATATCTTAGTTATAAGAATTTGAGACTCTTATATACTACAACCTACAACCGTCAATATACAAAAAGACAGTTGGGATTTGACTAATCTAGACAACAAGATCAATCTACAATCAAAAGGCAGATTGCCTTTTGACTAGTGACAATGACATGCCATAGCTCACTGACTTTATCTAATAAGACAAGTCTACAGGAACAATTATGGGAAGTTACAGGCAAAGACCTTTTTCTACAGTTTGATAAAGTATAGAAGTTTCACCAACTAATGAAAAGCAGGTGAGTCTTCAGAGCAGCAGCGGAAGGTACAACAGCTTTATCATAAAGTAACTCAGAGAAAGCATATTTTCTCTGTCTTCGGAAGAAATCAGTCTTCTCATCAAAATGGCTTCCGAAGACTTTGTCTTGTGAAGCTTTGGAAGACTTCATCTTTGGCTTCGGAAGAAAAGGGTCTTTGGCTTAGGAAGATTTCACACTTGTAATATTTTCTGATGAGTGTGAAACTTCCGAAGCAACTTCTTCTGAACTGTTGGCTTCGGAAGATCTTACACTTAGACTTATTTGTGAGTGTAAGACTTCTAAAGCTAGTTCATCCTTGTTCCTTAGTGCATGCTGGAAGACTTGGTTGTTCTGGTAACCTTTGGTTGCATCAGCCTTTAATCTTCAGATGTTTCTTACATTGTTACCTACTTAATTAATAATACTTATTAGAATAAAACACCAAATGAACCCTTCCTAAAAACCCTTAGAAATCGATTAACTGCAAATTCACTCAACTAACCAAAACTATAAACTACATAAATGTAAGAACCCAAATTTTAGGGACAATTTTTTTTTTTAAAATTTTATAGATTATAAGCTGTACACACCTACATGGACATGACCTAGGCCCATCAAAGGATATAATATTATTACGAACTATGTCTAATGGGCTTGGCCCAGTTGTAAGTTATTGGGCTTTACCCAATATTTCAATACCCGTCAATAATAAATAAATTTAAATACCTTATATAATATAGTTAACAACATAAAACTTACTAATATAACCCGACATACTTCGAGTGTAAAACTCGAGTATACAAAACATACAAAAGGACATAATACGAATAACATATATATATATATATATATATATATATATATATATATATATATATATATATATATATATATATTACCAAAGACATGAACGTACAATTTTATAATCTAACAATTTTTTTTTACATATTAGGCGTACTCACGTAATATGGTTGTAACTAGACAAACGGTCACCAACTATTAATCATATATTCTTATACATAACTATACACATAACAATTCCAGATATTCATATATAAAGTTTAGTCCTAAACTAATTATTTAGTTTCTTAAAAGATTTAACCTAACGTATATAATTAATACAAATCTTAAAAAAGAAACATTAAATAGATAAATTACCCAATATGTTAATAAACAATGAAATGAGCAGTGATTTACATCTTGATATGCGTCATGTACAACCATCTTTTAGCATTTATATATTACCACTCATGAGGCGGTGGTTTTGTTGCGGTTTTTTGCACACTATTTTACAGAGAGAGAACAGATAGGTGGGAGAGACAATTTGAGGTTGCCACCATCGTCTTCAACAGCCGTGCTTAAGTGGCAGAGCTGGGGTTTTGGAGTCGGCTAACATCACCACCATTTCATGGATAGCATCGTTGTCGGGTTCCACGGAAACCTAGGTGGCGATGCTTTGGCGGTGGTAGTGGTAATTTTTGCCATGGTAGATGCACAATCGTAACCTTAATCAGGCCACAGTCATGCAAAATCAATCCCGCTGGTGTTGGTTTTGCGGTGATGACTTGAGAGGATTCATATTTTCCTATTTTAGGGGTTTTCTCGGTTCGTCATCTATGAGGCATGCTGCATTAGCGATTTGTTGTGCTAGGGTTTTCTTAGAGGTATTTCTTATTTTTCTGATGTATTGATTCTCTTTTTCCTCTTATTTGTTCAGTGTTTTTTCACACCAAGTGATGCTTCATATGCTTCTAATCAATGTTATATGGTAAAAAGTTCGAATCTTTTGATGAGTTTATAATTTGTTTTTGGTCTTTTAATTTTTTGATGAATTTTTATTCAAATTGTATTTGAATTTTAACTCATCATATAAACAGAGCCTTTGAGGAGGGACAAGAATTACTTCATTAGATTCTGGTAAGATTTGATTTGTACAATATTTATTACACTGAATTTGTGGACTTAAACCATTTTTTGTTGTTTCATATATCAGTTTCTATATATTTAGTCATTAAAATGGCTATATGGTGTTTTGTGAAAGTTGTTTGTATTTTACAAGCATTCTAGGTGTTTCTTGGTTTGAGTTCTTGATCCTGTCCAGAAGAGATGCTCATCATGGTCAGATTTGTTTTTTTTTTAATATTTAAAAGATTAAAAAAAAGTGAAGGTGGAATAGCAATGGAGATAGTTCTTAGATCTCTCATGGTGGTTAATATATTTTATGATGATTGAATGTTTAGGGACTTGCATATAAATACAAGCATGGGAGGGATTGCGTTTACGCTTACGCTACATCTACAATCCATTGAACCAGCATTAGTGGTAAGGTATTTAGATTTATTACTTCTATGTTTTTTACATGTAACTATTTTTAACATGTACCTAATAATTTAATTTTGTTTGTTTTTAGGACTTTTATAGCTGGTTGCAGTTGAAGTACGAGGCTATGTGTAATGACCCGAAATTTCTAAGGAAAAGAAGGAAGAAGAAGTTCTCGCACGAAGAGAAGTTCTCGCGCGAGAACCCATGCAAGAAGATGAAAATCATATAAATAGATGAGAGCATTTGATTGGCTCTATTCTCACATGAATATTGCTGCTGTTAGAGAGAGAAAGCCGTGAAGTACAGAGAGAAAATGAAGAATTGAAGTGTTAAAGGTATGTAACTGGTGTAATAACTCGTGTTATGTGGTAAGAATGGATTATTGATGAATATAACGCATGAATGTTCAGTTTTCGTTTGAAATGCTCTTGGGAAGGTTGGGTTTGTGTTAGATCTTCAAGAGGTGAGTTTCTAGCCCCTTTTTATGCGTTTTTACGTTTTTGGGCTATTATGCATACTAAAAATGTTTGTTTATGCTTGTGATGATGTTGTTTATGGTAATGAGTATGTTAGAACAGCCTTAGGCGTGATAAGTTGGGTTTAGGCGGGAAACCCCGTAGTACTCGAGCGAATTAGGTACCTTAGGGCTGCAGGAAATTCAAATTTGGTACGTTCTCGCTCGAGATGTAAGTTCTCGCGGATTATTAAAGTTTTCGCGCGGCTGGACTGACTTGTTGGGAAAGGGTTTGACTAGGGTAAGTTGCTCGCATGAGCTAAGTTCTAGCATGATTGGCTGTGTATGTGTATTGTTATCTTGCGTTTTAACCATTTTCAAAATGATAAAGTTTTATGTTATGTATTTACTTGGTGTGTTATGTATTACTATAAGTAAAGTATTATGTAATGAAAGTGAAAGATAATGATAACGAAAAGTGGAACGTAATGAGTGAACGAAAGTCTTGCAAGCAAAATGTAATGAAGTTCATAAATTCCTGTGTGGATTTGTTTGCTCAACTGTGTGTGGCTTAGCTATCCCAGAAGGATGCACACGGGGGTTTAATACTTGAGATTGACCATGTATGAATAGGGGTACACAATCCTTGTGATTGTTAGCTCAACTATAGGTGGCCGTAATGGTCCAAAAGGATACCTACAGGGGTCTGATCCTCGTGATCGACCAGGAAAGAATGGAATCTTTGTGGCGACGCCTCGGGATTGTGATCAGCCTCATAACTTATGTTGGGGGCCGAGCATATGACACTGATTCGTAAAAGTGAAAGATAATGAACGGATGAATGAAACGATGATGAAAGATAATGAAATGAGCGTATTGAGATGTATGTATTGATGTATGCTAGCGTTTTAAAAGGAAATGTATTTATCAACGAAATGTATTTTATTAAAAAATCTAGAACTCACTCAGCGTCGCTAACTTTTGTATAAAAAAATAGTTGGTAGATAATTGAAGATGCTGAGGAGGTGTAGGCATGGACGTGGAAGCTACTGGGATAGTTCAAGCCTGGCATCCATATTTTTAGGAACGATGTTTATGTTAATAACATTTTTTTGAGATGTAAAGAAAATGACATGATGATTTGACACAAGTACAGTTCTATATGAAAAAGTTATGTTTTCCGCTTATGTTTATAAATGTTTTGTGTTATGTATGACCAACTGTGAGGCTTCTTAGGGAGGGAGCCTTACAAGTTGGTATCAGAGCCAAAGTTTAAGAGAATTGGATAAAATTTCTTAAAAAAAAAACCAAAACTTAAACTAAAATTAGGACAAAAGGGAAAGGGATGCTAGTCAAAGTAGCTACATGCCTACAGGTAAATGTTTTATGAAAAGTAATGGAAATGGAATTATGTACGCATTTTGTGTGGATTACGTGCTCTTAGTAGATTTAGACACTAATATAATCAGGATAAGGAAATGCTTAGGGAATGAAGAGTAAAATAAATAGCTAATCACAACTAGCCACTCTAATTAGGGACTTACTATACTTAACATGATCTGAGTTATTACCTTGAATATTCGTGTTAGTGTTTGAATCTTATAGTAATTAGGAGATGGCTGGTGGAAGGTCATCGAAATCTTCTCGAGGTGGAGGTCGCGGTTGACGTGGTGCTGGGCCACGGGTCACTAGGAGTAGGGCTAAGACTGCTGAAATGACACAAGAGGAGCCCGAACTTCATAATCATGAAGGTTGGGATGAGAGTAGAGGTGTATAAACAGGTTTATTTACCCAAACTAGTTTGGGTTCAAAACCAAACTGGTTTTTTTGTGAGGGGTTCAAACCGGATTTTTTCCAAACCGGTTCGGGTTACAAACTGGTTTGGCTCACTGAATACTCGAACCTGTCAAACCGATTCGGACCGGTTTGAAACCGGTTTTTTTAACAAACCGGTTTTAGGACCGGTTTAACCGGTCTTTAACTTTTCAAACCGGTTTTGAGGGTGGGTTACCAAACCGGCGGTTCGGGCCGGTTCAGGACCGGTTTGGGCCAAACCGGTTTTTCTTTGAAACCGGTTCCGGTTTTTTTGGCCGAACCGGTTCCCGAACTGGTTTTTTTGCACATGTCTAGATGAGAGTGCTAGTCTAAAGGCCTTAGTGAAGGAGGCTATAATTGATGAGGTTCATCAAGTCATGCAGAGGATCCTGCCGTCCGTGGTGACCAAGGTTATTAGAGCCGTAAAGGAAGATTAAAGGTAGGAGAAGAAGGAGAAAAAGAGTGTTGCTAGGAGAGAGGGAGAAGAGGGGGGATCAGGGGAGCAGGAACAACCCGAGACTGAGATGGTTGTTTCTAGAGATGCAAGCCCTCGACTTTTTATGAAAACGGAAATGCTACTGCTGCTCACCGATGGATTAGAGCAATGGAGGCTGAGCTGGACATCAACGATGTATACCCGACGTATTATAAGGTGATGTTTTCTACCCACTCGTTTGTGGATACAGCTTTATGCTGGTGGGATAATATTGTCCAAACTGAGGGTAACAAGGCCATTAGTAAGATGAGGTGGTCGGAGCTGAAAAAGTTAGTGATCGAGGAATTCTATCCTAACCGAGAGTTGGATAAGAATGAGAGAGAGTTCGTATAATTGGAGGCGGGAACCATGACACACCAGCAGTACACGACTAAGTTTAACGAAATGGCAACGTTGGTGCGAGAGTAGGTGACACCCGTGTCATGAAAGATCAAAAGATACATCCAAGGTCTGCTAGCGGACATTCCCAGACACATGATCGCCGCCCGACCAGGTACGTTTAGGTCGGTGGTCGATCTGGCAGGGAGACTATATGATGAGTGAGAGGTGGTGGTAGTGGTGGAGATGAAGAAGTGGAACGACAAGAATGGGAATGGGAAATGGTATGGCAGTGGTGGTTTTCCATCTGGTAGTAAGAAGGTGAGAGTGGATGAACCGAAAACACCGATGGAAGGTATAGAGGAAAGGGTCTGTAGGAAGTGTAGGAAGACCCATGCTAGGGAATGTAAGTAGGGATCGAAGAAGGAGGGGCATATGGCAAAGGATTATGCCGAGAATACCGAGAAGGCCAAGTGTTTCGATCGCGGAGAGATTGGCCACATGAGAAGAGATTGCAAGAGGCTAAGGCCCGAGGATTCCAGGGCTAAGAAAGGAGCCGAGAAGGAAGGAGGGGCAGAAAGCTAAAGTCAGGGCAATCATTATGACCAAAGAAGAGGCTAGGGTGGACCCTGACGTAATGTCAGGTACATTCCTAGTATCTGTTCTCTTTGATTCTGGTACTAGTAGGAGTTTTAATCTCTGCGCTCGATGGAATTTCTATTAAGACTTATGGTGATAGAGTTCGTATGGTCCCGAAAGTAATTTCGATGATCAAGGCCGAGAAGTGTATGAGGCGTAGGTGTGGTGCTTATCTAGCCTATGTGAAGGACGTGGATGCGTCAAGTCAATAATTATCAGACGTACCGGTCGTGTGTGACTTCCCTGATGTCTTTTCGGAAGATTTATCGGGGGTACCACCTGACCGTGAGATCGAGTTCTAGATTGATTTGTTACCTGTGGCCTAACATGTTTCTAAGGAGCCGTATCGTCTTGCTCCCTCAGAGATGAAGGAACTGATGACTCAGTTGTAGGAATTGCTGGGTAAGGGTTTTATTCGCCCAAGTATCTCTCCGTGGGGTGCTTCGATCCTTTTTGTGAAGAAGAAGGACGGTAGTATGATGATGTGTATTGACTACCGCGAGCTGAACAAGTTGATCGTGAAGAACCTGTATCCATTAACGAGGATTGATGACTTGTTCATTCAGCTTCAAGTTCGAGGATAGACCATCGATCTGGTTACCATCAGCTGATGGATCGAGTGATAATAATTCAAGGTTTAATTGATCTAATTATGTGATTTTACATCGTTGTTATTGCTGAATGGAATTACTTTGGTTGTGTTTTGTTTATAGGTGTTCGAAGCCTAAACAAGCTTAATTGGAAGTAAAAGAAGCCAAATACGAAAATTTAAGGACTGAAGATGTAAATATAAAAAGTTACAAAAAAGCCACAAAATTAGTCATACCGACGTACTATACGCCGGGTATGGGCGTATAATACGCCGGGTATGGGCGTATAATACGCCGGTCGGCGTATGGGTGGCGTATCAGTGGCCGTATTTGGAAAATATAATAGAAAGTTGGGCGTAGGAGAGCTGAGAGGGGCGTATGATATGTCGACCCTGGGCGTATCATACGCCGGTGGTCCAACAATCTCCGGATTTTGTGGATCTTGATGTCTACTTAAACCTATCCAACCCTAATTTGAAAAACAACTCTTCCCAGCCAAAATGTAGTAAATTCAAGGTGATTTTGGGTGCTTTCAAGCTTCCCAACTCACACCAAATCATCATTGATCATCATCAAATCAAGATTGAAGATCCGATGAAGACCTTGAGTGGCTAGTTCATTCGTGATTGCTTTTGGGAGTATAATTCCTGTCAAGTGAGACAATTGGTATGTTTGATTAGGTTTTTGTATTGAACAATGGATTAATGAATGAAGAATTATGTTTTGGTTGATTTAAAAGGTTTACTTATAAATAAAGTTGTGTACTTGATTATCAGTTTTCGGTTTCCTTGCATCGTGAGCTCATTAAGAAAAGTAGACAACGTGATATAGGTGAATTGGTAACTTTGTGAATAAACGAGTCTTAAAAGACTGTTCCTTTGTTACCACTTTAATCAAAAGATAAGATCTTGAATTATTGTTTCTTACAAACCCTAATTTAAAATTACTAATTGTTGATCTTGTAGAATTTGAAACCTGGAAGTGATTGTTTTTTCATTATCTAATTAAATTCGTTATAAAGTTTGTTGCTTTTTACATTGATGTTCATTACTTCATTCAAAGTTTAATCTTTAGTTCGAAGTTTTTGTCTTTACGTTAATTGAGTTGCAATCGTTAAACACTTTCCACATATTCCCTGTGGAGACGACGTTACTTACCCTTGCACAATAAAGGTAGCTAAGACCGATAAATTAACTTGTTTTTGATCGAGTCTCGACAACCAGATCAAAATGGCGCCGTTGCCGGGGAATTAGTGCGCTTAGTGTTTAATTGTTTTTTATTTGCTTTTCTTAAAAATTTATAAAAAAAACTAAAAAGATTTTGCTTTCCTGTTTTTTTTTTCCTTTTAATTTGGTTTTATTGTTCAGCGTTACGCGAGGTATTTTGTGTTTCCTTGTTTGCAGGTAACCATTACGTTAATGCAAACAAGATTTCCGGGAAGGACCTTACCATTGCAATTTGATCCAGAAATCGAGAAGCCTTCAAGAAAGCATCGTGTGTTTCACAAAGCATAAACTTCAAAGACTTCTCAAATTCGTGGTCAAACAAGATCAGAAGAAGGTACATCATTAGCAACAGTTCATCGGATATTAAGCAGACTTTCAAGAACGCCCAAAAGTAACCAATCAAGAATGATGAACAATCCAGAAAACCAAGGAGTATCACAATCCAACCAACCTTTGGGGGATATTCCATTTATAGTGTTCCCTTAACTTGATGATCCTCCACCTCAACCACAACCTGTGCAACCTCAACCTTAGGGGCCGATCCCTGTAAATCAAGGTGTGCAAAACCAACCTCCGCCCATGAACTTCCAACCGATGCCAAATTTCTGGGTTCGTAATCCAAGTTTCCAGCATGATATGGAAGGGAGTCATTATAGCAATGAGGACCGGTTTTCAGTTGAAGAAAGTCATCACACTCACTATGTGGAAGAGTGGATTGAAGATCAAGTCGATATGGACAGACCAAACCAACATGATTTTGGGAATTTTGGGAGCCAACCGAGCTATCCAAACCATCAACCAAATCGGGATCAGGAGCTCAACTACCCATTCGCAACAACGTTGGAGTTCAACGGTTTAATGGCATACCTGCCAATCTAGGAGCACCACACTATGCTCCAGCACATGGTGTGGATAGTCACTTTCGTCCCGCCATTGTCATCAATTCATCTCCTATAGTTTCATCAACATAAAGGGGACGAGCTTTTGAAGTCCGACCATAATGTTTGGGAATTCTCCCGCACTTCCATGGTATGACAACCGAAGAACCCTATTTGTATATGTCCGAATTTGAGGCATCATGTAGCACCATTGGTGGCCAAGACTTTTCACCGGATGAAGTTAAATTGGTTCTATTCCAATTTACCCTTAAAGAGAAGGCCAAACAATGGTTCCTATCTCTACCATCTGCAAGTATTCACACATGGGTACAAATGCAACAACAATTCTTGGATGAATACTATACTTCCCAAAGGACAAGTGATGCAAGGCGAGCCATTCAAGGATTTACACAACAGTCAGGTGAACAGTTCCATGAAGCTTTTCACCGATTCAAAGAGATGCTAAGAACTTGTCCACATCATGGCATAACTAAGTGGGAGTTGATCTCAGCATTCTATGATGGGCTATCACTGGAGGATGCTAGAGATGTAAATTCTACAAGTGCAGGAATGTTCACCTTAAACCATGAGGATGATGATTGGGATATTCTTGAAAGGATGAGTGTAATCTCCAAGAAGCGTGCACAATCAAGCCGAAGGTCAAGGGGTGAAACCATAAAGATGGTGAATGATCATGTGGCCATGGATAGAATTGCGGATCTAGAACGAGAAATTGCAAGACTTGAAGTTGGAAAGAGTGGCATGGCGAACATATCTAGTGAGTATGAAGTGTGTGACATGTGCAATGACATAGGCCATACATCGGTCACATGCTACTTGAATTTGGGGAAGAGTGAAAGTGTACATCAATTACAAGGCCAAGAAGAAAGGAAGACATACGATATGAATTCTAACACATATCATCCCGGTCGTAGAAATCACCCAAATCTTAGATATGGTAACAATACTAACCAATTGAATCCTCCTTTTCAGGTACCAAATCAGCTAATCAACCAATATCAAGGACAATAACAAGAATACAATCAAGGCGGTTATCAAAGGAACAACTACAATCAAAGAAGTTACCAACAAAGCGGTCAATACCAACAAAGGAACCAACAACATCAACAAGGTGCTTCTACGAACAATGGCAATGACAATGCAATTTTGTCAGCAATTCAAGATCTTGCAAAGGAGATGAAAGAGTTTAAGCAATTTATAGAGGTGCAAAAAAAGGCCAATGAGGCCATTGCCAAGCAGCTGGGAAAATTAGCTGAACAATTGTCTGGATGAGAACCGGGGAAGCTTCCAAGTGACACAACCAAAAACCCTCAACATCAAGCATCAAGTTCAAAGAATGTACACATAAACTTGGTTAGTATCGTTTCTAAATCTGAATGTATTGATTATGATTTAACCTCTCTTTCTCAAGTAGTTGTGGGGATGTGATCGAGTGATAATAATTCAAGGTTTACTTGATCTAATTATGTGATTTTACATCGTTGTTATTATGGAATAGGATTACTTTGGTTTTGTTTTGTTTATAGGTGTTCGAAGCCTAAACAAGCTTAATTGGAAGTAAAAGAAGCCAAATACGTAAATTTAAGGACTGAAGATGTAAATATCAAAAGTTACAAAAAAGCCACAAAATTAGGCATGCCGGCGTACCATACGCCGGGTATGGGCGTATAATACGCCGGTCAGCGTATGGGTGGCGTATCAGTGGGCGTATTTGGAAAAAATAACAGAAAGTTAGGCGTAGGATAGCTGAGGGGGGCGTATGATACGCCGACCCTGGGCGTATCATACGCCGCTGGTCCAATAAACTCCGGATTTTGTGGATCTTGATGTCTACTTAAACCTATCCAACCCTAATTTGAAAAACAACTCTTCCCAGCCGAAATCTAGTAAATTCAAGGTGATTTTGGGTGCTTTCAAGCTTCCATACTCACACCAAATCATCATCAAATTAAGATTGAAGATCCAATGAAGACCATGAGTGGCTAGTTCATTCGTGATTGCTTTCGGGAGTACGATTCTTGTCAAGTGAGACAGTTGGTATGTTTGATTAGGTTTTTGTATTGAACAATGGATTAATAAATGAAGAATTATGTTATGGTTGATTTAAATGGTTTACTTATAAATAAAGTTGTGTGCTTCATTATCAGTTTTTAGTTTCCTTGGATCATGAGCTCATTAAGAAAAGTAGACAACTTGATATAGG
This sequence comes from Flaveria sonorensis, assembly GCA_025506505.1. Taxonomy (NCBI): domain Eukaryota; kingdom Viridiplantae; phylum Streptophyta; class Magnoliopsida; order Asterales; family Asteraceae; genus Flaveria; species Flaveria sonorensis. The sequence goes on along the minus strand of CM046437.1, from coordinate 17,069,862 downwards.
TGAATTGATAACTTTGTGAATGAACGAGTTTTAAAATATTGTTCATTTGTTACCACTTTAATCAAAAGCTAAGATCTTGAAGTATTGTTTCTTACAAACCCTAATTTAAAAGTACTATCATTGATCTTGTAGAATTTGAAACCCGGAAGTGATTGTTTTTTCATTATCTAATTAAATTCGTTATAAAGTTTGTTGCTTTTTACATTGATGTTCATTACTTTATTCAAAGATTTAATCTTTAGTTCAAAGGTTGTGTCTTTACGGAAGGCTAACTCCTACGGAAGGCTAACTCTTACGGAAGACCAACTCCTCCGGAAGGCTATTTCCTACGGAAGAACAAAATACTTGCATGAACTCCATTCATCAAGGAAGCCTCATGAAGTCAACAAGTAAACTCTCTGGAGTGATGTCATCAAGTCAACATCTGCGAAAGACTGCACTTCTGTCAGAAATGAATATTGCATGTCACGTCACGAATTTTATTTGTGTAACCTTCTGCCTATAAATAGAAGGCATGGGTGCACACTTTTAGGGGACCAGATCAATAGCAACAGAATCATTACAAACAATAGACTAGCAATATACACCAGATATACACCAAGAACACCTAGAACATCACATAGCAATTATCATATCAACAAAGATCAAAACCGATTGTAACCAATTCTGTATTAATGGAAATCATTTGAAGCAAATTTGTTAATCATATTACTTTTGCTTATTTTCCATTTCTCTCATTTTTTCTTCATTGATTTACGTTACAATTACAATTTCTTAAACAATTAATTAAACAACGAGTTGTGATAATTCCGCGATCATTATTTGTGCAATCAAATTGATAATTCCTGTTTCGATCCACGGATTCACAGGTGGTATACTTTCTCTTTCTGTTATACTTGATGGTTGGTTCTTTTGGCCTCACCAATGGAAGGTTAGTTGCCGGTGCTGATGAAGGTTGAATTGGAATCTGGTGTTAGATTCAGAACTAGGGCACCTAATCCTGCATACAAACAACAAACAAAACCATCCCTGCTGTGCCAACTGTAGTTGAAAGTAATGATATGCACAAAGGGAAAGAAAAGCTAATCAAGGAGCCAATAGATGTAATTCCCACCAAAATTTGGCCTTTAGGAATAACAGTAAGGGAGATCACAAAGCAAAAATCAACTATGATTCAATTGTATGATCATCTGACAACTCTAAGATCTGCTAAAGAGAACAAAATCATAGCTTGGAAGTTTGACCCAGACTGGGATTGTGCAGCAATCAAAAGAGCATCTGGGATGATTCAATACTTTCCATGGATGGAGACACTCATTTCACTCCCAGATGCAGACATCTCTGATCTTCAAACATCCCAATCACTAATTACCCAATCAATTCAAGAGGGAGAGACTTCTCTGTGATCATTGCAAAATTAAGAAACAAATTTGTAGGAGATGTTATGAAGGAAGCAAAAAGAGATGATGCAGATAATAAAAGGAGAAAACAAAAACAAAAAAGGTCTTAATCCAACTCCTCTCAGCTGGTTGATGATGAATTTTTGAGAAGAATTGGATATGCAGACAAGAGTGTAGCATCCATCAAGACTATTGAAGGAAATCAATACTCATATCCCATTACTGGATGGGGATATGTTGAAAGAACAAAAGAGTTGGTGCTGCAAACAAATGATCCAAACAAGAAAGCTTCAAGTATCAGACTGTTTGATCCCATGGAAATAAAACTTCTTCATCCAAGTTACACCTCATACTTGCATGATAAGTACTTCCTAAAGTTGTCTGATAATATTGCTTAAGGTGACATATGTTTATATGTGCACATTATACAAGTGATAGACAAGCTTCGTGCCAAAGCTTACAAAAGAAGAAAATTTGAGTCTGGTCAACTCGTGGGAATTGAAATCCCTTCTATCACTGATCTTCGAATTTCTGAGCAAGATGAGTTGGAAGTAGTCTCAAACAACAAAGTAGTTGCAACATTGACTACTGAAGAAGATGTCCTTGGTCTTAATTTCAAGACTTTGAAGAATATCAGCAGAATAAAGATCAAGTATACATATCAAGATCAGAAGGATACTGTTGCATACTTCAACAAAAAGATTTTGGAAAGAGTTCAGGAGCTGAAAGCATTGAACAACTAATTACAGGTGTCTAAACCTAAGGGGGAGTATTGTTAGGTCTAGAATTAATTGTATAGGTTTAGAAGATTATTTATATCTTGTAATGAACTCTTGTAAATCTTTATCTTTTTGTATGCAAGATATATATATGTTAACCCAAATTATTATTTGTGTTGATGTTATGTGTAATTGCAGAAAAACATCATACTTGGTTAATTTTGAAATTTGACCAAGTACAAGAACATCTATGGAAGAACAAGTCAAGGAATGTGCATCCGTAGATCTCATGCAGAAGCATTGTAACATCTACGAAGACCAAGTCTGCTCGTGAGATCAAGTTACTGTTGCTCCTGCGGAATAAAAAACCTTGCTCCTACTGATGAAGTTCTATATGAAGGTCAAAAAACCAACTCCTACGGAAGGCTAACTCTTACGGAAGACCAACTCCTACGGAAGGCTATTTCCTACGGAAGAACAAAATACTTGCATGAACTCCATTCATCAAGGAAGCCTCATGAAGTCAACAAGTCAACTTTCTGAAGTGATGTCATCAAGTCAACATCTGCGGAAGACTACACTTCTGTCAGAAAAAAATATTGCATGTCACGTCATGAATTTTATTTGTGTAACTTTCTTACCACAATAGGAAAGTAACTTTTACACATGTAAAAAGTGAATCCCTCTGCCTATAAATAGAAGGCATGGGTGCACACTTTTAGGGGACCAGATCAATAGCAACAGAATCATTACAAACAATAGACTAGCAATATACACCAACAATACACCAAGAACACCTAGAACATCACATAGCAATTATCATATCAACAATGTTCAAAACCGATTGTAACTAATTCTGTATTAATGGAAATCATTTGAAGCAAATTTGTTTATCATATTACTTTCGCTTGTTTTCCATTTCTCTCATCTGTTCTTCATTGATTTACGTTACAATTACAATTTCTTAAACAATTACTTAAACAATGAGTTGTGATAATTCCGCGACCATTATTTGTGCAATCAAACTGATAATTCCTGTTTCGATCCATGGATTCACAGTTCATTGAGTTGCAATCATTAAACACTTTCAACATATTCCATGTGGAGACGACCTTACTTACCCTTGCATAATAAAGGTAGCTAAGACTGATAAATTAACTTGTTTTTGATCGAGTCTCGACAATCAGATCAAAGGATCAGGATATTCCTAAGACGGCTTTCCGCACGCGTTATGGACACTACGAGTTTCTCGTGATGTCTTTCCGTTTAACCAATGCACCAGCTACTTTTATGGATCTTATGAACCGGGTGTGCCGACCGATGTTAGATAGATCAGTGATTGTATTCATCAATGACATCCTGATTTACTCAAAAAGCGAACAAGAGCATGCCCATCACCTCAAAGAACTACTCGAGACACTTAAGAACGTGAAGTTCGTGAAGTTCTCTAAATGCGTTTTGGCTGCGAGGGGTTTAGTTTCTTGGCCACATGATTAACCCCAAAGGAATCATGCTGGATCCTGCGAAAGTCGAAGAAATGATGCAATGGAAATCTCCAAGGATGCCATCCAAGATTCATAGCTTCTTGGGTTTGGCGGGTTACTACAGTAGAGATTTATCCAAGATTTCTCTAAGATAGCTTCTTCGTTGACTAAGTTGACTTGCAAAGATGTGAAGTTTGAAGGGAGTCTAGATTAGGAGAGTGCCTTCCAAGAGTTGAAGACAAGGTTAACTCAAGCCCCTGTCTTGACGTTACCTAAGGGAATGACGACCTAGTGGTTTATTTGGATGCTTCGTATTCAGCCTTAGGTTGCGTGTTGATGCAACGAGGGAAAGTTCTATGCGTCCCAATAGTTGAAAATCCACAAAGTCATATATCCTACTCACGATTTAGAACTGGCAGTTGTGGTCTTTGCGATGAAGATTTGGAGGCATTACTTGTATGGAACCAAATGCATCATCTTCACGGATCACAAGAGCCTAAAGTATTTCTTTGAGCAAAATGATCTAAACATGAGATAGAGAAGGTGGCTAGAGTTGATCAAAGACTATGACTGTGAGATTCACTATCATCTGGGCAAAGCGAACATGGTTGCCAACGCCCTTAGTCAGAAGGAAAGGCCTGAACCAATTCGAGTAAAGGCGTATTAGCTGATTGTGACGCCTAATGTCATGGGTCAACTTTGAACGAATAAAGGTACAAACTTCAGATTTGGGAGAGAACACTTTTGGTGTTAGAACCCGATCTGGGCTTCCTCGCTATGGGGATTTGAGAGGAAGGATTATGGATGAAGCCCATAAAACTCGGTATTCTATTAATCCTAGTGCTACAAAGATGTATCATGACCTAAAGAAGGATTATTGGTGGCCGAGGATGAAGCGTGATATGGCGGAGTATGTGAGTAAGTTCCTAACTTGCTTACAAGTGAAGGCCAAACACCATAAACCATATGGAAAGATTCAACCTTTGGATATTCCTAAATGGAAGTGGGAGCACGTCACAATGGACTTCATTATGAAGTTGCCCTATACGGTGAGAGGATGTGATACCATTTGGGTGATCGTGGACCGCTTGACGAAAACCGCTCACTTTCTGCCAATCTGGGAGACGTATTCCTCAGAGAGATTGGCGGATATGTTCATCAAGGATATTGTAACTCATCATGGTGTGCCCGTGTCTATTATTTCTGATAAGGACACTCGGTTTACATCCAAGTTCTAGAAGAAATTCCATAATGCGATGGGGATGATATTACACATCAATACTGCTTATCATCCTCAGACGGGTGGCCAGTCAAAAAGAACGATACAGATGCTGGAGGATATGCTCAGAGCGTGAGTTATCGATTTTGGAGGAAGTTGGGATGAACACTTACCGTTAATAGAGTTTTCATATAATAATAGCTATCAAAGTATTGGTATGCCACCAAGGGGGAGCTACATCTAAGGAAGCCCGTTCCAAGAGACAAACTCTGCACAAGCCTTTGTGTCTGCTGATGAAAGTTGTGGAAAATTTATCTTCACTCTTGAAGACTTGGACTCTATCCATCCAGATGATCTGGAGTACGTGGAGATAGTTCAACAAATGGCTCTTCTCACTCACAGAGCCAAGAAGTTCTACAAGAGGACAGGAAGGAATTTCCCAAGCAATGTGGCCAGTGGAAAGTTTGGGCTGGATAAAAGCAAAGTGAAGTGTTACAACTATAACCAAATGGGACACTTTGCAAGAGAGTACAAGGCACCAAGGACAAATGGTGGCCAAACATAATCCAGACCAAACTACACTGATGCAGCTCCAAGAACTGAGAAGCCAAGCCAACCCAAACAACATGCTGCTATTGCTGTTGAAGAAGGAGGCTTTGACTGGAGCTTTCATGTAGAAGATGCTTCTCCAAACCAAGCACTAATGGCTGATCATAAAGAAGCCAAGGTATTAGAACATCTTGTACTCCTGAATGCATTGCTAAAGTCAATATGTACAGGTCCTACAACCTGAAAGTGAGATCTGATCTTGAGTCCTTAAATATCTTAAAAGATGACTTTAAAAGAGTTGAAAATTATTATAAACTCAAAATAGAAGATTTAGAGAAAACCATTACAACTCTTAAGCATGAACACACAAACTACAGGACTCAAATCAAAGATCTCTTAACCAAGTTGACTGAATGTCAAGCTAAGCTTGTGATCAGCAAAGCCAAGGTAAAAAAATATGTTCTTGAAAATGAACCTTTAAGAACATAATATCCTCATCATTGCATGAAATACTTATGAATGTGTTCTTGATTGTTCATCATTTATTCATCATCATACATTATACCTTGTATTAGATCTTCACTTGAAATCATCAACGGGTCTGTGAGATTCCGCATCACAGATCTGATAAACGACAACAATACGATTGCAATATTCGATCCATCATTTATCGAATTTTCACAGTTGGTATCAGAGCCTTGGCTCCTTGTTTTTCAAATTTTTCTCAAAAATTTGAATCACAAGTTTGATCTGCAAATTTTTGTTGTTTTTGATGAAATCAAGCTACGATTAGCTTAGATTTGTTATTTCGTGAAGATCTGCAAGTTTTCACACCAATTGAAGTTCATTTGAGCCATTAATTTGAAGATTTAAGCAAACTTGTTCTTCAAGTCTTCAAATGCTCATGAACGTGAAATTTTGAGTTTGTTGTTATTTGATCAAATTTAAGCATCTAATAGCTTTAGTTTGTGATAACTAACATATCTACAAAGTTTCATATCAATTGAACAACCACAACTCTTGAATTTGAAGATTTTTGAAAATTTTGTGTTCTTCAGAAAAGTTCACTGTTCTTAAGAAAAATCATCAAAAATCACGAATTTGATGTTGTTTAGTTGAAATTGATAGTGGTTTTAGCTTAGAAACATCAAATCTAAGGTTTGTTTATCATTTTCAACATCCAAAACATACATTTTTGAACTTTGATTCTTATATCTGGGTGTTTGTTAGTCATTGTGTTTTTCATGTGTTCATCATCTAAATCCGAGTTTAGATGATGATTATATGAAATTGATTGTTGTTTTAGCTTAGAATCACTTATCTACAGCTATTATAACCATTGATTTTATCAAATTCCATCAGAAACCCAAGAATCAAAAATTTGTTCAATCAAGAACATGAAGTTCAGCTTTGAAATCTGAAAATCAGCCAAATCTATGATTTAATTCAGATTTTGATTCATTTGTTCATCATACAATCATTCAACAATCATTCAACAGTCATTCAAACATCAATTTGTGAATTTGCAAGTGAATTCCATTCATAATCGAATTTTACAAAGTATACAAATTACACTTGAATTTGATTTATGACTAAGTATTCTATCATCCACAGCTGATGATCTAATTCTACAGCTGATGATCTTCGTACTATTTGCAACCAGGTGTTCACAGCTGATGCATTACATCCACGGCTGATACACAAGGTCCACTGCTGCAAACATCCAATTGTAAGTGTTCACAGCTATGAATAACTAATTCACAGCTGATGAACAAAACATTTCACAACGGACGAGTTCAGCACACCAAATCGGTTCACAGCGGGCGACCCAAATCGATCCACAGTAGACGAGTTCAGCACAACCAAATCGGTTCACAGCGGACGACCCAAATCGGTCCACAGCGAACGACGCGAGTCACACAGCGGACGAACAACATAAAAGTTGAACCCACAACGGATGAGAAATCATCTCAGACAACTTGTTCACAGCTGACAAGACCGAACACACCTCATTTAGTCACAGCTGACAAGCAATAATCTGTCCACAACATATACAGCGCACATAAACCACACTCACAATGCACATCAGAACAAAACACTCACAGCGGACGATTAAGCAACAATCATAGTTGAAACCACAGTGGACAAGTAAACTTCATCCACAGCGGGCGTTAACCACAATCTTTCCACAACACTTCACAGCAGAACACACAAAAACAACATCCACAGTGGACTTTTAACTACACAGCGGACAAATTTAGATCAAGAACAAACAAAATCAGCTCACAGCGGACAAGCAAACTTGTCCACAGCGGACAAGTAAACTTGATCACAACGGACGTTTGAGGAAGAAAGAGTTGGTCACAGCGGGCGAACAAGAGGAAAAAGGCTTGAGAACCAACCTCACCATCGGTGTCAACCCCAATCAACCATAACCACATCATCGACCATCATCATCAACACATGCATCTCCGATTTTCGATTTGCTGATTCAATTCCAACATTCCACCGTCAGTGTCGACACCCATCAACCGCAACCACACCATCGATTACAACACTCCCCGAAGAAGCACCGTCCACCGCCGATCACCAATCACTTTCAATTTCAAGCTATCCCAACCGTCGCCGGAGTTAGAGAGATCGGGAGAGTGAGAGCAGAGAAAGCATCGAGAGAGTGAGGCTGAAGGTTGTCGAGAGTGTTTGAGAAATTGTAGTCCAATTTTGATTTGAGAATTCCAATTTTGACTCTTTTGACCAGGCACATATATGTTTATATATATATATATATATATATATATATATATATATATATATATATATATATATATATATATATATATATATATATATATATATAATTTTCAAACAAACAAATTTTAAATTTTAAATTTGAAACGTTAACTATGATCCGGGTTGTGACATAAATTGATAGGGTTAACAAAAGTTTCGAGTAACACGTGGAATTGAATCAATTAAAATTTGAGTCGATCCAAATTTTATTGCTTTTTAATTAAGCTAGATTATTTTTAGTCTAGCTTAACTAAATTGTAATTAAACAAAGTTAACTCTTTAATTAGGTCGATCTAACTAAATTGAGTTTCGACGTTCTTTGGATTCAATTAAAATTTAAATTTGATTTTGATTTAAACATAAAACAAATTTTCAAATCATTTTTCTTTTTAAACAAAATAGAAAATTTAAAATCATTCACTGACACTCGTGTTTCAAAAACCGAGTTATCTTTCTTGCTGCAGGTAGAAAGAGGTTTCATGAATTCAAATAAAGCAAACCAAGCTGCAGCAAATCAAACAACAACTGCAAATCAAACAATGGCTGCAACCAATCAAACAACAGTAGCAAATCAAACAAAAGCTGCAATCAACCAAACAACAGCAGCAAATCAAATAAAAGTTACAAACAACCAAACATCAGCAACATATCAAACAATAACAACAATTCATTGTTTGACAAGACAAACATTCAGTTGTACATTAGTAACATTGAAAAAGAACCGACGCACTTACATTGCACTTACATTTATGTGATCTTGTAAACTCAAACAATACATTTTCTAATGATTTGATGAAATGCAAGTCAGAGATGGAACAACCTCAAAGAATTGATCAAGCACAAATCAAGACATTGAATCAACAAAACATCAGTTTAACTCAAGAAATGAACCAGTTGCAAGACAAAATGGTTCGACAACAAATCAAACTTGAAGAGTTAACTGTTGAGCTTGCAAAAGCCACAAACATCAACAACACAAACATTCCTCCATTGCCTGAAATTCCTAAAGACAGAATGATCAATCTATGCTCATCAGCATGCATAGATGAAGTACAGGCATATCGGAAATATTGCAATAATATATCATACATGATAAAGGAGGAAAGAGCTTCACATGAAGAGGAACTACAAACTTCTGCAAATCAAATCAGTTCACTAGAGAAAAAAGTTGATAAATTGCTTAAAGAAAATCACAAGCTGAATGCTCAAGCAAGTGAACTCTCTGTGAAGTTAACAAACACAAAGGCTGAAGTTGAAGCCAAAATATCAGAAGCAAGTACAAGCGAAACAATCAATGACTTGCAACATTACATTGAGCGTCTAAATCAAGCAATCAATACAAAAAAGGCTACAAATGCAGAATTGAAGATACAACATAAAGCCTTTGAAGATAAAATCAATTCTCTGTTGAAGGATGTAGACAAACTCCTTGGAGAAAGATTTAGTCTTCAAGCTCAAGTTAAAGGACTCACTGAATCTCTAACAAAAACAAACAGATCATGCATCAACACAAGTTGAAATTAAGAATTTAAAGTTGACTGCTAGCAAGTTGGAAGAACTACTTAATGCACAAAGAGATCAAAAGAAGAGTGCTGGAACTACATACCATGTTGTTCCTCCTCCTTACTATGATAACTACACAGAAATGCCAACTTCAATGACAAGTCCAGTCAAAGAAGATTCAAATATGCATGATCATCATCCAACAGACAAACCATCCACTATCACTCAAATCACTTCTCCTAAAACAACATCAAAGCCGTACCTTAAACCAGAATCACCACAAAATGAAACCTTTCATTCCTGTGATGGTTAAGATGGAGATCCTGCAAGTGATGAAGAAACCAACCAACCAAACAAAGTAACATTGACATGTACTAATCATGTCATTAAAGAAATCAATCCAAAACAAACACAACCACAGAAGTATGAAGCAGCAAAGCCTGACAACAAACAAGAGGCTATGGTTCTCTATGAGAAATTTAAACCAGTTGGATTACTTGAACCACAATTAAAAAAGGCCAAACTAAAGGCAAAGATCAAGATGGAGTTAAAGAACAAACAGAAGCCTGAGGTACAAGAAATCAAAGAACAAGTCAAGAGGAAGAAGACCAGATCTAAAAGAAAGAAGAAAAGTCAGACCAAGTCTTCTACACCTGATCCAAACCAACCATCAACCTCAAAGACAACATTAGAAACTCCAAAACAACAACCAATTCTCTATGAAACATGCAATTCAGATTCACACAACACTTCTGAGTGTAAAAAACTAAGAGGATACATATATATGTCCTCTTAAGAGAAAGCAACAAAAACAACCAAGACAAAAAGGATGTGAAGTTCAAAGCTAATCCAACTTCATCATTCAAGCCTAAGGGAAGAAGATCCAGACCTTATCCTTACTGCTTAAATTATGACATGGAGAATCATACCACTTCAGAGTGTTCATACAACAACTCTCCAACATAACCACATAGAAGAGGTCAAAGATCTTGTCATCCATCAGAGTCATACTTACCAAGATCGGAGCATGAGTACTAAAACAGACGTCATAGCTACTATTCTCTTCGATCATATCGACGTGGGTATGATTTCAAACATTATGATATTCATGATTATTGGGCACCAAGACATTATCCTAGGATATACACACAACATAAGTATGACAGATATAGGAATAATACTTGGCATAATGGATATCATAGAAGATCACATCCATCAAATTATTATAATCATGATTATAATTCTTGTGATGAATATGATCACATGCCCAGAAGAAACAAACATGATCAAGGACAAAGATCCTTTGCTACACCTCCACAAAACTTTCAAAAGCAAAATAGATTTTCTAAACCAACCAAAAGATTTTCAAAAGCCAAACAAACTCCTTTTGTTAAACAAACTAAAGTTGAGTCAGTTGGTTTAAAATCAAAACAATGTTGGAGAAAGAAAACAATTTTAGGAGGTGAATCTGATACATCATCAGATAAGGCAAAATCATACACATACGAGCAAGTCACATATAAAGATGCTAATGGACAGCTCAGGACAGTAATGGCCTGGGTTGAAATATCTAGCTGATTTGCTAGTGTGTTAGGGATAGTTATGGAGGCCTGCCAACCCAAGAAAAGTTAGTAGTGGCTGATCCCTTCCCATGACAGGAATGTTCTTCCTGCTCATGATGTTATGACGCAACTGAGCCAAATGGAGCAGAAATTAAACATGATTCAATGCAGGTCATCAATCACTCACAGAAACTATGATGGCAATGCAAGAAAGAATCGATGTTTCATTCCATCTGCTTAGTCTGATTACATTGCTACATGGACTAACTGTTGATGATCTTTATTGAATTGATAACACATATGCCGTTTCTTTATTCTCTCAAAAAAAAATTAGAAAATCAAGAAAAGTCCAAAAACTTTTGTATTGAATCTTCCTGCATTTACATGAGAAATGATAGTACACTCATCTACTATCTTCTGCATCTATTTTTTAAATCAATAAAGACTGACAAGGCTTTGTTTGATATGTCAGTAGGCTCAGCTTGGATTCAAAATAAGCATATTTGTGATAAACTAAATCAATACGCATTATGGACCAAAACCATCTTAGGGTATTGGTAAGCAATGATTTTTCCAAGTTTTTGCTTGTGTGGTCACCTAAACACACCATGCGAAAATGGTTTATAAATTTCTCATTGATAAAAGCATCTGTTTCTCCTTTGTTGTATGTAAATACAGACCTGGAGTAAACATAAGGACAACTTCTGTTGTGCTGAGCACAGACCTAGTTGTCCTTGCACTAAAAGTGTTGATGCATGCCAAAAAGGCAAAGAAAAGAATCCTAATGTGGTCAAAGCTAAAAGAATCCCAATGAGGATCAACTTCCAAAGTAAAGTATAAAAGAATTGCAGGACCGTTAAAGGGTACTTAAGCTTGCACTTAGTTAACACACTTAGGAGGATCTTAAGATCACTTAACAATTCAAATAGGGAACTATGAACCTTTTCTGAAGATACAAGACAAACACAAGTAAAAGCAAGAGCAAGAACACAAGATAAAATTTTCAAGGAAGTTGTATATTGCTTCTCTAGTTCTATTACAAGTGTTGTACAAGTATATATTGAATACAAGAACCGAAGACTACTTATACTACATCCTACAACCGTCAATATGCAAAAAGATAGTTGGAAGTGACTAATTTAGACAACAAGATCAGCCTAAAGTCAAAAGGCAGATTGCCTTTTCACTAGTGACTATGACATGCCATAGCTCACTGACTTTCCTATTACAAAAAGCCAAGAAGGAACAAAAACAGAAACTTGCAGGCGAACTACTTTATCATAAAGTATGGAAGTTTCACCAACAAGTGATAGCAGGTGAACTATCAGAGCATGCAACGGAAAATAGGTTGCTTTATGATAAAGTTGATGGAAAAGGTATCTTTTCTCTCTTTTCAGAAGAAAATCAGTCTTGTCTTTAAATAGCTTTGGAAGACTTTGTCTTGAGTGCTTCGGAAGACTTCATCTTTTACCTTCGGAAGAGTTGAGTCTTTGGCTTCGGAAGACTTTACACTTAGAATATTTTCCAAGTTAAGTGTAAAGCTTCCGCAATAGTTTCTTCTGAACTTTGGCTTCGGAAGATTTTACACTTAGCATTTTTATTGAGTGTGTACAACTTCCAAAGCTAATTAACTTTTGTTCCGAAGTGCATGTTGGAAGACTTGGTTGTTTTGGTATCTTTTGATTGCATCAGCCTCTTAACTTCAGAGGTTCCTACAAACTCCCACTAGGCTGATGCTACCAAAACAGAGAGGTTCTTCAGACTGGGATAGTCCACATGAGGATCTTCAAAATTCCTTTCTTCATCAGCAGATCTGGATTCTTCAAACTCATGAAGTACCTTCTCATGTCATAGAGATCATGCAGAGGGAGTTCAAGCATGTTACTTGGGAAGTAGACATGTTGCTCTCCCTGATCTCTAGTGACATACCATCGGTCTGGATCTTCAGCAAATGTCCAGGACAGAATTTGTGTTCCAATGGAGAGAGGCTCTACTATGATAGGAGTTGGTTGAGAGTCCTCTTCATGCACTTCCTTAGGATGTTCTGACTCATCCTGAGGTTGGGAGGAGGATGCCTTTCTTCTTTTCTTCTTTGAAGATGATTTTCTTTTGGCCATCCTCTTTTTCCTCCCTGATGATTTTAACTGAGAGGATTGGTCTTCAGTATCAGGTTCTTCAATGGATTCCCTCTCAGTGGGGATCTCCTCTATCCTAGTTTCAGAAGGAGAGGGAGGAGAACCCTGTTGTGGGTTAGAAGATGAAGTTGGCTGTTGTGCAGCTTCAGGTGCAGGTGGTGTTGTCTCTGTAGGTTCCACCTTTACCTCAACTTCAGGTTGAGCTTGACTTGATGATGAATGAAGGTCCACAAGCTCTCCCCTTTTTATCTTCTGCTTGCTCACCCTTATGTGCTCATCCATTGTAGATAGAGACATAGGACCAAGCCTCCTTCCGAAGAACCCATACAGCTTCAAGAAGCTCATCATCTCCGCCTATCTACAGACTTTTTCTGACTTTTCTAGATGATGGCTCTTGATTTTGCAGCTTCTTCCCTTTGCCTCTTCCTAGCAGCTTGCTTTTCTTTCTTTGCTTGTTCTTCCAGCTGCTTATTGTATTCAAATAATACATAATCATAAGGCAAGGGAAGGAGTGCAGGTGCCTGATAGAGACCTGTGGCACTCAGGTAGTTGATCATTTTTAATCTTTCTTTTTCATCAACTACCTAAGGTTGTTTAGTAGCCACAGTCTCTGACTCGGGACTTTCTTGAACTAGGGAGAGGACAGGAATGTTCTTATAAAGCCGTTTTCTTCTCATTTCTTCCTTGTGTTTGAGGGTCAAGGCTGCATCCTCTGCTTCCTTCCTCTCCTTTGACAATTCAATGTCAGCCAGTTCATTTAACTCCTCTAAGGGGAGAGAGATGAGTTCATCTATGTTGTAGTTCCTGGTCCCCAGATAGTTGAGCCTGGCTGCCCTTAATTCATCTTCTTGAGTGTTTGGTACAGGGGCAGCCAGAATTGTAGCTTGCATGAATCCTGGGGAACCACTTGAACTCTCTCCCCTCAGCTTCCTCTTCCTCTCTCTCTTTTCTTCTTCAATCTCTTCAGGAGTCATCTTCCTTTTGCCTTTGTCAATTGCATATCTTGATGACTCAGCTTGAGGAGAGCTTTGGCCTTCATTGCTTGATTCAGCAGTCAAGCTCTGGCCAGAGAGAGGTTGTGAAGCACCATCACCAGCTGGTGCCTCACTGAGGGTATGGGGTGCTGGAGGAGATCTTGTCTCAAGGTTCATAGTCTCAGCCTCTGGGCCTTCAGTCAAGGCTTTCCCTTCGAAGCTAATCTTGGGGTCTACGTCAATATCCAGTTGACCAAAGGCTTCAACTGCTAGCCTCTGTCTATATGATGTGGTTCTCCTTTTGAATTCTGCCAGCACCCAGTCTTGAATTTGATTGGCTAATCTGACAGCTTGTCTGTTATTGCTTGGGCTGACAAGTGCCAGATCTACCAAGTTTATACTTTCGTAGAAACTCAGGGTGGATATGTTGAGAATTTCTTGTTGACCCTGAGCTCTAGAGATCACAAGAGCTTTCCTATCACTGTCATACCCCCAACCCCAGATTAGGTTCTCAGAAGGGGCAGACATTGCTCTTGGTACTCCCTCCTCAAACAGTTGTTGAATGAGCAGTTCTAGATCACTGTCTAGAGGAGGTTGCTGAGCATGGAAAACTGCAAGATGGGATGGTGAGTCCTGTATGTCCATACTTGAGGAAGAACTCCCAGGTTCTGTGGCTGTCAGAACTTCCTCCCCCTTTTTGGTAGCATCACCCTCATGCCTAGGTGAGCTGGGGAAGTGATCCATAACATCCATAGGTTCTTGTGGACCTGGATGAGTTTGTCCTATGGGTCTCTCAGCTAACTGGCCCTTGAGATCGGTGATCTCAAGTTGCTGGTCATGGACCCTCCTTTGCAAGATAGTCACCTGTGATTAAAGGTGAGCTATCTGTGAAACCAGTTGGGTGCAGATATCTTCGAGTTGGTGCACCCTGAGTTTCAGACTCCCCTCATCTTTAGTTGAAGAATCATTGGGGGATGAAGGAGGTGAACCAATGTCTGCTCCTTCACCACCAGCATGGGGTTCTTGGCTGCTGGATTTCCCCTGCCCCATGACAATGTCAAGAGGCTGGGTTGCCGTGGTTAAGGTCTTAAAGATGTAATCACTGGCAACAGTGAGAGCCTCTTCCACATGGGTCTCCTGGACAATCACAGGAAGATCCACCTCAGTTTGGGGTGTCTGATGTGGGCTAGACATGGGTGAAGCAGGAGTACTCATCTCCCCTTGAGTGTGGGTAGAGAGGGGAGAGTCATGATACTCACTGAAACCCAATTCTTCATCAGAGTAGAAGTTAAGGTTGGGAATAGGGTGGTTAAGATCAAGAGGCTGGGGATGGTAGCTTTCCCCTGAAGGTTGATCACTCGAGTGTTGAGACTCAGAGTGATGGCTTAAGGCTGTGAGCTCATCAGGCTGAGCATGAGGAACCTCAGCACTGATTGTTTGAAAGATGGGAGTGGTTTGCTCCTCAGGGAAAGTGGGAGCTCTGGATTCCACTTTCTCCTGTATGGGTTGTGATATGGGGGCCTGCACATGCTCAGTAGCATGTGCAAGGGTTTGTTTGTGTTTTCTTTTGTAGGTGATGGTGATGGTAGGCTGTGTTTGAGGTGGGTGAGAGGTAGAGGGTGTTGGTTCATCACTAGCTGGTGCTGCTAGGATGTCACCCTAAGTAATGAGCTCAAACATTTTCAGGACAAGGGCTATTTCTACCCCTGAGAACCCAACAGTTGGCTTTTTTAATATCTTGAAAATGCCGGGCCTCATATGTGCAAGTTTAAGAACATTACCTGTTCCCCTCAACTGTGGTCCCAATTCACAGTTGAGAATGTGTTGAACATACCGGGGGAACATGTAATATTCTAAGGAATCCAAATTCGCTAGTAAATTTGTAAAAACAAACTAAGAGTACCTGAATTTGACCCCTTGAACCATCCCATGGACAATGAAGGAGAGGTCTTCCGGAATCTGGTCCCATCCTCTATGTTTGTTGGATAAGCTGTGGATGACGACATGGAGGAGGTATTTCCATTGGAATGAGACCTTCCCCTTCCTGAAGGCCTTGACTGAAAAGTCACCTTCATATCCCATCTGCTCAAAGGATTGGTTGACAACAGCTTTTGGAAAAGACAGTTCACCTGCTTCATCATCCAGTTGTAGATGGGTGTTAATGATGGCTGGAGTGATGAAAACCATCCTCCCCTGCACTGTGGCAGACAGTGCCTTCTCCCCGTCCATGGTGACCTCTTGACAGGTCCGCCAGAACTCAAGAAACTGATCCTCATAGAGAGGAGGATCGATTGTAAGGGAGGTGAAGTAGTGAGACAAAGAAAGATACCTACACATGTCTGAGAAGCTTGGATCCTTCTCAGAGTTTAACAGAGCAACTTGATTGTGTTGCATGTGTAGGTGCATGGTGAAATTAGGGTCGTTACGACGATCAAGATTGGCCATTTGAAGAAGCTTTGTAGTGAAGGAAAGAAGAAGATGATGAAATTTGGGGGTAATTTTAGGTTAAGGAACAATGAGAGAAGTGAGATGAAATAGAACCGTTTGGAAAGATATACTCTGGATTTGAGACAAAGTTATGACAAAAAGATAAACTTTGAAATCCACAAGTGGGTCCTACTTTTGAAAAAGGCGCCCAAAAGGTTAGTTTTCTTGGAAGTAGTAAAAGCTTCCGAAGGCAATTTTGGTTTCGGAAGCTTTGCAATCAAAGCTTCCGAAGGCAATTTTGCTTCGGAAGATTTTTCAAAGAGTTTTGAAAATTTTGTCTTCGGAAGAAATAAATGAGTCTTCCGAAACTAAATTGCTTTCGGAAGAAATTTGTTCCTAAAATTCATGTAAGTACTTATACCAAAATTTAAGCTTCGAAAGATACTTCAAGAATTTCTTCCGAATATAAATCTCAGATAAGCTGTTTAAATGATATAGACATAAATTTCTTCCAAATGTAAATTTTCATCAGTCTAAGAGATATCATTTTAAAAGTTCGTTTTTCTTCCAAAGAGAACTGAGCTTATGAAGTGATCTAATAGACAACCTAAGACACACAGTTTTAAGAAATAATGTTGATTAAGTTATTAAGAAAAATCTATTCAAAGTTATTCATCCCAATAGCTGATACAAGATATTTAAACCTCTGTTCATCAAAAGCTTTTGTGAACAGATCCGCATATTGTTCATTTGTGTTAACTTTGATTAGTTTTATCAAACCCTTTTCAAAATTATCCCTAATCAGATGATACCTGATGTTGATGTGTTTGGTTCTTGAGTGCTGCACAGGATTCTCTATAATAGAGATGTCACTATTGTTGTCTATGTGGATGGAAGTCTCTTTAAAATTAAACCCATAGTCTAGCATCTGATTCTGAATCCAAAGCAATTGAGCATAGCAGCTGGCAGCAGCAATGTATTCAGCTTCAACAGTTGATGCAGACATACAGGATTGCTTCTTGCATTGCCAAGAGACTATCCTTCCACCCAGGAACTAACACCCCCAGATCTGGACTTTGCAGTCATGTTGCAGCCACCATAATCACTATCTGTATAAGCATACAGATTAAAGTCTGACTTCTTTGGATACCAAAGGCCTAGATTTGGAGCACCTTTGAGATATCTAAGAATCCTTTTGACAGTGATTAGGTGTGACATCTTGGGGTTGGCTTGATATCTTGCACATATGCATGTGGGAAACATGATATCAGGCCTGCTAGCAGTAAGATACATAAGTGACCCAATCATAGCCTGGTAAAGATGTTCATCAACACACTCCCCCTCAAGATCAGGACCAAGGTAGTGGTTTCTGGCTATGGGTGTCTTTGCAACCTTACAATCAGTCATCTTGAATCTTGTAAGTATGTCCTGTACATACTTTGACTGACTGATGAAGATGCCATCTTCAACCTGCTTCACTTGATATCCTAGAAAGAAATTGAGTTCCCCCATGGCACTCATTTCAAATCTATTCTTCACCAGCATCTCAAAGTCTTTGCAGAGCTTTGGATTAGTTGAACCAAAGATGATGTCATCCACATATATCTGAACTAGCAATGTGTCATTTCCTGTTTCTTTGATGAAGAGAGTCCCATCAATAGTACCTCTTTTGTATCCATGTAGACAGAGATATGTTGATAGTGTCTCATTCCACTTTCTTGGAGCTTGATGCAGTCCATAAAGGGCTTTTTCAAGCTTGCAGACATAATCAGGATGATCTGGGTCTACAAAGCCAGGTGGTTGTTTAATATAAACTTCTTCATCAATCACCCCATAGAGAAAGGCACACTTCACATCGAGCTGGTAGACCTTGAATCCTTGGATGCAGCATAAGCCAGAAATATTCTTACAGCTTCAAGTCTTATAACTGGAGCAAAGACATCAGTGTAATCAATCTCTTCTTCTTGAGTGTATCCTTGGACAACCAGTCTAGCTTTGTTCTTGATGATGATCCCTCTATTATCTATCTTGTTCCTGAATACCCATTTGGTTCCTATGACACTCTTTCCTTGAGGAAGAGGGCATAAGTTCCAAACCTTCTATCTATTGATTTGAAGTAGCTCATCCTGCATAGCTTCAATCCAGCTTCCATCCTTTAAAGCCTCATCAACCTTCTTTGGCTCTATCTGGGATAAGAAACAAGAATGTAGACTAACATGGCTGTCATGAGCTTGTCCTCTTGTTCTTACCCCTGACTTAAGATTTCCAATGATGTTTGTGGTGGGATGCGACTTGTGGATCCAAAGTTGAGGGATCACAGCAAGTTGGTTAGACAGATCTAAATTTGAGAAATTCTGATCTGGCAATGAGGTGTCTCCCACCACATCAGCACACTTATCAAGAGAGACTTGATCCAATGAGTGTGTGACATCATTCATGTTGTCTTCAATGGAGTGGTTATTAGCATCAAGAAATTCTTGATCACTGTCAGCACCTCCAGTTCCTCCTCTTGCATTTAAAGTTCCTTCTCCTGAATTCTAAGCCTCTGAGCTGGAATTTGAAGGTAGTTTATTTGAATCAGCAGTATTTGTCATGCTAGTGCTGATGGGAGCTTCAATTGCAGGGTAAGTCACCACTGGAGCTGAAGTAGTCTTCTTGTTTGGTCTTCTCAGCTCAAATCTTGGATCAGGATCTTCTGTTGACCTGTTATCTGTAGATCCTGAAACATTCTCACAAGATTTGTTAAAACAGTTGGTAACTAAGTCAAGATCAAACAGCCAATCCGGACCAGAACCTTTTACACAAGGTGTGTGTTCATTAAAAGTCACATTGGCTGACTCCTCAATGATTCTAGTTCTGAGATTGTATACTCTATAAGCCTTATCTTGAGAAGAGTACCCAACAAAGTGTCCATCATCTGATTTCTCAGCAAACTTGGCTATTTGATCTTTGGTATTCAAGATGGTTCAAGGACATCATCTGAACTTTCATCAGTAGAGACAAAAGCTTGAGAAGAACTTGTCTCTTGGAAGGGACTTCCTTGGATGTAGCTCTCTTTGGGTGTCTCTGGGAAGGTGATGAAAGGACCCTTTTGTGAGGTTTTAGGGTAGCAGATGAGATGATGTTGTGGTTCTCTGCTGTCCCTTTCAACCACATGAAGGGCTGAACTCTGGTGAGTGTTGGAGTTACCAGATGAATTTTGCATGTTCATCTCTATCTGGTATCCATTGAGTATCCCATACAACTCAGTGAGAGTAAGGGTCTTGAGGTTTTCAGTACTTTTAATGACCACATAGTAGTGTGTCCATTGTCTTGGAAAAGAGGACATGAACTTCCTAACAATATCCCTGTTCTTAATAGTTACCCCAACATCAGCCAGAGTATCCACAATCTCAACATACTTGAAGTATTGTTGAGTCATGGTTTCACCTGTCTTGTAGGTGAAATTTTCAAACTGCTGCTTCAAGAGATCCTTCTTCTTCTCCTTGGCTTTATTTGAACCCTCATACATCAGTTTCAGTGCATCCCATAGCTGTTTAGCAGTCTTGCACTTCTTGAAACCTCTGTAGATGGAGGTTGGAAGAGTAGTTTGGAGGGCTGTCATGGCTTTCTGATCAATGTCAATTCTTTTCCAGTCTTCATCAGAAAAGTCAGCCCTCTCCTTTGGTATCATGCCACCACCAGCAGCAGCTGAAGAAGTGCATGGTACATGAGGTTCATTGACAACAGACTCCCACATCCTGAAATCTTGAGACTTGATAAAGCCTTCCATTCTTTGACACCAAGTGTCAAAATCCTCAGGAGTGATCAGTGGGGACTTTGGCATAGTTCCAGTTTCCATATCAGCTTTGGAGATAGCTGCCATTTGAAGAGTTAAGTGATGTGTGTAACTAAGAGGATTTGAAGATGGTGAGATCTTACAATCAAGAGCCTAGAATGCTCTGATACCAAATGCAGGACCGTTAAAGGGTACTTAAGCTTGCACTTAGTTAACACACTTAGGAGGATCTTAAGATCACTTAACAATTCAAATAGGGAACTGTGAACCTTTTCTGAAGATACAAAACAAACACAATTAAAAGCAAGAGCAAGAACACAAGATAAAATTTTAAAGGAAGTTGTATATTGCTTCTCTAGTTCTATTACAAGTGTTGTACAAGTATAAATTGAATACAAGAACCGGAGACTACTTATACTACATCCTACAACCGTCAATATGCAAAAAGACAGTTGGAAGTGACTAATCTAGACAACAAGATCAGCCTAAAGTCAAAAGGCAGATTGCCTTTTGACTAGTGACTATAACATGCCATAGCTCACTGACTTTCCTATTACAAAAAGCCAAAAAGGTACAAAAACAGAAACTTGCAGGCGAAGACCTTATCTACTTTATCATAAAGTATGGAAGTTTCACCAACTAGTTATAGCAGGTGAACTATCAGAGCATGCAGCGGAAAGTAGGTTGTTTTATGATAAAGTTGATGGAAAAGGTATCTTTTCTCTCTCTTCAGAAGAAAATCAGTCTTGTCTTTAAAGTTTCGGAAGACTTTGTCTTGAGTGCTTCTGAAGACTTCATCTTTTATCTTCGGAAGAGTTGAGTCTTTGGCTTTGGAAGACTTTACACTTAGAATATTTTCCAAGTTAAGTGTAAAGCTTCCGCAGCAGTTTCTTCTGAACTTTGGCTTCGGAAGATTTTACACTTAGTATTTTTCTTGAGTGTGTAAAACTTCCGAAGCTAATTCACCTTTGTTCCGAAGTGCATGTTGGAAGACTTAGTTGTTTTGGTATCTTTTGGTTGCATCAGCCTCTTAACTTCATAGGTTCCTACAAGAATCTCAATGCGGATCAAATCTAAAAGAATCCCAAAGTGGATCATATCATGAGAATTTATACTCTAAGTAGCCTGGTTCAAGTTGTAATAAAGTGCCACCTTGCATTTCATGAGGAGGGTTATTCTTCCATACTTCTGAGTGCGGGGTACTCAATTAGCATATCTAATTAAACCTAAACATGATAAATATCACAAAGTGTTGAAAATAGATCATTGCATGAGTTTAAATGGACAAACATACATACAATCAACTTTGTTCTTTATCTAAGTCTATTCAAACTTTAAACATTCTTAGATGTAAAGGATTTTAGATTAGTATGATCTCATTGCAGTTGATGGATTCATGCTTGTAAATTTCATAATTTTGAAAAATCTAAAATTCAAAAAGATTTGTCATTTTTAGTATTTTTCTTAGTTTTGGTAGATTTACATGTGTTATTGATTTAGGAGTGAAACTTCCATGCAATACCTCTACCGAGAGGATTTAGACTTTTGCAGGTGATGAATTGCACAACATGCCTGAGTTTCTTATTCAGTTCAAGATGTCAAGTGAACACTCCTGCTTTCTTCAAAGTTCTCCTGCCAGTTGCTGAGAACTAAGAATCCTCCTCTTGGTGTCTCATACACAAAAATTCCTCACCCTCCAAAGCTTTTGTTGAGGGAGAGTATATGTCAAGTCTGAAGAATTTCTGATGCTTCTCCTTCACTTCTGAAGTTGAGATAAAACTGCAGATATTGCTACCTGTGCAATCCACAGTGTATGCAAATGGGTACATTTTCAAGTCTTGAAAACATTACTAGAAGATCAAGCTGATGAAACATCCATCAAGTGCCAAACCAAAGTCTTTATGTGCCGAAACAAAGTCCTTTTCTTAATTCCTTTTTATGAAGCTTCTAAGAAGATGCTACCAAAAAGGGGGAGAAGACTGCACTTCAAGACTGCGCATCAATCAACATCCAAGGTTTTGATAATCATGAGGTTTTGGCAGCATCTTCTTAGGGGGAGTATTGTTGGTCTAATTGAAGATGATACTTACAAAAACCTAAGTACCAAATCTCATGATGATTACCAAAACCTACACGGTGAAGATATGCTAAAAATATGATCAAAACGAAGAAAATTGACCAATGTCAAACTTGGTCAAACTTGGTCAACCGTGGTCAAAGTCAACAGTCAACATCAGCGGTTGTCCCGAGTGACGTCAGCACCCGGCAGTCACGTATTAGCAATAGAGAATTTATAGGCTTAGAACAATATTTGTGTAATCATTAGGGCTTAAATGTGATTTTATTCATTTTTGTAAAGAGTATAAATAGACTAAGTATAGTCATTTATACTCGAAGCATTCAAGCATTCAAGCATTCAAAGATTCAAACATACAGATTTAGTCTAGTGAGAGAAACATAAGGTTGAGTATGTGTGAGAGAAGTTGTTCTTGCAAACTCCCTTGTAATCTCCTAGCAAACATACATATGAATGAATGATATATTTTATGAATATGTGTTATTGAATTGTTCATCATTCATTCATCATCATACATTCAATCTTGCATCAGATCTTCACTTGAAATCATCAACGGGTTTGTGAGATTCCACATCACAGATCCGATAAACGGCAACAATACGATTGCAATATTCGATCCATCCAGCAGAATCAATGGTTTTCATAGTTACCAAAACAGGCAGGGACTAGGATCAAGTGAGATAGCTCCTCCATACACACTCCTATCTGTTAGATCTCCAAGGTGTGAAATTTGTCAAGATGAGCTGCCCTCCATTGATCCTATCCAAGAGAATGATGAAGATGAAGAGGAGATGGTGATGGATGAACCTGAGGTGAGTGATAAGGGTTATCCTAAGAAGGGATACTATTCTCCTAAAGAGAAGGAAGAACCAAGGATGACCAAGTCTGCAAGGAAGAACTTGATCAGGGCTGCTAAAAGAAAATCCAAGAAAGCCCAAGAGATCAACGCCACCTTCAACTCCAAGCAAAAGAAAGTTTTTATCTCTGCTGGATTTGAACTGGTAAAGGCTGAAGACTCAACTATGGATTCTAGTACCAGGAATCCTAGTTCATGTCCAAATCATCCTGGTCAAGAAAGGAAGGCTGATAAAATGTTCACCACTGCTGCACACCCTAAGCCATCTAGTTCCAAGAGCAAGCCTCATCCCAAGAAGCCTGCTGTATCATCTGGAAAATTTAAGTAGGTAGTGGAAAGTGATCAAGCTCAGCCTCCCACTCAAATGAAGACTCTCAAAAGCATGCAAACTAAATGCATCATGTGTGGTAGTACTTCACACTTTGCAAAGGATTACATCTACAATCCCAAAAGTACTATCCACATATCCAAGAAGAAAACTTCTGAGAAGAAGAAGAAGATAACTTTAGAAGGAAAGTTTTTTCCTTCCAGAAGCTCCAAAGTGAAAAAGAAGAAGATAAGTGAAAACTTACCTTTGGAAGAAAATTTTGTCTCGAAAGAAAGGAATGCTTCTGAAGCATTGAAGTCTGCTGCAGTGGATGCAAAAGCTTCCGAAGGTTCAGTCTCCAAAACTTCCAAAGTCATCAAAACTTCCAAAGTATTAAAGGCCA
The DNA here is from genome assembly GCA_025506505.1 of Flaveria sonorensis. Classification (NCBI taxonomy): domain Eukaryota; kingdom Viridiplantae; phylum Streptophyta; class Magnoliopsida; order Asterales; family Asteraceae; genus Flaveria; species Flaveria sonorensis. The sequence continues at coordinate 17,045,679 of CM046437.1, read as the reverse complement.
AGTCTAGTCTTCCAAAGATGGTGTGGAAGATGAAGGAAGGCCATGTGACTGAAAGTTCGTCATTAACAACAGCAAATGATCCTCATAACTTGTATATAGGATCAATTACTGTTGCATTATCTTCAATGCACTTTGACAAGCCCAAGACCAACAAGGCTTGGGTTTCCAAATGTAACTAACCATCTCTTTATATACAGGAATAGCTCAAGACCAAAGGAAATGTATGGATCATTGACAATGGCTATTCCAGGCACATGACAGGCAATGGCTCTTTGCTTTAAAACTTTGAAAGATTTGATGGAGGGCTAGTTGCTTTTGGAGAAGAATCTGGTGGTTACATTACAGGAAAGGGCAAGATCATAAATGGTAAACTCAGCATTAAGAAGGTAAATTTTGTTAAGGAGCTTGGATACAATCTTATGAGTGTATCCTAATTTTGTGATCAGAGACACAACACGCTCTTCACTGAGCAAGAGTGCATTGTTCTTAAGCCTGGGGTGGTCATTCCTCAAAAGCATATCCTGCTCAAAGCCTCCAGAAAAGGGAACATGTACAATATGGACTTGCAAGAAACATTCACTTCCGGAGAAGTTTCTTGCTTTCTATCTAAAGCCAATAGTGATGAGTCTTTCCTCTGGCATAAAAGAATGTGCCATGTAAACTTTAAAAACATGAATAAATTAATTAAGAATGATTTGGTAACTGGAATGTCAAAAAAAGAGTTTACAAGTGATGACCATTGTGTTGCATGCCTGAAAGGAAAGCAACACAAAGTGTCTCATAAGCCAAAGGAAATGAACTCTATCACTACTCCCCTACACTTATTACATATTGATCTCTTTGGCCCCACCAGTGTAATGAGTCTAGGAAGGACCTCTTATTGCTTGGTGATCACAATGATTTCATAAGATATACTTGGGTCTTCTTCCATAGAACTAAGGATGCGACTCCTGAAATCTTGAAGAACTTCGTTCTAAAAGTTAAGAACCAATTTGATCACAAGGTCAAGACCATAAGATGTGATCAAGGAACTGAATTCAAAAACCAAGTACTTGATGCATTTTGTGATGAAAGGGTATTACAAGACAATACAGTGCTCCTAGGACTCCTTAGAAAAACGGTGTTCCTGAAAGGAGAAACATGACACTTATTAAAGCTGCAAGAACCATGTTATCTAACTCTAGACTGGCCATCACCTTCTGGGCAGAGGCAGTCAACACTGCCTACTATGTGCAGAATAGAGTTTTAGTAATCAAGACTCATGGTAAGACTCCTTATGAACTGTGGCACAAAAGGAGACCTTTCATTGGTTTTCTCAGATAATTTGGATGTCCTTGCACCATCTTGAATACCAAAGATCAAATAGGCAAATTTACTGAGAAAGCAGATGATTGACATTTTATTGGATATTCTTCCTAAGCCGAGGCTTATAGAGTATAGAATCTCAGAACTAGAGTAATTGAGGAGTCACCCAATGTGACCTTCAATGAGCACACACCCAGTGTGAAAGGTTTTGGTCCTGATTGGTTGTTTGATCTTGATTTAGTTACCAACTATTTTAACAAATCTTGTGAAGATGTTTCAGGATCTACAGGTATCTTATCATCAGGAGATTCTGATCCAAGATTTGAGCTGAGAAGACCAAGTGTTCAAACTACTTCAGCTCTAGTGGTAACTAGCCTTGTAATTGGAAATCCTGTCAGCACAACGACAACAAATTCTTCAGCTGATACATCTGAGGTGCCTATAAATTTCAGCACAGAGGCACAGAACTTAGATGAAGGAATTTTCACTGTAGGAGGAGATGGAGGTGGTGTGAGTGATCAAGAATTTCTTGATACTGATAACCACTCCATAGAAGACAACATCAATGATGTGACACACTCATTGGATCAAGTTTCTCTAGAGAAGTGTGTTGATGTGGTGGATGATAGTCAAGCACCGGATCTGAATTTCTCCAATTTAGATCTGTCCAACCAACATGCTATGATTCCTCAACTGAGAATCCACAAGTCACATCCCACTACAAACATCATTGGAGATGCTGAGACTGGGGTAAAAACAAGAGGACAAACCCATGACAAAAATGTTTGTCTTCACTCTAGTTTCTTGTCCCAGATAGAGCCTAAGAAGATTGATGAGGCTCTGAAGGATGGAAGTTGGGTTGAAGCAATGCTGGAGGAGCTGCTTCAATTCAAGAAACAAAAGGTTTGGAATCTATGTCATTTTCTGAAAGGGAAGGCTACCATAGGTACCAAATGGGTATTTAGGAATAAGAAGGATGATAGAGGGCTTGTCATCAAGAACAAGGCTAGACTAGTTGTTCAAGGGTACACACAAGGAGAAGGATTGACTACACAGATGTTTTTGCTCCTGTAGCAAGACTTGAAGCTGTTAGGATATTCCTGGATTTTACTGCATCCAAGGATTTCAAGGTCTATCAACTTGATGTCAAGTGTGCCTTTCTATATGGGGTGATTGATGAGGAAGTGTATGTCAAACAACCATCTAGCTTTGCAGACCCAGATCATCCTGATTATGTCTACAAGCTTGACAAAGCTCTCTATAGGCTGCATCAGGCTCCAAGGAAGTGGTATGAGACACTATCACAGTATCTTTGTTAGCATGGATACAAAAGAGGTACTATTGATGGAACACTCTTCATCAAAGGAACAAGAAAAGACTTGATGCTGGTTCAAGTTTATGTAGATAACATTATCTTTGGGTCAACTAATCTGAAGCTCTACAGACTTTGAAAAGCTGATAAAGAATAGATTTGAAATGAACACTAGAGCTCCCACTTCTCCTGAGGAGCAAACCACTCCTATTATTTCAATGATCAGTGCTGAGGTTCCTCATGCACAGCCTGATGAGCTCACTACCCCGACCTTAAGCCTTCACTGAGAGTGTCAAAACTCTAGTGATCAACCTTCAGGGGAAAGTTACCATCCCTAGCTGCTTGACCTTAACCAACCAATCCCAAGCCTAGAAATCTATGATGCTGAACAAATTGGCTTCAGTGAATACCATAAGTCTCTCTTCTCCACCCCTGCTCAAAGAGAGATGAGTGCTCCTGCATTACCAATGTCTAGCCCACATCATCCAACCATAACTGAGGCAGACCTTCTTGAGCCTATTCAGGAGGCCCATATGGAAGAGGCTCTCACTTTTGCATGTGATTACATTTTTAAGACCTCAACCATGGCAACCCAGCCCATTGACACTTTCTTTGAAGCTGTCAGTGTGCAGAGGAAAACTAGCAGCCAAGAAACACAAGCTGGTGATGAGGAAGAAGACATTAGTCCAATTCTCTCATCCTCCCGTGATTCTTCTGATGAAGATTAGGGGAGACTGCAACTAAAGGTGCACAAACTATCTAAACTATGCACCTATTTAGTTTTCAAGGTTAGTCACTTAGAATCTCAGGTGACTACCTTGCAAAGAAGGGTAAATGATCAGCAACTTGAGATCACCGATATCAAGGGCAAGTTAGCTGAGAGACCCATTCAGAGGACTCAACCAGGTCCACAAGAACCTATGGATGTGATGGATCTAAACCCTAGCTCCCTGTGTAAGAGGGTGATGCTACCAAAAAGGAGGAGAAAGTCTTAATTACAATCACAGAACCTGGAAGTTCCTCTCAGAGTATGGTGAGACAACCCTAATTTTTAGGCCCATAAATTTTTTTAGAAACCATAACGGGCCACACAATGATCACCGAAGCCCATGTGATGGGCCTAACGAGATCAAAACTCCTAGACATGGAAACACACACACCACAATGGGATTAGACCCATCAAACTTTAAACTGGTCGTTGGACCACAGTGCTAAGTGGGCTTGGCCCACGAGACCCTAATGGGTCATTGGGCCATGTGATGAAACTGTTCGTGAACTAACGACACTAATGGGCTTTAGGCCTGATAACCTAGTAGAACTATGTACCAAAAGTCTAATAAACAAAAACTACATAAATAATCCTAAGTCTTTTAGTCATCCACATTTGTTCACTAATCTGATGTGGAAAAATCTTCCTAAGCCAAAAATCTTCCTAAGCCAAAAATCTTCCAATGCCAAAATCTTCCAAAGCCAAAAATCTTCCGAAGCCAAAAAAATCTTCCGAAACCAAAAACCTTCCAAAACCAAAAATCTTCCGAAGCCAAAAACCTTCCAAAGCCAAAAATCTTCCGAAGCCAAAAATCTTCCGAAGCCAAAAATCTTTCAAAGCCAAAATCTTCCTAAGACAAAAAGATCATGCGCTGTAACACTTAGACTCATTTTGAAATTCTAAAAATAGAATTTAAATCGAAGCAAATACAAAATCTCATTCAAAGAAAATCTATAAACCCCAAATGCATGACAATAAATATAATCCTATAATTTGTTGAACCACAAACTAAAAATATAAAATCCTTCTCAAGGCATAATTTATATAAACTGTTACGGTGATAATAATAATAACAACATCAGCTAATTAATAAAAACCAACATAATGCTTACACATAATTTAAAAACAATCATACAGTGAATAATAAGTAATAAAAGATTTACACAATTATAAAACACATACATGCATAGAAAAACTAACACACACCTGTATAAAATATGTTCTAGAAGAAAGTTGACTTGTCCAATCATCACCCAAACCACCCAATGCATGGCTTAGCTTCTTAACCCATGCTAACTTGTTCCACTAACCAAAATCTCCCCTTAACCAAGAAAGAATCCTGCAATTAAGAAAGTGGGACCACACCCCCTTCCCAACACCTCGGCAGAATCACTACAACACCACCACCCCCACTATAAATAGCAAACTTTCTTTATACTACCAACACTTTAAACACTCCTCTGCTTCTCACTCTCTACACTCTTTCAGCAGCAAATTCCAGCCTCTCAAAGCCAGAAAGCAGACTGCACCCGAGCTCCAACATGCTAAGGTAAACATCCCTTGAACATAATCACACCCACTTATATTCTTTTTCACATCTCCATTTCCATTGAACTTGCAACTGCCATTTCAAACAGCCTACTCTCTTCTTCGAAGGCTTCTTTGGCAGCCCCCGCATCCACCACATCTACCTCACGAAACAAGGTAACCGTTGCTACCCGAAAACACTCGATACTGTTGGATCTTATATGCCCAAGACACATACAAGATTGATGTGGTTAGTACGTTATGATCCAAGTCGGGTCATACCCAATAACAAGCTAGGCAAACACCGATAAATATTTATTTGTTGACATGATCAAGCAAATAAATTTTGACACCAATTTAGAAAATGGGTTTTCTGAATTATTGCATTTGAGATAGAACAAATTATATGGATATTTTGTTCATGAGATATCATTTGTAATGTTATTTAAATAAGTTAAATAACATCAAATATAAGAGTGTTTAAGTTATAAAATTAAAATTGGTTTAATTATATAACTTAATTAGTTATTAACAATGAATTAAAAGGGAGTTTTTCAAAATAGGAGGGAACCCATTTTGAACCCATTTTCGGCCGCCCCTTGGTGGTTGCCTTGGGATTCCTTTGTCTTGTTTTTATGCAAGACATTTACTTGTTCAACTAAGACACTCAACACACTTTCTCTCTCACACATGCAAGCTTCTTCTTCTCCTTTTTCTCTTCTCCCATTTTCGGATCTAGAGGTTTTGTAAGAAGGGTCTTTGGTGTCAACTTCCTAACAAGTTGGGTGTTTTGCAAGAGCTTGTGGGTATACTAGCTTGAGACTTTCTTCTTTGGAGGTTTACGTTCAAGAACATCATCTTTTTCATCTTTATCCATCTCGTATTGCCTTGTTCTTGAAAGGTAGTATTCAAGAACATCCTATGGTTGTTTTCTTTGATAGCATTTCTTTTCACATATATATATGATCCTTGTTCTTGGGTTTGTTTTCTTGAAAATAAAATGGTTTATTTTCAGCATCTAAAACAAGTTTTAAATCCTTTATATCCGTTGCGTTTTGATGTTTTGGTTCAACATCTTTGTTAAAACTTGTAAGAACCCAACAATGGCATCTAGAGCCGGTTATGTGGAAAACTTGCTTCAAAAGTCCAAGAAAAGTTAGTTTTGTTGGACTTTTTCAACCCATTAGGGGTTGTTTTGTTGTGGATGAATGAATCCCTTATCTTTCAAAGTTTTATCTTACATGCTTTAGAATAAACCTTGGAAGATTAACATCAAGAGGTTAATTGTTTTGTTTGGTCTAAACCCTAAAGTTTGGGTTTATGTTGGCCGAAACTTTAAGGGTTAAAAGGGAGTTCATGGTTGTTCTTGGATGTTGTATTTGATACATATTTTGGTGCATAACATAGCCTTGACCTAATGTGTTTTGGATTTGGATGAATGTGATTGTCATGTTTGATTTTATTCATTAAAGGGTTGTAATAATAATTTTGGTGTTTGTATCTTTTGGGTTGTAATTTATTTATTCATTGGTTATGTAATAAATAGATTAGGTGCATTTCTTTTATTAGAAAAATTGTATTAGGATATGATTTTTGTAAAAGAAGATGCACAAGTTGGAGACTCAAGGGAAGATACAAAGGAAGAACTCAAAAGACATGGACACTTGAAGCATTTGGATGCGGATTCGAGTGGGAGTTCTTGGACATATTTTAATGTGTCATTATTAACCCTTAGGAAAGACCAAATGACAACACTTGTGATGGCAAACAAGTGTGGTCACCTTAGTGGCTATGGTTATGCACTTATGATTGAATGGTTGTGCTTGTTTGGTTGTTTTGTTTTATGTTGGATGTTTGATATATGGATATGCATAACAAACAAATTTATAAACATAACAAGCTGAAAATAAATGGTTCTTAATCATTAAGTGGTTAATAAAAGGTTATTAAAAGGATTAATGATTTTAAATAAAAGGGTTTTATTAAAAGAACCATAGGGTACCATGTATTTGAAAGCATGCAAATACAAGGTACATAGAGTTTTCTAAACTAGAATTATGAAAACTTAAAATGTCTTTTGAAAACAAGTTTATCACCATCCTTTTACACAACACTTGAGTCACTTGAAAACTCTTAATGGGATAAAGGTCACCTAACCATTTTGAGGGAACTTGTGATTTGAGGTGGGAATGCCATATTTGTGGGATAAAGATCACCTAACCACTTATATTGGTAAACTCACATGTGTGTGTAAGTAGGGTAACTTGATTTGCAAACCATGTTAAATGGATCACCTACAATGTGGTTTACAAAAGGTGTTGATGGGATTAACATGCCGACTATACATATGATGTTTAAGTCGATCCCATACCTCTAGAAGTTGCAAAGGGTTGCAATTGTCAAACGTTGACTACCTTGTTAATTTAAATAATGGGATAAAGGTCACCTAACCACTATTTAAATGTAACGTTGGATTCTAGAATTTTATTTTGTGTATGACACATAAAAGGTATTTATAATTAAATATGATAATATCGTAAATACTAAAATTGAACTTTGTTAAATTTTGTAGATGGCCACCAACAACAATGAAAATAATGATATTCCATCCGCTCATACCCTATCACTAAGAACCATTCTCCAAAAGGAGCGTCTAAACCATAACAATTTCATTGATTGGTTTCGAAACTTGAGAATTGTTCTCAAGCAAGAGAAACGGTCATATATCTTAGACGATCCGATTCCCGATGAACCCAATGAGGAAGATGAAGAGGCCTACATGAATTGGGTGAAATACACTGAGGACTCGGTCCAAGTGTCTTGCCTCATGTTGGCAAGTATGACTCCGGATCTCCAAAAGGAGTACGAACATCACGGAGCATACGACATGATAACCCAGTTGAAGGAAACGTTCCAACAACAAGCAAGGGTAGAGCGCTTCGAAACGGTTCGAGCACTCCATGCATGTCGTATGGATGATACCCAATCGGTCTCGTCTTATGTACTTAAGATGAAGAGCCACATAGACCGCCTCGAAAGGCTGAATTGTCCCGTCTCGAAAGAGTTGGCTACGGATTTGATCCTCAACTCTTTGTCAAAAAGGTTTGACAATTTTGTTATGAATTATAACATGAACGGTTGGGACAAGAACATAACTGAGCTTCACTCTATGCTCAAAACAGCCGAGGCGGCCATGGGTAAAAGGAGTTTACCCGTTCTCACCATCAATGAAGGTGGGAACAAGAAGAGGCCTCACCCCGCATCCAAGGCAAGTGTTGCCAAAGGTAAAGGGTACGTTGGGAGAAAGGGAAAGGGAGTGGTAAAAGTGCCACCACCAAAACCAGCGGAGAAGAAGCAAAAGGTTGCTTCGGATGACCCATGCTTTAAGTGTGGGGAGATAGGACATTGGGCAAGAAATTGTCCTGTCCATCTCAAAGAGTTGAAAGCTAAGAGGGATGCCGGGCAGACCTCAGGTACAATTTTCATGATTCATATTGATCTCAATTTAATATCCTCTAACACATGGGTATTGGATACCGGATGTGGGACTCATATTTGCAATTTGTTGCAGGGGTTCAAAAGAAGTAAAGACTTCAAGAAAGGGGATGTTAGCCTCTACATGGGGAATGGGGCAAAAGTTCAAGTTGAAGCCCGAGGGGACTACATCCTGAAGCTTCCAAATGGTTTGGAAGCAATTTTGAACAATGTTTTGTATGCTCCTAGTTTGACTAGGAACATTATTTCAGTTGCCCAATTAAGACAATATGGTTATGTTTTGACGTTTATTGAAAATGAAATTCATGTTTCTTTAAATAACATCTTTTATTTTAAAGCTACTCCTATTAATGGTATTTATGAATTGGTTCGTGAAAACACATTATATGATAGCTCGTTGTACCAAACCACCACCAAGAAGCTCAAATTAGATTTGAGTGACACCTATCTTTGGCATTGCCGTCTTGGTCATATAAACAAGAAGCGCATACAAACTCTTCAAAAGAATGGTCTTTTAAAAGCAAGTGAATATGATTCATTTGATGTATGTGAATCTTGTTTACAAGGCAAAATGACTAAGGCACCTTTTAGTGGCAAAACCGAAAGGGCAAAAGATTTATTAGGTATCATACATTCGGATGTATGTGGTCCTTTTAAGCCAATGACTAGGTATAATGAAAGATACTTCATTACCTTCACCGACGACTATAGTAGGTATGGGTATGTGTACTTGTTAAGACACAAAGATGAAGCTTTTGAAATGTTCAAAACCTTCCAAAATGAAGTAGAAAATCAACTCAACAAATCAATAAAAATTCTCCGCACCGATAGAGGAGGTGAATACCTGAGTGATGCTTTTAGAGATCATCTTAGAAGTTGTGGGATTATCTCACAACTATCTCCACCTGGAACACCACAACACAATGGTGTGTCCGAAAGGAGAAATCGAACTCTATTAGATATGGTTCGATCTATGATGGCTGGAAGCTCATTGCCTCTATCATTTTGGGGTTTCGCTTTGCTCTCTGCGGCCCGTATTTTGAATATGGCCCCAACCAAGAAAGTGGAAAAGACACCTTTTGAAATATGGCATGGAAGGGTTCCATCTCTATCATATTTAAAGGTGTGGGGATGTGAGGCTTATGTAAAGACTCCCACCTCAAACAAGTTAGAAAGTCGTTCCACTAAGTGTATTTTTATTGGATATCCTAGAGATTCTATGGGATATTATTTCTATGATCCATTGGAACAAAAGGAGTTTGTTGCCAAGAAGGGTGAGTTCTTGGAAGCCAAGTTCCTTATGGAAGGAGCTAGCAGTAGAACAGTGGATCTTGAGGAGGATCAAGAACCACAACCCGATACACGTTTGGTTGACACTAGCACTCAACATGAGGATGTTGAGAATGATCAAATGGTTGATCAATACACACAAAACGTTCGCAAATCTGGTAGAACTAGTAATCCACCTGAAAGATATGGATTTTTCATGGATGGGTGCTATGTGGTTGATTCCGATGAACCAATCACATACCATGATGCAGTGTCCAATTTGGATTGTGACAAATGGCTTGAAGCCATGAATGTTGAGATGCAATCCATGTATGACAACCAAGTGTGGGACTTGGTTGTACCACCTCTTAGCTCCAAGGTAGTTGGAAGTAAGTGGGTTTTCAAGAAGAAAACCGATATGCATGGAAACTTGGATACTTATAAAGCTAGACTTGTAGCAAAAGGTTTCACTCAAACTCAAGGGGTTGATTATGATGAGACCTTTTCGCCTGTTGCAATGCTAAAGTCTATTAGGATATTATTTGCCATAGCTGCTCATTATGATTATGAGATTTGGCAAATGGATGTCAAAACCGCTTTTCTAAATGGATATCTTGAGGAAGATGTCTATATGGTTCAGCCTGAAGGTTTTGTCGACCCAAAACATCCTAACAAAGTATGCAAGTTAAAGAAATCAATCTATGGATTGAAGCAAGCGTCAAGAAGTTGGAATCACCGTTTTGATGAAGAGGTAATTAAATTTGGGTTCATCAAAAACGCTGATGAGGCTTGTGTGTATAAAAAGGCTAGTGGGAGCATCATCACTTTCCTAGTATTGTATGTCGATGACATCCTACTATTTGGAAATGACATTCCAACCTTGGAAGGTGTAAAAACCTGGCTTGGAAGCTGTTTTTCCATTAAGGATCTTGGTGAAGCCGCCTACATTTTGGGAATAAAGATCTATAGGGATAGATCAAGGCGGTTGATAGGTTTAAATCAAAGTGCATACATTGATAAGATCTTGAAAAGGTTCAAGATGGAGAACTCTAAGAAAGGTACGGTACCTATTCAAAGAGGAACGATATTGAGTACGACTCAATGTCCAAGCTCAAAGGATGAGCAAGATAAAATGAAGGAAATCCCGTATGCATCTGCTATAGGATCCATCATGTATGCAATGATATGCACTAGGCCGGACGTGTCATGCGCTTTGAGCATGACAAGCCGATACCAGCAAAATCCTGGAACTAGTCATTGGATGGCTGTTAAGAACATACTTAAGTACCTAAGGAGGACTAAAGATATGTTCCTAATCTATGGATCTGGTGAGGAGGAACTCGTGGTAAAAGGTTACACGGATGCGAGCTTCCAAACTGATCGGGATGACTCACGATCACAATCGGGATACATTTTCATCCTAAATGGAGGAGCAGTCTCTTGGAAGAGCTCTAAACAAGATGTGGTGGCATTATCAACTACAGAGTCAGAATACATCGCCGCTTCATTAGCAGCTCAAGAAGCTGCATGGTTGAAGAAATTCATTGCCGATCTAGGGGTTGTCCCTTCCATTCAGGACCCCCTAGAAATTCTTTGTGATAATGAGGGTGCGATTGCTCAAATCAAGGAACCCCGTGCACATCAAAAGACTAGGCACATTGAGCGGAGATTCAACTACATAAGGGATGAAGTTGAAAAGGGAAAGATATGTATTCGCAAAGTTCACACGGATCAAAACATTGCGGATCCACTCACGAAGCTCCTTGAAAAGGCAAAGCATGAAGGTCATACTTGTGCCATGGGACTTCGATATTCTAGTGACTGGATTTGATCTTATAATTTTGTATTTGGATATTGGAACCTTTTATTATTTGAATGAATTATTTGGTTATAATGCTTCAACTAACGTTCCAATTTTGCATGTTTAATCCATGAGTAAATCATTTACTCTAAACGTCCGTAGTCGTTCATACCTGTGGGAACAAGTATGAGGGTAAGACTATTATGAACTTGGATTGGTGGATATTCATATGGATGAATATATAGCAAAGGGTTGCTGCCAAAGTTCATAGATATTTGTGGGATACAAATATTGGACTGACCCGCATCTCAAATATTACTACATGGAATCTTCTTGATTGATCATAAGTAAATTTGAGTAAAGGCGAATATCATTTGGTATCCTCTGACCTGAGATACATATTGGGTCTTGATATTCACCGGGTATTATACTTTGACTTAGTTCTTCGCTGTTCTGAAACACGGCAGTACATAAGACTAAATTCAGGTATAGCACGAGGTGATTGTAAGAGACGTATGTAATCAAGATGGGATTTGTCCCTCTTATTCGTTGAGAGTAAGATGTCTAAGGCCTGCTAAAGTTAAGTCAATGGAGAATGATCATTCTGTGTCTCTAAGATTTAACATGACATCTGTGACAAAAGGATAGATGATTGATTCACCTAAAACATTTTCGAGTAAGATACTTGAAGGGGATGATGTTATTGAATGGCTCTTAGTCATACGTATTAAGGGTAGTAAACCGTTGTTAGGCGGTATTTACTGCTTGCATCAATCTTCTATGAATCTTGTGCAAGTGGGAGATTGTTGGATCTTATATGCCCAAGACACATACAAGATTGATGTGGTTAGTACGTTATGATCCAAGTCGGGTCATACCCAATAACAAGCTAGGCAAACACCGATAAATATTTATTTGTTGACATGATCAAGCAAATAAATTTTGACACCAATTTAGAAAATGGGTTTTCTGAATTATTGCATTTGAGATAGAACAAATTATATGGATATTTTGTTCATGAGATATCATTTGTAATGTTATTTAAATAAGTTAAATAACATCAAATATAAGAGTGTTTAAGTTATAAAATTAAAATTGGTTTAATTATATAACTTAATTAGTTATTAACAATGAATTAAAAGGGAGTTTTTCAAAATGGGAGGGAACCCATTTTGAACCCATTTTCGGCCGCCCCTTGGTGGTTGCCTTGGGATTCCTTTGTCTTGTTTTTATGCAAGACATTTACTTGTTCAACTAAGACACTCAACACACTTCTCTCTCACACATGCAAGCTTCTTCTTCTCCATTTTCTCTTCTCCATTTTCGGATCTAGAGGTTTGTAAGAAGGGTCTTTGGTGTCAACTTCCTAACAAGTTGGGTGTTTTGCAAGAGCTTGTGGGTATACTAGCTTGAGACTTTCTTCTTTGGAGGTTTACGTTCAAGAACATCATCTTCTTCATCTTTATCCATCTCGTATTGCCTTGTTCTTGAAAGGTAGTATTCAAGAACATCCTATGGTTGTTTTCTTTGATAGCATTTCTTTTCACATATATATATGATCCTTGTTCTTGGGTTTGTTTTCTTGAAAATAAAATGGTTTATTTTCAGCATCTAAAACAAGTTTTAAATCCTTTATATCCGCTGCGTTTTGATGTTTAAAATGGTTCAACATCTTTGTTAAAACTTGTAAGAACCCAACAGATACATCACGTATCATCTCGTTGGTGACATGAACCACCTCGTGTCACCCCCAACATCATAAACACATATAATACCATAATTTCTAGTAACAAAAGAATGTAAAACCTTCGAAAAGAACGGTTTTAATAAATATAACACACATGAAAACCCAGTTTTTATAAGAATATAAAAATATGTTCGGCATAACTTACTGGAAATATGGGGTTACGTAGGAGTTATTTATATTATTAAAAAAATAGTGAAAAGAGACAAATCATATTAAAATGCTTAGAAATCCGAAACCGGGACTTAACGAACACTAACTAACCGGTTAATGTAACGAAATTACCAACTATACATAAATTCTGAATTTACAAAATTTCAGTAGGCTTATAATTATAAATAATACTTAGAAATTAAATTTCATGATTTATAGAGCTAGTTTGCTTAGAAAACAAAAATGTCGGGGTTATTCATGTTAAAATAATAAAAAATTCATAAAAACATGCTTCTAAGCTAAAACCCTAAAATCTTCAGATTCAAAACTTACTCCAAGTATATTAGAATACTATAAAACTAAAGTGGACCAAAAGTTGACCTGTACCAAGGAACCCGTTAAAAACCAAGCCCAGAACGTTAAGATACCAAAACTGACATAAAACAACCTAAGACTCAAAAATACAGTAGCTAATGGTCTAATAATGATAAAAGCAATCTATAAACCAAATATTATCAATTATATAATTTTCCAGGAATTAATACGAAGGTAACGCTAATCTAAGGAAATGTAACACCGCACTAGCAAGAAAAAGGGTAAAAAGAGTTACGAAGACCTAAATGGTATAAAAACTAACTTACTACAGTAGCTTAACCCACTTGAAACCATAAAACACATAGTAAACAATTCAAGTGCCAAATTCCAAACATAAGGGTTAAAACCGCCAATATAGCAAAGTTGAGGGACCAATCTTGTCAACAATTTAAACTTCACTGTTTTGGGATCAAATCACAGTTCTGGCAAAATGTATAATCTGATATTAATATTTAATAACTCAAACATTCCCAACTTTCAAACCAAAAACTTCAAATTCCAAAGGTTGAACCAAATTACGCATATATAATGTAAACCGCCTAATCGCGTAAGGTAAACCTGAACTAGAGGGGTTAGACTTACTCAACTGATTGAAATGGAACTGACATCTATAAAATTAACTTAGGAACCTTGCTGGTCGGTAGCTCCCTAAACCATGAACGCCCACATCAAGGACAAGCTAAGATGAGTTTCATGACCCCTTTTTTACTTTACAACTTTTGGGGTGAAATACATACTTGCTGGTTATTATGATACTATGGTCCAACACTACCTGCTCTTGTCCTGGAACGTGAGCACAATCATTAACTCCATTGGAAGCCGTGTGATTTGTGGATAGTACTATTTGGGAATCCCCTAACACAATGGGCCCTATGGATAGGGAAACCCCCCATTGAGATTCAAAAATCATTGTGTCAAAATTAATGCAGATTATATGTGCTTAGCAGGGCACATTTGAGCCCATAACAGTAAGGGGTATGGGTTAGGGGATGTTTTAGCACTCGGGAGGGTCACCTGGGTCCAGGTTTGATTGTGATACTTTCTCTTGTGCATCATGATTATTGTTAACCTATTTTATGAAATATGTTGAGACTCGTGTCATAAACTCATGAGCTCACCAACATTATGTTGATGTATTTTGGGTGTGTATTTCAGGAGAAGAATGAATTGGCCGAGTGATCATGGCTAGGAGTTAACTAAACTGGATATTTGGGTATTAGCCACCACCCTATTTCTAGATAATATCATTTGGGAAATTAAATTATATTGATGTAATTGGGATTAGAAAACACTTGACGAGCTTTAGAATTAATTAATGTTGATGACTGTATGACAATTTAATGGATTACGTTTACCTTCCGTGTATTGTGTTAATATTAGTTAGTCACAGCCGGACCCCGTCCGGTGGGTTGTGACATATGGACATGGAGGACTCACCACCCTCACTTGCAGTTGTCCATACTCAACAACCTCCTCGGGTCCATATTGATGTGGACTCACTCATTCATAACTTGTTTGAGGAGGGTATACCAAGGGCTATGCCTAGTCCGTCTGACCCTGCTGAGAACCCAATAGTGGGATGGAGATATGATGATTAAAGGAGAGCCCTAGTAATCTCTAGGTCTCAAGGACAACAAGAGATTTTCAACTTCTACACCCTGAGATTTTATGAGAGAACCTATCTAGTTGACCTTCCACTTGCCAAGCCATGTTAAAATAGGCAAGCTGCAAGGTTGGTTGATAGGATTCAACAAAGGGTGCTTGAAGAGTTCAAGCTGAAGACAAGACTATATAGATAGAGGCCAGCAGGAAAGACTATTGGTCAACTGGATGCTGAAGTGGACCCTAATATTAGCTTCGAAGGGGAAACCTTGGCTGAAGCCCAGTAGTTGAGCCTGTTAACCTTGAGACAGGAACTACTTCAGCACCCATTACCCTCATTGAGGCACCAGCTAGTGAAGGGGTCTAACAGCTTCTCTTTGGCAAGAGCTCAAGTGCAGCACCCAGCAATGAAGGCCAAAGCTCTCTCCATCCTGAGTCACCCAAGCCTGTGAGTGACTAAGGAAAAAAGGAAATTGACTCCTGAGGAGATTGAGGTGGAGGAAAGAGAGAGGAAGGGGAAGCTAAGGGAGAGAGTTCAAGTTGGACCCCTGGTTTTTGGAAGCTACAATCAGGGCTGCCTCCAAGCCAAGTAATCAAGATGAAGAGACAAGGGCAGCCCATAACAATAAGGGGTATGGGTTAGGGGATGTTTTACACTCGGGAGGGTCACCCGGGTCTAGATTTGATTATGATACTTTCTCTTATGCTTCATGATTATTGTTAACCTATTTTATGAAATATGTTGAGACGCGTGTCATAAACTCATGAGCTCACCAACATTATGTTGACGTATTTTGGGTGTGTATTTCAGGAGAAGAATGAATTGACCGAGTAATCATGGCTAGGAGTTGACTAAACTGGATATTTGGAGATTAGCCACCACCTTATTTCTAGATAATATCATTTGGGAAAATTAAATTATATTGATGTAATTGGGATTAGAAAACACTTGATGAGCTTTAGAATTAATTAATATGGATGACTGTATGATAATTTAATGGATTACGTTTACCCTTCCGCTGCATTGTGTTGATATTAGTTAGTCACGGTCGGACCCCTGTAGGAACCTCTAAAGTTAAGAGACTGATGTAACCAGAGGATGCCAAAACAACCAAGTCTTCCAACATGCACTTTGGAACAAAGAAGAACCAGCTTCGGAAGTTTTACACACTCAAGAGAAATGCTAAGTGTAAAATCTTCCGAAGCCAAAGTTCAGAAGAAACTGTTGCGTAAGCTTTACACTTAACTTAGAAAATACTCTAAGTGTCAAGTCTTCCGAAGCCAAAGACTCAACTCTTCCGAAGGTAAAAGATAAAGTCTTTCGAAGCTCTCAAGACAAAGTCTTCCGAAGCTGTTTAAAGACAAGATTGATTTTCTTCTGAAGAGAGAGAAAAGATACCTTTTCCATCAACTTTATCATAAAGCAACTTACTGTCCGCTGCATGCTCTGGTGGTTCACCAACTATCATCATTTGGTGAAACTTCCATTCTTTATGATAAAGCAGATAAGGTCTTTGTCTGCAAGTTTCTGTTTTTGTTCCTTTTTGGCTTTTTGTAATAGGAAAGTCAGTGAGCTATGGCATGTCATAGTCACTAGTCAAAAGGCAATCTGCCTTTTAACTTTAGGCTGATCTTGTTATCTAGATTAGTCACTTCCAACTGTCTTTTTGCATATTGACAGTTGTAGGATGTAGTATAAGTAGTCTTCGGTTCTTGTATTCAAAAATATACTTTTACAACACTTGTAATAGAACTAGAGAAGCAATATACAACTTCCTTAAAAATTTTATCTTGTAATCTTGTTCTTGTTTTTACTTGTGTTTGTCTTGTATCTTCAGTAAAAGTTCATAGTTCCCTATTTGAATTGTTAAGTGAACTTAAGATCCTCCTAAGTGTGTTAACTAAGTGCAAGCTTAAGTACCCTTTAACGGTCCTGCATTTTGTATCAGAGCATTCCAGGCTCTTGATTGTAAGATCTCACCATCTTCAAATCCTCTTAGTTACACACATCACTTAACTCTTCAAATGGCAGCTATCTCCAAAGCTGATATGGAAACTAGAACTATGACAAAGTCCCCACTGATCACTCCTGAGGATTTTAACACTTGGTGTCAAAGAATGGAAGGCTTTATCAAGTCTCAAGATTCCGGGATGTGGGAGTCTGTTGTCAATGGACCTCATGTACCATGCACCTCTTTAGCTGCTGCTGGTGGTGGCATGATACCAAAGGAGAGGGCTGACTTTTCTAATGAAGACTGAAAAAGAATTGACATTGATCAGAAAGCCATGAAAGCCCTCCAAACTGCACTTCCAAACTCCATCTATAGAGGCTTCAAGAAGTGCAAGACCGCTAAACAGCTATGGGATGCACTGAAACTGATGTATGAGGGTTCAAATGAAGCAAAGGAGAACAAGAAGGATCTCCTGAAGCAGCAGTTTGAAAACTTCACCTTCAAGACAGGTGAGACCATGACTTAACAATACTTCAGGTATGTTGAGATTGTGGATACTCTGGCTGATGTTGGGGTAACTATTGAGAACAGGGATATTGTAAGGAAGTTCATGTCCTCTCTTCCCAGATAATGGACACACTACTGTGTGGTCATTAAGAGGACTGAAAACCTCAAGACCCTTACTCTTACTGAGTTGTATGGGATACTCAATGGATACCAGATGGAGATGAACATGCAAACTTCATCTCGTAACTCCAACACTCACCAGAGTTCAGCCCTTTATGTGGTTGAAAGGGACAGCAGAGAACCACAACATCATCTCATCTGCTACCCTAAAACCTCATAAAAGGGTCCTTTCATCACCTTCCCAGAGACACCCAGAGAGAGCTACATCCAAGGAAGTCCCTTCCAAGAGACAAGTTCTTCTCAAGCTTTTGTCTCTATTGATGAAAGTTCAGACAACTTTCTTCTCACTCTTGAAGACCTGGACTGTATCCATCCAGATGATCTGGAGTACATGGAGATAGTCCAGCAGATGGCTCTTTTCACTCACAGAGCCCAGAAGTTCTACAAGAGGACTGGGAGAAGGTTTCCTAGCAATGCAGCCAGTGGCAAGTTTGGGCTGGACAAGAGCAAAGTCAAGTGTTACAACTGTAACCAAATGGGACACTTTGCTAGAGAATGCAAGGCACCTAAGTCAAATGGTGGTCATGCTTCATCCAGGCCAAACTACACTGAAGGAGGGCACCAGAATGAGAAGCCAAGACAGCAAGCTGCAGTTGTTGTTGAAGAAGGAGGCTTTGACCGGAGCTTTCAAGCAAAAGATGCATCTCCAAATCAAGCATTCATGGCTGACCATGATGAAGCCAAGGTACTTGAACATCTTTGCTCTTCTAAAAGCTGATTTTAAAAGTGTTGAAAATGACTATAAACTTAAGATAGAAGATCTAGAGAAAATAGTTTTAACTCTTGAACATGAGCAAACAAACTATAGGACTCAAATTAAGGATCTCATTACCAAGTTGACTGAATGCAGGCTGAGCTTGTGATCAGCAAAGCCAGGGCAGAAAAATGCGTTCTTGAAGAAGAGACCTTCAAGAACATAATATCCTCATCTCTGCATGCAAAAGTGTGTTATCAGAATAAGCAGGGACTGGGATCTAGTGAGATAGCTCCTCCACACACTCTACTATTAGTTAGATCTCCAAGGTATGGAACTGGTCAAGATGAGCTACCATCCATAGACCCCAGTGATGAAGAAGATGAAGAGGAGATGGTGAGGGATGACTCTAAAGTGAGTGAAAAGAGTCAATCCAAAAAGGGTCACCATGCTCCTGAGGAGGAGAAAGGATCTGGTTTGAGTAAGTCCAAAAGAAAGAACTTGATCAGAAGAGCAAAGAGAAGATCCAGAAAAGCTCAAGAGATCAAGACCACTTTTGACCCTAAGCAGAAACAAGTATATATCTCTACAGGGTTTGAGGTGGTGAAAGCTGAAGATTCTGCCAAGAACTCATATTCCAAGAGTTCTGCTTCAGCTTCAACTCACTCCAGCTACAACAAGAAGATTGATCAGCTGTGCGTCACTGCTACACAGCCTGAACCATCCATTTCAAAGAGAAAGCTTCACCTTAAGAAGCCTGTTGCATCATCTGAAATTGAAGAAGGAAAAGGAAAGTGTTCAAGCTCAGTCTTCTTTGGGAAAGAAGGCTCTCAGAAGGAAATATTTAGATTATGTTATGTGTGATAGTACTTCACATCTGGCTAAGGATTGTCAATACAATCCCAAGAGCACTATCCACATGATCAAGAAGAAAACTTCTGAGAATAAGAAGAAAAAAAACAGCTTCGAAAGGAAAATCTGTTTCCTTCAGAAGCTCCAAAATGAAGAAGAATGCAAGTAAGAAATTGCCTTCGGAAGAAAAGTTGGTCTCGGAAGAAAGAATGGTTCCGAAGTACTGAAGCTTGCTGCAGTGAAAGCAAGATCTTCCGAAGAACCTGTCTCCAAAGCTTCCGAAGCTACAAAAGCTTCCGAAGTATTGAAGGTCAAGCCCAATCTTCCAAAGGTGGTGTGGAAGATGAAGGAAGACCTTGAGACTGAAAGCTCCTCTTCAGCAACAGTAAATGATCCTCAAAGCCTGAACATAGGATCACTTACTATTTCATTGCCTTCATCTGAATTTTATAAGCCCAAGACTAATGAGGCTTGGGTTTCAAAATGTATTTAAATCATCCCTTTTTATGCAGGGACAGCTAAAGACCAACAGAAATATCTGGATTATTGATAGTGGCTGCTCCAGGCACATGACTGGCAATGAGTCCTTACTTCAAAACTTTGAAAGAATTGATGGAGGACCAGTTGCTTTTGGAGGAGATGCAGGAGGTGACATCACTGGGAGGGGCAAGGTCTCAAATGGTAAGCTCAGCATTGAGAAGGTAAATTTTGTCAAGGAGCTTGGATACAATCTTTTGAGTGTGTCCTAATTTTGTGACCAAAAACATCACATGCTCTTTACTGAGCATGAGTGCATTGTTCTCAAGCCCGGAGTTAACATTCCTCAAGAGAATATTTTGCTTAGAGCCCCCACGAATGGGAACATGTACAAGATGGACTTGCAAGAAACATCTCCCTCTGGAGAGATTTCTTGCTTTCTATCTAAAGCAAATAGTGATAAGTCTTTCCTTTGGCATAAAAGAATATGCCATGTAAACTTTAAGAACATGAATAAACTGATTAAGAATGATTTGGTAACTGGAATGCCAAAGAAAGAGTTTACAAGTGATGACCACTGTGTTGCATGCCTGAAGGGGAAGCAACACAAAGTGTCTCACAAGCTAAAGGAAATAAACTCTATCACTACTCCCCTACACTTGTTACATATGGATCTGTTTGGCCCCACCAGTGTAATGAGTTTAGGAAGGATTTCATACTATTTGGTAATCATAGATGATTTCACAAGATTCACTTGGGTGTTTTTTCTTAGAACTAAGGAAGAAACTCCTGAAATCTTAAAGAATTTCATTCTGAAAATTGAGAATTAATCTGATCACAAGGTCAAAATCATAAGATGTGATCAAGGAACTGAATTCAAAAACCAAATCCTTGATACATTTTGTGATGAAAAGGGTATTTCAAGACGATACAGTGCTCTCAGGACTCCTCAGCAAAATGGTGTTGTTGAGAGGAGAAACAGGACACTTATTGAAGCTGCAAGAACCATGTTGTGTGACTCTAAACTGCCCATCACCTTCTGGGCAGAGGCTGTCAACACAGCCTGCTATGTGCAGAACAGAGTTTTGGTAGTTACGACACTTGGTAAGACTCCTTATAAATTGTGGCACAAAAGGAGACCATTCATTGGTTTTCTCAGAACATTTGGATGTCCTTGCACCATCTTAAATACCAAAGATCAAATAGCCAAGTTTGCTGAGAAATCACATGATGGACACTTTGTTGGGTACTCTTCTCAAGCTAAGGCTTATAAAGTATACAATCTCAGAACTAAAATCATTGAGGAGTCAGCCAATGTGACTTTCAATGAACACACACCCTGTGTAAAAGGTTCTGGTCCAGATTGGTTGTTTGATCTTGACTTAGTTACCTACTATTTTAACAAATCTTGTGAGAATGTTTCAGGATGTATAGATAACAGGTCAACAGAAGATCCTGATCCAAGATTTGAGCTGAGAAGACCAAACAAGAAGAATATTTTAGCTCTAGTGGTGACTAACCCTGCAATTGAAGCTCCCATCAGCACTAGCATGACAAATACTGCTGATTCAAATGAATTGCCTTCAAATTCTAGCTCAGAGGCTCAGAATTCAGGAGAAGGAACTTCAAATGCAGGAGGAACCGGAGGTGGTGACAGTGGTCAAGAATTTCTTGATGCTGATAACTACTCCATTGAAGACAACATGAATGATGTCACACACTTATTGGATCAAGTTTCTCTTGATAAGTGTGTTGATGTGGTGGGAGACACCTTATTTCCAGATTAGAATTTCTTAAATTTAGATCTGTCTAACCAACTTGCTGTGATCCCTCAACTTCGGATCCACAAGTCACATCCCACCACAAACATCATTGGAAATGTTAACTCAGGGGTAAGAACAAGAGGACAAACTCATGACAACTATGTTTGTCTATATTCTTGTTTCTTATCCCAAATAGAGCCGAAGAAGGTTGATGAGGCTTTGAAGGATGGAAGCTAGATTGAAGCTATGCAAGATGAGCTGCTTCAAATCAGAAGACAGAAGGTGTGGAACTTATGCCCTCTTCCTCAAGGGAAAAGTGTCATAGGAACCAAATGAGTATTCAGGAACAAGAAGGATGATAGAGGGATTATCATCAAGAACAAGGCTAGACTGGTTGTCCAAGGATACACTCAAGAAGAAGGGATTGATTACACTAATGTCTTTGCTCTAGTTGCAAGACTTGAAGCTGTAAGAATATTTCTGGTTTATGCTGCATCTAAGGATTTCAAGGTCTACCAGCTTGATGTGATGTGTGCCTTTCTTTATGGGGTGATTGATGAAGAAGTTTATATTAAACAACCACCTGACTTTGCAGACCCAGATCATCCTGATTATGTCTGCAAGCTTGATAAAGCCCTTTATGGACTGCATGAAGCTCCAAGAAAGTGGTATGAGACACTATCAACATATCTCTGTCAATATGAATACAAAAGAGGTGCTATTGATGGGACTCTCTTCATCAAAGAGACAGGGAATGACACATTGCTAGTAAAGATATATGTAGATGACATCATCTTTGGTTCAACTAATCCAAAGCTCTGCAAAGACTTGGAGATGCTGATGAAGAATAGATTTGAAATGAGTGCCATGGGGGAACTCAATTTCTTTCTAGGAATTCAAGTGAAGCAGGTTGAAGATGGCATCTTCATCAGTCAGTCAAAGTATGTATAGGATATACTTACAAGATTCAAGATGACTGACTGTAAGGTTGCGAAGACACCCATAGCCAGAAACCACTCCCTTGGTCCTGATCTTGAGGGGGAGTGTGTTGATGAACATCTATACAGGGCTATGATCGGGTTACTTATGTATCTTACTGTTAGCAAGCCTGATATCATGTTTGCCACATGCATACGTGCAAGATATCAAGCCAACCCCAAGATGTCACACCTAATCACTATCAAAAGGATTCTTAGATATCTCAAAGGTGCTCCAAATCTAGGCCTTTGGTATCCAAAGACTTCAGAATTTAATCTGTATGCTTATACAGATAGTGATTATGGTGGCTGCAACATGACTGCAAAGTCCACATCTGGGGGGTGTCAGTTCCTGGGTGGAAGGATAGTCTCTTCGCAATGCAAGAAGCAATCCTGTGTGTCTGCATTAACTGCTGAAGCTGAATACATTACTGCTGCCAGCTGCTGTGCTCAAGTGCTTTGGATTCTGAATCAGATGCTAGACTATAGGTTCAATTTCAAAGAGACACCCATCCACATAGACAACAACAGTGCCATCCCTATTATAGAGAATCTTATGCAACACTCAACGACCAAACACATCAATATCAGGTATCATTTGATTAGAGATAATTTTGAAAAGGTTTTGATAAAACTAATCAAAGTTAACACAAATGAATAATATGTTGATTTGTTCACAAAAAGCTTTTGATGAATAGAGATTTAAATATCTTGTATCAAATATTGGGATGATTAACTTTGAATAGATTTTTCTTAATAACTTAATCAATATTATTTCTTAAAACTATGTGTCCTAGGTTGTCTATTAGATCACTTCATAAGCCCAGTTCTCTTTGGAAGAAAACAAAATTTTTAACTGATATTCCTTAGAATGATGGAAATTTACCTTCGGAAGAAGTAAAAATTGCCTTCGGAAGAAACTTATGTCTCTAAACCATTTAATAGTCTATCTGAGATTTACCTTCGGAAGAAATTTTTGGAGCATCTTCCGAAGCTTAAATTTATTATAAACTATTTAATGTTATTTTAAGAACAAATCTCTTCAGAAAGCAATTTAGTCTCGGAAGACTTAATCATTTCTTCCGAAGCCAAATTTTCAAAATTCTTAGGGATATCTTTCGAAGCATAACTTTTTGGGCGCCTTTTTCAGAAGTAGGACCCACTTGCGGATTTCAAAGTTTATCTTTTTGTCATAACTTTGTCTCAAATCCAGAGTATATCTTTCCAAACGGTTCTATTTCATCTTTCTACTCTCATTGTTCCTTACCCTAAAATTACCCCCAATTTCATCTTCTTCTTACTTCCTTCACTACAAAGCTTCTTCAAATGGCCAATCTTGATCGTCGTAACGACCCGGATTTCACCATGCACCTACACAGGCAACATAATCAAGTTGCCCTGTTAAACTCTGAGAAGGATCCAAGCTTTTCAGACGTGTGTAGGTATCTTTCTTTGTCTCATTACTTCACCTCCCTTACAATCGATCCTCCTCTCTATGAGGATCAGTTACTTGAGTTCTGGTGGACCTGTCAAGAGGTCACCATGGACGGGGAGAAGGCACTATCTGTCACAGTGCAGGGGAGGACGGTTTTCATCACTCCAGCCATTATAAACCCCACTTGTAGCTGGATGATGAAGCAGGTGAGCTGTCCTTTCCAAAAGCTACTGTCAACCAATCCTTTGAGCAGATAGGATATGAAGGTGACTTTTCAGTTAAGACCTTCAGGAAGGGGAAGGTCTCATTCCAATGGAAATACCTCCGCCATGTCGTCATCCACAGCTTATCCAACAAACATGGAGGATGGGATCAGATTCCAGAACATTGTCCATGGGATGGTTCAAGGGCTCAAATTCAGGTACTCTCAGTTTGTATTTACAAATTTACTAGCGAATTTGGATTCCTTAGACTATTACATGTTCCCCCGATATGTTCAACATATTCTCAACTGTGAATTGGGACCACATTTGAGGGGAACAGGTAATGTTTTTAAACTTGCACACATGAGGCCCGGTATTTTCAAGATATTGAAAAAGCCAACTGTTGGGTTCTCAGAGGTAGAAACAGCCCTTGTCCCGAAAATATTTGAGCTCATTGCTCAGGGTTACATCCTAGCAGCCCCATCTAGTGATGAACCAACACCTTCCACCTCTCAACCACCATCAAGGCCAACAATTACCCTCACCTACACTAGAAAATCCAAATGAACCCCTGCACTTGCTATTGAGCACGTGCAGGCTCCCATATCACAACCCACACAGGAGGAAGTGGACACTCGGGCTCCCACTTCTCCTGAGGAGCAAACCACTCCCATTCTTCAAAAGATCAGTGATGAGGTTCCTCATGCTCAACCTGATGAGCTCACTACTCCACAAACAGCCTTAAGCCATCACTCTGAGTCTCAACACTCTAGTGATCACCCTTCAGGGGAAAGCTACCATCCCCAGCCTCTTGATCTTAACCAACCCATTCTCAATTTTGACTTCTACTCTGATGAAGATTTAGGATTCAGTGAGTACCATGAATATCTCCTCTCTACCCACACTCAAGGGGAGAAGAGTACTCCTACTTCACCCATGTCAAGCCCACATCAGACACCCAAAACTGAGGTGGATCTTCCTATGATTGTCCAGGAGACCCATGTGGAAGAGGCTCTCACTATTGCCAGTGATTACATCTTTAAGACCTCAACCACTGCAACCCAGCCTCTTGACATTATCATGGGGTAGGGGAAATCCAGCATCCAAGAACC
Organism: Flaveria sonorensis; assembly: GCA_025506505.1. Classification (NCBI taxonomy): domain Eukaryota; kingdom Viridiplantae; phylum Streptophyta; class Magnoliopsida; order Asterales; family Asteraceae; genus Flaveria; species Flaveria sonorensis. The sequence continues at coordinate 17,020,175 of CM046437.1, read as the reverse complement.
CTATGCTGGTGGTGAGGGAGCGGACCTCGGTTCACCTCCTTCATCCCCCAATGATTCTTCAACTGGAGATGATGGGAGTCTGAAACTCTGGGTGCACCAACTTGAAGACATCTGCACCCAACTGGTTTCAAAGATAGCTCACCTTGAATCACAGTGACTATCTTGCAATGGAGGGTCTATGACCAGCAACTTGAGATCACCGATCTCTTGGGCCAGTTAGCTGAGAGACCCATAGGACAAACTCATCCAGGTCCACAAGAACCTGTGGATGTTATGGATCACTTCACCAGCTTACCTATGCATGAGGGTGATGCTACCAAAAAGGGGGAGGAAGTTCTGACAGCCACAGAACCTAGAAGTTCTTCCTCAAGTATGGACATACAGGACTCACCATCCTATCTTGCAATTGTCCATGCTCAGCAACCTCCTCAAGACAGAGATCTCGACTTGCAAATTCAACATCTGTTTGAGGAAGGGATACCAAGAGCAATGTTTGCCCCTTCTGCGAACCCAATCATGGGTTGGGGGTACGACAGTGATAGGAAAGCTCTTGTACTCTCTAGAGCTCAGGGTCAACTAGAAATCTTAAACATTTCAAACCTGAGGTTCTATGAGGGTATAAATCTGGTAGATCTGGCACTTGTCAACCCAAGCAATAATAGACAAGCTGTTAGATTAGCCAATCAAATTCAAGACTGGGTGCTGGCAGAATTCAAAAGGAGAACAGCATCATATAGACAGAGGCTAGCAGTTGAAGCCTTTGGTCAACTGGATGTTGAGGTAGACCCCAAGATTAACTTCGAAGGGAAAGCCTTGACTGAAGGCCCAGAGGCTGAGACTGTGAACCTTGAGACAAGATCTCCTCCAGCACCCCATACCCTCAGTGAGGCACCAGCTGGTGATGGTGCTTCATAACCTCTCTCTGGCCAGAGCTTGACTACTGAATCAAGCAATGAAGGCCAAAGCTCTTCTCAGGCTGAGTCATCAAGATCTGCAATTGACAAAGGCAAAAGGAAGATGACTTCTAAAGAGATTGAAGAAGAAAAGAAAGGGAGGAAGAGGAAGCTGAGGGGAGAGAGTTCAAGTGGTTCCCCAGGATTCATGCAAGCTGCAATTCTGGCTGCCCCTGAACCAAACACTCAAGAAGATGAATTAAGGGCAGCCAGGCTCAACTATCTGGGGACCAGGAACTACAACATAGATGAAATCATCTCTCTCCCCTTAGAGGAGTTAAATGAACTGGCCGACATTGAATTGTCAAAGGAGAGGAAGGAAGCAGAGGATGCAGCCTTGACCCTTAAACACAAGGAAGAAATGAGGAGAAAAAGACTTTACCAGAACATTTCTGTCCTCTCCCTAGTTCAAGAAAGTCCTGAGTCAGAGACTGTAGCTGTTGAACAACCTCAGGTAGTTGATGAAGAAGAAAGATTAAAAATGATCAACTACCTGAGTACCACAGGTCTCTATCAGGCACCTGCACTCCTTCCCTTGCCTTATGATTATATACTATTTGAATACAATAAGCAGCTGGAAGAGCAAGCCAAAAAAGAAAGGCAAGCTGCAAGGAAGAGGCAAAGGGAAGAAGCTACAAAATCAAGAGCCATCATCCAGAAAAGTCAGAAAAAGTCTGCAGATAGGCAGAGGATGATGAGCTTCTTGAAGCTGTATGGGTTCTCCGGAAGGAGGCTTGGTCCCATGTCTTTATCCATAATGGATGAGCACATAAGGGTGATCAAGCAGAAGATAAAAAGGGGAGAGCTTGTGGACCTTCATTCATCATCAAGTCAAGCTCAACTTGAAGTTGAGGTAAAGGTTGAACCTACAGAGACAACACCACCTGCACCTGAAGCTGCACAACAGCCAACTTCATCTTCTAACCCACAGCAGGGTTCTCCTCCCTCTCCTTCTGAAACTGGGAGAGAGGAGATCCCAACTAAGAGGGAATCCACTGAAGAACTTAGTACTGAAGACCAACCCTTTCAGTTAAAATCATCAGGGAGGAGAAAAAGGATGGCCAAAAGAAGATCATCAACTAAGAAGAAAAGAAGAAAGGCATCCACCTCCTAACCTCAGGATAAGTCAGAACATCCTGAGGAAGTGCATGAAGAGGACTCTCAACCAACTCCTATCATAGTAGAGCCTCTCTCTGTTGGAAGACAAATTCTATCCTGGACATTTGCTGAAGATCCAGACAGATGGTATGTCACTAGAGATCAGGGAGAACAACATGTCTACTTCACAAGTGACATGCTTGAACTCCCTCTGCATGATCTCTATGACATGAGAAGGTAGTTCATGAGTTGAAGAATCCAGATATGCTGATGAAGAAAGGAGTTCTGAAGATCCTCATGTGGACTATCCCAGTCTGAAGAACCTCTCTGTTTTGGTAGCATCAGCCTAGGGGGAGTTTGTAGGAACCTCTGAAGTTAAGAGGCTGATGCAACCAAAGGATACCAAAACAACCAAGTCTTCCAACATGCACTTTGGAACAAAGAAGAACCAGCTTCGGAAGTTTTACACACTCAAGAGAAATGCTAAGTGTAAAATCTTCCGAAGCCAAAGTTTAGAAGAAACTGTTGTGGAAGCTTTACACTTAACTTAGAAAATACTAAGTGTAAAGTCTTTCGAAGCCAAAGACTCAACTCTTCCGAAGGTAAAAGATGAAGTCTTCCGAAGCTGTTTAAAGACAAGACTGATTTTCTTCTAAAGAGAGAGAAAAGATACATTTTCCATCAACTTTATCATAAATCAACTTACTATCTGCTGCATGCTCTGGTGGTTCACCAACTATCATCATTTGGTGAAACTTCCATGCTTTATGATAAAGTAGATAAGGTCTTTGTCTGCAAGTTTCTGTTTTTATTTCTTTTTGGCTTTTTGTAATAGGAAAGTCAGTGAGCTATGGCATGTCATAGTCACTAGTCAAAAGGCAATCTGCCTTTTGACTTTAGACTGATCTTGTTGTCTAGATTAGTCACTTCCAACTGTCTTTTTGCATATTAACGGTTGTAGGATGTAGTATAAGTAGTCTCTGGTTCTTGTATTCAAAAATATACTTGTACAACACTTGTAATAGAACTAGAGAAGCAATATACAACTTCCTTGAAAATTGTATCTTGTGTCTTGTTCTTGTTTTTACTTGTGTTTGTCTTGTATCTTCAGTAAAAGTTCATAGTTCCCTATTTGAATTGTTAAGTGAACTTAAGATCCTCCTAAGTGTGTTAACTAAGAAATAGACCCCCCTAAGGTACGACCCGAGGGTAGTTCCTACCATCTGCATACATTCATTTAAATGTGTGTGTGTGTGTGTGTGTACTATTTACTTTGTATTTTACTTGGCTTGCTCATTAGATGGCAGGAAACCAGAACCGAGGAAAGACCATTTATATCAGCGACTCGCCGGATGTCCTACCCCCGCACTATTACTAGACCACTATCCCACCACCCACGTTCGTACCTGATGTGGGTGCTAGACCTTCAAGACGCCCCCTGTCTCATGAGATTGCGGAGTATGACCCTCTTGGGCCACAGTATGGGGACCCTAGTTGGTACCCAAGGGCCCCCTATGAGCACATGATGCCCGATCCTAGACAGGATTGGGAAATGGAGGAGTCCGTACCATCGGAAGACACGTCTGCATCGTCGGAGACCATCCGGGTCAGTTCCTTATGACCTGACGAGGATGAAGACGTGGCACCACATGCGAGGCACACCGAACGAATGTCCGTCTGACCCATCCCCACATTCCAGGAGGAATGGGGTAACTTGGTTACAGGACTGACCGGGGCGCCGCCACAACTGGCCGTACCACCATTGTCACCAGTACCAGCTTCACAGCATCCAGCTGGACCCAATGAGCATGACGGGATAACGCGTCATAGCTTCCATCTAGCCCCGTTAAGATACTACGCAGACCCCTATGACGAGTCGGCATGCTATTCCAGTGTGTCTCACCAGATAATTATTGATCCGCCCCAATACCACTCGGGACCATTGATTGGAGACCCCACCATGGACGAGGTATGGCGACGACACCAACACAATGACACCCTGAAGGAAGAGAGGGACGAGGCGGTGTCCTTACTGGCAAAAAAAAGGAGGAAGCTTTACCTAGCCGCCCATAAGTGTGTGCTCAACCCATGGACTCGTCACCACCGCCGTCGTTATTGACATTTCATTGACTATTTTATTATGCACTATTCGAATTTTGAATAAACTATGTATTCTATAGGGCATGGGTGAATGTTCACTCATGTCACACCTGGTTGTATTTTGAACTTAATTTTGTAATCATAACAACTTTGCTATGGTTAAAATTATTAATGGTTACTTGATGGGATATGTTGGACTTCTTTACTTGTATAATGTAATGATATGATTGGTTGTGAAACTATGATAACTGTTAGCTATAAAACCCTATGCAATGTTTATTTTAGCCATACTGAGGGGAAGAGGACAAGGACGTGCTCCAAATGCTAGGGGTGGTGTCACCACCCGATCAGGAGCTCGTACCAACCGACCTGATAAAACCACCACTAAAAACACAAATGACACTCACCACACCAATGATGGCCCCAACACCAACCGCAACACCGACCAAGAAACTAGATTGCAGCAACTAATAGCCGAAGCCATTGTTAACGCTCTGCCCACTATAACTGCCCATGTGAACGCCGAGCAAACCCATGAGGTAACCTGCGAGGGGGAAGAAAACGAAGATGGGAACAACAATGAGGAGGAATGGAAAGAAGCCCGTATACGAACTGGTTGTAATTACAAAGCATTCATGGCCTGCATACCAAGGGACTACTATGGAAATGAAGGCGCGACAGGAACGATAAGATGGCTAGAGGAAATGGAAGCAGTACTGGATATAAGCGGCTGTGCTGAGGTAAACAAGGTAAGGTTTGCCATACACTCCCTCAAGAATGGAGCGTTGAATTGGTGGATCATACTGTTGCAAACCCGAGGGAGAAACGTGGTGAACCGGATGAGATGGGAAGAGTTTAAAAGCTTGATGGTGGAACGTTACTATCCGATTAATGAAATTGAAAAGATGGAGGCTGAATATTTAGGTCTAGAGATGAAGGGCACGTCACACTTGGAATACACCAACCGATTTAATGAGCTGTCATTGCTTGTACCGCACTTGGTGACTCCTGAATCTAAGAAGATTAGCAGGTATGTGTTGGGTTTAACCCTAAAGATTAGGGGAATGGTGAAGGCAGCAAAGCCGAGGACGTTTCAGGAGACGGTGAAGAATTCGGCAATATTAAACGATGAGGTCGTAAGATGTGAGGGAGTGAAAGGTGTAGAGAATGCGGGAGTAAAAAGAAAATGGGAGAATTTCCGCTCCATGAGTGGAAGTTCAAGTGAAAGAAATATGGCAAACCGACAACAGGAAGGGAAGAAACCCTATTTAGGAAGGCAACTATTTTGTGGAAAGTGTGGATGCCATCACTTAGGACTTGTAAGGTGAGGATGGTGGTTAAACCACAAGTCAAAGAGGGCAAGACCACCGTGTGCTACAAGTGCAACAAACCAGGTCATTTTGCAAGGGAATGCAATTCTGAAACCACAGGGCCTGTGAGATGCCATGAGTGTGGCAAAACTGGGCATATCCACCCTGATTGCCCCAAGCTAAAGGCCAAGAAACCAGCGGTAGGATGCCCCAAGGGGAGAGCATTCGTGATGAATGCAGAAGTTGCCAGGGAGGAGCCCGAAGTTATGACCGGTACGTTCCTAGTAAACAATCATTATGCTTATGTCCTATTTGACACCAGGGCCAGTAGAAGCTTTGTTTCTACAAGCTTTAGACCAAGAATTTAATTAAGCTCCTCTAGGCTAGCCGACACATATACCGTAGAACTAGCTAACAGAACGTTAGTTAAAGATGATGAGACAATCGTTGGGTGCACGATAGAACTGGACGAGCATGAATTCCCTATAGACTTAATACCAGTAGAACTAGGTGGATTTGACATAGTAGTGGGAATGGATTGGTTGGTGAAAAATAGGGCTGAGATTATATGCGACAAGAAACTGGTAAAAATTCCCTTACCTAAAGGAGAAACTCTCGTGATATATGGTGAGAGACCAAGACAAGACATGAACACCATTTCATGCATAAAGGCCAATAAGTGTCTGCGAAAAGGGTGCATTGCATACTTGGCCTATGTAATGTCTACTAAAGAGGAAAAACAGCTCGAGGACGTCCCTATAGTGTCGGAGTTCGTGGACGTATTTCCCGATGAATTGCCAGGACTCCCTCCACACAGGTAGGTTGAGTTTCGCATCGACCTGATACCGGGAGCAGCACTGGTAGCCAAATCACCCTATAGACTAGCCCCGTCGGAGATGCAAGAGTTGATGACTCAACTGCAAGAACTTATGGACAAAGGGTTCATCAGGCCAAGCTTCTCACCATGGGAAGCTCCAGTCCTGTTTGTCAAAAAGCAAGATGGAACCCTAAGAATGTGCATTGACTATCGAGAGCTAAACAAAGTCACAATCAAAAACCGATACCCACTCCTGAGGATTGATGACTTGTTTGATCAGCTCCAAGGATCACGATATTACTCCAAGATAGATCTGAGGTCAGGGTATCATCAGTTACGAATCAAGGAGGATGACGTACCAAAAGTCGCATATGCGGGCACTATGAATTCTTAGTGATGCCTTTCGGTTTAACCAACGCACTGGTAGTATTCATGGACCTCATGAATAGGGTGTCCAAGCCATACTTGGACAAATTCGTGATAGTATTTATAGACGATATACTGATATACTCCAAGACCAAGGTAGAACACCAATAACATTTAAGATTGATTTTAGAGTTACTGCGAACTGAGCGGCTATACGCCAAGTTCTCAAAGTGTGAGTTCTAGATGCGAGAAGTGCAGTTTCTGGGTCACATAGTAAGCGAGAAAGGAATTCAAGTTGTTCCCTCCAAGATTGAGGCCATTAAGAGGTGGGAGCCACCTAAGACCCCTACTGAGGTACGACAATTTCTAGGGTTGGCTGGTTACTACCGAAAGATTCATAGAAAATTTCTCGAGAATTGCCAAGCCATTGACGTACCTAACCTAGAAAAACACTAAATTTAAATGGGAACCAAAGCAACAAGAAGCCTTTAAAACCCTAAAGCAGAAACTATGTAGTGCACCGATCCTGTCCCTACCCGAGGGGAATGATGATTTCACAGTATATTGTGATGCCTCACACCACAGTTTAGGGTGTGTCCTGATGCAAAGAGGAAAGGTGATATCATATGCTTCATGGCAATTAAAGGTGCATGAGCAAAACTACACCACACACAACTTGGAATTAGGAGCTGTAGTATTTGCGCTAAAAATTTGGAGGCACTACCTGTATGGCACGAAGTGCGTGGTCTTCACCGATCACAAAAACCTACAACACATTTTTAATCAAAAGATGTTAAACATGTGACAAAGAAGATGGGTGGAATTGCTAAACGACTATGATTGTGAAATCCGATACCACCCCGGAAAGGCAAAAGTGGTAGCTGATGCCTTAAGTAGAAAGGAAAGGGCTAAACCGCTTAGGGTCCGTGCCTTACGAATGAAGGCACAAATCAATTTGAAAGACCAAATACAAAGAAACCAAAAAGAGGCTATAAATGAGGAAAACTATGAAAAAGAAGGATTAAAGGGGATGGAGATACAACTAAACATCTCAAAAGACGGAATAATGAGGTTGAATGTAAGGGCGTGGATCCCGACGCTAGGAGGACTAAGAGACATTATTTTAGATGAAGCTCACAAATCAAAGTATTCCATTCACCCTGGGAATGACAAGATGTATAAGGATCTAAGAATAAACTATTGGTGGCCTGGTATGAAAAGAGAAATAGCCACCTATGTGGGAAAATGCTTGACATGTGCCAAGGTAAAGGCAGAATACCAAAAGCCATCCGGATTACTCCAACAACTAGAAATACCAGAATGGAAATAGGAAAGAATCACAATGGATTTTGTCACAAAACTTCCCCGAACCCTGAGAGGGCACGACATTATATAGGTAATAGTGGACCGACTGACCAAGCCGGCACACCTCCTGGCAATTAGGGAAGACTAAGAAATGGAAAGGCTGGCTAAGATATATGTCAATGAAATAGTGTCCTGGCACGGAGTGCCCTTGTCAATTATCTCGGACCGAGATAGTCGATTTACCTCCCGATTCTGGCAAGCATTTCAATGGGCGCTAGGAACACACATCGACTTAAGCACAGCCTACCACCCTCAAACTGATGGTCAGTGCGAAAGGACAATCCAGACCCTTGAAGACATGTTGAGGGCTTGCGTGCTAGACTTTGGTGGAAATTAGGACACCCACCTGCCACTAGCTGAATTTTCTTATAATAACAGCTACCACACCAGCATAGGAGTTGCACCCTTTGAAGCACTTTATGGGCGTAAGTGTAGGTCACCGATTTGTTGGGCTGAGGTAGGAGAAAGCTAGTTAACCGGTCTAGAAATAGTGCAAGAAACAACTGATAAGATTCACCAAATACAAGAACGTCTAGCTGCAGCGAGAGATCGACAAAAGAGTTATGCTGATAACAGGCAAAAACCCTTAGAATTTCAAGTAGGAAACCGGGTGATGCTGAAGGTGTCACCATGGAAAGGGTTAATCAGATTTGGGAAGCGTGGAAAATTGAGCCCGAGGTACATTGGACCCTTGAAGATTCTTGAGAGAATAGGACCCGTTGCCTATAGGTTAGAATTACCTGAGGAATTAAGCGGGATACATGACATGTTCCACATCTCAAATCTCAAGAAGTGCCTATCCGATGAAAACCTGATAGTACCATACACGGAAGTGCAAATTAACGACAAGCTCTAATTCGTGGAAGAACCACTCGAAATAATGAAGCGACAGGAAAAGAAACTTAGACGTAGTAAGTTTCCGATTGTGAAGGTCAAACGGAACTCACGACGAGGTCCGGAGTTCACTTGGGAACTAGAAAGCGAAATCAAAAAGAAGTACCCACATCTCTTCGAACCCGAAATCCCTAGAAATGGAATACAAGAAAGAGCCGGTAAAACCCCCGACCCGGCATCACACTAAATTGGCTTATTATAAATATACATCTATTTTAGTAACAAAAACATTACATTGTATGAACCATGATGACTGACCAACCCTATTGCATCTCTAGAATTACAATAGAGCTTAATAAACTAGCCTTAAGCAAATTTTGAGGACGAAATTTCTATAAGTAGGGGAGGATGTGACAACCCTGATTTTTGAGCCGATAAAATTTTTTTAGAAACCATAACGGGCCACATAATGATCACCGAAGCCCATGTGATGGGCCCAACGAGATCAAAACTCCTAGACATGGATACACACACACACCACAATGGGCTTAGACCCATCAAACTTTAAACCGGTCGTTGGACCACTGTGCTAAGTGGGCTTGGCCCACGAGACCCTAATGGGCCATTGGGCCATGTGATGAAACTGTTCGTGAACTACCGACACTAATGGGTTTAGGCCTGATGACCTAGTAGAACAATGTACCAAAAGTCTAATAAACAAAAACTACATAAATAATCCTAAGTCTTTTAGTCATCCACATTTGTTCACTAATCTGATGTGGAAAAATCTTCCTAAGCCAAAAATCTTCTTAAGCCAAAAATCTTCCTAAGCCAAAAATCTTCCAAAGCCAAAAAAATCTTCCGAAGCCAAAAATCTTCCCAAACCAAAAACCTTCCAAAGCCAAAAATCTTCCAAAGCCAAAAACCTTCCAAAGCCAAAAATATTCCGAAGCCAAAAATCTTCCGAAGCCAAAAATCTTCCGAAGCCAAAAATCTTCCGAAGCCAAAAATCTTCCAAAGCCAAAATCTTCCTAAGCCAAAAAGGTCATGCGCTGTAACACTTAAGCTCATTTTGAAATTCTAAAAATAGAATTTAAATCCAACCAAATACAAAATCTCATTCGAAGAAAATCTATAAACCCCAAATGCTCGACAATAAATAGAATCCTATAATTTGTTGAACCATGAACTAAAAATATAAAATCCTTCGCAAGGCATAATTTATATAAACTGTTACGGTGATAATAATAATAATAATAACAACATCAGCTAATTAATAAAAACCAACATAATGCTTACACATAATTTAAAAATAATCATGCAATGAATAATAAGTAATAAAAGATTTATCACAATTATAAAACACACACATGCATAGAAAAACTCACACACCTGTATAAAATATGTTTTAGAAGAAAGTTGACTTGTCCAATCACCACCCAAACCTGCCATTTCCTTTGAACTTGCAACACGCTACGGTAAACATCCCTTGAACACACACACACACCCACGTATCTTCTGTTTCACATCTCCATTTCCTTTGAACTTGCAACCTGAACTAACCTGCCATTTCAAACAGCCTACTCTCATCTTCGCAGGCTTCTTTGGCAGCCCCCGCATCCACCACATCTACCTAACGAAACAAGGTAACCGTTGCTACTCGAAAACACTCGATACATCACGTATCATCTCGTTGGTGACATGAACCACCCCGTGTCACCCCCAACATCATAAACACATATAATACCATAATTTCTAGTAACAAAAGAAAGTAAAATCTTTGAAAAGAACGGTTTTAATAAATATAACACACACGAAAACCCGGTTTTCATAAAAATATAAAAATATGTTTGGCATAACTTACTGGAAATATGGGGTTACGTAGGAGTTATTTATGTTATAAAAAAATAGTGAAAAGAGAAAAATCAGATTAAAACACTTAGAAATCCGAAATCGGGACTTAGGAACACTTAACGAAACTAACCGGTTAATGTAACGAAATTACCGAATTTAGAAAATTTCAGTAGGCTTACAATGATAAATAATACTTAGAAATTAAATTTTATGATTTATAAAGCTAGTTTGCTTAGCAAACAAAAATGTAGGGGTTATTCATGTTAAAATAATAAAAAATTCATAAAAACATGCTTCTAAGCTAAAACCCTAAAATCTCCAGATTCAAAAACTTACTCTAAGTATATTAGAATACTATAAAACTAAAATGGACCAAAAGTTGACCCGAACCTAGGAACCTATTAAAAACCAAGCCCCGAACGTTAAGATACCAAAACCGATATAAAACAACCTAAGACTCAAAAATACAGTAGCTAATGGTCTAATAATTATAAAAGTAAGCTACAAACCAAATATTATCAATTATATAATTTTCTAGGAATTAATACAAAGATAACGCTAATCTAAGGAAATCTAACACCGTACTAGCAAGAAAAAGGGTAAAAAGAGTTACGAAGACCTAAATGGCATAAAAACTAACTTACTACAGTAGCTTACCCCACTTGAAACCATAAAACACATAGTAAACAATTCAAGTGCCAAATTCCAAACATAAGGGTTAAAAACCGCCAATATAGCAAAGTTGAGGGACCAATCTTGTCAACAATTTAAACTTCACTGTTTTGGGATCAAATCACAGTTCTGGAAAAATGTATAATCTGATATTAATATTTAATAACTCAAACATACCCAACTTTCAAACCAAAAACTTCAAATTCCAAAGGTTGAACCAAATTACGCATATATAATGTAAACCGCCTAATCGCGTAAGGTAAACCTGAACTAGAGGGGTTAGACTTACTCAACTGATTGAAATGGAACTGACATCTATAAAATTAACTTAGGAACCTTGCTGGTCGGTAGCTCCCTAAACCATGAACGCCCACATCAAGGACAAGCTAAGATGAGTTTCATGACCCCTTTTTTACTTTACAACTTTTGGGGTGAAATACATACTTGCTGGTTATTATGATACTATGGTCCAACACTACCTGCTCTTGTCCTGGAACGTGAGCACAATCATTAACTCCATTGGAAGCCGTGTGATTTGTGGATAGTACTATTTGGGAATCCCCTCACACAATGGGCCCTATGGATAGGGAAACCCCCCATTGAGATTCAAAAATCATTGTGTCAAAAATTAATGCAGCTTATATGTGCTTAGCAGGGCACATTTGAGCCCATAACAGTAAGGGGTATGGGTTAGGGGATGTTTTAGCACTCGGGAGGGTCACCTGGGTCCAGGTTTGATTGTGATACTTTCTCTTGTGCATCATGATTATTGTTAACCTATTTTATGAAATATGTTGAGACTCGTGTCATAAACTCATGAGCTCACCAACATTATGTTGATGTATTTTGGGTGTGTATTTCAGGAGAAGAATGAATTGGCCGAGTGATCATGGCTAGGAGTTAACTAAACTGGATATTTGGGTATTAGCCACCACCCTATTTCTAGATAATATCATTTGGGAAAATTAAATTATATTGATGTAATTGGGATTAGAAAACACTTGACGAGCTTTAGAATTAATTAATGTTGATGACTGTATGACAATTTAATGGATTACGTTTACCTTCCGTGTATTGTGTTAATATTAGTTAGTCACAGCCGGACCCCGTCCGGTGGGTTGTGACATATGGACATGGAGGACTCACCACCCTCACTTGCAGTTGTCCATACTCAACAACCTCCTCGGGTCCATATTGATGTGGACTCACTCATTCATAACTTGTTTGAGGAGGGTATACCAAGGGCTATGCCTAGTCCGTCTGACCCTGCTGAGAACCCAATAGTGGGATGGAGATATGATGATTAAAGGAGAGCCCTAGTAATCTCTAGGTCTCAAGGACAACAAGAGATTTTCAACTTCTACACCCTGAGATTTTATGAGAGAACCTATCTAGTTGACCTTCCACTTGCCAAGCCATGTTAAAATAGGCAAGCTGCAAGGTTGGTTGATAGGATTCAACAAAGGGTGCTTGAAGAGTTCAAGCTGAAGACAAGACTATATAGATAGAGGCCAGCAGGAAAGACTATTGGTCAACTGGATGCTGAAGTGGACCCTAATATTAGCTTCGAAGGGGAAACCTTGGCTGAAGGCCCAGTAGTTGAGCCTGTGAACCTTGAGACAGGAACTACTTCAGCACCCATTACCCTCATTGAGGCACCAGCTAGTGAAGGGGTCTAACAGCTTCTCTTTGGCAAGAGCTCAAGTGCAGCACCCAGCAATGAAGGCCAAAGCTCTCTCCATCCTGAGTCACCCAAGCCTGTGAGTGACTAAGGAAAAAAGGAAATTGACTCCTGAGGAGATTGAGGTGGAGGAAAGAGAGAGGAAGGGGAAGCTAAGGGAGAGAGTTCAAGTTGGACCCCTGGTTTTTGGAAGCTACAATCAGGGCTGCCTCCAAGCCAAGTAATCAAGATGAAGAGACAAGGGCAGCCAGATTGAACTATTTGGGGTCCCGAAACTACAAGATTGATGAACTCATCTCTCTCCCCTTGGAAGAGTTAAATGAACTGGCTGACAAGGAATTGTCAAAGGAGAGGAATGAGGTTGAGGATGCAGAATTGCTCCTCAAGGTCAAAGAAGAAAGAAGGAGAAAGAGAATCTACAAAGCTCCTATCCTCTCTCCAGTTTAGGAAAGTCCTGAGACAAAGACTATGGCCACTGAGCAACCAACTCAGGTAGATAAGGAACAAGATAGGCAAAACATGATAGCCTACCTGAGTGCCATAGGTCTCTATTAGGCAGCAGCCCTTCTTCCCTTGCCTTATGACTACATAGAATTTGAATACCTCAAGTAGCTTGAGAAACAAGTGCTAAAAGAGCAAAAAGTTGTTAAGAGGAAGATTAGGGAAGAGGCTGCTAAGTCAAAAGCCACCATCCGAGTGAATCAGAAGAAGTCTGCTGACAGACTAAAGATTCTTGAAGCTGTATGGATTCTCTAGAAGGAGACTTGGTCCAATGTCTCTATCCACCATGGATGAGCACATTAGGGTGATCAAGCAAAAGATTAAGAGGGGTGAGCTTGTTGACTTGCATTCTCCACCAAGTCAGGCTGCACCTAAAGCTGTGGTCAAGGTTGAACCACAAAAGACAACTCAACCAGGACCTAGTGCTGCATCACAACCAGCTTCATCTTTTAATCCACAGTAGGGTCCTGATCCTTCTCCTTCTGAACTAGTGAAGGATGACCCAACTGAGGAAGACAAGCAAGAATAATCTGGTGCTACAGGCCAGTCTCCTTAGTTAAAATATATAAAGAGGAAAAGGATGGCCATTAGAAGGGACAAGAAGAAGAAGAAGAAGAAGTCCAAGGCATCCACCTCTATTGATTTATTTGATCGATAATCAGTTCAAATAATCTATAAAAACATAGAAATCCCACTAAATAAACATAAAACTATGAATGACACAAGAGCAAGTTTCAAATATTTTCAATAATCTCCAAACTGACACAATAAACATGAATCAAAGGCTCAAATATGATAACAATAAACTTCCAGCCACATACACAGAGTTGTAATGTCATTATTTCACTATTAGGGTTTGCAAACAATGAACGAAACTTTTAATATATAAGAAGACTGTAGTTTTGCTGACAGTTTCGCTGGACAGCAAAACTGTCTTGACCATAACCTAGTTTCACCCGGCGACGAAACACAGTTTTGCCGGGTGAACTAGATTAGCTGACTTCGAGCGAAACTCAGTTTCGCTCATAGTTTAGCTAGGAAAAAAACTTACAAAAAACAAAATACAAACTAAGTAAACTGACATTTAACCTATTACATTAATAAACAAAATAAACACAATAACAATGGTGAGTCCAACCTATACTAGATCATCAATACTCCCCCTAGGTTGGACCTCACCCTCTTGATCTTCTGATTCAGCTCTGGTTCTTTCTTCAATAATCTAAGCTTCTTCTGCACCTTTAATAGATGTTTCTTTTTCAGCTCCAGCAGTACTCACTTCCTCTCCCCGTGCACTGGCCTTTTCAAATTGCTTTGTCAATTCTTGCACGTCCATCCTTAATTCGTCAGCTTGATGTACTTTCTCTGTAAGCTCCCTGACTTCAGCCCTAACTACCCGAGCCTTGTTTGCAACCCTCATGAAGAGGCTTGCTTCAGTCCTTGTTTCAGCTCCGGCTCCAGCTTTTATGTTGTAAGGCCCCATTCCCGAGACGCTTACAATTGGTCAATCATTGCATAAAACATTTAAAATAACACATTCGTAGCGGGATTTAAACTTTTCATTAATAATTAAAATCATGACAAATTATCATATCATTTCATTTACATCCCAAAAATTGTATCATTATAATATCATTCTCAAAAGTGTGGATGCCAGACTCGAATCAATCCCCAGTAACTTATGCATCCATGCTTGTACCTCCTCAGCATCAACAATCACCTGTGCATATAAAAAGTCAGCGATGCTGAGTGAGTTCTAGTTTTATAATAAAATACTTTACTTTCATTTAAAACATTTCATTTACATTCGTACGTGATCATACATCATACATACATCTATATAATATCACTATGATCTTTCATCATCGTTCTTAATCGTTCGTTTTTGTACTTTCTTTCATTATCATCTTTCACTTTTATCTAGATCCTGCCATCTGTTATGCCCCATAATTTGTGCACGAAGCAACTACCGTCTTAAGGTCACGTGACAAGGATCCCGTTTTGTACGTCTTGATCAATCACAAAGCCTGACCCCCCCTGTGTGCTAAGCCGCACATAGTTGAGCTAAAAACCCCTCAATGAGTTATGAACCTCCATTTAATTTGCTTGCAACACTTTTATTCATTCATTACGTTCCACTTTTCATTATCGTTATCTTTCACTTTCATTACATAATAGTTCACACACACATACATATCATACCATGTAAAGTCATATACACATACATATCATACCATGTAAAGTCATATCATAATACATAACATGAAATATTATTCATAACAGCAGCCCACAAGCAGATATAACATTAAACAAGCATAAACTTCCATTGAACATAAGAACCAGTCACTTACATTCTATTCCCAAAATTTCAGAATAAACCTAAGTATTCACAGCGCATGAACAAGTATACAGCGGACGGGTTAAATGTTATAAGTGTCCACAGTGGACAGCCAAAGCCCACAGCGGACGACCAAAGTCCACGGCGGACGACGAAAGTCCACAGTGGACGAACAAAGTCCATAGCGCATGAATGAAACACTAAGTGTGTTCACAGTGGACGACCAAAGGTCCATAGCGCATGAATAAAACACTAAGTGTGTTCACAGTGGACGACCAAAGGTCCACAGTGCATGAATAAAACAATAAGTATGTCCATAGCGGACGACAAAAGGTCCATAGCAGATGACTTAAATGTTCACGGCAGACATACATGCATACCTAAGTGTCTACAGTGGACATGCATGCATACTTAAGTGTCTACAGCGGACATGCATGCATACTTAAACGTCTATAACGGACATGCATGCATACTTAAGTGTCTACAGCGGACATGCATTGTCCACAGCAGACATCAAGTCCAACACCTGCGATCCAACTAATGTAGTTTATAGTTCCATACATCATCTTAAGCGTATTCTTAACATAGATCTACCAGATTCACACTTAAAACATAACAAACAACTACACAACATCAAGGAAATCTTTTAAACATACATGTTTCATACATAGCCATATTTTCATGAAAAAGGAACATAGTTTGGTAAAGAAACATTCTTTTTAGTATGTATATCAGCCCCAAACGAGAAGAAAACAAGTAAAAGAGGGGATCTAGAACTCACCTTAAACAGCTTTCGAGTAAAATACCACAAACCCAAGAGCAACCTGGAGTTCTAGCACCTAAACACACAAAAACAAGTAACTAAACACATAGAAACACATAGAACTCGGTCCAGAAGCTTGAACCCGACAGAAACTGAGAAGAAAACACCTTAAAATCTTACCTTAAAGAAGATTTCTTCCACTTTCTCTCACTAAAAATCAGATAGGAGCTTCTTCCTCTCACTCTAGCTGAAAGTTATACATGATAGAGGGGGTATGGGCGGCCATTTAACCTTTTTTGAACCCATTATGGGCCGGTTTGGCCCTTGCACACTTTTAACCCCTTGCTTTTTGAAATAAATCCCTTTTCGCTCCCTTACTTTTCTTTTCTTTTCTTTTTCTGAAATTTTTGGGTGTTACAATGTGGTTTTCACACAAAACCACCAAGTCCTCATCACAAAAGGAAAATACTTCCATAGGATCAAATAATCTGCTTTCCTCTCCATCCTTTACTCTAATCACTGCTTCTCCCATGTTATTATCATAAAACCACTTTTCAAACTTCTGCAACCTTGGGGGATATGGATTGGGTACCTTCACTCTATTCACTGTCTTGACTGGTTTCAACTTCAATACTATTTTTTCCTTTCCAGTCACCCAATCCATGTCCTTCTTGGATCTCCTTCTCTCAGTCTTCATATATCCAACTAACTCAAAGTTATCATTCAACCCCTTTAATCTCTTGCTCCAAAAACATAGCTCTCTCACTTAGATTTGAATCAAGCAGTGGAATCTCAGCCAATCTTCTTAAATCCTATCTTGGCAAGGTCTTGAATGCCTTCCTCTTATGTAAGTATGAGATTCCCCCTCCTCTTCTCTTGATCATGAACATTTTCAATTCACTGTTGTATTTCCAGCTAATTATCTTCTTGTCCAATTCCATTCGGCTTGCTTCTTGAATTCTTGAAATAAAAGAGTTAGCTGTTTTGGTTCCTTCTCTTTAATGAACCAATCCTCCTTGTCCAACTCTATTATATCTCCTTCAATTAAGCTTCTCTGAGCCGCATATGTCAATGGTCACTCGTCTACCTCATAGTATTCGGGCTCAGAGTCATAATCCACCAATTGCTCCTCAATCTCCTCTTCTTCATCTATCAAATTCAACTTAGCTTCTTTCCTACCTACTCCATCTCCTTCTTCTCTAAACACTTCATCACCGGTCAAATCAGCATTTATATCAAACCTCATGTTTACAAATCCAACCTCTACAACCTCAGTCTCATCTCCTACAACACTTTCTTTCACACCACTTTCTTTGTTAACTCCTACTTCAGCATCTGAGCCACCAGCACCAGAACCACCAGCACCATTACCACTAGCACCAACTCCAGCTCCACTTATGCCCTCTCCTACCCCAGTTGAACTACCCACCTTTAGAAATGAGTACTTTGATGTATTAGTGTGATCATCTAACTCAGCTTGACTAAACTGATTGGGTAGGCCCCCATTGGCTTTCAGCTCGTTTACTTCCTTAGGTAGCCTCTTGATCAAATCCTGTTGATCTATCATCAGACTTTTCATGCTTTCCATCACCTTATCTTTCTCCTTTTCTCTTAATTCTTGATTTACCAACTTGGTTTTGATCATCCCCAATTCATGTACCAAAGATGCATTCAAATTCTAATAACATCTTGGTCTAGCTCCGATCTGGAATCTCTTCTTTCAGGAGTTTCAGAAAATGCTTATTCCTTGTGCTTTGTTCTCCATTCAGTAACACTAGCCGGCTCACCCTGATCTGCCTTCTTCTTTGTTCTTTTCTCCTTTTGCACCCTCAGTTCTTCTTTCGCTTCTTCAATCTCATCTTCCAAATTGTATTCTTTATCTTTGGCATACCTTTTCCTTTTCTTAATTGCTTCAGCCTGTTTTTCTTGATTTTCTTCAGCATTCTTGTTTCCAGTCTCAATCAATCTTTTGATTTAATTCCACCTCTCAACAGGATACATGTTTTCCCAAAGATATGTGATCTTCCCACTAAAGTCATGTCCTACAGCTGAGCAGTCAACAAATATCCTAGTATTCATCTGAACCAGTCTCTTTATCTCTCCATGTCTAGGCACATTTGGGATCAAATCATTTATCAACATCTGCACAAATCTTGGATATAACAACCATTTATCCTTCTTCAATGCCATTATGTTTTCAGACATGCAATCAAATATCAGTTTGGCAATGTTGGCCTTCTATCCTCTGTAAAATACAATCATAGCCCTGGCCCAATCCAAGTTTAACCCATCAGACCCTCCTTTTCTATGGTCCAGGCACATAATAAACACGTGTGCTATTTATCTCCATTCCTTAGAAAGAAAGGACTTCTTGATCTTTTTTCTGGTGCCAAAAGGAGGTCCTTCATAACTGATACTCCTGAATGCATCTAACACCTGTTCCTCAGATAGCACAACTTCATCTCCACAATCATTCTCTAGCCTCAATACCCTGGCTATAGTCTCAATAGTAATGGCTATATCATTGCCATGAACTCTAGCTACAATCCAATATGGATTAGACCCGAGGTCATACTCAGCTGTTCTCCAAAAGTCTCTGATGTGTAGATCATAGATAGTGGGCATATGAGATATGATATAGAATATAAGGGACTCCTTTAGCCATTTGATGCAGTCTCTAAAACCAGTAGCCTTTGGGTTGCCATCATCCAGTAATGCTACTATATTATTCCTCTCGTCAAACTTTAAATTTGCCATCTAAACTGAAAAATAAACAGAAGTGGGTTATTTAATACATTGATATAAGAATTAACAATGAAGTGAAACAAAACATAGGAAAAATTAGAAAGTTCAATAGTTTTGCTGCTGTCGAAACTGTAGTTTAACATAGGCAAAGTACAACAGTTTCGTTGCTGTCGAAACTATAGTTTTGCAGAAGCGAAAGTATAGATTTGTTGTTACTCAGACACAAAATCATGTGTCCTAGCGATTCTATAGTTTCGCTGATGACAAAATTATAGTTTCACAGCAGAGAAAATATAGATTCGCTGAGACTCAGACACAAAATCATGTGCCCGAGCGAATCTATAATTTCGCTGAAACTATCTTGGTGAAACTGTCAAGTACGCACTGACAGCATGACTAGACAGTTTCGCTCGGAAGTTTGAACTTTCATTTAGTTTCGCTAGTAACACTCATAGTTTCGCTGAACGAATCAGCGAAGACTCCGACCCAGCGAATCAATCTAAAACTTAAATATATCGTATATTATCACTATTAATGTTATGGAATGGGTTCGAAACACCCACCTATGAACTTATAAACATGCAATCACGACGCAAATCGACAAAGATTATATTCGTTAGTGACTGTTCAGAATCCAATATATATTACCTAGTTTTTCTAGCAGGGAAACTATAGTTTCGCTCAACATCCATTTAATATCATGTTACTCAGAATTGAATGAATGTGCCAGCGAATCTATAGATTCGTTTAGCGAAACTCTCAGCGAAACTTAGTTTCGCTGGAACCTAACACTTAATAAATTTTGAAAATTTTTGAATGATTTTTAAAAAAAAATTTATGAAAACTTTTTAAAGATTTATATACACATAAGCTTTCACGAAAAACTTCATCGCCCCACAAAACCAACACAAAAACAAAACCAAGAGAAAAATAAAATAGAATAAAATAGAATAAAAATAAGACAAATTTAAGAATAAAAGGATATAGACACTTCTTTTTCAAGGAGTTTTTCTAGAGAGTCAAAGATTGGTGGGATTGCTCATATGTTTGTCTTTTTAAACCCATGCCTTATTTTTTTCAAAACTTAATCTGCAGCTGTCTTTATCATGTTTTGGTTTAATTTTAGAAACTCTAATGACTTGGTCCCCACAAGCATTTGGCAAAGGACTTATCCTGTCCTCATGGTTTATTGAACAATATGGTTAGCTCTGCTTGATTTTCTTTTGGGATTTCAACAATGATCTTAAACTAAGAATCATTGTGCCTTTATTTTGGGGAACCGATGATGAGAGCTCCAGGTCTTTACTTACGTATAACAGGGGAGATGATCATCTGAACTTACTGATGAGAGCTTCAAGTCTATACTCACGTATAACAGAGAAGATCATCAGAACATGCTGATGAGAGCTCCAGGTCTATACTCATGTATAACAAAGGAGATCCTCACTCCGTCAATGTTCACACATAGTAGAGGAGATAAGCAGAAGATATACATCTGAAGAGCTAACGAGAAGCTTTAATTCGAAGACTTTTCTGCAGAGCTAGACTAGAAGCACTTATTGTGCTAACTAGAAGCATCATTTAGGACTTGGGGATAAGGAGATTTTAGGAATCTTTGGAAATATCAAAGTAGAGATTTGAAACTCTCAACCCGTTTTTGATAAGGACTTGTAACTTTTTCCAGGCCAAAATGTCAAGAGAATAATCCTTAGCACCGAGTTCTTAAATTTTAATTTAGCTACACGATCATTGTTTACTTCGTTTTTGGGCTGAGCCTACCAAGCATATCCCAACACAAGGTTGTTGACCTCCTTCAAACTTCTTTTTCCCGGGGTTCTTGAAAAGACAAAATTGAAAAACTTAAGAGTTTAATCATTATTCTCCCTTGAAATTTCTTTTAAACTGCCATGTAAGAGAAATTTCTGTTTTTCATATTTTGTTAAAGATCAAAGAAGTGAAGGAATATGGGACACATAAGTTTTTCAGAAAGAGTTTATTAAAAATAGAAAATGAACAAAAGAGTTATTTACAGTTTTTACACAATTTGTTATGAAAAGAATTTTCAAAAAGATATTAAACCCAGCATTGAGATAAATTCATAAAAACGAGGTTTATCAAATGTTTTAGTGAAAAGATCTTCTCTTTGATTCTTTTGTGTCAATTGGAATAATGTCAATGAAACCCTTTTCCTGAGCATCCCGGATTGCATGAATCCTTGTTTCAATATGTTTGGTACGAGTATGATGAATTGGATTTTTGGCGATTCCGATAGCAGCTTCATTATCACAAAAAAGTGGTGTATGAAGAAAGTTGATTTCGTGATCCATCATCTGATGTTGTATCCAAAGCACTTAGTAGCAGCAACTTGATGCAGTAACATATTCAGCCTCTCCTATAGATAGAGATACTATTGTTTGCTTCTTGCTTTGCCATGAAACAAGACAATCCCCGAGATATTGACATCCACCACAGGCGGATTTTCTATTGATCCTGCAACCACCGTGATCACTATCTGAATAAGCATGTAATCAAAGTTCCTTTCTTTTGGATACCAAAGACCCAAACGAGAAGAACCTTTAAGTAATGAAAGATGAGTTTAACAGATTTTTCATGTGATTCTTTTCGGTTGGCTTGAAAACGGGAACAGTAGCACACGACGAATGTAATATCTGGACGGCTAGCCGTGAGATACATGAGAGATCCGATCATAGAAAGATAGCGATGAGCATCCACGGATTTCCCATTATCATCTAGAGTTAAGCAGGTTTGAGTAGTGAATGGAGTAAGTTCTGGAGAAGCATCATCCATCTTGAACTTCTTGAGAATCTCTTGAATGTATTTTTCTTGGTGAATAAGAATACCATCAGGCTTTTGTTCAACCTACAACCCAAAAAAAGCACATCTCACCTATCTTGCTCATTTCAAAGCGATCCTTCATCACTTTTTCAAATTCTCTACACAGTTTCTCGTTTGTAGACCCAAAAATAATATCATCAACATACACTTGAACAATCAACATCTCACCATCAACCTCCTTCTTGAATAATGTCATATCTATAGTTCCACGAGAGAAACCCTTGCTGAGCAGATACTGTGTCAGTGTTTCATACTAGATACGAGGAGCTTGATACAATCCATATAAAGATTTATCAAGTTTATATACTTTCTCTGGAAAATCTGGATCCTCGAAACCTGGTGGCTGACAAACATAAATCTCCTCGTCAATGTTCCCGTATAGAAATGCACACTTCATGTCCATCTGAAAAACTTTGAAGTTCTTGTGAGCAGCGTGAGCAAGAAAATTTTGGATGGCTTCAATGCGAGCAACTAGAGCAAACACTTCAGTGTAGTCAATTCCCTCCTCCTGAACAAATCCCTGAACAACCAGTCTTGCCTTCTTTCTTACTACCATTCCTCGATCATCTAGCTTGTTCCTAAACACCCATTTGGTACTGATAGGATATTTGTTTGGAGGAAGATCAACTAACTCCCAAACTTTCCACTTCTTGAACTATTGAAGCTCCAACTTCATAGATTCAACCCAACTTGGGTCTTGAAGAGCTGCTGATATATTTTTAGAAACAATTTGAGATAAGAAACATGTGTAAAGACATTCATTTATCAATCCAGATTGACTCTGAGTCCTCACACCATCTGTAATGGAACTAATGATGTAATCATATGGGTGAGCTTTTAAGGTTTTGATGTTGGTGTTAAGGGTTAATGGATTGGATTGAGATGAAGATGCGGTTTGTGATGGTTATGAAGGGGAAATTGGTTGTGATGGAGCAATTATTTGTGGTGGAGGTGTAGGAGATGTAGGTGGAACATCAAATAGAGGTGGAGAAGGAGGGTTAATTGGAAGTTGTGGAAGAGGTTCAGGTGTAGGAGTGATTTGCATATTGGTTTGAGGAATGGCATCATCATCAAATACTGGAAGATTGAATGATTTGAAGACGGTGTTGCAGTCATAAAACCATTCCTGAATTAGACTCTTGCCAATTAACATAAAAGGATTCCTGCACAATACGCGTTCTTTTGTTGTACACTCGATACGCCTTTTGTGAGGTAGAATAGCCAACAAAGAAACATTCATCAAAGACTGCACCAAACTTTGACTTCCATGCTTGAGTATTTAGCAAAGTACATGAGCAAACAAACGAACGAAAGAAGTCAATCAAGGGTTTCCTTTTACGAAGAAGCTCATAAGGAGTCTTCATCTTGTCTTTCATAATAATAACCCTGTTTAGTACATAGGATGCATAGTTGACTGCTTCTGCCCAGAAAATGATTGGAAGCTTTGACTTAATCAGCATAGTTCTTGCTGCTTCAATAAGGGTCTGATTCTTCCTTTCAGCAACACCATTTTGTTGAGGTGTCCTAGCAGCACTGAACTGCCTGAGAATCCCTTTGCTCGCACAGAAAGAATCAATGATATGGTTTCTTAATTCAGTTCCATTATCACTTTAGATGGCTATCACTTTCCTTTTGTTGATGGTTTCAATTGAGAGGATCAGCTTCTATAACTCTTCTGTAGTGTCTCCCTTGTGTGCTAGAAATCTTACCCAAGAGTATCTTGAGTAATCATCTGTAACAACCAAACAATAAGATTTCTTAGCAATAGATTTAACACTAATAGAACCAAATAAGTTGGTATATAACAATTCAAGGGGTTTTGAAATTGTGTTTTCAAGCTTGAGTTTGTATGGCATTTTGTGCTATTATCCTTGAGCACAAGCCTTGCACTTTTCTTCCACTAAAAAATCTTTAAGTGGTAGCCCCCTCACAAGATTGTTCTTAACCAACTTATATATATTTTTAAAATTAACATGTCCTAATCGTCTATGTCACAAAAAGGATTCAAAAGATGAAGCTTTTGACAGGAGACATGTCACAGTGGAGGTGGATTCTTTTGATCCTATATCCAGTAGATAAGTATCATTCTTTCTTGGAGCACGCATGATCACTAAATCTTCTAAGATAATAAACTCTAGTTTGAGAAACAAGCATTCATTTGACAAAAACAGCACTGGAATGTCTTTATCGCAGATTTGTGATACACTCAATAGATTGAATGCCAGCTCTGGGACATAGTTCACTTTCTCCAGAGTCAAGGAACCATTTGAGACTTTTCCCTGACCAATCATCTTTCCACCCATCTTGTCTCCAGCAAATGCAACATATCCTCCATTTATTATGTGATAATTGGTAAGTAGGTCCTTCAACCCGGTCATATTCCTTAAACATCCGCTATCAACGTGCCAGAAGCTATTGACAGCTTTTCTGGAATGATCCTGGCATTTGAACAAAAAAAGTATTAAGATTTGGAAATTGAGACCCAAGTCGTGACTAACTTAGGTCTTGAAACAGAAGATTTATTATAGAAAAAAATCTTTACAAAATGATTTAATCTACTTCCTAATGAACTATTATTTACATTTCTCCTAACATACTCAGGGCAATGATTAATTACATGATCATCCTTTCCACATCTAAAACACTGAGATTTTAAACCTTTCTTCTTGCATTTTGAGACAGGAGTTTGATCTATTAATATCTCTTCATCATATTTAGACATATGTGAATCAGAATCGCCATAAGAGTCAAATGATTCTTTTGATTTTTCTTCAGTATCCTTAATTTTAGCAGGTTTAGATTCATTTACATTAATATGACTGACATATGAGAAAGTTATCTCCTTCTCTTTAGGTTTAGAAATCCGAATTGGTGTAAAAGATGGAATTGGATGAAGGAAGAACTTTTCAAAACAATTTGATTTTGTTTGTCTGTCTGAGGCTTTACTTGAACAAGCATCATTTCTATTAACACAAGCATTTAAAACATCACGATTTGATTCATAAACATCTGAAGATGAACAAGCTGGACTAGAGCTAGAACTACACATGCCATTGTCTGTAATAGACTTTTGGGAAACAAATCTACTTAAACTATTGTCTACTGAAGACTTTTTGGAATCAGAAATGCTAACACTAGAGCTGCCCAGACCACTAATTTCACCATAATCATACTCCTCACGAATCTTCTTATGATTTACTCCTTCTAAACCTGCATACAAACCGTTAGTATTTTTCAGAATTAATTCATTAGTTGGATGAGGTGTAGGCCTAGGAGAATAACAATAAGTACTCGGAGGAGGATAAACATAAGTGGTTTCTTCACTTCCCAAACCAGCCTTAATTCTAGCCCCCCGTTGTTTCTTGCAAAGATCCTCATGTTTCATCCCAGAGATTGTCCACTTTTCAAATTTGGTTTTTAATTTGCTTGTTTCAAATTCAGCAAGTGTCACACGTTCTGTTAAAGCATTTATTTCAACATTTCTTTCCAAAAGATTTCTTTTTAAATGCTTATTTTCCTTTAAAGCATTATTTAACTTGACAACATATTTTGACTCATTTGTTTTAAGTTCTTTGTTAACTTGTTTTAATTCCTTTTCATTTTCTAACAATAACCTGTTAGCTTTATAAACCCCGAATAAAAGAATTTTACAGGAAGGAGAACACATGTCTTGGATTACCTTATAAGGAAGTCCCATAACTACTTTTTCAGCAGCTGGGGCTTTTTCGCATTAACAGACAGGAGTGTTCTTTTTGTATTCTTCCTCCTCCATGGCTTTCTTCCTTGCTTCCTCAGCTTGATTTCCCTCTTCCTCTCCTAGATCATAAATCTCCTACTTTACCTCACTTGATTTTCCTTCTTGTTGCTTCCTAACTTCAGCATCTTCATAAACTGTCTCCTTTTTCCTATCAGCTTCATAACATCCTTTTTCTTCACGAACCTCACCACTCTTTATCTCTTGAGCTTGAACCTGTTGCACGCCACCTTCACAAACTGCTTCATCTAGAACTTCACACCTGAACTCTTTGGAGGGATCAAAATCTTCACCTGAATCCACATCACTATCCACCACCTCAGCTTCTAGAGCATGATTAATGTGACCTCTCGTGTAATTGTTAATTTGTCGTTAAATTCCGTTATCTCTTGTAAGGGCTTATTTTATCTTGAATTCAAATATGAGGGCTCATTTGTAATTTCCTCTTATTTTGGATCTTTGTTAGTATTTAAAAGTATTATAAATTGTTTTATTATTAACTAAGTTAAAAAAAAAAATAATAATAATAATATTATTATTAATAATAAAAACAATAATAAAATTAATAATAATAATAATAAACAAAATAAT
This sequence comes from Flaveria sonorensis, assembly GCA_025506505.1. Lineage (NCBI taxonomy): Eukaryota > Viridiplantae > Streptophyta > Magnoliopsida > Asterales > Asteraceae > Flaveria > Flaveria sonorensis. Next base: position 16,993,577 of record CM046437.1, on the reverse strand, counting down.
TGTTAAATCTTGAAAATGAATAAAAATAAATAAGTTTATGTAATTAAAAAACTTGTAAATTATAATAATGGGCATAAAATAATAAAAGTAAAACCGTAGGGACCCAAACTGTAATTTTTAAAAGAACAAACCCAAACATTGGGTTGGAATTGTTAATTTTCAAATCACATGGGCTAAAGTGTAATATTTATAAAACCAACCCCCCCCCCCATTTTCTTTCCCGTTTTTCCGGTAGCCGGCCGGCGAGGTTCCGGCGCGGCGTCGGCGACCATGAAACCTCATTAAAAACCAATTTTAATATCGCAAACCGCTCCTAAGCACTTCAAGAAGCCGTTTCGAACACAAATGGGTGTTTTAATTGGATTTAAAATGCGGCCATGTTAATTCTTGGACCCGAAACCGAATCCCATCGAAATTCAAATCCGTTCTACACTTAAATCGCATTAAAAATTCAATTAATCGGGCTTACACGTTCGCTTAACCAATTAAAACTCATTAGAAGGTTTATTTTCAGTTGAAACCGAGTATTTACAATCGAATCGCACCCGAAACTCCAAAATTTAACTCGGACTCGTCCAACATGAAACAACTCTAATCAAGGCAAATAAATAGAGGGGAAAGGCTTGGTTTAGCCTCTTTCAATCTCCTGAATCTTCAATTCAACTAAAACACACACACACATTGCAATCTAATCCAGCCACAGCGGCGATAGTAGCACGGGTTCGAAATTGTTGACTCCACAACTAAATCAGGTAATTGAGTACTTAGATACACTCAACTGGATGCAAGGAGCAAAAGCCCCATGGTTAATTTCATTATCGGTTGCGAATTCAAGCCCAATTGGATCGAATTTGAATCTAGGGTTCTTGGTGAATTGGGGGTTTTCGGTTTAAATTGTTTTATGAAATTGAAACGGGTATTAGATAGGAATTGAGGTTTGGCCCACTGGTTAAGGCGCGGGGTGATGGGCAGGAGGTCCCGGGTTCGAACCCCTGCACCTGCTATTGTTTTTAAACAATGATTTTGACCTATTTTTAAATTCAGAAAAATTCTAAAAACTTATTTATGTCATATAAAAATTATTTTTATAAACTTATACTAAAACAAGAATTTAATTAAAAATATTTTCCTTTAAATTCATAGAAATTACAATTTATAAAAAACCTACGTTTCATTTTGAAAGTTATAAAAATTACTATAAAATATATATACAAGATATAAATTGTATAACACTTCATATTTTACATTATGGATTAATTTAAAACGTCGTTCTCTAGGTTAGACTTTGACGAACCTTCGGCGTCTGTACAAGACTTCATATTATTCATCCTTATTATTCATGTGAGTTTTCGATACCCCATTTTATATTATTTCACACTTTTGGGGTGAAACATGTTAACCTCATCATAAACACTTGTAAATATGTTTTTATTCTTGTAACACTTGTGCGATTCATCTTGTCTTGTCATGGTTATTTGGACTCTTGTAATCATCATGTGATAACACTTGTAAGATACAATCTTAACTATTGCTAGCCTAGCGACGTCATAGATCTATGGGCCTAACAAGCCTATTTGATGCTAAAGCCGAGGTATTGCCGGCTCCTAGTGACGTATTCTTGATCACTATGGGAACCAAGTACACTTAGCTAATCGTATAATCATGTTGTGGCCATATTTTTTGAGGTTTGGTTGTTACATTTGTTTATCCATTTATTATTACATTATTCTATAACCTATGACATGAATTGCCAACTTATTATTTATTATATATGTATGTTCAACCTATGAAAACTCACCAACATTATATGTTGACATTATATTTAACATGTTTCAGGAAATGATCCCGCTTAATTACTCTTGAAGACTTGAACACATCTAGGATTGGACCTAGAGATTAATAAAAAAATGACATCTTTTGTCACATGAAGCTACTTGAATTCTTGTTAAATTGTTTGTTTGAAACTTATGTTTTTCATTTATGTATGTCATGAAACTTGGAAGTTAATAATATTTACACTTTGAAATAGCGTTGTGTGGCATGAACAATCTTAACCCTCACACCTCGACGTTTCCGCCGTTAAGGTTGGGGTGTGACAGATTGGTATCAGAGCCCATAACTATAGGGATGTAGGTTATTAGAAATGGTGGCCTAGACTATGGTTAACCTAGGGACGCTTTTCATGAATATTTGTTATAATCTTGTAAGCTTGCTTATATGTCCATTAGATGATGATACATGTTGCATGATAAATCTTTTATGTGCTATTTGATTTTATTTAGAAAATGGTGCCTTAGGATTATGACTTGAACCTTAGATACCCCGACTTCCTAATCCTCTTCTTATGCCTTTAAATTCTACCGCGTCTAATCTCTTCTAAACTTATTCTCGACTACGTGTGGAATTCTACGCATCTTATCGAGTGGGTAAAATCCTTTAGACGATATGTCTAGATCTTGAAAATCTCATTGAGGTTTTAATTCTAATAGCCTATAGGGAAGTGTGTGACACATAAACACTTGTATTCTGGATTTCCTGGCAAAAGCCCCTCGGGCTAAGGCAAGCATTTCGTATAAATCCCATTACGGGACCTGTTATGCTTACCTGGGGATTTCCGGGATGAGTGCTAAATTATGGTCAACATACACATTTTCCTCATGGTAATTGGGATTAAGTCACCTTGACGTGTCCATGTTCCTATTGGCTGTGTGGTACCAAATGGAACCATCCTGTTTATATTTGTAAATATCAAAAATTTATGATTTCTTGAACTGATTTATTTCAAAATTCTAATATCTTCTTTATTTCTGTCTTATAGAATGTCTCGTCATCAAGGAAGACATGCTACCGCCGATCGCAAACTTGCCGCGATGATTGCCCGGCAAATGGCTGCTGTCCTCCCGACCATGGTTGCCTAACTTAGTAGCACCCTGATGGCTAACAACAGTAATAATGCAAATGGGAATAATGGTGGTGGTGATAACAATGGCCATGGTGAGAATAGCAACAATCAAGGGGGAAACAACCGGACCTGCACCTTCAAACATTTTAACTCTTGCAAACCCACTAGTTTTAGTAGAAAGGAAGGAGCCACTGGACTTCTCGAGTGGTTTGAGAGTATGGAGAATACGTTCATAAATAGTGAGTGTCCCGAGGAACTCAAGGTTCGTTACGCTGCAAGTGTCCTTCAACAATGGCACTTACCTGGTGGAATAGCGAGAAAAGAAACCGGGGTGCGGAAGTGGCTTTGGCACTCCCTTGGGAAGAGTTTAAGGACATTATGATCCAAAAATTCTGCCCGAGGAGTGAACTACAAAAACTGGAGGAGGAGTTCTGGAACCTCAAACAGGATAGTGGAAATCATTTGGCATACTCCACCCGGCATCATGAACTGAGCATGCTCCTACTGCATATGGTGGATATCGTACCTCGTAGCATCGAGAAGTTTATCAAGCGGGTACCACCCCAAATTCAAGATGCTGTGGTAGGAAGTAGGCCCACGACCCTGGAAGAAGCAATCAATATCACCGCCCAGCTCACTGAGAATCATATTAAGGCTGGTACTTTGACGGTGAAGGGTGCAAAGCCAACTGCGAAGGTGACACCCGAGACAAGAAGGAGGTGAAGACTGAATCCTCATTCAAGGGCAAGAAACACAAGTTCACACCGGCCCGCAACTTTGTTGTGACAGCACCTAATGCCCCTCAAAGGCAAGCTGTCACTGTAAACCAAGCACCCGTGGCAAGAGCTTACACTGGTCCACACCCGATGTGCAACACGTGCAAGTATCACCATGCGGGGAATAATCCCTGCCGAATCTGCACTCTTTGCGGGAAATACAGGCATTTGGTGGCTACTTGTCATCGTGCCCCAAACAATGCTGCCATGATTGCTAACCGAGCCTGCTACAATTGTGGCGAAACTAGGCATTTCCGTACACAATGTCCTCGTCTTGCGGGAAATGTTCCACCGGCTCGAGAATGGGCTTTCAACATTAATGCGAATCAAGCGCAAGCCAACAACGACGTTGTGAATGGTACGTCATCTTTTTCTATTAATCGATCTTTTATTGTGTAAAATTTCTACCTGGTTTTCGTGTACCAACGATAGTTTTATAACTGGGCAGGTATGTATCTTGTAAATAACTGTTATGCGTCTGTACTTTTGGATTCGGGTGCGGATAAGAGCTTTGTATCTTTAGAATTCGAACCTATTCTTGCTAAGCCACGTTCTAAGCTAGGAAAATCCTTTACGGTCGAAGTCGCCGATGGAAAATCAATCGTAGTTTACGTCATAATACGTGATTGCATCCTAAGTCTTGACGAGCACGACTTTCCTATCGATCTTATTCCTATGCAACTGGGGAGCTTCGACATCATTATTGGCATGGATTGGTTAGCCAAACAGCACGCGGAAATCATCTGTTTCGAAAAGTGCATTCAAATCCCTCTACCTTCGGGAGATACACTAAAAGTCTTTGGTGAGAGATCGTCTCAAGGACTCAAACTCATGTCCTGTATCAAGGCCCGAAAGTGCTTAAGTAAGAATTACATAGCCTTTATGGCTTATGTAGTCAACACAAAAGCCAAGGGGAAGGAACTTAAGGATATACCCGTTGTACGAGACTTTCCCAAAGTGTTTCCCGAGGATCTAGTGGGTTACCTCCCGTTCGGGAAGTTGAATTTAAGATTGATCTGATTCCTGGTGCAAACCCTATGGCTAAGTCACCTTATCGTCTCGCACTTTCTGAAATGCAAGAACTAGCCAGTCAACTACAAGAATTGACCGATAAGGGTTTCATTCGTCCTAGCTCTTCACCATGGGGTGCACCTATGCTATTCATGAAGAAGAAAGATGGATCTTTTCGTATGTGTATCGATTATCGGGAACTCAACAAACTCACCATCAAAAACCGATACCCTCTTCCTCGAATCGATGACCTCTTCGATCAACTCCAATACGTTCTGGATATCATCAATTGCAATTTCACGACAATGATATTCCAAAAACCGCTTTCCGTACTCGATATGGACATTATGAGTTCATGGTCATGCCTCTTGGATTGACTAATGCACCTGCTGTCTTCATGGATCTCATGAATCGAGTATGTAAACCGTACTTGGACAAGTTCGTGATCATGTTCATCGATGATATTCTCATTTATTCCAAGACAAAAGCCGATCACGAGTTGCACTTTCGACAAGTTCTCGAACTTTTGAAGAAGGAAAAACTGTATGCTAAGTTCTCTAAGTGCGAATTTTGGCTCGAAGAAGTTCAATTCCTAGGTCATGTGGTGAATAGCCAAGGAATTCACATTGACCCTGCTAAAATAGAAGCCATGAAAAACTGGTGTGTTCCCAAAACCCCAACCGAAGTTCGTTCTTTTCTTGGTTTAGCGGGTTACTACCATATGTTCATTGCAAACCTCTTGAAGATTGCTAAACCGCTTATGGAGCTAACTCAAAAGAATCGACTTTTTGAATGGGGACCCGAACAAGAAGAGGCTTTGGAGACATTGAAACGCAAGCTATGTAATGCTCCTATCCTAACTCTCCCCGATGGAAATTCCGATTTTACCGTGTATTGTGATGCGTCTAATCAAGGCCTTGGTTGTGTTCTCATGCAACGAGGAAAGGTCATAGCATACGCTTCAAGAAAATTGAAGGTTCATGAAGTGAATTACACGACCCATGATCTTGAACTTGGTGTCGTGGTTTTTGCTTTAAAGATTTGGAGGCACTATATTTACGGGACGCAATGTATAGTCTACACCGATCACAGGAGTCTTCAACATGTGTTCAATCAAAAGGATCTCAACATGAGACAACGACGTTGGATTGAGTTATTTGGTGACTACGACTACGACATTCGTTATCATCCTGGAAAGGCGAATGTTGTAGCTGACGCACTGAGTCGCAAGATCCATAACAAGATTGTCTCGCTTCAAGAAATTCGAGATCGAAGGCAATGGTTTGACATGTTGGGAGAATTTGATACCGATATTCACATGGATGTTAACGAGGCAAGTATCATGCTTCAAAATATAAGGATTGATAGTGATCTCAAGTTTTGCATCCGCGAGGCTCAACAAGCGGCACTAACCGAGGAATGGAAGAATGAAGAACTAGTGTTTAATGTTCGATCACAATTGTAGACAAAACCGAATGCATGTTGTATTTCTTGAACCGGCTTTGGATTCCAAATCACGACAATCTCCGTCACTTCATCATGAACGAAGCTCATCAAACACGTTATTCTATTCACCCTGGGTCCGATAAGATGTATATGGATCTACGTGGCCAATATTGGTGGCCAGGGATGAAGAAGGATATCACATCTTATGTATCCAAATGCCTCACGTGTGCAAGGGTCAAAGCTAAACATCAACGTCCTAGGGGTTCACTTGAGCAACTCGAGATCCCTATGTGGAAATGGGAGCATATATCCATGGATTTCGTAACCAAGTTACCACATACTCCTCGAGGCCATGATAGCATATGGATGATTTTTGAACGTTTGACCAAAACGGCACATTTCATACCAATACGAGACACTTACAAGGTTTCAAAGTTGGCTCGCATCTATATCGATGAAATTGTGAGTCGTCATGGCATGCCTTTGCATATTATTTCTGATCGTGATGCTCGTTTCACTTCACACTTCTGGTCTTCTATGCAAGAACTCTTGGGTACTCAACTGGATTTAAGCACGGCTTACCATCCTCAAACGGACGGTCAAACCAAGCGAACAATTCAAACCCTTGAGGATTTGCTACGTCTTTGTGTCCTTGACTTTGGTGGTGAATGGGATACACATTTACCGCTAGCGGAATTCTCGTATAACAACAGCTACCACTCAAGTATCAAGATGGCACCATTCGAAGCTTTATACGGTCGTAAATGTCGTTCTCCTATCTGCTGGACTGATATCGGTGAGAATCTCATTGCCAGTTCAGAACTTATTCAAGAAACGACCGATAAAGTCTCCAAAATCCGTAATAACCTTGAGGTTGCTAGAAGTCATCAAAAGAGTTACGCGGATAAAAGACGCAAACCATTGGAGTTCCAAGTCAACGATATGGTCCTTCTTAAAGTCTCACCGTGGAAGGGTGTTGTCCGTTTTAGGAAGAAGGGCAAGTTAGCTCCACGTTTGTAGGACCTTTTAAGATTCTGAAAAGAATTGGGAAAGTGGCTTATAAACTGGAGCTACCTTCCGAGCTTAGCGGAATTCATCCTGTCTTCCATGTCTCAAACTTAAGGAAATGCTTGGCCGATGAAAATTTGCACGTTCCTTTGGAGGAAATCCAAATTGACGAGTCCTTGTATTTTGTCGAGAAACCTGTCGAGATTATGGACCAAACGCTGAAGAAGACCCGAACGACTACCACGCCAATCGTCAAGGTTCGTTGGGAAAACAAACGTGGAGCTGAGTTCACCTGGGAACACGATGATTACATGAAGAAGAAACATCCACATCTGTTCGCTTAGTCTCATCTTTAATTTCGAGACGAAATTTCTTAAAGTTGTGAAGACTGTGACCTCTCGTGTAATTGTTAATTTATCGTTAAATTCCATTATCTCTTGTAATGGCTTATTTTGTCTTGAATTCAAATACGAGGGCTTATTTGTAATTTCCTCTTATTTTTTATCTTTGTTAGTATTTAAAAGTATTATAAATTTTTTTATTATTAACTAAGTTAAAAAAATAAAAATAATAATAAAAATAATAATAATAATATTAATAATGAAAACAGTAATAATATTAATAATAATAATAATAAACAAAATAATTGTTAAATCTTGAAAATGAATAAAAATAAATAAGTTTATGTAATTTAAAAACTTGTAAAATATAATAATGGCATAAAATAATAAAAGTAAAACCGCAGGGACCCAAACTGTAATTTTTAAAAACAAAAAACCCAAACATTGGGTTGGAATTGTTAATTTTCAAATCACAGGGGCTAAAGTGTAATATTTATAAAAACAGCCCCCCATTTGTTTCCCGTTTTTTCGGTCGCCGGCTGGCGAGGTTCTAGCGCTGCGCCGGCGACCATGAAACCTCATTAAAAACCAATTTTAATATCGCAAACCGCTCCTAAGCACTTTGAGAAGCCGTTTCGAACACAAATGGGTGTGTTAATTGGATTTTAAGTGCGGCCATGTTAATTCTTGGACCCGAAACCGAATCCAATCGAAATTCAAATCCGTTCTACACTTAAATCGCATTAAAAATTCAATTAATCGGGCTTACACGTTCGCTTAACCAATTAAAACTCATTAGAAGGTTTATTTTCAGTTGAAACCGAGTATTTACAATCGAATCGCACCCGAAACTCCCAAATTTAACTCGGACTCGTCCAACATGAAACGACTCTAATCAAGGCAAATAAATAGAGGGGAAAGGCTTGGTTTAGCCTCTTTCAATCTCCTGAATCTTCAATTCCACTAAAACACACACACACATCGCAATCTAATCCAGCCACAGTGGCGGTACTAGCACGGGTTCGAAATCGTTGACTCCACAACTAAATCAGGTAATTGAGTACTTAGATACACTCGGCTGGATGCAAGGAGCAAAAGCCCCATGGTTAATTTCATTATCGGTTGCGAATTCAAGCCCAATTGGATCGAATTTGAATCTAGGGTTCTTGGTGAATTGGGGGTTTTCGGTTTAAATAGTTTTATGAAATTGAAACTGGTATTAGATAGGAATTGAGGTTTGGCCCACTGGTTAAGGCGCGGGGGTGATGGGCAGGAGGTCCCGGGTTCGAACCCCCGCACCTGCTATTGTTTTTAAACAATGATTTTGACCTATTTTTAAATTCAGAAAAATTCTAAAAACTTATTTATGTCATATAAAAATCATTTTTATAAACTTATACTAAAACAAGAATTTAATTAAAAATATTTTCCTTTAAATTCATAGAAATTACAATTTATAAAAAAACCTACGTTTTCTTTTGAAAGTTATAAAAAATACTATAAATATATATACAAGATCTAAATTGTATAACAATATATATATATATATATATATATATATATATATATATATATATATATATATATATATATTTAAAATGTTTCATCTGTTGTAATTAATAATTCATCCTTTTTTTAATAATACAATCTTATATATTATTAGTATTTAAAATACTAATTATTTACTATACCAAATAGTATTTCAATAATGCCTTTAATTATAAAACTTTTAATTAATGAAAGTATTACGAAAATTCTTAGTTGGTTATTGAATTCTAAATAATTACTTAATGTGTCTATTTCATAATTTACAATCATTGGCTAAACAATTTATAAGTTTCCAATAAAGTTGTATATTACCACATTGCTATATAAAACCCCAAATTCCAAAAGAGACCGTGGATTCCCGAGTAGTCGTTAAAACTATAATAATTATGGATTAATTTAAAACGTCGTTCTCTAGGTTAAAATTTGACGAACCTTCGGCGTCTGTACAAGACTTCATATTATTCATCCTTATTATTCATGTGAGTTTTCCATACCCCATTTTATATTATTTCATATTTTTGGGGTGAAACATGTTAACCTTATCATAAACACACTTGTAAATGTGTTTTTATTCTTGTAACACTTGTGTGATTCATCTTGTCTTGTCATGGTTATTTGGACTTTTGTAATCATCATGTGATAACACTTGTAAGATACAATCATTAACTATTGCTAGCCTAGCGACGTCATAGATCTATGGGCCTGACAAGCCTATTTGGTGCTAAAGCCGAGGTATTGCCGGCTCCTAGTGACGTATTCTTGATCACTATGGGAACCAAGTACACTTAGCTAACCGTATAATCATGTTGTGGCCATATTTGTCGAGGTTTGATTGTTACATTTGTTTATCCATTTATTATTACATTATTCTATAACCTATGATATGAATTGCCAACTTATTGTTTATTATATATGTATGTTCAACCTATGGAAACTCACCAACATTATATGTTGACATTATTTTTAACATGTTTCAGGAAATGATCCCGCTTAATTACTCTTGAAGACTTGAACACATCTAGGATTGGACGTAGAGATTAATAAAAAATGACATCTTTTGTCACACGATGCTACTTGAATTCTTGTTATATTGTTTGTTTGAAACTTATGTTTTTCATTTATGTACGTCATGAAACTTGGGAGTTAATAATATTTACACTTTGAAATAGCGTTGTGTGGCATGAACAATCTTAACCCTCACACCTCGACGTTTCCGCCGTTAAGGTTGGGGTGTGACAATTAATCTCTTCTTCAGTTTCTTTGATTTCAGCACTCCAATAAAAGTTTGTGATCAGTGTTGTTTCCTTCTTTGGCTTGGCTTCTTCTTTGTCAGTGATCGGGATGACCTTTAAAGTTCCAGAGGTTCTCGGTTCAGTGATGATTGGAGATGGACATTCTCTTTTGAAGTGGCCTAGTTGTTTGCAGATGAAACATCTCAATTTGGACTTATCATATCCAAGTTTTGAGTTTTGATTTTGATTGCCAAAGTTTCTCCTGCCTGTTCTTTCCATAAACCTTCTTGCACGCAATGTGAGCATTGCTATCTGCCACTGGATATCAGTTTCTTCCAAGTCATCAGGGTCCACCTGATACATATCCTCCATGGTACCATTGTACAAACATTCCAAATAGTACCATTGTGTCTAACAGAACTTGAGTAGTGACTGATGCCTTTGAGCTTGAATCAACACTTGATAGTCAACTACTAGACTTATATGACACGCCACATCCAGAAGACCCACCATAAGCTCTACCATACATGGAAGAGTTTGCAGCTGATGAAATCAATGCAACATTTTATGGATAAACTGTAGCTGGCACCATTGATTGATTGTATTCTCTCCTTTTCATGTCCAAATCAAATGACTTCAGTTTGTTGATCACATCCATAAGTTTATAATCAGCAAAGTTTCTTTCCTGTTTTAACATTCTGACTTGCAAGCTCTATTGCGGTGGAAGAGAGTCCAAGAGTTTTGTAACTTGTTCATGATTACCCAACTGTTCATTATATTTCTTTAAGTTGCTTGAAACAGATAGAAATATGTTGGTAAGATCATTAAGGCTTTCATTTTTATGCCCAACAAATGAATTAAACTCCTTTTCAGCTTCGGCTTTCTTGTCCTTTTTCAAGTCTTCATTACCATCATAAAACTCGCACAAAGAATCATACAAGGATTTTACATTCTTATGTTCAACAAAAAGGTTGTAGATGTCTTGAGATAAACATAGAGTTAAAGCCCCGAATGCTTTCTGATCACGATCGATTGACTTAATTTCTCTTTCTATGAAGGTTGATGGATCAGTGTTTGGTGAGGTAGTTTGACCGACAGTGACGGTAGGAGTATGTGGACCATTGACGATTGATTCACACTGGTTGTGATCGGTGTAGTAGAAAAAGGCTTTCAAACAACGTTTCCAATCTTCAAAATTGTCACCATTGATAAGCCTCGGTGGCCTATTGGGTGCTACACTTTCCAAGTTATAAAGGGTGATATTGGTGGTTCTCATTTTCAAACCAGAAGGTAATTTCGCTGAACACCTCTAATTTCGCTGGATATCTCTAATTTTGCTGCTAGTTTCGCTGGCACTTTTGCTGCTACTTTCGCTGGGAGATTCGACAGCAGTTTCACTCGAACAGATGAATGCTGGGAAACTATAGTTTCGGCAACAGATTCGCAGAAACTAGTAAAACTTTCGTTCTGAGGATGATTTTGGCAGCACTTTCGCTTGTTTTGGCAATCAAATGAGGTGAACTTTCGTTCAAAATGAGGTACTTTCACTGAGTAACAAAGATCAATTTCCAAAATCGCAAATTTGGTAGTTTTGCTGGAATAGTAGTAGTTTTGCCGGATGAACAACGATTTCGCTGGATGAAACTGTAAGCCTTTTCGAACACAAAATCAACCAGAATTCACCCAAATCACAATGAATTTATGATTGAATGATTGGGATAGCTTCCTATACAAAAACCAAGTGATTTTCAATCTATTTCCATACCAAAAACACAAAAGATAAGATTCAAAATGAATGGAATAGTGTTTTTGCTAAAAACCCATCAAAAACTCAACAAACCAAGAGCACTAAGGCTCTGATACCATATTGTTGGTCCATTTGATCGATAATCAGTGCAAATGATTTATAAAAACACAAAAATCCCACTGAATAAATATAAAACTATGAATGACACAAGAACAAGTTTCAAATATTTTCAATAATCTCTAAACTCACATAATAAACATGAATCAAAGGTTCAAATATGATAATAATAGACTTCCAGCCACATACATAGAATTTCAATATTAGTATTTCAGTAATAGGGTTTGCAAAAACTTGCTTACAATGAATGAAACTTTCAATATATAAGCAGACTGTAGTTTCGTCTACAGTTTCGCTGGGCAGCGAAACTATCTTGACCATAACCTAGTTTCACTCGGCGACAAAACACAGTTTCGCCAGGTGAACTAGATTAGCTGACTACGATCGAAACTCAGTTTCGCTGATAGTTTCGCTGGGCACAAAATTTACAAAAAACAAAATACAAACTAAGTAAACTAACATTTAACCTATTACATTAATAAACAAAATAAACACAATAATAATGGTAAGTCCAACCTATACTAGATCATCAACCTCTACACCTCAGGATGGGTCAGAACTTCCTGAGGGTAATCAAGAAGAGGCTGCTCATCTAACTCCCATTCAAGTAGAGCCTCTTGCTGCCGAGAGACCCATAATGTCTTGGATGTTTGCCACCAATCCAGACAGATGGTATGTCAGTAGAGATCAAGGGGGTCAAGATGTGTATTTTTGGCAAAATATACTTGACCTTCCTCTATATGATCTCTATGACATGAGGAGGTACTTTAAAAGTTTGAGGAATCCTGACCCACTGATGATAAAGGGAATGGTCTTTATTCTTATGAGGACTGTCAACAGATGAAGATCAAGATTCAAAGGTCTTCTCAAGTTTTGGTAGCATCAGCCTAGGGGGAGTTTGTAAAGATTACACTTAGAGGCTGATGCAACCAAAATGTAACACCCGGCCTCTCACACCACCAATATTGTCCGCTTTGAACACGAGAAGCTCACGGATTTGCTTTTGGTTGCCAAGGTGAAAACTTCCCAGGGAGGTCACCCATCACTGGATTGCTGCCACCTAAGCACGCTTAACTGTGGAGTTCTCCTCTCATTCGCAGCCAATACGCCCAAAATGAGTTGGTGATATTAGAGACCAGACATTACTTGTGAACCAGGAAACTCTCCTATCCATGGCCGATGTGGGAATATGTAGGGTGTCACAATCACCCCCCCTTTGAACTCATCATCCTCGATGAGCCTGAGAACTCACCATCCCCAGTAAGGTTTGTCCCACCATCCCGAACGGCACAGGAGTGGCTCCGATACCATTCTGTAACACCCCGCCTCTCACACCACCAATATTGTCCGCTTTGCCCACGAGGAGCTCACGGATTTGCTTTTGGTTGCCCAAGTGAAAACTTCCCAGGGAGGTCACCCATCCCTAGATTGCTGCCACCTGAGCACGCTTAACTGTGGAGTTCTCCTCTCATTCACAGCCAATACGCCCAAAACGTTTTGGTGATATTAGAGACCAGACATTACTTATGAACCTGGAAACTCTTCTGTCCATGGCCGATATAGGAATATGTATGGTGTCACACAAAAAAGATCTCAGCATGCACATGCAAGTACAAGAAAGTTACTTCGGAAGATTTGATATAACTCAGTGAATTATATCAAGTATCAAATCTTCCGAAGCCAAAAGACCAAATCTTCCGAAACCAAAGATGAAGTCTTCCGAAGCTTCAAAGACAAAGTCTTTCGAAGCCAAAGACTAATTTCTTCCGAAGACAGAGAAGACATGCTTTCTCTGAATCATCTTTTGACAAAAGCTTAACCACTTTCCGCTGCCACTTCTGATAGCTCACCAACTTATATGAGTTGGTGAAAAGTCCATGTTTTTGTCAACTGTAGATTAAGGTCTTTTGTCTGTAACTTTCCAACTATGTACTTTTATCCTTTTGTAATAGATTGGGATGTGAGCTATGGCATGTCATAGTCACTAGTCAAAAGGCAATCTGCCTTTTGACTCTACATTGATCTTGTTGTCTAGATTAGTGTTTCCAGCTGGCCTTCAAAGTATGGTCGGCTGTAGGATGTAGTATAATGTGTCTCAAGTACTTGTCATTTCTCTTTAAGCTTTGTAACACTTGTAAAAGAACTTGAATGCAATATACATCATTCTTGAAAACCATATCCTTGTGTTCTTGTTCTTCTTACTTGTGGTCTTTGTTTCAACCGGTTCCCTATTTGAATTACTAAGTGTTACTAACTCTCCCACCTTGTGAAACTGTTGCATTGATCATAACCATGATCCTGCAGTAGTATAAAGTATCTCAGGTACCAGTCCTTAGGACTAAGCCTTGTAACAATTGTAAAACACTTGAGAGCAATATACATCAATCTTGAAAATCAAATACTTGTGTTCTGCTTGTGTTCTTTACTCTTGTTCTCTGTTTCATAAGTCGGTTCCCTATTTGCTATGTTAAGTGTTCTTGTTTGTTTCTCTCCAACCATTGTGAAACTGTTGCACTACTCCCCTGTACTGGTCCTGCACAAATATATAATCAAAAAGAATGATTTAAAAAGAGTATTTTCACTATGATCAAGTCTTGACATTAAAACGATTGAATAAAGAGTAAGATTACATTTGAAAAAAAATAAATGGAAAATACAGAACGTTACACCGAGGTTGCAATCCTTCGGGATTGGTCGGGAGTGCCGGATCGCTAGGGTTGTCTGCAACCTAAGAGTGCAGGATCCTTCAGGTTGTCTACTACTCGTAAGTTATGAGACGTCGGGATTCGGTCGGCCGAGGCGCCTTTAACCTAACCACCTTCATGTCGTGAGACTTGGAGTGGTATATATGTTGACGGATATTTCCCTAAGTGTGAGGGTGTTAGTAAGATTTGATTTGATAGGTAATTTCCTTACACACATATGGTTATATTGTCTAACTTTTTAGAGTCAGTGGTTATAACTAACCAACAACGTTGTTGTTGACGTGCTTTAGCTCTTGATGCAGGAATAGGAAGTGTCGGTAGGCATTAGCTAAGTCAAGGAGACTTAGCGATTATAAATAAATAAAATCTTCACGTAGAAGATGTCGACTGAATTAAACATGCCTGGGGTAGCGTGCTTAATTTATGTTTATACTCGAACGCGATGGACACATGGATTTATGTAACACTATTAAAGTTTTAATTCAGTCTAGTTTTAGTGATCATGAATGTAAGTATTCCGCTGTTTATTGTTGTGTGATTGATACAATCGGTCGTGCCCGTAGACCAGGGTGTGATACAAATAGTTAAAATACGCAAATGTTAGTGATACAAATAATAATTTAGTCTATTATTAATAACTTCCGTAAAAACTATTACGATTTTACTGTTTAATCACTAGATGAAAAAGCCAGCCGCATCATGTAGGACATTTCATTAATTATATTATAAATAATGTAGATAAAAGCTAGAAATGATGGAAAAATTTTAATTTGAGAAATTTACTATACTTTAAAAACTAAACAACCCACTCTTAAAGCATAAGTTACATCTCTAAAATGCATGACAGCTTCTGGGTATTTATTCTTGGCATTTGGTTGCTTTTGCTTTGAATTATTATTTTATTATTATAATTAATTTTGATTGTATTTTACCTTTTTTTTCTTATAACTTAAGAAATTTAATATTTTCATAAATTTTAACTACGCCGTTGAGACGTGCTTATACCTTCAACACGCGAGTGAAACAACAGTATACCTTCAAAAGAGAAAAATATAAACACAGCACATCTTATGAAACTAAAGAATATATATTTTTGTCACGCCACTGGTGAAGTGAGAAGAGTTGAAAGTCATGGTTTTATAATATAATAATAGTGGGACAACAATCCCTCCATAAATTATTTCAACACAAAAAAACATGACTGCAACCATCAAAAAACAAAACCCACTACCATCACCATCTCTGATCTCTCTCTCACCCTGAGTCTGTAGTCTGTAATGGAGGTGGAAAGCAGCACAGGTGCACATTCAAGGTTCGATCTGAACACCGAATCACCACCCTTTTCTCTCTACTCCGAGGCTTCAGTCAGCCACATGGGTGCCTTTCAGCCTCAGTCTCCGGCCACCCCTTCTTCTCCCTCCGACGCCGCTGCTATGAAGCTCCAGAAGTACTACAGAGGTTATCGCACCCGTCGACTCCTGGCAGATTCTGCTGTTGTTGCTGAGGAACTCTGGTACGCCTGTCTGCTTGTTATTCACACTTACTCCATTCAACAAATAGGTTTTTTTTTTCCTTAGCCCAACTCGTGGTTGGAGTACACTTGACATGTAAATATGGCATGTTTATGGGTTCTAAGTCTCACTCTAAGTAAATTACTAAGAGTTGAGTTAGAGGGTTGAGGGGTTGGGGAGGTGGTTATTTTTTTATTAATTTGTCCAAAAGTCAATGAGAATTTATTGTTGAATTTTTGAAGGTGGCAAGCGATTGATTTCGCCAGATTAAATCATAGCACAGTTTCCTTCTTCAATTTTGAGAAACCTGAATCAGCAGCTTCTCGGTGGACCAGAATCTCTTTGAACGCTTCTAAGGTATGTGTCATGTCATGTGTGTGTGTATGTATATATATATCAATCAAACAAACAAATAAACAGATGATCGGAGGAAGATCACGCGTAGTTATGATTTTGATTGGTGTTAGTAAAAGTTAGCTGTTTATTTTCATTATTGGGTCAAATTTGTAGTCTTGTGTTGTGGCAGGTGGGTAAGGGTTTGTCACTTGATTGCAAAGCTCATAAATTGGCCTTTCAACACTGGATTGAAGCTGTAAGTCTTGCATTTATTATATTTTAATTTTTTCTTTCTTTATATATGTCTGTGTGCACATACATATTTTTCAGATCAAATACCATTTTTTTTTAAAAAAAAAAAAAGGTGTGAATAGTGTGAAATTAATATAAACGCTTGATGAAGAATTTAAGATAAATGAATTGCTAACCGGAACAAGACGGAAAAAAGGGGTTGTTTACTTTTAATCTAATTTCATATATATGTATTTTTTAATATGGTGTGAATCATACAAATCAATCTAAACACTTAGACCTAGATAAATGAATGTCTATAACGGTGACATTGGCAATTTCGTAATTAACACGAACAAGAGGGAACACATACAACTCTTATATGTCTATATTTTTTGAATATTTTAGCATACAATCAACCATTTAATTATTTTTAATTTGAGTATAGTATCACTATACTTTTGTTTTCTTAAATGTCCTTTTTTTTTAATTTGTTGTATTGTACATAAAGGTTGCGTAACTTATGTACATAATCCTGGGTGATTGTCAATATTATACGTATTGCATAGCTCTTTGAGCTTCAAGTATGACTTTTAGAATTATTTCAGATCGATCCGAGACACCGTTACGGGCATAGCTTGCACATTTACTACGAAGAGTGGTGTAAAGCTGACGCTGGCGAGCCTTTTTTCTATTGGTATGTATACCCTTTATAAATTCAAATATACCTTACAAATTCTGCTGCTAATTTATTTTGTAACAGTATTTTTAGTTTGTCTGGTCATATAAAGATGAATAGTTATGTCCTTCACGTTATGAACAATATATAAAGACTAACGCATTGTCAGGAACCACATGTTACATATTGCCATCTTTACATAAAGTAGTCTGGAGTTATGTTACGACCCCACATGTTAAAGTTGAAAGTTGGGGGGCCATAATGGTCAATTTTGTCGAGTATGGTTGTTATATCGTTAGATTTAAAATAAATAAGAAGGATGTGGAAGTATAAGATACCTTTATTGGAAATGGTTTTTATCATGTGATGGGGATGTATGCATGTACATTTTATAGAGTAACAACACCTATACCTACTAAATTCAGCTTAAAGTTGGTTGTGAACTTAAGACTAAAATGATCATTTCTTACCAACAACAAGGTTGGTTATCCAAGGGTAGGATGAATTGCGAATTTGCAATGAATGTAACAACCAAACATATATACCCAGTAAAGTCGCACATATAGCAGATGGTAGAAGCTAAGGGATTCACGAATGAGAACTGAAAATCAGAGTAAATGCGTAGATGGTAGAAGACTAAGAGAACTGTTTAACTTTCATTTCATGGCAGGTTGGATGTTGGAGATGGAAAAGAGGTTGATCTGAAAGAATGCCCAAGATCAAAGCTTCGACAGCAGTGTATCAAGTATCTCGGACCCGTATGTTCTTTTTGATGATGATCTATAATTTCACATGATGATTTTATATATATACAATTAAGATTGTTAATCTAAACAGCAAGAGAGGGAGCATTATGAGTACATCATCGTTGAAGGAAAAATCATGCACCGTCAAACCCAACTCCTCCTTGATACAAAAAATGGAGGAAAATGGATTTTTGTAATGAGTACCTCTAAGAGGCTCTATGTTGGCGAGGTTAGTTTCAGCAAAAACACACCATATTGTTTGTTTATGGGACACTAGCGGATGGTTAAACCTTTGTTTTGTTGCAATTACCAGAAAAAGAAAGGAAGTTTTCATCATTCGAGCTTTCTTGCTGGAGGAGCTACTTTCGCTGCTGGAAGGCTCGATGTTGAGAAAGGAGTACTCAAGGTACAAACAATTGTAGAGGTGGAAACTTAATTATTAATTAGTCAAATGAAAATATTATGCTAAGTGATACTAATTTCCCATAGCATAGGAAACAGAAAAATGTGTTTTGTGAAGTGCTGGATTGATTTTTGATTGCAAATCTTGATGGCATGGTTCATCTTGGTCAAATTTGAACATTGTTTATATACATATTTTAACTATTTTTCATGATGATGTAAGTTACCGAATCCTTTATTTAGTTCTTACGTAATTGCCAGCTAACGTTTTATATATATTTTTTATTATTGTCATCTGCAGACTATTTCTCCTTATAGTGGACACTACCGTCCAACGGAGGAGACCCTAAACTCATTCTTATCATTTCTCAAGGAGAATGGTGTTGATCTCGACACAGTTGATGTATGCATCCTCATTTACCTCAATCTACCATTTTGTACATTGATTTTACTTCCAAGTGTCGTATTAAAACTAGTTTTAGTAAACTCATGTATTACACAGGTTAAATAAATAAAATATTAAATAGAATAAAATTTTATTAGTTATAAAACGATATTCTAAGATAAGAAAAAATTGAAATTACATATAGGTAAAGACTATATGTAATAAAACAATGATATCAACGTTTTAAAATTTTTTTGTTCTTTCTAAAAAAAATTAAACATTTTGTTTCAAAATAAACTGTTTTAAAAAACTATCATTTCTTGAAAATTTTCTTATTATAATATACACCACTTTTTTATTAGCGTAGTAAGATAAGATATATGTTCAGGACGGGTATATATTTTCAAATAACAAATAAATTTAAAAATCAAACGATTTAGAAAGCTTTATGCATTGAAAATACATCCCGAGTGACTTATCTATATACAAATTTATGACTTTTAATATACGTATACATCTTTTACCTGAATCAATCCATACCCCTCTAGATTGGGTTGAAATCGTCACATCTACGTACAACTATTGCATTATTGCTTGCATAAATTCAACCACATATACATAAGTATTTAACTACTCGTGATCAGATTCAAAAGGCAAATGAAGATTCTGAAGCATATGAAGACAAGGGTAGGCTAAAACCTGGAAAGGCGATCCCTGAAACTAATGATCAGGAGGAGGAAGTATTGTTTTCTGAAGCGGTTGAGAAGAAGGAGTCGACGAGTTACAAAAGGAGTCTGTCGGGGGGTCTACGCAGCCCCAAGTCAGAGGTGCCAAAGAAAGCGATACTAGAGAGGATCAATTCAAAGAAGGCTGCTCGTTCCTACCAACTAGGAAACCAGCTCTCTCTTAAGTGGTCAACGGGGGCCGGACCGCGAATCGGTTGCATCGCAGACTACCCAATTGAACTCAGGTTGCAGGCTTTGGAGTTCACCAACCTCTCTCCAAAGCCCACCAACAACAACTGGAAATGGAATGCTTGGCCTTCACCTAAACCTGCTGCTTAATGTCATTTCTCCCTCCACAAAGGTGGCTTGTAAATTCTGTATTTGATGATCATATGGAAGTCAAGTTACTTTTCTAGTTTGGATTATTACTAAAACTAATCCTTATTATTATAATAAATAAATAAATAAATAAATAGAAAAAACTTATATAATATGATGGTATTGATATCATTCTTGATCGATGCTCTATTTGTTTTATTCTAAATGATATTTTAAACAACTTGTCTCTTTATATCCCCTTTGCATTATTGACTTTAATAACTGAATATTTTAAAAGAAATACACGTTTTAATTTTGCGACTAAATTAATAGGACGTTATCACTAATTGTATTTTGTAACTTAGTGACCAAGTTTAGAGATAAAAATTAAAAGTTAATGTTAGGATCAGTGATCTAAGTTTGATCAATTAGAGTTGAATCACAGCGGAATTAGAGCAAGAATTAAGCAAATATAGCAAGAACACAATAAATATTCAATGGAACAGTACACGGTTATATAGATATAGGGTTTTCTGCAAAGGGATAATAACATTCATGCACACATGCTTCGGTGTGGCGGCTGCTAGGTTTTCCTAAGCTGCACCGATTACAATTAGGTCAGCATTCCTTATATATAGGAATGTGACGTCTGCTGATGTCACTTGATAGTGACATCTAACAGAATTATTACAAACTACTGAAAGTAAGCAAACTACTGAGAATGTTCACAACAACTGAGAACATCTCAGATTATTCTAAGTACACGAAGAAACATAAAACTACTGAAACTACAAGTACAGAAAGGAAACTACAACTACTGAAAGGAAACCATCACAACTACTGAAGAGGTCTTCTTCAGCTGTTGTGACAATCATCTGAGACTTGGTCTTCAGTCTTTGTCTTCAGCTTTTGTCTTCAGACTTTGTCTTCAGCTTTTTCACTTCAGACTTTGTCTTCAGCTCTTTCACTTCAGACTTTGTCTTCAGCTCTTTAGCTTCAGACTTTGTCTTCAGCTCTTTCACTTCAGACTTTGTCTTCAGCTTTTTAGCTTCAGACTTTGTCTTCAGACCTTGTTATCAGCTGATGTCTTCAGCTGTTGCAGACTACTTCAGTTGTTGTAATGTCCGTGGGACTTAAAGGTTTTTCTGATCAGGCTCATTGGTTCTTTTGGTCCAACAAACTCCCCCTGAACCAATGCAGCCAAAACCTTTAAGCTTATTGAGGTCCCACTTATTCTTGGCAGAAATACTCTCTTGATCAGCTTTAGAGATATCGGATAAGCACAGGCCAGGGAACAGGTTTCAGTAGATGTGAATGTCAAAGGATGGAAGGGAACTCTGTCTTGGGGAACTGGACACAGAGCCGTTATCCCAACCATGAAACCTACTTCCCATTGATGAGTCTATAAGACTCTCTGACGTAGGCCTCAAGGAGAACAACTTGTTCCTCCTTAGTGAGTTCTTCTGCTTCTCCTTCGAAGAAGAACTCTGGGCCATAGTACTCTGATAAGTACTTTATCGTCTTTCCATTTTTCAACTCAACAGTTGTTATCTCTCTGTAAGCAAATTCATCTGGGTGAGTCCCTTCTAATAACAACTGGAGTTCATTTTTCTTGATCTCTTCAAGCCTCTTGTATAACAACCCCTTCTTGACCATTTTGTTCTCCATTAGAGTTTGAGGGGTCATCTTTGACTTGTAGGCTCTCTTGAAGTCTTCAAGTATTTCCCAGGGTGAGACTACAATGGCCAACATAATAGCAGCATCTATGGTCTTTCTCACTTGGCCATTGTATCTACTTGGTATGGATTTCTTATGAATTCTAGAACTAACCCTGGGGTCTGGCCAAATCCTTACTCTCTCCTTTTGATATTGAAAGGTATACCTGAGAGCATACAGCCTTTGAGCGTGTTTCTTCATGGCTTGTATAGATGATGACTGAGGAAACTCTTTGTCAATCATCTTCAAAAGTTGCTCATCGTGCTGTTTCTGCTGTTCTTCTTCTTCAATCTTAACTTTCACCATTTGCCTCTGAAAGTCTGGTGTGATCATTTGTTGACTTCTGGGCTCAGGTAATTTTAGAACAGCAGAGATTGGCAGACTATCTTCTTCATCATCTTCTTCTTCTTCTTCTACCATCCTCAACACCCTTCTCCTCCTTCTGGGTGCATCACTGGATGTGGTTTGAGGTGGTTTTTGGGGTAAGGGAGTTGGTTTTGAGGGTTGTGGGGTTGGTTGTTTTTGAGAGGGAGTTTGGGAAGGCTGATCTAGCATTTTTATGGTGAGTTTGGCTTTGGAAAGCTTGGCCATATCAGTTCTCTTCCCAGCACCTGCTTCGTCTAGTGCTTCAATAATAACCCCTTGTTGAATGCTTCAGAAGTACAGATTCTGGTGGTTATTGCCAGAATACTGTCTCTGGTCCATGATTTAATCTCAATTAATGATCTTCCCAAGTATTTTGCAGTAAACCTGATCATTATTCCAACCTCTCCCTTTCCATCACACTATAACTGGCCCATCTTTCTTGTATCTCTTCAATCTCCAGCCTTCTGATCTCAGTGTCTAATGTGGCTGTATCAAAGCCCTGTCTGAAGAGTTGGTCTATTATTCTGTCCATTGATCTGCTGTGAGCTTCATCAGCTTCTTTAATCAGATCTTCCAATGATTTCTCTTCATCAGGCTTTTGAGTTTCAGCACTTTTCTTTCTTTTGTATGTGATCAGCTGTTTTTCCTTTTCTTTCTCTTGTTTCTCATTTTCCACTCTCTTTCTTTTTCGTTCTTTCACTGCCTTAGACTCCCCCTTTTTGGGTGCATTGGGTTCAGGGGTTTGAATGGCAGAAAGCTTCTTTTGCACAGCATCATCAACAAGTGTTTTTAGATTCGAGGAGATCCTCTCATCAATGGCTTTATGCACAATCTCATTGATGATGGGAGTGATGAGAGGTAAGGAATTTTGAAATGTAGCAACCATCTGCTCAGAGGGGTTCTGTCCCTGAGAGGTGGTGCCAACAACAGTGGCTGGTGGCTCAGTTGAGTGTGGCTCAGTTGAGTGAAGTGGCGGAGTGTTTGGGAAACCTTCAGATGAAGGTGCCATCTGTGGGTTTATTGGGGCAGATGGACTTTGATCCTGAGACATTTTGGCAAGCAGTTCTTTGAGTCTGCTCACCTCAGCCTCAAGGATTGTGTTATGGGCTAAGACATCATAGAAAAAGCCCAGGTCATCATCAGTTTTTGCTGAATCACCTGACCTCCTGATTGAATCAGGATGTACATGCCCTGAGTGTAGATCAGTTGTAGCATGTGCCCCTTGTTCTTGGTTCTGGGGACTTCCTGCCTCAGGACTGAGTCCTTCATCGGCAGTTGCCTCTGGTGAGGTCTTAGAGATGTTACCAACTTCATCCTGTTCATTTGCTGAATCAGTAGAAGTGGCAGCCTCACCAGATGTTCTAACCTCCTCCTCTACACGGGGAGATTGAACATTATAACCCCTGTGCTGTGGGTTATCAGCAGCATTTTGGTCCTCTTCCTCAGCTGTTGAGGTTCTCCCCATTGTAATTGGTGTCTGGGGAGGAGGAGAGGAATGCAGCTGACTCAACACTTGTGCAACAATAAATGTTGGGCTTTGAGGGGCGGTTGCATTTGGAGATAGGTTGAAGCAGATTGCACCCGGGGTGACTGGTGCTCTTCAATGGTAACCTTCTCAATTGAGATAGGTTCCAGCATTGTGGTATCCCCAATTATGGTTGCATCAGGATCCTGTTGAGAGGATGCCTGAGCGGCTAGGGTTGGTGGAGTCTTGGACACTACTGGGGGGTTAGAACCAGTAAGTGTTTCCTGTATTGGTGTTACAGGGGCATCCTCAGGGGACTCATCTCCCTGAGTAGCCTTTTTGGGCTTTTTGGTTTTGGGTTTGGTGGGGACTTTGGATCTGGAAGTGGAGGCTGTGGGTTCCCGCTGCTTGGGTTTGAGCAGCCGGGCAGCCCCTTTCATTGTAGGGTCAGAGTTGTGCCTGGAGTATACTTCAGGCAATACAGCCGGAGCAGGGACTCCAAGGCCAACAAGGCCGTCTGATTTTAGCTGTGTTAAAATTATGGCCATGAGAAACCTGGGATATAATATCCATCTGTTTGCCACAGGTTTCAAGGCCAGATCCTTTAGTTCCATAAACACTATCTCAGAAAAATTTAAAGTTTGTCGTTCAAAGATAGAGTATAATACCTGTTGCCATCGGGAAGACATTTGATCCCATGAGGAGGTTTTTGGTGCAAGGCAGACATTCACCATGTGGAATATAAGACGTTCAGCATCATGGAAGTGCTTCTTCAGAATGGTGGTAGCACTTAAGTCTCCTTCATACCCGTTGTTGATGAAAGACATATCGGTTGTGCCTTTCGGGTATTCTGTGACACAGGTGGCATCATGTAGATCTAGGGTTTGTCGAATGATGTCCGTAGTGATGACCACCTGTTTCTGGTTGACCAACGACTGGAGAGTGATTTGGCTATCATTCTCACTAGTTTGCACGAGACGTTGGTCCAGAACTGGCTTAGGGAATCGGGGTATATGGTAGGATTCAGAAGAAACGCGGTTCGGTACTGGGAATCTACCATAAGATCGATGGCGTTATCAAATTTGTTCCAGAAGGCCGATTTCGAGAGGTAGGCAACACAGTTGTGTCTGGGTTTGAGTTTCATGGTCGCCATTGGTGAGAGAGTGACGGAAAACGGCTAATGAAACGTCTGAAAGTAGGTTTAGGTATTTATAGGGTAAGAAAAAGGCTGATATAAAACGACTGAAAGTGTTGGTGCTGTCATCAGTTGTTTGAAAACAACTGAAGACCTGGTTTTAACTTTCAGAAGTAACAACTGAAGACTTGGTATTAGTCATCAGTAGTTGTGAAACTACTGAAGACATGGTTTTGGCTTCAGGTGTTGTAACAACTGAAGACTTGGTGTTAGTCATCAGTAGTTGTGAAACTACTGAAGACATGGTTTTGGCTTCAGTTGTTTGAAGTGAAGCAGCTGTTGTAGAAACAACTGAAGAGAAAATTTTCTCATCAGCTGTTGTCGTCAATTCTTAGCTCATCAGCTGTTTCATTCTGACCTCAACACTTCATCAGACTTTGTCTGAGTTTCAGATGTTTCATAGGTCATCAGTACTTATCTGTTATTCTGACATCAGCAGTTGTAACTACAGCAGTAGTTGTAACCACATCAGTTCTTTTCAACAGATGAGTACTTCAGTACTTTTAAGTAATTTAGTCTTCAGTAGTTATGAAAACTACTGAGGATAAAAGAACTGCAGTACTTATTTGTGACAGTAGTATACGAATGCTCATCAGTACTTGTTGACTGAGATCATCAGTAGTTGTCACTTATTCTAGCTGCAGCATACCAAGCCTTAACACTAGGTTTTGGAAAGTTGAACTGTCCAAAGGCTTAGTAAATATGTCTGCAAGCTCATCAGCACTAGGAACAAACTTTGGATCAATCAGACCTTTTTCAAAACAATCCCTAATAAAATGGTGTCTGATCTCAATATGTTTGGTCCTAGAGTGCTGGACTGGATTCTTGACAATACAAAGAGCTGAAGCACTATCCATTAGTAATGGAGTCTTAGTCTCTGTAATGCCATAATCCAGTAATTGATTCTGAAGCCAGAGTACCTGAGATGTACAACTTGCAGCAGCAATGTACTCGGCTTCAGCAGTGGATGTAGCAACAGATGTTTGTTTCTTACTCTGCCAAGAAACCAAACAGTTGCCTAGGAATTGACATCCACCAGAAGTTGATTTTCTAGTTAATTTACACCCTGCATAGTCACTATCAGAAAAAGCAACTAATTTGCAAGAGTGCCCAGTGGAATACCAAAGACCTAGAGATTGAGTACCTTGCAGATATCTAAAGATCCTCTTGACTGCAATCAAATGAGACTCTTTAGGAGCAGCCTGAAATCTAGCACAAACACAAGTTGCAAACATAATATCTGGTCTAGAAGCTGTTAAGTACATCAAGGACCCAATCATACATCTGTAAAGTGTTTCATCAACAGCTTTACCTTTCTGATCTGCATCCAGTTGTGTGGTGCTGCACATGGGAGTAGAACAGGGCTTACAGTGTTGTAAATCAAACTTTGCCAAAAGACTTTTTGTGTATTTTGACTGATGAATGAAAGTTCCATCAGCCTTTTGTTTGATTTGCAAACCTAGAAAGAACTGTAATTCTCCCATGGCACTCATTTCGAATTTTTGTTGCATCAACTTTGTAAATGCATCACACAACTGTGGATCAGAGGAAGCAAAAATAATATCATCAACATAAATTTGAACAAGGAGCTTATGCTGACCCACTTTCTTAATGAACAAAGTTTTATCTATGGAGCCTCTAGTGAAATTATTCTGAAGAAGAAAATTTGACAGTGTTTCATACCAGGCTCTAGGAGCTTGTTTCAACCCATAAAGAGCCTTATCAAGTTTATACACCCAATCAGGATGTTTATTATCCTCAAAACCTGGTGGTTGACACACATAAACCTCTTCTTTTATTTTACCATATAAAAATGCACTTTTGACATCCATTTGAAAAACTTTAAGATTGTGGAATGCAGCATAGGCTAAGAACAATCTAATTGCCTCCAGTCTGGCTACAGGGGCAAAGGTTTCATCATAATCAATACCTTCTTCTTGTGAAAACCCCTGGACAACCAGTCTGGCCTTGTTCTTGACAATTTGCCCATTTTCATCTGTTTTATTCCTAAACACCCATTTAGTGCCTATTGCACACTTACCTGGGGGTAGAGGAACCAGTTCCCACACTTGCTGCTTTTTGAACTGAAGAAGCTCAAGCTGCATGGCATCAACCCATCCATTGTCTCTTAATGCAATATGATAGTTCTTTGGCTCTTGCTGACTGATGAAAAGAGCATAGAAGCAGAAGTTGGACAATTGACTTCTAGTTGAGACACCAGCATTGATATCACCAATGATTTGAGACGTTGGGTGATTCTTCAGCTCTTGATACACTATGAGATCTGTGCAAGTGTTTGTAGCACGCTCAGCAGCAACAGATGTTGATCCAGATTCTTGAAACCAAGTGTTAGATGGCAGGTCAAATGAAGTAGAGGATTCAGAAATCTCATCAGCATTTGTTGTGGATGGTGCTACTGAAGCTACAGGAACATCAAGTTGAGTAGACTCAGGCAGTTGATCACTAAACTTGAATAGGTGAGTACTGGGATCATCATGAACATCAGTACCACCAGATGGATGACTAGCTGCAGAAGGTGATGAATTCACATGATCTGCAACAGCTGGAGGCTGATAAGGAACATATTGCAGTATGTCCAGATCAAACAACTCCACAGGGTTTTGTGGGATTTTGTCCTTAGGAGATTCATTGAACTTCACATGCAAGGTTTCTTCAACCATCTTTGTTCTACAGTTGAACACTCTGTAAGCCTTGCAAGTGGATGAGTACCCAACAAAATACCCTGCATCCACCTTAGAATCAAACTTTTGGAGTTGATCCTTTGTGTTGAGAATGTAACAAGGACACCCAAATGCTCTGAAGAATGAAATTAGAGGAGCCAAATGATGTAGAACTTCATAAGGAGTCTTCATCAACCTCTGATTCACTAAAGCTCTATTTTGCACATAGCATGCTGTGTTGACAGCTTCAGCCCAAAAGGTCAGTGGCAAACCAGAGTCAGCCAACATGGACCTTGCAGCTTCAATTAGGGTCCTGTTCTTTCTCTCCACTACTCCATTTTGTTCTGGAGTCCTTGGGATGCTATACTGCCTCTTGATTCCTTTTGAAAGGTAGAAATCATCAAGTGTATGGTTTCTAAATTCAGTTCCATTATCACTTCTTATACACTTGACTGATAGGGAATACTGCTTCTCAACATACAACACAAAGTTAATAATTGTCTGAGCAGCCTCATCCTTTGAATGCAAGAAGAAGGTCCATACAAATCTGGAGTAATCATCCACAATTACCAGACAGTATTTCTTCTTTGCCATGCTCATTACTCTCACAGGACCAAAGAGATCCATGTGCAGTAATTGCAAGCAGGCAGTGGACTTTGGTTCTTCTATAGGAGGGAATGAGACTTTGTGTTGTTTTCCTTTTAAACAAGCAGTGCAGGTTTCATCACAGAGGAACTCCTTTATTGGTAGACCTCTTACTAAACTATTGTGGATCAGCTGATTCATGTTTTTGAGATTAACATGACCCAGCCTTCTATGCCACAGTTTAGATTCCTGAGGAGAGGCCTTGGAGAACAGGCAAGGATGACCTTTTAACGCAATCTTCTTTGACAAATCCAAGGCATATACTCTTCCTATCCTGTTGGCCTTCAGGAGAGTATGTTCATCCAATACCTTGTCAATCAGCCTCAGAACTTTGGAAGACAGAATCCGGCAGTTCTGGCTTGTGAAAAGTGCAACATGCCCTTTATCACACATCTGACTGACACTCAGTAGATTATACTTGAGATTCTCCACATGGTTAACATCATCAAATCTGATTTCTCCATTTGACACAAATCCTTTCCCGATGATGTAACCCTTAGCATCATTTCCAAATGAGACAAATCCCTTCTTTCCTTGAGAGTAGTCATTAAGAAGAGAACTGCTCCCAGTCATATGCATAGATCCTCCACTGTCTACATACCAGATGCTTCTTTGGCATGCTGAAGAACCCTGCATTTATCATAAGAAACTAGTTAGCTTTAGAGACCCAAACCTTTTTGGTTTTGGGTCTGTTTTCATCAACAGATTTAACCATAACTTGTTTCTCATGATTAACAGCTGATGAAGGTGGAGATGGTGCTGAAATGGAATTCTTAGATTTGGGCTTGGATTTCCTTTTCAGTGGTTTGATCACAGGTGCATCTAGTTGGTTAACTCTCCCCAACAAATGCTGAACCATCATAACAAGTTGTGTCTGATTTGTTGCTAAAGCCTTCAGCTCATTTGACACATCAGTACTTGTTTTTGATGAGTTCCTGTGACCCACCATTTCCTCCTTGAAATTCACAGACTTCGTCTGATGTTTATCATGAGGAACACTATCAGCTGTTTTCTGATAAACCCCATCCTTCTTTTTGGATTTTGGTGAGGCCTTGGGTTTATCAGTTTGAGATGACTGTGGTACAAACTTGGTTTCAAACTCATTTTTCATTTTATTTATCTCTTCTTTAATGAGCTTATCTCTGTTGAGTTTGGAACCCTTTTTGTACCAGCATTCATCAGATAGATGATTGAATTTACCACATATTTCACATGGCTTATTCTTCATCTTGGATTGATCAACTGCTGAAGTGGAAACTACTGAAGGTGTGATCTTCAGTACTTTCCTCCTTTCAGTACTTGTGTTAAGTACTGAAGGATCGGTAACAACTGAAGACTTGTTCTTCAGCTGTTCTCTATCCGTCCTGAAAGACCGTATGATAGATTCCTCAGCAGTTGTTAATCCTTTTATTTCATCAGATTTGAAATGCTTTTCAGATGTTGTGACTTGCCCTTCAGTACTTGGAGTACTTTGAGGAACAACATCTGAATTTCTCAGCTTCATGTGTTTATCAGCATTTAAACCATCAGGCAATTGATTTGCTGAGATCTTAACACTGACTTCATCCTCTAATTTTGTATTATCATTTGAGGATGAATCACATGATGATGTGGTTTGGAAATTACTTTCACCTTCAGATTTTACTATTGATTTTGAAGTAAAATCAGTAGGTGGTGCAGTATGATTGTAACCTATTCCAAACTTCACATTTGAAGCTGTTTGCTTGCTGAGAAGCATTTCAAATCCCTTGCAGGATGTTACCCAGCGGTCACACTCAACTTGGGTAGCTGCAAGTGTCTCTTTGAGACTTCTGTGGTTCTCGAGTATGACCTCTACCTTAGCCTTTTCATCATTAAGTTGGCATTTAAGCTTGTAAATCTCATCATCTTTGTCATTAAGTGCAGACACATACTCATCTTTTCTTTTGGAAATAGTTTTCTCAAGCTCAAGATTTTGATTGATTAAAGCTACATTTGCCTCTCTAATAGAGACAAAGGCAGCTATGCATGATTCAGAACATAACTTGGCTTTAGCCTCAGAAGATATCTGGGTTACCTGTGAAGATGAAGCATCTGAGCAGGAACCCTCAGTAGACTCCAGGGCCATGAGAGCAAGATTCCCAAAAGGATGTTCACCACCATGTTGACCAGCACCAGCAGATAATTGCTCATTGAAACCAGAAAGATCATCTGGTAAGCTGCTCCAGTCAACAACTCCTGGTGTGAAGAAGCTGTGATGAGGTTGAGATTGTGATGGAGATGGTTGAGGCTCAGGTAGGGCTTGAGGTTGTTGTGCTATAGGGACATGAACTGGATTTGGCTGTGGCATGTAATAGCAGGGATAAGGATATGGCATTGGACCCTGAGGGACAAAGTATGCAGGAGATTGAGGTTGTGAGTGATGACCAGAACTAGCAGGATGTTGCCCTTTGTTTTGTGAACTATTGCTTGGAAAGGTCACAAAGGGTGCAGAGGAGTTAGATCCAGTTGATCTACACTCTCTTGCAAAGTGCCCAAGCCTGTGGCATTTGTGACACCTCAACTTACTCTTGTCAAAACCAACTTTGGTTTTGCCAGAGAGTCCTGGAAATTTCCTACCAGTTCTCTTGTAGAACTTTTGAGATCTGATATTGATCAGGGCCATTTGGCTCAAAATATCCATCTCTTCTAAATCATCATCAGCAATACCCTGCAAATCATCCATGATAAAGCATAAATTATCACTATTACACCCAGAATGACTGTCAACACCAACAAATGCATGATCAGAACTGTTTGAAGAGAAATCTATATGCTCATCATAATGACTTTCTGATCCAGCATATTCTGACTCATGACCGACCAAGGCAGTGTTACCTGGTACAAAGTCATCAGAGAGCTTTCCTGATGATGCCAGTTTCCTTTTCTGCTCTATCTCTCTTTCAAATGTAAGCAGTTTCCCATGGAGTTGGGTGAGAGATAGGCTATCCAGATTTGCACTGGAGCGTAGGACAATGGTGTATGTGTCCCATCTCTCAGGCAGTGATCTGAGGAATCTGTTGTTCATCTGGCTGTTAGTATACTCATGCTTGACCATTTTCAGCTCAGAGATCAAGCAGGAGAAACGCTCAAACTGTTGAGTCAGTGTCTCACCCTTCCTATGAGAGAATGTCTCATATTGTTGGGCGAGGATTTCTCTGTTGTTTGCTAAGACCTCATCAGTTCCTCCGAATTGTTCCTTCAAAGCATTCCAGAGGTCATGAGCAGTTTCATGATGCATAAGCCCAGAATAGATTTCATTCGGCAGTGCCATGGCCAGAATTCCATGGGCTTTAGCATCAATCTCAAACAGTTTACGATCTTCATCTGAGTATTGCTCCTTCTTCTTCGGAACCATTTGATTGGTCTCCGGATTGTTCACCATAGGCTTGTGTGGACCGTGAACCACAGATGTCCAACAACCTGAACTGTTAACAGACAGGTGATGGAGCATTCTTCGTTGCCATATGTTATACTCACTCCTAACCAGCATCGGAGGCTTGGTTGAGGAGCCAGTATTGTGAGGATCATTAGATGGAGTAGTCATTCTCAGATTCAAACCAAATCAATCAAGTTTCAAAAGATTTAGCACAAAAACACAACAAACTCAATAAGAACCAAGAAGAAACTCAAATTAAATAACCAGAAGCAGCAGAAAATCAATCTTTATAACCAATTCTTGCACATATGCTAATTCGATCAAACTATAGATATCAAAATAGCAGTTTCAATGATCAATTGTTAAACCGATCAATGATTAACCCGCTCTGATACCATTTGTTAGGATCAGTGATCTAAGTTTGATCAATTAGAGTTGAATCACAGCGGAATTAGAGCAAGAATTAAGCAAATATAGCAAGAACACAATAAATATTCAATGGAACAGTACACGGTTATATAGAAATAGGGTTTTCTGCAAAGGGATAATAACATTCATGCACACATGCTTCGGTATGGCGGCTGCTAGGTTTTCCTAAGCTGCACCGATTACAATTAGGTCAGCATTCCTTATATAAGGAATGTGACGTCTGCTGATGTCACTTGATAGTGACATCTAACAGAATTATTACAAACTACTGAAAGTAAGCAAACTACTGAGAATGTTCACAACAACTGAGAACATCTCAGATTATTCTAAGTACACGAAGAAACATAAAACTACTGAAACTACAAGTACAGAAAGGAAACTACAACTACTGAAAGGAAACCATCACAACTACTGAAGAGGTCTTCTTCAGCTGTTGTGACAATCATCTGAAACTTGGTCTTCAGTCTTTGTCTTCAGCTTTTGTCTTCAGACTTTGTCTTCAGCTTTTCACTTCAGACTTTGTCTTCAGCTCTTTCACTTCAGACTTTGTCTTCAGCTCTTTACTTCAGACTTTGTCTTCAGCTCTTTCACTTCAGACTTTGTCTTCAGCTTTTTACTTCAGACTTTGTCTTCAGACCTTGTTATCAGCTGATGTCTTCAGCTGTTGCAGACTACTTCAGTTGTTGTAATGTCCGTGGGACTTAAAGGTTTTTCTGATCAGGCTCATTGGTTCTTTTGGTCCAACAGTTAATAATTTTATTACAACATATGCTCGCATCATAACCCTGTATGCACAGATATTTCTACTTCAAGTCAATTAGTATGTATCACATGAATCCATGTAAAACATATGGTTTAATGGGTAGACAATAATACCATAGTTTACGTGTAGACTTTGGCATAAAACCGGTTCGGACCTGACCCGTTGGACCCGACCCTGAACCGGGTAACGGGTACGATCCCGGTATATTCAGACCCGTGTTGGACCGAAAAAAACCCTTAGGGTTGACCGGGTATGAATTTTCTAGAATTTCTTAGAACCCGACCCGGAACCCGACCCGAACCCCCCGAACCGTTGTAACCCGGTTGGACCCGGTTTCGACCATTTTTTTTTTTTTAAATTGGCCGTTTTTTAACGGCTTATATAGCCGTTACCTTCGATTTGTGACCGTTTTTTGGTCACTTTTGCCTATAAGTTAGTATAATAGGTGTTGGTTGATCGGTTTTTAGTACCCAAGTCTCAACGCAAAAATATACGCAAAAACGCAAAAAATCCTCGTTTACTCTCGTTTACACGTTCACTCTCGTCTTTTACACTTTCACTCTCTTCAATCTTGATATGGCTCACTCACAATCTCGTTGGTCAAGGTTCGTCCCAATCTCCACCGTCGTTCGTGTTCTTGCACCACAATCGTAACATGGATGTTTGTTGCAATTGGATATGTTGAGTGAGGACGGTCTGTAAAGGCTCGTTGCAGTTTTTGGAGATTTTGCTTGCTAAAGTTCTAACACGACTTTAAACAAACCATTACAAGAAGTTTGGAAGTCGTTGAAAAGTATCCGGATTCGCAACAAACACAATTGGTTGGAGACGTGGAATCTTTATTACGATTTTAATACGGTTCGAGATCGATGGCGAAGTTCGTGATTCAAGAAGCTTTGCCTTTTAGCACTTCGACAATCCTCGTTGACCAACTTAATTCGGAGAACGCTTCAACCTCGTTACACTCACGTAAGTCGTACTACACTTAGACGTATTGTTTTAAAATTATGGACAAGCAAAAAATGTTTTTGTATTATTTGAAAATTTAATACCGGTGTAAACTTAACTAGTGACGTTTGGTCGGCTCCACACGGTTTACCCGAATCGTACCTTTGCGTCACTGCTCATTGGTGGATCCCAATTCATGGCAATTGATGAAACTACGATTGCATTTGATCTTTTTCCACATCCACACACCGGAGAATTTTGTTTTACTTTTTAAGATAATGTAATAAGTACTTTTAAATTAGAAAATAAACTTTTTTCAATTGCATTTGATAACGTCTCTAACCAACGCAACCGCGGTTGAAAATTAAAATTAAAATATCTTCCGATTGCAAACGGTGATTTTTTTCCATACTCGTTGTGTTGCACATATTATAATTTAGTAGTGCAAGACGGACTATCCGGGCAATATGTTAATAATCTTTATCCTCTTTTCGATTTATGTTCAATGACGTTTTTAAAAAAAAGTAGAAGAAGATATCAAGATTATAAACAACTTTGTAGGATACGCACTCTAGATTTTTAGGTCCTAATTGGATGTACCTACTCGGTGGAATTCGACTTGTCACATGTTTGAATTGCTTTAAAACAAAGGGCACTTTGAAAGCTTTCATAATAGTCTTTCGGATAATGGTGAGCCGACCCATTTCCGGATGCGGTTGGGAGAATCTTCAACGTCTATCCGAGTTCTTAAGGTTTTTAAACCAACAACAAATTATCGGAGTTTATTATTCCACTAGTTATTCGGTGCTTCGAACATATTTTATGTCTTTGAATTTTAAAAATTTTTCAAATAACAATATATGTTTAATCAAAATGATAGAACCAATGAAAGAAAAGTTTAAAAAATATTTAAGGACTTACCACCCGTTTTTACGTGTGCCGCCGCTTTAAATCCGTTTCTAATGTTGCGGGGGTTTAATGTTTGATAGATGAGATAAATGACAATTTGGATATGCATGACGAAAACCCTGATTTTTCAAACGAGCAAAAGAAAATTTTTAATCATAGTTTGAAAACAATTTATAATTTTTATTTAAATAGATTGGGCCTAACGTAAACAAACCATGCCAAGCGGATCAACCTCAAGTGCTAGTACCTCGTTTAAAGAGCCTGTTTTGACTATGTTGAATGTTGTTCGGGATGTGACGGCTAAACGTCAAAGGGTAACACCCCAACAAGTGAGCTCGGTAGATATAGTGGAACGGATTTTATTTCCACTATGACTACCGAAGATTATCGTGCATTCGATATTTTAGCTTGGTGAAAGGAAAAGAATCTCAATTTCCGATTCTTTCTGCTATGGCCCGTGATTTACTAAGCGTCCAAGCTTCTACAGTAGCTTCAGAATCTGCTTTTTCTCTTAGTGGCAGGGTAATATCATTACGAAGAACACTAACTCCGGAAGCAGTGGAGATGGGCATTTGTTGTTTAAAGGATCACTTAGACGCAACGGATCGTATACAAGACCACACAAGCCCGAAGACGAGATTACACTCGAAGCTAGATTACACTCGAAGCTAAAGTACATGATGAAGAGGTAGAAGACGGAGTATCTTCTGCATATCCGATGAAGAATTAGCATTTGATCAAGCATCTCGTATTAGATAAAATTAGACGATATTGTTTTTTTTAAGTTGTTTTAATATTATTGTCTTTCATGTTCTTTTTAAATTTCTTTGTCATTCAAATGTTTTATATAAAAAGTATTTAATATTTGTATATTATAAGTATAAACATTTTCTGCTCAAGATTTGTATATATTTATATATTAAGTTGTTTAATTTTTGTCATTCAAGTGAACCCGGTTAGGAAAAGAAAAATAAAAAGAAAAAAAAGAAAAGAAAATATAAGAAAAAAAACATACGACCCGGTGTTCGACACACACACAAGAAAAGAAAACAAAAAAAAAAGGCAAAAACCCGGTTGAACCCGGTTTCGTACCCGAACCGAACCCGACCCACCCTACCCGGTATACCGGTAGGGTTTGTATCTCGCTGAACCCGACCCGGGTTCGTACCCGGTTCACCAATACCCGGGTACAAAAAACCCGGTTGGGCCCAAACCCGGTTGTACCCGGGCCCTGGTCCGGCCCAAACCCGTTTTAGGCAACTCTAGTTACGGCCTACCATGTGCCTTTAAAAACATCAAATCAAATGTATCTCTTATTTTTTACCATGATTAAGATGGAATATTCTTGAAATCAACCCAGAAAGACAGCGAAGCTATAATCAACCGTTTAAGGTAGGACTATACGAGTCTACACTCCAAGCGCACCTCCAATTCATTTCATTCGCTACCTACAAGTAACCAACCACCTTAAATAAATTTACGAATCTTTGATCTAAAATGAAGAATTTATCATAATAGGGACTGTGATATTAATAAAGGAGGTTAAATCACAATGGGTTAAATGTCTTTAACTGCACATCTTGACGACATGGTTTTCGTCAATATAAAATCTTTAAATATATAAATATCCTGATAACATATGTTAACTAATCCTTTATCTAGCTAGTTTCTTATCTAATTGACTGGTGACATTATTTTTATTTTATTTTTGTTTTCTTCATTTCCAGACTATAGTGGGCACTGGACACTACCGTCCAAAACTAAAGTGACCGCATAACGCGATAATAATTTAATTTGTGAATTAAATGATTTATAATTTTATTAGGTTGAAGTTCTCTTTTAAAGAGACTCTTTAAACCTTTTATTTGGTGCATGTTTATTTCAATAAAACACTATTTTATAAGTTTATCTTTTTAAGAACTCTCATGTCTAATTCTCCTATATTCGCATCTCAATTAACTAACACATTAATTTTTTAGAATTATTTAGATACACTGAATAATCTTTTTTTTGATAGAGGTCAAGTAATTAAGTAAGTAACTGTTGAACAGTCCAAACTCCTAAAACGTGCGTTGAACAACTTCCAACAACGTGAAATAATTCTAGGGTAGGGTGTCAGAGTTTTATACTATACAAGATTCAAGAAAACGAAGAACGACTTTTATTTCTGACTGTTGTTTCCTACAGTACAGTTTCTCTTTTGTGTAAGTGTATAATTATCCTCTTGTAACCAGGTTATTAACGATAAATCATAAGATCTTGTCTTGTGATCATGTTAGGGACAGTCTGCCCAAGACACATATTGAATTGATGTTGCTAGTACGTTATGATCCAAGTCGGGTCATATCCAATAAGAAGCTAGACAAACACCTACAATATTTATTTTATGATATGATCATGTAATTAAATATTGACACTTAAAGTATTTAGAAATTGAGTTTCTAAACATTTGCACTAGTGTTATGAATAAATTATATGGATAATTTATTCTAGAGAGAGAGTACTTTGTATTGTTATTCAAATAGTTGAACAAACAATACAAGTCTTTTTTGTCCGTATTTCTTTGTTACTTATCCGCATTTACTAATGCGGATGTGTCACTGAGGAAATGCGGATGAGTGTTTCTCATCCGCATTTACAAATGCGGATGTGCATTTGTGGAAATGCTGAAGGAATTTCTTCATCCGCATTTACTAATGCGGATAAGCATTTAAGAAAATGCTGATAAAACTGATCATCCACATTTACTAATGCGGATGTGCATTTGGGAAATGCTGATGAACTGTTCGTCCGCATTTACAAATGCGGATGTGCATTTTTGGAAATGCTGATTGAGTTACTTATCCGTATTTACAAATGTGGATGTACATTTGGAAAATGCGGATGAAGTTTCTTCTTCTGCATTTACAAATGCGGCTAGAGTTTGTTCATCCGCATTTACTAATGCGGATGAATATTAGAGAAATGCGAATGAGTTAAAGGGATGGGTCCCGCCCACTTTTCTCTCACTCTGAAATTCAGTTTCATAGGACGTGCAATATATGATTGCATTCAACCACTCTCTCTGATAACTTACAACACACACAAAGGTGCAAATCGGTGTTCCTGTTGCTTTTCTCTCGATCGGTCGAAGAAAACCAAGAACAGAACTCGATTCAAGTGAAGAAATCCTAGCACCCTGTGTTTTGTTGGAAGCTTGGGGTAGACAAGCTTAAGGTTTCCTACTTTGGAAGCTGCCGATCAAACTTCTTCCCTCTGTCCCATTCGAGAGGTAGATTCTTAACACCCTATGGTTGTTTGTAAGCATGGTTTTTCATATAACGATCCATTATGGTTTTAACAGATATATAAGTTGGTTTAATATATAATTGTAAAGTTTTTCATTCATATTCCGTTGCATTTTTCATTTTATATTATAAAATGACTCTGATAAACTTGTGAAAACCCCTACAATGGCATCAAGAGCCGGTTATATGGATACATGCTTCATCTGGACTGAAATCTCAGTTTTTTGCTGTTAATTCACCAACAGACCGAGAATTCTGGTTTGTGTTTCCCCTGTTTCTCAAGATTCTACTTTACATGCATATTGTAATCTTGAAAAATTTAATCATTTGGATGATTTAGTTATTTGGACAAGAATCATGATATTCGTTTTTTTACATTAACCGAAAATCTGTGATTCAAGGGGAAAACTCTCGGATTTTGCTTATATATTTGGATATGTATCTTGATGTTTCATAACCAAGCTGAGACCTTGTGTTTGGATGTGTTGTGATTTGTATTTGATTATTCAAAGGTTTGTAATAATAAATGTATTTGTTCTTCCTATTGGTTATGTAATTTATTTATTTCATTTGGTATGTAAAATAAACAGATTAGTTGCATTTCACTTTTACTAGAAATATATATAGGATATATTTTGTAAAAGAAGATGCAATAAGGATGTTTTTTCGGTTTGGGCCATTTCATGCCCAAAGGGCTTTATAGCTCTTAATGGGATTTAAGCCCAATAACTGAAAACATATTTTGAAGGCCCAAAGGAGTTTGGTGCAGAAATTTAAGTCCATTTGGAAGCTCAAATCGAATGGGAAATCACAACACAAGTGGACACTTGAAGCATTTGGATGCAGGATCAAGTGGGAGTTCACCAACATAAGTGTTACCCTTAGGAAGGACCTAATAACTCACTTGTTTCGGTCAACAAGTGATGTTAAATTAGTTGGCTATGGTTATGAACTTGGTTTTATGTGTTTTCTTGTATGTTTATTTAATTTATTGTTCATGTGATATTTGGATATGTACTGTTAAACAATTTCAATCAACAACAAGCTTCAAATGGTTCTTTTGGAAACATTAACATGGGTAATAAAATGGTTTTATTAAAAGTTAATGTTTTCGCAATAAAAATGGGTTTTATTAAAGAACCTTGGAAATTGGTTTCACTAATGTACCACGTATTTGAATGCATGCAAATGTAAGGTACAAAATGTTTTCATAACTAGAATTAATGGAAACAAAATCCCTTTAACAAGTTTTAACACCATCCTTTTATACAACACTCGAATCACTTGGGAACTATTTATGGGATGAAGGTCACCTAACCATATTTAGGGATTTGTGTGTTTGAGGTGGGTTTAGCATATTTGTGGGATGAAGGTCACCTAACCACTGTATGTGTAAACTCACACGCTTGTGTAAGTAGGATGACTTAAGTTGGAAACCATGTGAATGGTGTTGATGGGATTAAACATGCCGACTAAACAGAAAGATGTTTAACCGATCCTATAATACTAGAAGTTGCAAAGGGTTGTAATTGTCAAAAGTTGACTACCTTGTTAATTTAAATAATATGATAAAGGTCACCTAACCATTATTTGAATGAAAAGTTGGATTCTAGATTTTAATTATTAATTGTCTATGAGACATGAAAGGGTATTAATAATTAAAATGTCATTTTATAAATACTAAAATTGAACTTTGTTTGTATTTTAGTAATGGCCGCAAATAATAACAACGCTACCTCCCCGACCATCCATAACCTGTCTCTGAAAACTATCCTGGAAAAGGATCGTCTCAATCACAATAATTTCATGGATTGGTTTTAAATCTTAAGAATTGTTCTCAAGCAAGAAAAGAAATCATATGTGTTGGACGATCCTATTCCCGATGAACCCAACATTGATGATATTGATCCCTACGAGGATTGGGTTAAGCACACTGAGGATTCTGTGCAAGTTTCTTGCCTCATGTTGGGAACCATGATTCCCGAGCTTCAAAAGGATTTTGAACATCATGGGGCATACGACATGATTACCCAGCTGAAGGAAATGTTCCTTCAACAAGTGAGGGTAGAGCGCTTCGAAACGGTTCGAGCGCTTCATGCATGTCGAATGGAAGAAACCCAATCGGTATCATCTTATGTGATGAAGATGAAAAGCGACATTGATTGCCTTGAAAGGATGAATTGTCCTATCTCAAAAGAGTTGGCCATGGATTTGATCCTCAATGGTCTAACCAATAAGTTTGCGACTTTTATCATGAATTATAACATGAATGGATGGGACAAGAACATTGGGGAACTTCATGCAACGCTCAAAACAGCCGAGGCAGGGATGGGTAAAAGGGTTTTACCAGTTCTCATGATCAATGAGGGTGGTAACAAGGAGAGGCATCACCCCTAACCTAAGGCAAATATTGCCAAAGGCAAGGGGTACATCAAAGGAAAGGGTAAAGGAAAGACTAAAGCAGGACCACCAAAATCAAGGCTTAAGAAGCCAAAGGTTACGGAGAATGATCCATGCTTTGAGTGTGGTGAGATAGGACATTGGAAGAGGAATTGTCCAATCTATCTCAAGGAGTTGAGAAACAAGAGGGATGCTGGGCAGACCTCAGGTACAACTTTCATGATCCATATTGAACTTAATGTTATTTCTTCAAACACATGGGTATTAGATACCGGATGTGGAACTCATATTTGCAATTTGTTGCAGGGGTTCAAAAAAATAAGCATTTAAGAAGGGGATACTAGTCTCTACATGGGAACGAAGCAAAAGTTGATGTCGAAGCTCAAGGAGATTATATCTTGAAGCTTCCAAGTGGTTTGGAAGTCATTTTGAAGAATGTTTTGTATGCTCCTATTTGACTAGGACATAATTTTTGTTTTCCTTCTAAAACAATTTGGTTATGTATTAAAGTTTGTAAACGATGGTATTTGTGTTTTTGGATGATATATTTTATTTTAAGGCTATGCCTTTAATGGTATTATGAATTGGTTCATGATGACTCATCCTTTAACAACTCGTTATACCAATCAAGCACCAAGAAACTTAAAATGGGTTTAAGTGAATTATATCTTTGGCATTGTCGTCTTGGTCACATAAACAAGAATCGTATTCAACACTTCAAAAGAATGGTCTTTTTGAAGCAAATGAGAGGGTTCATTTGATAAGTATGAATATTGTTTACAAGGAAAGATGACTAAGGAACCTTTAGTGGTACTAACCAAAGGCAAAGACTTATTAGGAATCATACATTTGGATGTATGTGTCCTTTTAAAGCAATGGCAAGGAATGGTGAAAGATATTCATTACCTTTATCGACGATTATAGTCGTTATGTTTATGTGTACTTTGAGACACAAAGATGACGCTTTTGAAACGTTCAAAATCTTCAAGAATGAAGTAGAAAATCAACTCAATAAAACAATCAAAGTTCTTCATTCAGATAGAGGAGGTGAATACCTTGGTGATGCTTTTCAAGATCATCTTAGGAGTTGCGGGATTGTCTCACAGCTTGCTCCACCCGGAACACCACAGCATAATGGTGTGTCTGAAAGGAGAAACCGAACCCTATTGGATATGGTTAGATCTATGATGGCTAGAAGCACACTACCTCTATCATTTTGGGGTTTCGTATTGCTCTTCGTGGCCCGTATTCTGAATATGGCCCCAACCAAGAAAGTGGATAAGACACCTTTTGAAATATGGCATGGAAGGTTCCATCGTTATCATATTTAAAGGTATGGGGTTATGAAGCTTATGTTAAACAGAATACCCCAAACAAGTTAGAAAGCTGATCCACTAAGTATATCTTTGTAGGATATCCCAAAGACTCGATGGGATATTACTTCTACAATCCAACAAAGCAAAAGTAATTTATTGCTCAAAAGGCTGAGTTCTTGGGAAACTAAATTCCTTATGGAAGGAACTACCGATAGAACAGTGGAACTTGATGAGATCGAGAACCACAAGCCGATACACATTTGGTTGATACTAGCAATCAACAAGAGGTTGTTGATAATGATCAAGTGGTTGATCAATACACACAACGTTCGCAGATCTGGTAGAACTAGCTATCCACCCAAAGATATGGATATTTCATGATGGATGCTATGTAGTTGATTCGGATAAACCAACTACGTACCATGATGCAATGTCCAATTCAGATTATGACAAGTGGCTTGAAGCCATTAACGTAGAGATGCAATCCATGTATAATAACCAAGTGTGGGAATTGGTTGTGCTACCGCTTAACTCTAAACCGGTTGGATGTAAGTGGGGGTTTTCAAGAAGAAAACTGATATGCATGGAAACTTGGATACTTATAAAGCAAGACTTATAGCAAAAGATTTCACTCAAACTCAAGGGGTTGATTATGATGAAACCTTCTCGCCTGGTAGCAATGCTAAAGTCAATTAGGATATTATTTGCCATAGCTGCGTATTATCTATGAGATTTGGCAAATAAGTCAAACTGCTTTCCTTAATGGACATCTCAAAGAGAATGTCTATATGGTTCAGCCCAAAGGTTTTTGTCGATCCACAATTCTTAATAAAGTATGCAAGTTAAAGAAATCAATCTATGGATTGAAACAAGCATCGAGAAGTTGGAATCAACGTTTTGATGAAAAAATCAGAATGTTTGGATTCATCAAGAACTTGATGAGCTTGTGTTATAAGGAGGCTAGTAGAGCATCATCATATTCTTAGTATTGTATTTGATGATATATTACTGTTTTGAAAATGACATTCCAACCATGGAAGGTGTTAAAACCTGGCTTTGAAGTTGTTTTTCCATCAAAGATCTTAAGAAGCCGCCTATATTTTGGGAATAAAGATATATAGGATAGATCAAAGCGCTGATAGGTTTAAACCAAAGTGCATATATTGATAAAATCTTGAAAGGTTAAGATGGAGAACTCTAAGAAAGGTTTGGTACCTATTCAAAGAGGGACAATATTTAGTGCATCTCAATGTCCAAGCTCAAGGATGAGCAAGAAAGGAATGAAGGAAATCCCATATGCATCTGCTATAGGATCATCATGTATGCAATGATATGCACTAGACCGGATGTGTCATGCTCTTTAAGCATGACAAGTAGATATCAGCAGAATCCAGGAAATAGTCATTGGATGGCTGTTAAGAGTATATTGAAATACCTTAGGAGGACTAAGGATATGTTTCTAATAGACGGATCTGGTGAAGAGGACTCGTTGTAAAGGGTTACACGAATGCGAGTTTCCAAACTGATCGAGATGATTCTCGATCACAATCGTGGTATGTCTTCATTATCAATGGAGGGGCAGTATCCTGAAAGAGTTCAAAGTAGGATTGTTAGCATTGTCCCTACAGATCGTCAGAATCATGCCGCTTCATTGGCAGCACTGGAAGCTGCATGTTAAAGAATTCATTGCTGATCTAGGGTATCTTTACCATTCAGATCCCCTAGAGATCTTTTGTGAAAACGAGGGTGCGATTGCTCAAATCAAGAACCTCGTGCACATCAAAAGACAAGGCACATTGAGCGGAAATTCAACTACATAAGGGATGAAGTTGAAAAGAAAGATATGTATTCGCAAATTTCACACCGATCAAAATATACGGATCCACTCACGAAGCTCCTTGAAAGGCCAAATCATGAGAGTCATACTTGTGCCTTAGGACTTCGATATTCTAGTGATTGGATTTGATCTATTTAGTATTTAAATATTGGAACAATTTTTATTTTGACTCATATATACATGATTATGATACTATGAGTTATGTTCCATTTTAGCATTTTAGATCCATGAATGTTTTTTTTCTAAATGTCCGTAGTCGGTCATATTTGTGGAAAAATATGAAGGGAAGACTATTATGACTTGGATTGGTGATATTCATAAGGTATGAATATAGAGCAAGAGGTTGCTACAAAGGTTCATAGATATTTGTGGGACACAAATATTGGACTGACTCGCTCCCAACTTACTACATGGAATTATGTAATTGATCATAAGTAAATTTGAGTAAAGGCGAATATCATTGTATCCTCTGACCTGAGATACATATTAGGTTTCGATATTCACCCAATATTATACTTTGATCTAGTTCT